>OZ005738.1:173673331-174311831 GCA_963930755.1 Eudasyphora cyanicolor
GCCCCAAAGGAAGATGTCGCAAGGTGTTAAATCACAAGATCTCGGTGGCCAATTGTGATCACCTCTTCGAGAGATAGCACGGTCCGGAAACTTTTCCCGTAACAGAGCAATGGTTTCGTTGCTTGTGTGGCACGTAGCGCCGTCTTGTTGAAAGTAAACGTTGTCCAGATCAATACCATCCAACTTCGACCATAAAAAATCATTAATCATCTCTCGATAGCGCAATCCATTCACCGTAACTGTTGATCCAACCTCATTTTCGAAAAAGTATGGTCCAATGACCCCGCCGGAACATAAACAGCACCAAACAGTCACACGTTGAAGATGGAGAGGCTTCTCAACAATAACTCTTGGGTTTTCCGAGCCCCAGATGCGACAATTTTGCTTGTCGACGTAGAGGTTGAAATGGGTCAAGATGATTTTTCGAATTTTAATAATTTCAATGCGTTGTTGAATCGTGTACGGTTCCATTTTTAGTAATGGCGTAGTTTCTACTTGTCAAATGTCAAAGAATAAAAGCTTAAAAAGTGACAGCTAGCGAAATACCGGGTGATTCAAAATAACACATCTTGTTGGAAAACCCTGTAGTATGGCTCGGCGTATTGAACCCGGATTGTTGGTGCAATTTTAAAGACGATAATTTTAGTCCTACAGATTTCGCACAATTTTATTTTTGCTGAGCTTTGAAGTCTATGCTACCAAACAAAAAGGAATAAAAAAATCAGTTCTGTTTGATTTGAGGTGGCAAATATATATGTTAGCATTATTTTCTAAAATGATTTAAAAAAAACGACGGCAAGCTTTACCATCCCCTGTTATCCTGCAGTTAGAGCTAACCTCCTATGGAATTTAAAAATTTTAACTGTTGTTTAGCTCTAAATGGAGCTGGTAAAAATGGAAATTTGAATTTAGTGGTGTGACAGTTTTTCTTGATTAGGTCTAGTTTTCGAAATTTTTGGCCACAAATTTGCTGGGAAATCATTGAGGTCAATGAATATGCGTTTTCTGTAAAATATACTCTTTTTATCATAAACACGTTGAGCAGGACCCCTAGAAATGTTTCCCAAAAAATATATTTCTCAAAAACCCCAACTAAAAATTTCAATGACGTATGACTTTTGACATAATAAGATTTTATTACAATTTTTTAGAAGGGAGTGAGAGAAAAATAATTCTCCAAGGGTTCCCCTTATTTCATTTCATATTAATTTTATTAATGTAATTTAAAGCCAGTAGGCCAATTAAAGGTAAATTACAAAATTCTTCAAAAATAACTGGTTTACGCTAATAATTTTGATTGTATGTTTGATACCTAAAGCTTCTGCTACAGTGTAGTAAAAAAAATTATATCTAATTCTAGACAAAGGACTTAATAACTATTTAAGTAAAAATAGCAATCGCAGATTGCTACTTTATAATTGCTACTACAATTTAACAAAATTAAAAAAAAAAAGAGCAAATAAATATTTATAATTTATATATATAATCACCGATTAGAAATAGTAGATTACAGGGTTACGGATGATTTTATTATGCACATTTTATCAATTTAATACAACAAATACATGCGTATATTTGCAGATATATGTACATATATATTATTTTTATTCAGAAATGTAGTGATAGCAATAGAAATCCAAAGAAAAACTAACTGAAGGATTGAAAATGAAGTAAGATTTTTTTACGATAATTTGCTTCCGATACATTAAAATATCTGAGAGCAACCGGCAATTTATTAAACAATCGAGCTACTCTAACTGCCCAGCAAAAACTTGGTAAGTACATGTCATTACCACTTGCATTACCAGGTAATGACATATCATTACCCTCTGCATTACATGTAGTCAACAAATAATGACTTACTTATATTGACATAAATATGTACTTATTTGTAAGTTATTTTAAGTCATGTATTGTAAAATATGCGACATCGCCAATTTTTATTGAAGAAACTGATTTGATTTAGAAACTTAGTAACATTTTGAGTACAAAACATCTCGTCATATTTAATATATATATATATATATATATCGTCCCCTCAATAAAAGAATAGTGTATAATTTTTTTGTAGTTTCGAGAACATCACATTTTAAGTTTTTGTGAAATTGGACTTCTTCGAAGACAAATATGTACATTTTAGAAGAGAAGAGAATAAATTTGTAAATCAAATTAACGTTTCATTAATAAAAATTGATTTTATTACCCATATATATTTATAATATATATTATTATATATAACGAGATATATTTTTTATTCGGAATGTTACTTAATTTCTTATCAAATAAACTTTTTTTTAATAAAAACTGTTGTTGTCGCATATTTTACAATACCCAGCTTAAATTAACTTACAAATACAATATAAGTAAGTCATTATTTTTTGACTACATGTAATACAGAGGGTAATGACATGTCTTACATGCTAATGCAGTGTACAATGGCATGTACTTACCACTTTTTGATGGGAATATTCCGAGTAAAAAATATGTCTCGTCGTATTTAATTATATATGATATGTAAATGGTTATGAAAATCCTTACTGGTAAGGTGTTATTCAACCCCTTATTAAAATGACAATAATAATTACTTATATGTTGGATCTTCGTAAGCGTGGGAGTAAGTAGTTATTTGTTAGCTCTTCGTATGCTTGCATGGAAGTACTTTCCTCCAATATCATGCCCATGTAAAAATAATCTGAAGGGTGGCTAAATGGTAAGTCATTATTTCTTTTGAATTTCACTTACCCGCCAGGTTACCTGGTAATTAGAGTTTTTGCTGGGTGAGAATGATTCTCCACAAAATGGTCTAGTGTAGGTATAATCAATTGATTACAGCGAGATGAGCGCGAGAAGGATAATGACTTGCATAAGAATACTTGGAATTGATTTTTGTAAATCTTGTAAAAAAGAACTAGAGAACGGAGTCCAATAAACTCACTGAAAGAACAGCCAAAAAAGTGGTGTAGGTAGCGCATAACGCTTTTTAAAGCTCTCCCTACTTTATCAGGATTACGCTTTAATGTACCTGCATATACCTCCATACATACAATAGAGGATATTAGGCATAATCAGTGCATGTACTAACTTTTCTTTTATGTGATGTGGCAACATAAGATCGCTGTTGTACAGCCCTCGTAGAGTTAGGTTTGTAAGTTTGTACAACACCGTCGATGTGTTGATCAAAACTAAATTTATCATCAATGACAACACCCAAGCATCTTATGGTTTCGACAAATTCTATGGGGATATTATTAAAGAGCAACGACACATCGGACGGATGAGTAGAAAACAGCATGGCTTTAGTTTTTGAGACATTTATATTTAAATTATTGTTAGTCATCCATAGATCTAGCAATTGAACAACATAAGCAATATTTGCCTGCAGTACGTCTGTAAATTGGTGCTCCCCTGAAAACAAAAGTTGTACATCATCTGCAAAGTAATACGGGACACATCCTTGGGGAACCACACTCCTAACTGTTAATATGCAGGAAGTTTATCCATCAGCACATATATTTTGTTTTCTAGCTGTAAGACAGGAAGAAATAAGCCTACATGCGTCCCTTCGTAGCCCATATGACCTGAACAACTTTTCCACTAATATACCGTGATCTACTCTATCAAGTGCCTTCTCCAAGTCCAAGGAAAGAAGCACGCTAAAACGGTGGTAGTTCACATTTTTCCTAATTGAATCGGTGAGACCAGCAAGCAACATGGAAGTAGTTCTGTTGTTTCGGAACTCACACTAACAGTCATTGAGTAACGATTTACTCCCAACATAATTTAACAGTTGTTTTTTCAGTACGTACTCAACAGTCTTAGATAAAATAGGCAACAACGATATAGGCCTTAAATCATCCAGAGAAAGCGAATTAATTTTCTTCCTTATAGGAATTATCTTGGAAGTTTTCCATTGTGAAGGAAAAGTGAAAGTAGTAATTATTGTGTTAACCAAATGCAAAAAGTAATCTGTAATAAGTGGAAATATTATTCTAAAGAACTTTTCACCTTCTTTATAACTTCATTTCCTTTGACTGCGTCCATATAAAGTTTTTTCGCAAGATACAGTTGGTTATTTTTATCCGATCTGAATCAAATTAAGCAGGGGTGTTTTCATAGATTCAATGACGAAGTGTATTGAAATTGGGGAAATCGGTTCATATTTGTATATAGGCAAAAGTAATTTTGTTTTAAACCTGTTGAGGCGGAGGTTTCCTCTTCAATATTTCCGCAGCCGTTGGGAGTTACGAGTCGAAATATATATGTATATCCATATAAAATAGAGGCACAATGATCATATCTATCAATTTCAGAAGAAACCCACTTTTCTAAAATAAGGACTGACCAAAACAATACTAAAAACATGAAAAAACAGCTTGAGGCAAACAAGAAATTTTGTAATCTTCTCCTAATTGTGAATAAAATATTATAAAGGGTGGTTACATTTTAAGGGCCGATGTTGATTTTGAATAAACCGCAAATTATTTAGGAAATTATTGTCATTTCTTTTTATTATGATAATATTGGTATGGTTCAATTATGTATGGAACAAAATATCGGCCAAATGGCCGCCGCGACCTCGGCGGCACACCTCCATCCGATGGTCCAAATTTTCGATGACGCTGAGGCATAATTGAGGTTCTATGCCTTTAATGTGCCGAATTATCTCATCCTTTAGCTCTTGCATTGTTGCTGGCTTATCGACGTACACCTTTTCTTTCAAATAACCCCAAAGAAAGAAGTCCAACGGTGTCAAATCACATGATCTTGGCGGCCAATTGACATCGCCACGATCAAAAAAACATCACGAAGTGCACGAAATGCATTTTGATTTGAACGCCCATTTTCGTAAAAGGCTTAAAAAACTTTAACGCGTTGCTCGATTGTGTATCTTTCCATGGTTCAAATTGAGTTAGTCTGAAATAGAGAAATGCCAAATGAAATGCAGAAAAAAACTTGACGATTAGGTGTGGTTCACATTCATTTCATTTATTTAATTATAGTAATATAAACAAGCCAATATGACCAAAATTCTTATATTAACTTTATACATTCAATATCGGCCTTTACAATTTAACCACCCTTTATAACGACACTCTACATTAGTTAAAATGTAAATAAAACTAAACGTACAAAAACTTTTCCATATGTTTTTTAACATAAATTGTTTTCTTAGATAACAATTGGCGAACAAATTCCCGTACTTCTTCGTAACTACATATGTCAACGCATATTAAAAAAAATACGCGGAATCATTATTACAATTGTTTGTAGAATTATTGCGAAAGAAAACTAATTTTTACTTCCTACCGCGATAAATATTTTGCATACCAGCATTATTTTGGCATGTATTTAAAGATCTCGCTACCCACTGCAATTACATATAATGCATTATTTTAATTTCTAAAATTAAAACCGCGGTAACTTTCGGGCCCCTCAACCAAAACAGTGAACGCGAGCGGATTTAGTATGAAGAATTTTAGCTTTATAAATGTGCAATATCCCAGCAAAAAATAAAAGAAGTACTTCCAAAAGAATAACATTATAAGTACTTCCAAATCATAAGTATGACAATTTTTTCGGCATTTAATGAAGTTCTTCTAAATAACTACCAAAATGTAATTTCGGAATATAAATTATTAACCCTAGAATTGAGGATGCATAATTTCAAAAGGATTGGATGTAAAATGAAGCTTCTGAAGTGATAAAACTCCAGATCGGAAGGAACATATATATGAGGGCTATGAAATATATGTAAAATACTGCTTCTATAGCGCTAAAGGGTAGAAATATATATTTATATGACGTCTATATCAGAATTAGTGAATGGTTCTGGAAGCTAGTCGACTTTCGACTTTTTCAACAACCAAATTTCGTTTCAGTCGACTAGGTCGATTAATCGGACCTAAAAGTCGACTTTTTCATTGTCGATTAAAATAACATATCTAACATAACATGAGATATCTCAATATGGTACTTTTACAAATAACAAGTAAAAGCGTTAAGTCGAACCTTATATACCCTCCACCATGGATAGCATGTGACCTCACAAAATAACTCAAACCTAAAGAAAATAGCACCGAAAAACACAAAAAAAAAAAGATGAGAACAGTAGGAATCGCAACAAGTTAGATGCTATATATGGGAGCTATATCTAAATATGGACCGATATCGCCCATCACTATAAGAAATATTTATACCAAATTTTAGCAACCTAGCTCTATTATTACGGACTGTAGCGTGATTACAACAGACGGATGGACGGACATGACTAAATCGTCTTAGAATTCTACGACGATTAAGAATATATATACTTTATGGGGTCTCAGATCAATATTTAGAGGTGTTACAAACGGAGTGACAAAATGAATATACCCCCCATCCTATGGTGGAGGGTATAAAAATCTGTTTTTTGTACACCTTAAGTTTAAAACATTTTTAATTTTGCCCATATATTAGCGTTTTTTGTTTTTCGATCTGTTTAACTTTTCATAGTTTTTGTTTATTACTATCAAGCTCGAGTTTTCTGTAAATAAAACTTCTTTGAGACAAGAAAAATAAGAAATGTGTGAAATGTATTAAGCGGACCATTGGTTTGGTGGACGATTTTCGAAATGTCAAGTGAGTGAATTTTTTAAACCGATGCCTTCAGATCGGGATGAAAATTATACCATGTTCAGTCCTATTGGATAGTAGTTATGATACAAAATTTCAACGAGTTTGGTTAAGGACTGTCCGAGTTTAAGGGTCTTACATTTTGACATTTAGGTCAAACATCCATTTTTCCCATCAACATAACGAATTGCCAATTTATTGTGTTCAGAAAAGTTTGTCCAAAGTGTTTTCGATGGCTTTTTCTTCAATCTTTCTAAAAAAAATAATACAAAAAATCACAAAAATATTAGTTTGCGATTTTTTTTTGCGAAATTATTCCTCCTTTTTCACAGATCTTTATACTACTGTTAACCTTACGCCTTTCTTTACGGGTTTTCGAATGAAATTTTTCAAAACAGTGGGAAACATTTCAATTATGGTTAGAAATATTGTACGAGGTATGTTCAATAGAAAAGGTGAATTTTGAAATTTCTCGGGCTACGTGCATGTGTTTTGCTTTTTCTGCGATTCTGTTTTTATATCCTCAATCGTCATGGTTCTCTTCAATTTTGGGAACAGGAAAAAGAAAAAGGACACACGCTTCATTCCCAAAATTTCCGAAAAAAATTTTATGGCATGAGCCAACCGATATGCCGACATCTTCTGCAGCTTATCTAATAGTGATTCGATGATTCTCCACAACAATTTTCTTTCTCAACATTTTTATTGGTTTTTGATGTGTCGTCATTCTCAATCTTCTTTAAAAAGCTTGTACCACTTGTAAACATTTTTCTGACTCGGAGTTACAGTTACATTATGCCGCAGGATTAACCGATTGACTTCAAATTTGATACTTGTCAATATTTTTCCTATCTCAGGCTTTGTTCAGAGATGGACTATGTTGGTCCACTCCTTCGATTAACTCACCCACGAAGGGTGATAATTTTGTGAAATATTGATGATCTCTTAACTTCTATACTACTACTCAGAATCTTGGTCGATATCAACTTGAGAAAAGTGAACGAAGTTGATACGCCCCATACAAATGGACCATTTTGCACAAAAAGTTAACGGCTTATAGTCTTGATTCCTGCACATACAAACACTTGAATTTTTTTACAGTGTAATGACTTTATAGTACTCATAGTATATTAAAATAATCGGGTTGTCGCCACACCCCATTTGTACCTCACAAACTAGAAATAAAAAATGGTCCTAGTTACTAGCCCCGTTTATTGTCATATTCCATAAATACAGGGTGGCTGATATGTATTGCAACCAACTTCAGGTTGCTATCATTTCTAAACCGCTAGTCTGATAACTGACAGATTTATTTGAGTGACATCTCATTTTATTGTTTACAAGCTTACAAAAGCATTTTGATCTATTGCATTCAGAAAAAAGTTATTCGTTGTGGAATTCAGGCGTGATAGTGTGATTGCTTTATATTTGGGTGCAAAAACACAAGTGGCTATCGTTAGAGCCCTCCAGCATTTAAATGTGAATAAATCTTTTGTTTCTCGTACCATTGCTCGTTACCGTGATACTGGCAGTGTTGCATCGCGTCCAAAAAGTGGACGAAAAAAAACGGTAACAACACCAGAAATGATCCGAAAAGTGAAGGGCAGATTTGATCGAAGTCCACGCCGCAGTGGTAGAAAAATTGCTCGTGAGCTGAACATATCGCGAGAACGGATACAACACATATTAAAAAATAAGCTTGGACTAAAGCCATTGAAGTTCACCGATGCACAAAAAAAGTTAGACTGGAAAGAGCCAAGGAGTTGTTTCGCTTGCACGAAAGTGGCCAGTTACCGAATTTGGTTTTCTCCGATGAGAAGCCATTCCAAATTGAGCAGTTTGTGAACAAACAAAATTATCGGGTTTACTTGCCAAAGAGGTCAGCTGAAAATTTACACCTTCGATTGGCCACCAGAACTCAAGCGCCGCCGATGGTAATGCTGTGGGCCGCCGTAACGGCCGATGGTCGCTCCCCGCTCGTATTCATCGACCATGGGGTCGAAATAAATGCCGAATATTATCGGGAAAATATCCTAAAGACAGTATTGAAGTCCAGACAAACATTTCGGCCGAAGACCATGGACATTCCAACAGGACTCAGCACCATCGCACTCAGCACGCGTCAACCAAGAATGGTTTAAAAAGGAGGTTCCTCGCTTCATTTCTACCGCACAATGGCCACCGAGATCTCCGGATCTCAATCCGGACTTTTGCGCCTGGGGCATTTTAGAGAGTAAGGTTCGCACTAAAAAATACCAAAGTATCGATCATCTCAAGACGGCGCTTCGCCGGGAATGGGCCAAAATACCGGAGAGCCACTTTCGTGCAGCGTGTGATGGCTTTGTCGGCCGTTTGAAGGCCATAATTCGTGCCAAAGGTGGCCAATTCGAACAAATCTAAACTGTTTCTAAAATTTTATGTTATTTCCGACATTTTTTGCTTTTGAACAATAAAATTAAAAAAAAAAAAATATAGCGCTTTACTTTGTTGCATTACATATCAGCCACCCTGTAAAAGAACATGTTGGAAGTGAAAAAAATTAAAAAACTGCATTTTTGGGAGTTCTTCAAAATTTAATCCTTAGGAATAACTTTAATATTTTTGCTGAGTAAATACTTCCAAACTTCGATTAAAATTAAATGGAAAAACATTCGCGAAATAATATGGCACGGAAACATATCTAGAGAAAAATTTGTTGATCTCTATTTAAAAGACCAACTTAACATTTTCTAGAAAAACTTTTTATATATTACTCGTAGTTTCAATATTAATGTAACGCCACAACTTTTTGTGAGAAAATACTTGAAATCCTTATGCGGTTCTAGTATTTCGACCGCAACGGTATGAATTTCCCAAACTGAAACAATTTTGCTAGAATTGGTTTAAAAATCCACTATTGAAAATCTTCTTAAAGGGTGATGCATATTATCCCATAATCGGCTTTGTTTGACTTCAGACTTTTATTACTTGTTTTTACTCAATTGGATTCAAAAAACTGCCTGCACTTTTTTTAATGATTTAATTCATTTTATAAATTAAAAAATATTTTTTGCGTCAATAGTTGTATTTTGCAAAATCTTAAAAAGAAGAATGTCCATCGTTTATTACACCTATCGACATAAAATAATTTTCTGAGCCGATTTATCATTCTCCGTTTTCAAAGAGTTGTCTTTCGGAACAACTATGAAGCATTTTTTGGTTCATTGGATCAGAAGAAGACACCAAAGATGTACTAATCTGAGCTGTATAACATACTATTTACAAATAAGAACCAGCCAAATTTAAGATTAGAATAGAAAATATTCCATTGTCTTTATCAAAATTGTATTCATTGTCACGATTCGACCGAATGGAATAGAAAAAATTCCATCGTCGTTATCAACATTGTATTTGTTTTCAGGAATCACCCGCATTTGAAGACATTGAATTGTGATTTCTCAAAACAGTTGTTATTAACGGCTCTTATCGCGAATAAAAGGTGAACATTTATTCCCCGGGAACATTTTTTCTAAAAACAAAATTTTTGGTGACCCGAACTTCCACGATCGATTATAAAGTTCACATCTGCAATTCTAATAAGAAATGAACAGTTTTCCAAAAATTTTGCAGACTAACACATAAAGCGAACCAATTAATTATCAAAATTTAGTGAACTGGCAACAAATTCCATGTGGAATTTAATTCGCGTTACAGGAGGATTTTAAACAATTTTACTCCTATCTTGTCCTAAGGGAGGGATATTCACTATATTTGTATATTCCCCATCATGACTTATTATTAGTTGGATAATTATATTATGCTATTGGAATTTAACATTGGGTTTTTATAACTAGAAATATTCTTATCAAATTTAAAATAATAAATAATTGTGATTTATCTAAACTAACAAATGACACCGGTACATATCTGCCAAAAAAGTGCCATTCTATACATAACCCAGTTATAATTATTATTACAAGCTAAGTAATTTCCAATATTATATTACAGGCTGGCCTGTTACACAAATTGTTTATTGGCCACAATGGAGAGGTACGTTTTATTTCTCTTCAGATTTTCTTTTTTTGCTACTGAGGGAACGGATAAAACAATTTAAAAAAATTATAAAACGTCTTCTAACTATGGATTTCTATCATTGTATCTATATTTATAAAATAATTAAAATACCAATTGATTTTTACAAATCAATTTGAACTAATTTATGTCTTTGGTGTTTCGTTTTTTAGGTTGGTGATGAAGTTGATATAACCAATGGTCATGAGGCTGGAGAATCTGGTGATGAATTCCCCCAAAAAATGCAAAGTGACAATCGTACTAATGGCGATTTATCCGAAAAAAGAAAACGTTTGAGGTAAGTTGAAATAACAACATCTGGCCACTCTTGCCACGAATCAAAGCAAAAACAGGTGATCTGATCGGAAGAAAAACATGCCGTGCCGCCAATTTATCAAAACAAAGACGACGTCATCGTTTTTTTGTAAACTACCAGACCGTATACAGACTGGCAGACTATACGTACATGAGACAAGACTGGGCTCTACATTGCACTGACACACTCCGAGAGAGTTACTCATAAATTCATAAAGCAGAACTTGATATCTCCGAAAGTCACCCGCCTGCCCCCTAAAGCCACCATTCGACCAAACGTCAACAAACATCGTACGATGTGTAGTTTGTATACATGTTTTTTCGTGCTAAGTATACACACATACATACATATGTACATAATTAGTGACACTATTACGGAAATTTCAGTGTTGAGCGTTAATACATAAATTGGACGTTTTTTAGTATAAGACTAAATAGGTGGGGAAATAATTTTGCTATACATTTTATGAGATCTATTATATGTAAACTTGCTGAACCAGCGAACTTTCTTGAGCCTAAATTCGGTAATATGTATAATTAAAACAATAATTCGAGCCTCTACATACAACCTGCTTCGTGTAATTCGATCAAATCTATTCAAAAGTTCTATTAAATACATGGGAAATATTTGAGGTATAATAATGCAAAAGCTGATGTGCAGCGACATCTATATTCGAGCAAATCACATCATCATCAGAACGTGTCAGCTGTACCCAGTGCGTTTCGCTGCACTCAAAACGCTCTACATTCTGTTTAGTTTTCGATAACCGCGTTGATGGCGCAGCTACTTTCACTTAACATTTTTAGCAGATAATGTAGTTTTCTATCAAAAGCATCCACTTCAAGACGTTTGGTACAACAGTTCTTCATACCAGGTTCTCAATATTTGAGTCTAATGCAGGGTCACTCGCATTTCTGTGAAATGCATACACACCAAATTTGAAGACTCATCGGAACTATTGGTATCACCTTTTCAAAATGAGGTTATAATGCCAAGGCCACGTTTACGGGCCCGAATTGCCATGTACATTTTTAATCCGTCTCTGCAATTATATTCGAAGAGTTATAATTTTACATTTTGGTTTGTATGGGTGCCACACATTTTTCTAAATTAAGCTCTATAACCAAGTTCACATACAGGGTGGCGCAGAATGAGATATATGGTTTAAATGGTTTATAACTTTTTTATTTATGCGATTATTATAATTTTTTTAAAAATACAGTATATTATTGGGGAATTTTTTGCAATTAGCTTCTCCTACTTCGCACATACGTCCTCTTTTTAGCATATTTTCCATATCTTTTCGCAAAGTTTCGGAAAAATTCAATTATTTTTGTACGTTGTTTGATTCATAATTAATTCCCAAAGTCTCCTTCACAAAATGCTGAAAAAAACAATGAAAGAATAATAATTAAAAAAGTTATAAAGAATTCAAACCATATAGCTTTTACTATCTCTAGTCCTACATTAAACCAATACAAATTCATAATGTTAAAAATGGTGAAATCGAACGATCTATTCTCGAATTATGAGGTTGAGTGTGCGGTGCATTACCATTGGCCAATTATAAATTTTACTCCATTGCGTCGATTATTGCGCAAGTACAAATTCATGAAACCAAAAATTTTGAAAAGCGAATGAATGATCCGTTTTCTCCTTTTGCAAATCATAAATTTTCCACAGTGTCCTTCCTTGGACCAATACGAATCCGTCAAAATCATGAAAATGGAATGGTATATTCTCAAATTCTGACGTTGTATGAGCGGCGCCGCACTCCTTTGACTAATCATAAAATTTGATTCAGTTTCCTTTCTTGGGACAACGCGAATACATCAAACCAAAAGTCGTGAAAATCGAACGATCTGTTCTCGAGTTATGAGGCTGTTCCCACGCCCTTGACCAATCATAAATTGGTCTACAGAGCGTCCTGCATTGGGCAAATATGAATTCATTGAGCCCAAAATTATGAAAATCGACCAGTACGAATTGATCAAGCCCACATTTATGAAAATCGAATGAAAATGAAATGAGTCTGAGTTATGACGTTGTGTGTAGTCAGTTTCACGCCCTTTTGACCAATCCTAAATTCTTCCATAGTGTCCTTTCTGTGCCAAAAGGTATTCACTAAGCTCAAAATTGTGGAAATCAACGGATCCGTTCTAGAGCTATAAGGCGGTTTCACGCCCCTTTAACAATGGTAAATTTTGCTGTATAGTGTTCTTCCTTAGGTCAATACGAATACATTAAGCCCAAAATATTGAAAATCGAACGATCCGTTCATGTGCTATAAAGTATTGTTGGCCGTTTCGCGTATTTTGACAAAAATTCGCGAAGTAGCTTCTAGATCCACATGAAGTAGCTTCTAGAGCCACATGAAGTAGCTTCTAGAGCCACTACGAACCCTTCAAGGGTTCTCCAAAATCGAACCATGCATTTTTGAGCTATGGGATAGTGTTACCCCGCGAAGCCTCTTTGACCAATTGTTAATTTTCCTCTTTAGTGTTCTTCCTTAGGCCAACACGAATCTTAAGCCCAACATTGTGAAAAACAAAATATACGTTTGCGAGCTATAAAGCTGTGCTGGCTGTGTCGCGCCCTTTGACCAATGCTAAATTTTCCTGTGCAATGTGATTCTTTTGGCCGATACGAATACATTAAGCCCAAAATTTTAACGATCCATTCTCTTTCTATGAAGTTTTATTGGCCATTTTCGGAAGTTAAAGTGGGTACGAAAATCGAAAACTCGATGGGAACATTTTCGATAACTTTTTAGATATTGATATCTTCTTTTGAAATCGATAACTTTGATTCCACGTAGCCGTCTTTGGACACACCCCAGAGGAGAAAATCGCTAACCCCGCCAAACTGGAGTACTTTCACCAACTTTGGACATTTCGATCACTCGAAAGTTATCGAAAAATGTTATCCGGCTTTTTCATTAAAAATAATAAAACATTTATGACTTCCAGATAATGGTTAAAAATTCTACATGCAAACTTTTAGTATTTGTATACCTTACAACACACTGCAGCACAAGATATTAATTTGTTAATTAATATTTTCTTGTGTGGGAGATATTTGTGACACCTAGAAATACTACAATTACACCCAGCTAAAAGTATACGATCTACTCATAATCACTAGGTGAGTCGATTTTTACCATGTATGTCCACCTGTCCGTCTTAAGTTGTCGTTAAGTGCAGGTCGCAATATCACTATGATCTTGCTGAGATTTAGCAATCAGAACTCTTACACACCTGTGAAGAACCCTATTAAAATAGGTCAAAATCGGTTTAGATAAAGACTCATATATGTGTTCCTTCCGATTTGGTCTTTTAGCGCTATTAAAGCTGCATTTTAATCATTTGAAATGTTTGATACAGGGATCCGCATTGTCCAGTTTGAAGAAGATCGGTTCAGATGCAATGAATTATTTTGAATGTACCAAAAGTAAATTTATGTAAACAAATTTTAACTGAAGTATAACCCGGATATTTCAGAGCTATTCCATATTACTACAGTGATGTAGGGTATTATATAGTCGACCCCGCCCGTCTTTATCCTTTCCTTACTGGTGAAAGTTTTGTTCCCTACTTTTGTAGCCCTTATAAAAATATGGTTCAAATAATAAATACCATACCATTAAAATTGAAATTTTAGAACAAAAAAAATTAAAAAAAAAACTTTACCATAAGCATTTTTTTGTTTTGGTTTCATAAAATAGTATGCCTCAAATAACACAAACAATTTTGTAAGTCGCTGAAACAAAAAAATTTTGTTGCATAGTGTATTTATGTCCTCGATAGCCTCACGTATTCTATCTGTGAGGTCTTGAATCGACGCTGGGCTGTTGGCGTAGACCTTATCTTTCACGTGGCCCCAAAGGAAGAAGTCGCAAGGTGTTAAATCACAAGATCTCGGTGGCCAATTGTGATCACCTCTTCGAGAGATTACACGGTCCGGAAACTTTTCCCGTAACAGAGCAATGGTTTCGTTACTTGTGTGGCACGTAGCGCCGTCTTGTTGGAAGTAAACGTTGTCCAGATCAATACCATCCAACTCCGACCATAAAAAATCGTTAATCATCTCCCGATAGCGCAATCCATTCACCGTAACTGTTGATCCAAACTTATTTTCGAAAAAGTAAGGTTCAATGACCCCGCCGGAGCATAAACCGCACCAAACAGTCACACGTTGAGGATGGAGAAAGCCCAACAAGACCTCTTGGGTTTTCCGAGCCCCAGATGCTACAATTTTGCTTGTTGACGTAGCCACCAAGGTGAAAATGGGCCTCATCAGTCACGATGATTTTTCGATGATTTTCGATTTTTCGAATTTTAATAATTTCAATGTGTTGTTGAATCGTGTATCATTCCATTTTTATTCCCTCCACCATAGGATGGGGGTATATTCATTTGTAACACCTCTAAATATTGATCTGAGACCCCATAAAGTATATATATTCTTAATCGTCGTAAAATTCTAAGACGATTTAGCCATGTCCGTCTGTCCGTCCGTCCGTCCCTCCGTCTGTGGTAATCACGCTACAATCCGCAATAATAGAGCTAGGTTGATCAAATTTGGTACAAATACTTCTTATAGTTGCAGGTTGTTTGGGATTGCAAATGGGCCATATCGGTCAATGTTTTGATATAGCCCCCATATATGTATAGCATCTAACTTGTTGTGATTCCTACTGTTCTCATCTACTATATTTTTTTTTGGAGTTTTGGTGTTATTTTCTTTAGGTTTGAGTTATTTTGTGAGGTCACATGCTATCCATGGTGGAGGGTATATAAGATTCGGCATGGCCGAACTTAACGCTTTTACTTGTTAGTAATGGCGTAGTTTCTACTTGTCAAATGTCAAAGAATAAAAGCTTCAAAAGTGACAGCTACCGAAATACCGGGTGATTCAAAATAACACCTCTTGTTGGAAAACCCTGTATATTCTCGTTTAAATTAATTGTGTATTAGCAAAGTTTGCAAAAGTGATGATTCGCCTCTTGCATTTCTGTCACAGTTTATTTGTTTTTCAAAAAAATTTAATTTTTAAATTATTAAATTCAGTTTAGGATTTAGGACATTTTATTAAAATTAAGATCAGTAATTATCTGCCGGTGTTTTACACGCTATACAACTAGCCAAGGATGTTAAACGTAAAACTATAATTTTTACCAACAATCTATCTGCACTAAAAGCTATATTAAATCTGTTGGACTAATATTAATAAAATTCGAAATTTACTAATAGTCAAAAAAAAAACAATTAAGAAAGTTTCAGTTGGGTAAACCGACTAAGGTATAGCCTCACTTTGTGAGTTATGTAATATGGAATATTACACGAATTATTGTGCCAATCTGTGTGAGAGGTAGCAGAAGGGGTTTATCAAATACTATTTATTTTTCGCTGAACAGTAGATACTTTAAGTACATTGCACTGTGCGAACAATAGGCGTTTATGTGCACTAATATATGAACTTTATGACCTATGCAATTTGGGTATAATTTGACCATTTTGTGTGGGAGGTACAAAAAAGGGGCGATGTGGTAACGCCAAATTTTCACAGGACTATAGGTACTTCAAAAGCGTTACACTGTGCAACATTTTGTAGTATTTTCGTGAATTGGTACTCACGCTATAAGCTTTTAAATTTTTGTACAAAATGGTACGTTTGTGTGGGAGGCACCAAAAGGGTGGTGGCATAACGCCCATTTTTCACTGGAATGTAGGCGCTATAAAAGCATATGGCCCATCTTCGAACTTAGCCTGAGATAGAAAAAATATTATCTCATACCAAATTTGAAGTCAATCCGCTACTCCTTTCGAGAGTTATCGTGCGCTCAAGACAGACAGACGGACGGACATTGCTCAAATGACTTACTATGGCTCAAAACGGATTTCCGCCGAAAATACTTACAATTTTTGTCCGTAGCAATCGATATATACCCTCGTATCACCAAAGTGAGGGTATAACAAAATTATTCTTTGCTGGGTATCTGCACACTTGCCGAGACCTGACCCAATATTAAGAATTAATAATCAAAACTCCTACCGCCAAAAATATAAATACAATTTCTAATTTTATAACTGTTAATAAAACCGTAATGTAATAAAATCTAAATAAAAATATATAATCTGTCTTATCTTGTATTAGCTGATGGCCACCGTAGCCAATTGATTTTCTTTGTTATTAATATTATATGTACTTTATAGCAAAAATAATGAATAATAAGATATGTCATCCCGGAGCGAGTAAGTTATCAGATACGAACGAATAAAAATTTCAACGAGTAGGACTTCAAAGAGTGAGGTTTTCCGCGGAATTCGGACCGATTTTCCCGAATTTTTTGTAATTGTCACAATTAAAAAATTAATATCAATCGATTAGTGCAAAAAAAGTTGAAATCACCTTCGCGGAAAAGTGTTTTTTCGCGTGTGACATTTCATTCCTATTCGTCCGTAACTGATAGATTTTGACAGTTCTCGGGATGACTTATCTTCATAATTTATAATTTTTGCTTTATAGTAATGTAAGCAATTAATTAATGTAAATAAATAAATAATATCGTTCAGGTCGGAATAAATATGAGAAAATGATGAGTTTAGGTTCCTGGTGAAATCTCATTTTGCGAAGTGTAATTTATTAATAAAATGCATAGTTTAATATTAAACTCGGTACATATTTTAGGTCTATTATTGGATATACTAGTATGTATTTGCGATTTATTGCCAACACTATTATAGGCGACATTAATAATAATACCTCATTGTGTCTGCAAAATATGTTTTATTTTTATTTTGTTTATATGTTTAATGTAAACAAGAAAAACTATGAATGAAATTATACTCACGCTATTCATTCGACGAATAAAGAGATGCACTATGCCTTGCCAACCATTACCACAACAACATTGGCTCTGAGGCCTACAAATTAATCCCGTGGAGAGACAGTCAGACTATCTGTTTACCCAGTTTTTTTTTAAATTGTTGTATCAATATTTAAAATTAAAATAAATATTATAACGTCAAGAGAAGCGAGGAACCTGTATGCAATACCGGGCCTACAAATGTGGTTTATACTTCTGGTTGTTGCTTTTATGTGGTAGAAAGAAACAAAAACCTGCTCCCACTTTCTCTCAGTGCGCAAAACTTTTTCATGTTTTGTTGCTGTTGCTATTGTTGGTATGGGACGACGACGACTTTGGTGAATGAGAAGAAGAGCTGTGCTGTATTATGGCCAACGTCGTCGTCTCGTATTAACGCTTTTTCTATTCTCGTTTAAGCGTTAGTAGTATTTTGGTCGTTGCTGGTATTACAACGTAAACGGTTTTTGATTTTCTGTTGTGTTGAGAAGCTAACGATTTTCTGTTGTTTCGTCGGTTGTCCTCTTGTGTGTCATCGTCTCGATTGTAAATAATAGTTGTTGCTGGTGTAGCGTTAGCATTGTACACATTGTCGATTGTTGGAATATTTAAACTTTATGGTTTTTTTTGTGTATAAGAGAGTGAAAAAGTAGTGTAGTTGCAGTATATATCTACATATATAATTTTTTAATTGTATGTGATTTTTATTGAAAATAATAATAATTTGAAAGTGGTTTTCATAATTTGTATGTTTCTAGTAGTTTTTGTACTACTACTGAATATAATGCTAAAGAGACGTGCCAGCAAACGTTTTGTTCTCGACCAGCAGGAAGCGAACGCAAATAAGACAAGCTCATCATCATCCTCCGCAGCGGCCAATAACTCAGCTTCCTCCAGCATGCCAACAACAACAACGCCTGCCGTCAGCGTCTCTGCATCGGAGGACCTCGACGAGGGTCTTGTAATGCAGCAGTCACCAGCTCCACATTCCGATCAAAATGGTGGAGGTGGTCAAACACAAAATAGTGTTGATCAAAATTCCAATATGTCTCTATTGACACCGAATTCGGGGGCTTCTCCAACTCTTAAGTAATTATACAACTACACACTTACCTATATTTGCTTATATGTATGTAAATGGGCGACCTTATAACAGTTTTTAGACAGCCTTTGTTTATACTTAAATAATTAATATTTTAACATCAAAGTTAATGACGTTTTGTCGTCATTAATTGCTTGATATTGACCACTAGTCTAAAGTCGATATGTTCTTGTTGCTGTATTAGTTTCTTTAAGTTTACCAGTTTTGGACGTCAATTTGCATATAGGGTATATCGTGGTGTTGTACGTGTTTTAGATGATTTTAACAAAAGTAAACAAGTGCGTACTGATGTCAGTTATTTTGTGTACCCTACGATGAGTATTGACAGTATAAATCTTTCAACATCTAAAAAAAAGAGGCGTAAATTGCTCTAGAACCTTCTGACCCTATGTTTTGTTCCATTTGCTATTGGGCCGGTGGCCAAATCACGGCATTCGTACTTTACGATCGAAATGTGTATTTTATTATATATATGTATATAATTTTCTGACGAATTCAAGTGCACAGCTTATCTAGATAGTTGTTAATTAATCCCAATGTTCACCTTTTCTTATTAACAAAAGTTAAAATGGCTTTTCGATCGAAAAGTTCTCGATATCGAATGCCTTGATATGACCCAATGTTTCGACAAGATCCTCATAGTAGGATCCCATGCGATTTTACTTTTCTACATAAAGGGTTTTCCAACAAGAGGTATTATTTTGGTATTAAAAAAAAATGTCATTTTTTGAGATAAATGATCGGATGTTTATTTCATAATAAAGAGGAAGGTATGCCGTTAATAATAAAAAACAACATCAGCGAAATGGCCACCACGACCACGCTTACAGGACCATATCCTTTTCATGAAATGTTCCATAACCAAATCGTAAAGTGGCTGTCCTATATCCTCGATAGCCTCACGAATTCTATCTTTGAGGTCTTGAATCGACGCTGGG
This sequence comes from Eudasyphora cyanicolor, assembly GCA_963930755.1. NCBI lineage: Eukaryota > Metazoa > Arthropoda > Insecta > Diptera > Muscidae > Eudasyphora > Eudasyphora cyanicolor. The sequence goes on from OZ005738.1 coordinate 173,693,215, forward strand.
CTGTTGGCGTCGACCTTATCTTTCGCGTGGCCCCAAAGGAAGAAGTCGCAAGGTGTTAAATCACAAGATCTCGGTGGCCAATTGTGATCACCTCTTTGAGAGATAACACGGTCCGGAAACTTTTCCCGTAACAGAGCAATGGTTTCGTTGCTTGTGTGGCACGTAGCGCCGTCTTGTTGAAAGTAAACGTTGTCCAGATCAATACCATCCAACTCCGACCATAAAAAATCATTAATCATATCTCGATAGCGCAATCCATTCACCGTAACTGTTGATCCAACCTCATTTTCGAAAAAGTAAGGTCCAAGGACCATAAACCGCACCAAACAGTCACACGTTGAGGATGGAGATGCGAAAATTTTGCTTGTTGACGTAGCCACCGAGGTGGAAATGGGCCTCATCAGTCAAGATGATTTTTCGATGAATCGTGCATCGTTCCATTTTTAGTAATGGCGTAGTTTTTACTTGTCAAATGTCAAAGAATAAAAGCTCCAAAAGTGACAGCTACCGAAATACCGGGTGATTCAAAATAACACCTCTTGTTGGAAAACCCTGTATAATTCAAAATCTTCAACTGATGATGGTACTATGATAATATTTAAGTAGAACTATTCCTCACCACAGGTCCACAATTTGATATAGCCTCCTGTTCTGCATTTCGAATGTGGCTGGAATCGGAATATTCCGCTCGGACCGTGTTATCACTCGAAGAGGTGATCACAATTGGCCATCGAGATCTTGTGATTTAACACAAGATCATATGTACTCGAAACCATTTATATGCGATCCGCTTTTACATGTTACCCACAACAGACTGTGGTACAGCCATGTCCGCTTGTCTGTCTGTCTGTATTGTTGTGATCAAAGTGCAGCTCGAAAATATGAAGCGATCTGTACGAAAATTGGTGCAGAGGCATTTCGTAGGCTATTGAAAATGGGTCATAGAGTTCCATCTTTTGATATTTGTATAAAGGTCCCCATCGACATTACTTCTTGGCTCTCCAGAGAACACATTTTTAAATTTATATGGCTGATCTATTCGTCCCTAGTAAAAATGGGGTACATCGGTCCATGTTTTGATATAGCCTCCTTTCTGAAAAGGTAGTTTTTCAGGAAAGGCGATAAAAGTTTGATGAATTTTTTAAATTTGTGTGGAATTACTTTATGATGAAAATCGAATGATCTGTACTGTTTTGTGAATAACTTTTGATTGGGTTGACGGATAAAATCTCCCTAAAACCATGCAAAGTCGACTTAGCATGTTTTAGAATGGAAGTATCGATATAAAGACACCGATGTCATTTTTAAAATTCTAGAAAACACATTTCTCAATTGATCCGGCTGAAATAAAACAATTTACACTTTATTTTGGACCTAATCGTCCCCAGGTAAAATGGGATATATCGGTCCATTTTTTGATATAACCCCCATATAAAGGTCTCTTCTAATTTACCTCTGGGTGTTGTAGGGACGCATTAACCCATTATGCGGAAATTTTATCGTTTGTACTTCATATTGCATTAAATAGTGTCTTGTGAAAATTGAGTCCATATTTTGATAAGTATAGGCGTGGAATTTAGAAGTGTACTCCATTTAACCTGCAATTGTTCATAGTAATAATGGTTCTTCTTGCATTTGTTGGCAAATAAGGGTGGAGGTTATTATACAGTCGGCCCCGCCCGACTTTAGTCTTTCCATACTGGTTTTTATTTTGTACATAATGCGGCGTTTTTTTTTATTTATTGTTATTAAAGAAGAAAAAATGTTTAATCGATTTTGTATTTTCGGATAATATATTTGGTATCGATTGATTTTTCTGTTCGCATTTGCCAGTGTAATGAAAATGTTTAATCGATTTTGTATTTTCGGATAATATATTTGGTATCGATCGATTTTTCTGTTCGCATTTGCCAGTGTAATTGAAAATTTTTAATTTTTTGAAAAAAATCCCGAATCCTGGAATTTCAAATTAATATCGTAACGATAAAGGATGAATAAACCAAAAAATCCAAAATTGAGTAATTGATAGGTAATTGTACATTGCTTCAAAATACACATCCTGACAAAATTGTGCCTCCATTCTATCAAAAATTACGAATTTATTAACAAAATTTAAATGGTCCTTACAACAAGTGATAAATCATGTTTATGTGAATTAATACATCGATACCTCAATTCTAAAACATGCTAAGTCAACTTAGCATGTTTTTAGGGAAATTGAATTTTTAATTTCTAAATATTCCAAATTATATTCAGTAAAAATTTGGTATTTATCCGTCAAACCAATCAAAAGTTATTCACAAAACAGTACAGGTCATTCGATTTACATTATAAAGGAATTCCACACAAATTTAAAAAAATCATCAAACATTTATCGCATCTCCTGAAAAACTACCTTATGCACTTAGCATAGTATATTTTGGTTTATGTATGCGTCACTATATTTGGGTTTATGTATTCTGAAATATCCTGTTTTTCTAGCGACAAAATTTTTCATTTTATTTAGTTTTTTGCTTAATTTTAAAATATGATTCGCCCTTTTTTTGTTTCTGATGACGATATGTACATACTCGTATATCATTTTATTATTTATTGTAGTAACATAACGTTATATATGTACTTCCCAACCAAAGTCGTGCCGATTTTAAAATTTACATCACATGTTGTATTCTACCAGGACCATTTTTCACAAACAATTTAAAGACAAATATTATATCGATTCTGAGATACAGCGATTTATTTTTTTGTTTTCATTGTATTTTCGATTAATTGTATGTATTTTGTTGCTTAATTTCCACTTACCCAATATTTTATTAATAATACAATAAAGCGGGAATATGTAGAATAAAACCGTTATAAATTTTATTTTTAAGAAAATATAAACATTTTTCCACTTATGTATATCAACGGCCAATAATAGTCTCTCAGATGCCTGAATATCTAAGAGTAATCAGCTGATTTGGTAATAACATGCTTAGGATGGTTACTTTTTGTGTAGATTCTCTCCGGTACGACTACTTTTAAATGCACTTTATGTAAAAACATCAGATGCAAACCCGATCGAACCTTAAGAACATGTAAACATATTGCAATTTGCTTGTTTTTCTAAAAGGTTTCATGAAATTCTTCTGATATTTCTCTTGTTGTATATTTCTTACGATATTATGTATTTTAGTGTCAGTCACACCACCATTACAACCACCACTAACAGCAAACCAACACAAAAAATACTATCTATTCTATGCAATGTCAAAGAAATGTTAAAAAAAATGAGACGATGAAATGTATGCTCGTCGTCTGCATATTAGAGTATCTCAACCAGGAAAGGGTGAGGAACAGAATATCCTAGTAACAAATCAACGGAAATAAATTAAATTGCTTATATAAATATCAAATCTAATTATTTTCAACATTTTCCATGAAATATGGAGATAACAACTAATTTCAAAAAATTCGACATTTTGAACAGTTTGAGAGACTTGGATTCTTTGAATCAAAAAGCATTGATGATGCCCGACTGTAACTCTGTTCCAGTTCAAGCAAGTGATGCTGTATTTAAAATCTCTTTAAAAGTACGAGTATGAACTGCTGATATAAAGAACTGTTTCACTTTATTTACATAGTCTTATATCTTACAGCAGCCAGATTATTATCGCATTCACATTTTCTTTTGTGTTACTTTTGTTAGAGCACTCTATTCTACACATATGATTGTGTTTATTCTATTCTACGACGACGCTGTTGTTTTTTCTTTATTTTTAATTAAATATCGTAAAAGATTAGTTCAATTTTGTGTACTCTGTGATAAAAGTTAAAATTGTGACAAACCTACTTACATACTACATATTATATGCCCCCCCGTGTACTTATATTTAATTTCTATAAAATATCTTCAGATAGATTTTGTCAACAATTCACAGTAAAGTATGTACATAAAATTGAACAGCCGACTGTGTCTACGTCGCGTGTTTTCTATTCGACTTTTCTGTGTGAAGAGGTATGACTGCCAGCAGCAAACAACTAACTACGACTACCTACTAAAGACTGACCGTCCGCCGCCTTAGTATAAGAAAAGAAAGCAACGGTCATTGGTCATTATTGGATGATCATACAGAAAAATATATATCCAAATATTGTCAGTGGCACCATACAAAATAATAAATACCGAAATCGAATGATTTATTTATTTGTTTTAAGTCTTTTATAAATCATTTGAAGAACAATATCAAAGAACATGGGAAGGAGGTAAATTGTCCATTTAATATAAATTTACAAGTGAAATTTTGGAAGAGGTAAAAAGTGTTACAAATTCGGTGTAGTAATTTAACAACATTTTAAAGTTGAATGATAAAAAACCTGAATTATTTTATATAGTAGAGTGACATGGCATGATATTAAATAATTCAAACTACTAGGAAAGAAGCATTATCTTTGGACGATTTATATGGATTAGTGTTATTTTTCCCAAGATTATTTATTTATTTGTATGAATTACAATGCAAAGTACATTTATATTATAATTTTACGGCCCAGGGAAGCCGGGTTATAAATCGATTTATTTGGATTAGTGCAAATTTTCCCAAGATTATTTATTTATTTATATCAATTACAATACAAAGTAAATCTATATTTTAATTTTATGATCCAAAAAATCCGGGTAATCTGGTCTGTCGCTAGATTTTGCAGCGGTACATACATACATATATCCACAGGGTCTGTTTACAAATATAATTTAAATAGCATTGACGCTTGGGAATAGTTTGTTGTATTTATAAATCAATTACTTTACCATAAATGAAACCCCTGTACATAAATAAAGAATTCTATTTCGACCTCCTTATTTATCATAAAAACCTTGTTAAGGCCCCATAGTAATTTTCCGCTGGTAATATTACTTTTATCGAAGACACTTCTTCACAGGTATCGTCGAAGATTTTATGAGTTTTTACATATCGCTCACTTACTTCAAGATTGTCCTAACTCAAAATTGTAAATTGTCGAGATATGTAACTTTAAGTCCGTATAGAAAGATAAATAAGATGAAATAGGAAGTTTAAAAAATGTAGAATGGGGTGAGATGATGGGTAGACTGTTATGAGAGAAATAACCCTCCAAGGGTCCATTTTATTTATTATTTTTACTGAAGAGTGAGGCTTCGGAGCCTTTCACTTCAAATTCTCCCCTGAGACCTAATCTCGAATTTTATGTAGCCCGGAATTTGTTTCCCTTTTCCAAAAATTGCAATAAATTGCAAAAATAACCCGATGCGTCACTCTGCAAAATTTTTCGATAAACATACATATTTATTTAAATCGATAGTTGAGGAGGTACTTTCAAAACTTGACTATTCCACTTTTTACAGAAATGATTTTTTTCTTCTTTTTTGCTTGGTAGCATTGATTTCAATACTCAGCGAAAATAAAATTTTGCGAAATATTTTTAATTACACCGGAAAAAATGAAATAAAAGGCATGATTTCATCAAAAGTAGATTATTCCACTTCAAAATGACATTACCCATTTCAAATATGCATTTCTGGAACAAAATATGATTAATCCAGAAGTTAATTGCCGAACTTAAAGTTCTTAAAGTACAAAACCCGTGGCCTCATTGTGTCCGTAGGAACTAAACTGTACTAAACTGATAGTCGTCTCGGCTAAGTTATGTGATTTTACAAATAGTACTAAGCCGGTTGTTGTTTTGGCTAAGTAATGTAACATTACTACGCCAAAGATAAAAAGCTTAACATAATTGCAACATTGGTACGCCATTCTTTTACTCCAGAAACAACAACGCACAGACGTCTTTAGTGCATAAGGGTCCAATTTTTTTCAAAGAACGGCTGAACAGCCCAGTTATACACTTAAGTCCACCTCCGGGACTTGGCATTATTAAGAAATTGAAGTAAAAGAAACAATATCATTAAAAATGATGAAAATTAGTTCGTATTTTATTAGAAATTAACATTGCATTTTTATTTACGCATTATTTTATTTAAAGCCTCAGGTTATTTTAATTCAGAATAATATTTCTGATACAAAACTAGTTTTAGCAGAACAAGATTAATCCACAGTAGTTTGAATCGAAACATGGAATAATCATGTTTCGATTCAAACCAGCACATAACATAATAAAAATTTGATTATTCCAATCAGCCGCGTCAAAACTTGATTATTCTATTTAAAATTTTGGATTTATTCAAAATATATTAGAGGTAAATTTTTGAATCCTATACAGGGTAATGAATAATCTTGACGTCTTTCATAATGCACCAAAATTTCGGGTTAAATACATAGGGCCATACCTATAAAACTATTTTCTCAAATTGTGAAAAAACACAAAAAGTGGATTAGTTAAGTTTTGAAAAGTACCTCCTCAGTTGATGCTAATAATTTTGTTGCGGAGGGAGAATTATTCCCAGTTAGCAAAATTATTAATCATAAGTTAAAATTTTGCTACATATTTTTATCTCGACCACCTTATTCACATTTTTTCGTTCAAACAAGGCAACAACTGACAACTTTCCTTAAATTCAGCTTTATTTCTACATATTTATTTATTTCGGCATAATATCTTCGCTTACTTCTTTAATTTATTGGATTTCATTACATCATCGTAAATAGGTCATTTGGTATGCAAAATTAGGGGTATATCAAATATTCTAGTTTGTAAAAAAAATTCAAATCTCAAAAATATTGTACTGTTTTTTCCTTAAAATTTAAATATCAACAAAAGTCAATAAAAATCCCTTTCAAATTAAGGTTTGCTTTAGAAGATATTGATAGTTAATTTCCAAAAAGACATTTTTTGTCTGATCAAGGAGGCATGGTAATGCTTCCTTGATCATTTTGACAAATCATGATCAATTGCTTAGATCAAAAGCTGATATGAATTTATATGTTTGCTTTAATAACGATTTTTTTATTTATTCCATTGCGTCATTCCATATAACAATTTATACGACTACCTTAATATAATTAAGATAATTGCAGAATATTCCAAAGACCTTGACGACATTCAATACCAAATGAACTGCAATTGTGAATTGGGAAATATTTCATGCAGCTCGTTTATATATAGATTAACAGGTTCGGATTCTGTAGACTTACCCCCATTAACACAAAACAAAATAACCGAGCGTTAGAGCTAACGAATGTTAAATTGTATGGAAATAGTTAGCTCTTAAACTTAGTTTATTTATTTATCGTTAAAGGCCCTTAGAATATCAAGTTTATCCCGAATTAATAAATAACGACGGTTATACGAAGTAGGATATAAATTTATAATTAAAATACATAGATACTTGTGCTAACAGAAATGGACATATCGATACCTCCATTCTAAACCGTGCTAAGTGGACTTAGCATAGTTTTAGGGAGATTCCATATTATATTCAGTGTTTGGTGTTTATCCGTCAACCCAATCATAAGTTATTCACAAACCAGTACAGATCATTCGATTTGCATTATAAAGGAATTCAACACAAATTTAAAAAATCATCAAACTTTGATCGCCTCTCCCGAAAAACTACCTTTTTGCACTTAGCATAGTTTAGAATGGAGGTATCGATATATTTATGAATATGACAAACACGCATACCTACACACATACATACCTACATACTTGGCGGCTTAAACAAATTTCAATTTTATTTATTTTTTTTTTTCAAAATCAATTAATAATAATTTAACCTCATTAATATTCTATACCACTCTCTCTCTCTTTATCTTTATGCTTAGACCGAGCATGTCTCGAGGCACAGGACTGGGCCAGGATCGCTATCAGGATCGTGATTTTCACATTGCAACACCAGAAGAGTTTGTAAAGAAGTTTGGCGGTACCCGCGTCATCAATCGTATTCTCATTGCCAATAATGGTATAGCAGCGGTGAAATGTATGCGTTCCGTGAGGCGTTGGGCCTACGAGATGTTTAAGAATGAGCGGGCCATACGCTTTGTTGTTATGGTGACACCGGAAGATTTAAAGGCCAATGCTGAATATATTAAAATGGCCGATCATTACGTCCCTGTTCCGGGAGGTTCGAATAACAATAATTACGCCAATGTTGAACTGATTGTTGATATTGCATTACGAACGCAAGTTCAGGTTAGTAGTGTTTGCTAATTAATTATCCAACAATGCCTTGGTGTGGTGAGGAATGGAATCGTATGATAATTGTTTACTTTGTTATTGAAAGTCATTTAATATTTAAGTGTTGGTTTATGTTATGACGTGTTATTAAAATGTAAACAATAAAATGTTAAATGTTTCTCTTCCTCTCTCCTTCTCCATCTTTCGTAGGCTGTTTGGGCTGGTTGGGGTCATGCTTCAGAAAATCCAAAATTACCCGAACTGTTGCATAAAGAAAATCTCATCTTTTTGGGTCCACCCGAGAGAGCTATGTGGGCCCTGGGCGATAAGGTAGCTTCGTCTATTGTAGCGCAAACGGCAGACATTCCTACTTTGCCCTGGTCCGGTTCTGAATTGAAAGCCCAATATAGTGGCAAGAAAATTAAAATATCAAGTGAGTTGTTTGCTCGTGGCTGTGTTAGTAATGTGGAGCAAGGTTTAGCGGCTGTGAATAAAATTGGTAAGTTTTGTGCAAAAACAACTAGAAATATTTTAGGTTCATATTTTATAAATCTTACGCTTGTCGCCTTCTAGGTTTTCCCGTTATGATTAAAGCTTCCGAAGGTGGTGGTGGTAAGGGTATACGTCGTGTCGATACAGCTGAAGAATTCCCCGCTCTTTTCCGTCAAGTACAAGCCGAGGTGCCCGGTTCGCCCATATTCGTTATGAAATTGGCTCGTGGTGCCCGCCATTTGGAGGTGCAACTTCTGGCCGATCAATATGGCAATGCCATAAGTCTTTTCGGTCGTGATTGTTCCATTCAACGTCGTCATCAGAAAATTATCGAGGAAGCTCCAGCCATTGTAGCCCATCCCGAAGTTTTCGAGGATATGGAAAAGGCTGCTGTGCGTTTGGCTAAAATGGTGGGATATGTGAGCGCTGGTACTGTAGAGTATCTCTACGATGCCGAAGGAAAATATTTCTTCTTGGAATTAAATCCTCGTCTCCAGGTCGAGCATCCTTGTACAGAAATGGTGGCAGATGTTAATCTTCCCGCCTGTCAATTGCAAATTGGTATGGGTATACCACTGTATCGTTTGAAGGATATACGTTTGCTCTATGGCGAATCTCCCTGGGGCACATCTATTATTGATTTTGAGAATCCCCAGAATAAACCCCGCCCCTCGGGTCATGTTATTGCTGCCCGTATTACCTCGGAAAATCCCGACGAAGGTTTCAAACCGAGTTCGGGTACTGTGCAAGAACTTAATTTCCGCTCTAGCAAAAATGTTTGGGGTTACTTCAGTGTGGCGGCCTCTGGTGGTCTGCATGAATTTGCCGATTCTCAATTTGGTCACTGTTTCTCATGGGGTGAAAATCGTCAACAGGCTCGTGAAAACTTGGTTATTGCCCTCAAAGAACTGTCTATTCGCGGTGATTTCCGCACCACCGTAGAGTACCTGATTACTTTATTGGAAACAAATAGCTTTTTGGATAACACTATCGATACAGCGTGGTTAGATGCTCTGATTGCCGAGCGTGTACAATCTGAAAAGCCCGATATTTTATTGGGTGTTATGTGTGGAGCATTGCATATTGCTGATCGTCATATTAGTGAAGCATTCAGCAGTTTCCAAACATCGCTGGAAAAGGGTCAAATTCAGGCGGCCAATACTTTGACTAATGTTGTGGATGTTGAGCTGATCAATGGAGGCATACGTTATAAGGTCCAAGCCGCTAAGAGCGGAGCCAACACCTACTTTTTGCTGATGAACAATTCTTTTAAAGAATTGGAAGTTCATCGTTTGTCTGATGGAGGTTTATTGTTGTCCTTTGATGGTGCCTCTTTCACCACCTATATGAAAGAAGAAGTCGATCGTTATCGCATTGTGATTGGCAATCAAACCTGTGTATTCGAAAAGGAAAATGATCCCTCGCTGTTGCGCAGTCCTTCAGCTGGTAAACTAGTTACACTCTTGGTGGAGGATGGTGCTCATGTTAATAAAGGTCAAGCTTTTGCCGAAATTGAAGTTATGAAAATGGTTATGACATTGACATCTCAGGAAGCCGGTACCGTATCATTTGTCAGAAGACCTGGTGCTGTTTTGGATGCTGGTTCCATGTTGGGTCATTTGGAGTTAGATGATCCCTCTTTGGTTACCAAAGCTCAACCATATAAGGGACAATTTCTACAACCTGAAAATGTTCCAGTGCCCGAAAAACTTAACCGGGTCCACAATACTTACAAGGCTATATTGGAAAATACCTTATCCGGTTATTGTCTACCGGAGCCATACAATGCTCAACGTTTACGTGATCTTATTGAGAAGTTTATGCAAAGTTTAAGAGATCCCTCGCTGCCTTTGTTGGAGCTACAAGAAGTTATTGCTTCCATATCGGGCAGAATTCCCATATCGGTGGAAAAGAAGATACGCAAACTTATGACTTTGTATGAACGGAATATCACCAGTGTTCTGGCTCAATTCCCCTCCCAACAAATAGCAAGTGTCATTGATTTTCATGCGGCCACCCTGCAGAAACGTGCCGATCGTGATCATTTCTTCCTCACCACTCAGGGTATAGTACAATTGGTTCAACGCTATCGCAATGGTATACGCGGACGCATGAAGGCTGCTGTCCACGAATTGTTGCGTCAATATTACGATGTGGAATCGCAATTCCAACATGGTCACTACGACAAGTGTGTGGGCTTGGTTAGGGAACGCAACAAAGATGATATGCTGACTGTAGTGAATACAATTTTCTCACATTCCCAAGTGGCAAAGAAGAATCTGCTGGTTACCTTGTTGATTGATCACTTGTGGGCCAACGAGCCAGGACTAACAGATGAATTGGCACACACCCTCAACGAATTGACTTCACTTAATCGTGCTGAGCATTCTCGGGTAGCACTGCGCGCTCGCCAAGTCTTGATTGCCGCCCATCAGCCGGCCTATGAGCTGAGACACAATCAAATGGAATCGATATTCCTTTCTGCCGTCGATATGTACGGTCATGATTTCCATCCTGAAAATCTACAACGTTTGATTCTCTCTGAAACTTCGATTTTCGATATTTTGCATGATTTCTTCTATCACTCCAATCGTGCTGTTTGCAATGCTGCCCTGGAGGTGTATGTGAGACGTGCTTATACTTCATATGAATTGACTTGTTTGCAACATTTGGAATTGTCTGGCGGTCTACCGTTGGTTCATTTCCAATTCCTGTTGCCCAGTGCCCATCCCAATCGTTTGTATTCTCGCATGTCTCACGATGGGGTTGAAAGTGGTCCTGAAGCAGTGAGCACTTCTTTCCTACGCACCGGCTGCATGTCGGCATTTGATTCGTTCGAACATTTCGAAATGTATTCGGATGAAATTTTGGATTTGCTTGAAGATTTAGCTTCACCAGCTTTAGTGAGCCAAAAGGTATGTTAGGGTTATTACGGAGTGTGAGAATTGAAATTGACTTGTTCCTTGCCAATTAGGTTTTAGACGCTGTAGATGCTGTGGATTCTCTTTCTGATGGCCGCCTAAGTACATCTATTAACGTGTCTCTCTCGGACCCTGTAACACGCGCTAATGCCGCCGAAGAGGCAAAGTCAACCGAACCGATACATATAGTTAGTGTGGCTGTACGTGAAACGGGTGATATGGATGATGTACAAATGGCTCAGATTTTCGGTAACTATTGTAAAGATCACCGCGAAGAATTGCTGCAAAGACGTATACGCCGCATCACTTTTGCTGCTTTGAAGAAGTTAGTGTGTCTTGAATTTAGAATTTTTGGCTTTACTTAAATTAATTTATTATTTTTTATTAACTCTAGGCGACAGTTCCCTAAATTCTTTACCTATCGCTCCCGTGATAATTTCGAAGAGGATCGTATATATCGTCATTTAGAGCCGGCCTGTGCCTTCCAATTGGAATTGAATCGCATGAAAACCTATGATCTCGAGGCATTGCCAACTGCCAACCAAAAAATGCATTTATATTTGGGTAGAGCCAAAGTTTCCCAAGGCCAAGAGGTGACCGATTATCGTTTCTTTATACGTTCTATTATACGTCATTCCGATTTGATAACCAAAGAAGCTTCCTTCGAGTATCTGCAAAACGAGGGTGAACGTGTTCTACTCGAAGCTATGGATGAACTGGAAGTGGCTTTCTCCCATCCCCATGCCAAACGTACCGACTGTAATCATATTTTCTTGAATTTCGTCCCCACTGTTATAATGGATCCCGCCAAAATCGAAGAGTCTGTAACGAAAATGATTATGCGTTATGGTCCCCGTCTGTGGAAATTGCGTGTACTGCAGGCTGAATTAAAAATGTTAATTCGACAATCTCCTCAGGCCTCTACGCAGGCGGTGCGTTTATGTATAGCCAACGACTCTGGTTATTTCTTGGACATTTCCATGTACACGGAGCAGACTGATCCCATAACCGGTGTGATTAAATTCAAGGCTTATGGCGAAAAGTTGGGATCTCTACATGGTCTTCCAATTTCCACGCCCTATATGACCAAAGATTTCTTGCAACAAAAACGCTTCCAGGCTCAAAGTAATGGCACCACATATGTCTATGACATTCCCGATATGTTCCGTCAAATGACCGAACGTCATTGGAAAGAATTCTCCAAAGCTCGTCCCACGGTTGACATACGTATACCAGAAAAGATTTTAATCGAGTGCGTGGAGCTGGTGCTGGAGGGAGATACTCTTGTGGAAATGAAGCGATTGCCTGGTGAAAATAAGGTGAGTTTTAGCATTTATAGCAGCAAAATTCTTTCCAATCAAATCATAAAACACAACAAAAAATTATGTCGATTTTCTTTTCTGAGACAATCTAACTGCCTCAGAATAAAAATTTACTATTAACTGACCATATTATTTTACTTATATAATTGTAGTGCGGCATGGTAGCTTGGCGCATAATTTTAGCCACACCTGAATATCCCGAGGGTCGTGAAATGATTGTTATAGCCAACGATTTAACCTTCTTCATTGGCTCATTTGGCATTCAAGAAGATATACTCTTCCATAAAGCTTCACAATTGGCCAGAGAACTGAAAGTTCCCAGGGTAAGTAGGAAATGAATGAAATCATTTTTTTTTTTTACTTTTGTTATATCAAACATCTTTGCTTTTGTCCTCTTTTAGATTTACATCTCTGTCAATAGTGGTGCTCGTATCGGCTTGGCCGAAGAAGTAAAGTCTATGTTCCGTGTAGCCTGGGAAGATCCTGAAGAGCCCGAAAAGGGTTTCAAATACCTATATTTGACTACCGAAGACTACAGTAAGGTGGCGAATTTGAATTCTGTACGAGCCATTCTTATTGAAGACGAAGGCGAGCCCAGATACAAAATCACCGATATCATTGGCAAAGATGATGGTTTGGGTGTAGAAAATCTACGCTATGCTGGTTTGATTGCCGGCGAAACATCTCAGGCCTATGATGAGATTGTTACCATTTCAATGGTCACCTGTCGTACCATTGGTATTGGTTCATATTTGGTACGTTTGGGTCAACGTGTGATACAAATCGATAATTCGCATATTATTTTGACCGGCTATGCGGCTCTTAATAAATTGTTGGGACGTAAAGTGTATGCGTCAAACAATCAATTGGGTGGCGTGCAGATTATGTACAACAATGGTGTATCACATAAAACGGAAAGTTTGGACTTGGATGGTGTCTACACCATTTTGGATTGGTTGTCATATATGCCCGCCTATACAGGCGGCGATCTCCCAATTGTTATACCCAGTGATCGTATTTCTCGACCAATCGATTTCATGCCTACCAAATCGCCTTATGACCCTCGCTGTATGTTGGCTGGCAGGGTTAATCCAGGTGGGAAAGACGAAATGGTTTTGTATCGTTATAGATATTTCAACGATTTTGTTTTGTTTTAGCCAATGCCAATGAGTGGGAAAATGGCTTCTTTGATCGGGATTCATGGAGTGAAATTATGGCACCTTGGGCCAAGACAGTGGTTACCGGACGTGCTCGTTTGGGTGGCATTCCTGTGGGTGTTATTGCTGTTGAAACGAGAACGGTGGAAGTGGAAATGCCTGCAGATCCTGCCAATTTAGATTCTGAAGCCAAGGTAGATTTTTGTGCTGGTTCATCTCTTTGATTACTTGTAATGTTTTTATTCGTTATTTTTTTCTTTATTTACGGCAGACTTTGCAACAAGCCGGTCAAGTTTGGTATCCCGATTCGTCATACAAAACCGCTCAGGCCATTAAAGATTTCGATCGTGAAGAGTTGCCGTTGATTATCTTTGCCAATTGGCGTGGTTTTTCGGGTGGTATGAAGGATATGTATGAGCAAATTGTTAAATTTGGTGCTTATATTGTCGATGGTTTGCGCGAATATAAAAAGCCAGTACTAATCTATTTACCACCTAATGCTGAATTGCGTGGTGGCGCTTGGGCTGTGTTAGATTCTTTGATTAATCCCCGTTATATGGAATCATATGCGGATCCAGAGGCTAGGGCTGGTGTCCTCGAACCCGAGGGCATTGTAGAAATTAAGTACAAAGAAAAGGATCTAGTCAAAACAATACATCGTTTGGATGCCACAACAATTGGGGTATGTAAAATCGATTCTGAAAATGTTTTTTTAAAAGGGAAAATCTAATTTTCGATTTAACTTTTATTTTTATTTAGTTGAAGAATCAAATGGATGAAGCATTGGCTGCTGGTGATAAACTTAAGGCCAGCCAAATTGACGAGAAAATCAAGGAACGCATAGAGTCAATGATACATGTCTATCATACGGTAGCCGTACATTTTGCCGATTTACATGATACCCCTGAACGTATGTTGGAAAAGGGCTGCATTAATGAAATTGTGCCGTGGCGTGAATCTCGAGGCTGGTTGTATTGGCGCTTGAGACGTCTACTGCTGGAAGATAGCTTCATTAAGAAGATAGTTCAGGCACAAGAAGGTCTATCCGTGGGTCAGGCTAAACAGATGCTAAGGCGTTGGTTGGTCGAAGACAAGGGAACAACGGAGGTAAGTGAGATTATTTCAATTTATTCTTTAGACTTCTAGACAATTCAACTAATTTAATTGTTCAAATTTCACAACAATTCCATAATTTTAAACTAAATTCGATTTTCTACTATTTTTTTTAGTCTTATATTTGGGATAAAAACGAAGAAATGGTTCAGTGGTATCTGGAACAAACGAAACCCGAATCAATTGTCATGGGCAATATAAATGCTGTCCGTAAAGATGCCATCATCTCCACTATTACAAAAATGCTAGAGGTAAAATTCTTAGTATTTTTTGAAAATTTTGTTTTTTATTTATACTTTCGCTTGTATTTTTCGTAGGATTGCCCTGACGTTACTTTGGACGCTGTTGTGGGTCTGTGTCAAAATTTATCGGCTGTAAACCGCGGCGTTGTCGTTCGTTCCTTGGCTCAGTTGCAGCTCAATGACCCCACACCTGCCAATAATCAAGGATGATACAGTTCATTATCGGGCACCTCAACCAATCCATCACCTCCGAATTTTTCCTACCATTTCAGCAAATATTAAGCTAAAGACCATAGATTTTGTTAAAGTCCCTCAAAGAAAAGAATAGTTCAACCATTTTTGTTGGTTAATATTCAGTTTCCTCACACACAGCAGTAGCAGCATGATGACAACGATATCCATTATATTTTCTTACACATCCGCAACTCACTCTGTTCCTCTCTATCTATCAACGCCATCACCCTCATCATGACTATATATATTTCAAAGATTGTGTTAATATTCATTAAGTTTAGAGCATAAAAAATATTCATTTTTCGAATAATTAAGACATTTTCTCATTTGCAATTGTTATTTTTTTTCTATATATATGAATTAATTTGAAAAAAAAATAATTTAAAATGCTTTATATGAGAAAATGAAACTGAAAAAGGAAGACGACAAAGAAAAAATCGTCGGTGTTGGTTTAGAACCTTGAAAAACGCTATACTAACTAACGCACATTTTCTTGATTTTGTAGCTATTGTTTAGATAAATTTAGAATTATGTTGTCTGTTCGTTACGATTTTTCTTTGAACGAATCTTATTAACAATTTATTGATTTAATGTACAATGAGTTATATATGTATAAGAGTATGAAATACTTTCCATTAGTTTATATATTATAAATGAGAATTCACACGTTATTAATTATAACTACAATTTTAGATAAGATGTAAAAAAACGAGAAAATAACTACATAAGACATATTTTCAGGTAAAAAAAAAAAACAAATTATGAAGAGTATAGAAATTGTATAATAAATATTAAAATATATATGTTGTGTTTTAAGAAATAAGAAGTCCAGGTTGGATTGAGCTATGACGAATATTCCCTCAATCGACTGCCCATAACATATCTTCGAAATTTAGTTTTTTTTTTTGAAACTTTATCGATTGTTTTTTCTATAAGATCTTGTTGACATTTTAATTTCAGAATTATTTGTCGAAATGCAGATTTGTTGAAAATTTTGTGGCGATTATATAATCATTGAGAGACCTAACATCAAAAAACACTACACCTTACTGGCCTACTGCGTCGTTGTACAGCGCGGGTGAATGTCCCCCCTTCAAACCGATATCGACGAGCTCTCCAGATTCAAGTCAGTTACGAGGGAGGCAGGCATTTAAAATGTTCTGGAAGATGTGGATAATGAGGTTGTAACGGTAGCATGATCAACTAGATATGTGAAGCTATGTGAGATGAGATTTTTGATAGTAATGGCGTGCAGAAACGATGGCCATTGCCAGAGGCCATCAACAGCAAAATTCTCGACTGCACTCTAAATCAGGGTATAGTGTAATCTAATGTAAGTGTTAATAAAGGTTACGACGACGAAAGTCAAAATGTATGTGTTATGTATTGTTTCACCTAAAATTCCCTAAGACGCCAAGCCAAGATCTAGATCTGCGTCAGACACAGGTAAATCATTTCTATTTGAAATTGTTGTGCATTGACATGCGTCAGGAATCGGTGCAGCTCCTCCGAGAGCTGTAAGAATTCCAAGCATAAATTCTGAAACAAAAAAGAAACTCGCGACCAACAAATCGAATAACATAACTCACCCGGAGACATATGCCTCAATCCCACAACGGGTGGTAAAATCATCATCATATATCCAAGTGTCCTCGATTGACGTGTAAATACCATTAAATATCCGATGTGAATATATTCAAAGAACTCCGTAGTGTCCCTGGCCAAAGGCACGTCACAAGTTGGGAAAGCAAACCAAGCGCCCACCGATATTCTTTCCATATACATAGTCCTCAGGGCGCCCTGAGCCTGATTCTCAGGCCAATTGGTTCCTTTCGGAAAAGATTTTTTGTTGCACAGTGTAATCTGATGAACATTCAGCCCGTGTAAATAGGTTTTTTATATTACGGCGTACTGAATTCGTAATAGCTGCGGCTCTGATATCTTTCGACAGGTTGACATCCAAAACGTCATTATCTTCAAAACAAAATCAGCTGTCACATCTTTAAGAGCATTTATATAAAACAAAAAAATATATTAAAATGAATATAGAAACCGTGAAACCAATAAGTACATTTGACCCCAAGAATCCACATGGAATTGGTATGTATTTCCCCTATACTCTTTTTGGCAAAAGTGAATTATACAAAGCACAACGGCAGACTAAGAACGTCTGGTCTAAACTCTCTTTCGTGTGAATACCACCATGACTATGTAAATCATTTTGGGTATTGCGAGTTCCATGGGTTCGTTTTTCGTTGCTTTCGAACCTACTTACTAGTGGTGTCCTGTAATACACACATTTGCTCTTAACATATATTTTCTAAATTCCTTTAAATGGATTTATTGTTTATACTCTTCCAGGCGATCCCAATGATAGAACTCTACGCAAGGTAGAGATTGAAGTGTGTATACCGAAAATTATGAGAGACCGTGCAAAAGAACTGCACTGTTCCAAAGAAGTCAAATCGTTCGAGTCCTGTTGCAAAGATAGTGGCATTATAATGGTCGTTTCCTGTCGTAAAGAAAACTCGCATTTGAAAGAGTGTCTTAGTAAATGGTATCAGAATGAGGCCTTTAAAGAAGAGTGCAAGCAAATATACCTCCAAGAGCGATCGGAATTTCGGAGTACCGGCATCCCGAAAAAGCACAGAGTACAAAAAGTATAATTTAGTAATAGTATCTTCCAATTTATTTCCATCATTATGATGTATTTCGTTGAGTTTGTTGAACAAAAGATGTGTAATTAAAACGCTTTATCACCGTTTCTGCTATACAAAGCTGTGTTATATCTTCAAGGGCCTGCATCTGAAAATCGTTAGGTTTGTTAACATCTAATATAAGGACATCTTTACCCGAAGTTTCAGCTACCCTCTGTAAACCCTTCAATCGTTTGTGTTCTAAATGATCTGTGTTAGTCGGAGTCTTCACTATGATCACCACAAAACTAGCATGGAAAAATCGCGGTCCCTTGCGATAAATTACTGTAAAATAATTATAAATAACTAGATTATGGGAAATATATTTCTTTAAATTTTAACTTACAATAGTTCCCAGCAAATTTCAATCCACTCTTCACAACCCAACCTTTAGACTTTAGATACAAATACGAAGCAAGTGATTCCAAAAAATTGTCATTGACTTTCAAAGCATTGTCCATTACATCCTGCCATTTCATTTCTTTTTTCTCAAGATCACTGATTTTTAGAACTTTCAGGTAAAAACTCAAGAAGAAAGCTTCCTCCAAACCAAGAGACAATGTTTCTTCATACGCCATGTCATCTTCAGACGCGTTTCTAAGCAATACATTTGGAACGCTACGCGATTGGCCCTTCCCGTAGAATCCATTGTTATACAAGGCTAATATATCACATTTGTTGCAAATTTCTACAGAAATACCAGTAAATATTCCGTTATAGAACTGCTGTCCACCTTCTGGTGAACAGGGAGGAGGAAATGGCTGTACTTTATATGTACCGCCTTTTTTGTTTATAACATGCGGTACAAAAAACATTGCTGTTAAAATCCACTAATATTTAGCGATTCATAATTCACGGTAGAATCAAAACAAAGGGGTGATTTAATTCACGGTAGTTATATATATTTATGTATATGGCGTCGTCGAACAATTTACTCACATACGCCCTCACGTTATGTCCCCATTTACATGGTACTTTTTTTAAGTAACTTATCGCCTTATTCTCTTTTGAAAAAGTATTTACGTTCACACGCGTACTTTTTTTCAATACTTAACTTATTTTCATTTGTTTTGTTTCGGCTTTTCCTGTGTGAATTGTTGTTTGTTTCCAAGTGCGAACGAAAAACACAAAACGATAAGTCTGCATTTACATGATACTTTTTTTTTAAGTATTAAGCATACTTATCGGCGTTTTGTTGGCGAGAGAGGCAGTCGGAAACGGGGGGAAAAAAAGTATGCCGTACTCATACTTATCGAACTCATCGTTTTGTGTTTTTCGTTCGCACTTGGAAACAACAACAATTCACACAGGAAAAGCCGAAACAAAACAAATGAAAATAAGTTAAGTATTGAAAAAAAAGTACGCATGTGAACGTAAATACTTTTTCAAAAGAGAATAAGCCGATAAGTTACTTAAAAAAAAGTACCATGTAAATGGGGACTAAGTACGAGTACGGCATACTTTTTTTCCCAGCGTTTCCGACTGCCTCTCTCGCCCACAAAACGCCGATAAGTATGCTTAATACTTAAAAAAAAGTATCATGTAAATGCAGACTATGGCTACCAAAGACGATTGGAATAAGAAGATAATCCTTCCGGACGAAACGTCAAAATCTATCACGCACGAACGAATAGGAATGAACTGTCAACGCGAGTAAGTAGGTCGAGCTTCACACAAGACAATTTTTTCAAGCAAGTGTCAAAGCAAAGATATGAATACTAAGATACAACAATAAATTGTTCACAATTTCCAAAAGATGTAGTAGCACGTTGTTAAAAATGAAAAAAAAAAATGTCGATAGGCACCTTTTCTCAGTCTCCCTGTTAACCAGAGTTGCCGCTGGACAATTTAATATTTCACGCCCAAAATTATCTCAGAAACTCCTCAAATTAATTGGAATATTTTATGTAAAATAATTCTAGTTTTTTCAACCGCTGCATTTGAATGATTTTCTGAACCTAATAATTTCTTATTTCGATAACCAAACTGGCCACATACAAAGGAGTCAAATACGAAATTGGGTGCCTCCTAATGTGTAGTTAATCCAACTGGTCGTCGAAGGAGTAGCAATTATAGATCTGCATTAATTTTGTATTATTCCAGCGCCCCTGAGATTCTTCTTAGAATATTTACTTTTTTTGAAGAGTATATTCCTTTTTGAGATTAGCGTTTTTGCGATTGTTTGGAATTATCGAAAGGTCCAAAAAATAAAATTAAAAACTCTGAAGGAATATAGGATTCCTTAAATATTATTGCTACTGCTCACAATGGGCAGTGGACCACCATTTGAAAAAAATTATTAATTTTAAAATAAAACGTATTTAGTCAAACATATATAATATTGAAAACATTCCATACATATCAAAAACATCGACTTTTCTACAAAACATTAATTTTCTGTATACAAACTTTTTTCTTTTTACATATGCACTCACATTTAATTTTCTCCAGTAAAATGTTCCAATTTGATAATCGGCAACACCAAATAATTGAATTCATGTGTATGGCTACACTTTTGTTTATTTACGACATCTGCAAACTAGTTGCAACCTGCACAACTCTATCTATGAACTAGTTGTGAAGAATTCATTGTGAATGGATACCGTTGTATATTAGTATTCATATCTTTGGTATTACCCTGGCTTCTGATGCCTCACAAGCATCGCCATCGTATCAACACAAAATGAATAATTTATGTATAACATTAGCACAATGATCTTCAACAATATTTCCTTTCTGCAATTTAAATTAACTATTTTCTAAGTCGGGATTATTCCATTTAATTGTTTATTGATTAGAATTTAAACTCGTGTTTGTTTTTAAGAACAGCAAAAAGGAAAATAAATGCAATACACACACACATTCATATACAAGTGACATTTCGACACACACACTTCAAAAATGCAATGAGACTAGTAAAAGAGCGTTCCATTTTTCAACTTGAAATAACATGTGGAATTTTTTCAAGCTGAAAAAACATGGTACCCACCTTTTACACTCCTCGCATATGTCATACATATCGTACAAATAATTTTACAATGTAATGTGAACGACATATAGTAAAATGTTACCAAGTCTTCAATACAAAACAGCTGTTTCGATACTTCTGTCACCAAGTACCGAGTACCAGATACCCAAATACTTGACAATTTATCAACACTAGTCACAAGACCTGGCTGTCAGCTGAATACAGAGTAAAAAAATTGTCTGCTGCATTTCTTCCAACACATTTAGTGAAAAATTATTATTTTTTTAGGAAAAAATACCAACAAACAAGCAGTAGCCATGTCTGACGTAAAGGATTTGATAAACATGCCCGATGAGAGCATCGGTAAGTGGAAAATTAATAGTTGCTGGCGAAAATCGATTAGCCCCGTGACTAGTATTTTTGTGATGATGAGAAAGAAAAATGTATGCATTGTATACCTACATATATTATTAATTACGTCTTCCTTTGTTTTATATTTTAGATATGATTGCTGCAACATCCGTGTTGCAACAACAGGCTGCCGACATCCGGACAAAGACTATCAACTGGGCCTCATACATGCAGTCGCAGATGATCTCCAATGAGGATTACCAATGCATTAGCGCCTTGGATACCTCTAAGGCCATGTATTTGCAGACCAATCCAGCTCAGGCTGTGAAAACTTTACTCAATCTCTTGTCTCATGTCTCCAAAGACTCTACCATCCAATATATAATGGTCATGATTGATGATATGCTGCAAGAAGATCGTACTCGTGTAGATATTTTCCATGAATACTGTTCGAAGCGTAAGGAATGTGTTTGGGGACCTTTCTTAAATTTGTTGAATCGCCAAGATGGTTTCATTGTCAACATGTCTTCACGTATCTTGGCCAAATTGGCTTGTTGGGGCCATGAAATGATGCCCAAGTCCGATTTGAACTTCTATTTGCAATTCTTGAAGGATCAATTGACCGTCCAAGTAAGTAACAGTTTTAGAGGCAGTGCTGTGCGTTGGAAGCTTCCAGCCTTTTATTTGATATTTTGCATATCAAATGCACAATTTAATTGTATTTATTTATTGGCATCAGTAGTTTTTGTATACCTAACTACAGATATGTGTTTAACGTTGGCCTTACATAGAAAATGCGTGATTTTGTAATTATTTTAGAACGATGCAATATATTCAATCACTATATTTATAGCACTTTCGGATTCAATTAAATCATCAGATTAAGCGAAACCTTTTTCCAATCAAATGAAACCGTTTACAAAGATATTTCGACTGAATATTGATTCATTTGATTTAAAAAAGTTTTTGTTTAATTTGAAAATGTTTTAATCTAGTCTGAAAATGCATAGTTTTCTAACGAAGTTGGCTGTCTTTCTTATCTTTTCTATGTTATGCCGATGTTTTAAAATTATTGTATTTATATTTCTTTAGTAGAAGCTCTACAGCCAATATGACATCTGCAAATTATTACAAGAAAACAAATGTTTTATAAACGCGGTGAGCTTTATGTAGGGCATAATTGATCAGAATTCAACGACTTTCCTATATTTATATAAAACGCTTTTGCTCAATTCATTTTTTTATTTATTGCACTTCAAATATCAATATCGGAAAAATTCTTCCCAGGCGATTTACAACATCTATTTTATATTATATCAAAATTATATTACAATATGTTTTCCAAGATACAATTTTTGTTTTCTAGTTTTTCTTGGGTTAGCACATCTTTTTCTTAATTTCAAAATAAATATGAGAGTTATGAATGGCCACATTCTGTTTTTAACATTGACACTTCGGTTTAGTTAAATGAACACAAAAAATATATAAAAAATTGATCAAATCTAAAGTAGTAGATGACGTCATCGCTAAGAAAATTACTAAAAAATGAAGTCCTTTCATCGATATTAAATCCTTGGATACATTATATAACCCATATGTTGCAAAAGTTGCCTATTTTATCAGTAACAAAAAATATTCCCCAATTTGTAACCCATAGATATGTACTGATTTGGACTCATATCTTCAATACATTGGCCTTGGCGGGCATATTAGTAAAGTATATACAAGAAGAAGAACATTTAAGTATTTGTTTTCGATAGTTTTGCTTTAATGGTCATAATATATTATATTACTGCGGATTTCCTTTAGCTGTGATTTGTTTTCTTCGTTATGATGTCGACTACTTGAAAATTTATAAAACTATGCGAACGAAAAACAGCTGATTTTAGACCTACTAAAAGGTATCAGAACGACAATGCTAATGCAAACATACTGGCTGATGCCAGTTAGTAGGTCTAAAATATCTGTTTTTCGTTCGCATCGCTTTCGTTCGACATAGAGTAACAGGCTGTATAAATTTTACTTATTTCTTTACATTGGCATATTCAAATTAATTTTTTTTGTAAAAAAAAATGTGAAACTCGTAAGTTTCTATTGGAATTTAGATGAAATTGTGCTACTGAAAAATTCATCAAAGAAAAGAAGTTCGAAATATTTTTCGTTTGTTTGGAAAATGAACTTTTCCTCAGAGTATCGGACGAAATGTCTTTTAAAGTATGGGATTTCCGCGATTTCAAAATATGAAATGCGTTGACGTATTCTAAGCATATTTAGTAATTAATCGTACATTAAAAAGCAGAAAAATGGTATTTTTTCGTAGTATTATTTTATTAAAATTTTTAAACATTGTTCTTCTGCATGGTGTTATTTAGAGAGCTTCGTAGCTATTGCTATTTGCATCTTTCAGCTAACGACTATGTAAGAATAATGCTGAGCATAGACATTTTTTAAATGGACAAACCATTACTACTTCTAGCAAATTTAGGAATCTCACTAGCTTCTTTTTGTTCATTGAACAATGAAAAGCCACTTGCCCAACAACAATGATATGAAAAAGTAAAAAATATATGAAAAGTTAACATGAACAAATAAATATTTGTGTTTTTATGGATTCCGCTCATTTCTTAAGATGCAACTTACTTTCCTTGAATTTTTGACTATTGACATAACCGCCAAAACTATTATTAAATTTTTCAAAAGTATTTCTTACTTTTCGTACTATTATTCCTAAAAATATAATTGTTTTGTAAAACAAAACTTGTTAAAAAAAGTAGTGCACAACGAAAGCCGCTTTGTTAACTGATAAATACCCCCTTGAGTTTAGAAGCTGGCAGTAGGCACAATACTAAAACTAACCTTTTTCTCTTTCCTTCCTCGAAAACACATACTACAACATACATACAACACCTCCAACATTCCCCCACCCCCGCCTATTCACCATCATAATTTATATATCTTTATGAACATTATAAATACAGTGCAAGAAGTACATCGATGAGATGACTGCCTTGTCAAAACGTGTTCAAACCATAATAGTGCACTCACATGGAAATGGCAGTGGGCATAATCCCCACCTTGATCTAGCTCAATTTATGAGATATCGAGAAACGTCTGCTGAGGCGGGCAAAACGGTAGTGTGCTTTTTGCCAAATAAGCTTGCAATAAAATAACAAGAGTTCAACAGTTCGATTATGGGGACAGCTGCTGTATCTTTTGCGCAAATTTGTAATGCATTTTGGAAAATACCCATAATTTCGTTCTTAATTAAATTAACCCACTAATCGTTTCAGTATATCCATTATAAAATTATTTCATCTGTGCCCATATTTATTTGTATTGAATAATCACTATTTTCCTTTCTGTCTACATATGTATGTATGTACATACATACATATAGAGTTTTAAACTTGACAAACGGATATTTTTAGATATTACATTGTATTCTTCAAAGGCAATAGTGTTACATTTCAGAATCCTAAATCCTCTTTCAATATAAATTTATGTACATACATATGTACTTAAAAAGAGGAGGGTATGCTATTAATAATGGAAAACAACTTCACGGCTACGTTTGCAGGACCATATTCTTTTCATGAAATTTTCCATCGCCAATTCTCACGTTTGCGGTTGTATGTCCTCTATAATTGCACCAATTCCATCTTCCAGGTCTTGCATAGACCTTATCTTTCACATACACAGATCATACAAGATCTCGGTGTCCAATTATGATCGCCTCTTCGAGAAATCACACGGTCAGGAACTTTTCACGCAAAAGAGCTTTGTTTCGTTGATAGGTTGCACATAGCGCCTTCGTGTTGAAAATAAACTTTGACCACATCATTATCTTCCAATTCCGGCCATGCAAAATTGTTAATCTTCGTTCGATAGGGCAATCCATTAACCCTAACAGTTTCTCCAACCTCGTCACAGTCCCACTTTGAGGATGAAGAGGCTTTTCAACAATAATTCTTAGTTTACCGAGCTCTAAAGGCGACAATTCTGCTTGTTTACGTAACCTATGAGGTAAAAAAGGAACCTCATCACTCAAGATGATTTTCGATGAAATTCGCATCATGTCCTGTAAGCGTAGCCCTGGCGGCCATTTCATGATATTGTTTTGCATTATTATTGGCATACCCTTCTCTTTACAATGAAATAAACATCCGATGATTCCCCTTAAAACAAAACTCGTTTTTTAAAAATCAAAATAAAACTTCTAAAACATATTTGGAAGATAGAAAAATGGCGATTATTTAGTACAAATTTGACACAGTACAAGGTTCAAGCAACAAAATTTATACATTTTAAATCCAATGCGTTTAAATAGATTTTTAAGCAAGTGTGTCTTGACAATCAGTCCGTGCTTCGTCCACGATGGGAGATAGATTAATATTTTTATGAGAACATTTTGGTATTCACAAAAATTACGGCTTTTAATATTGTGATAGTTTGTTTAAAAAAATATTAGATGGATTCTTAGCTAAAAGTTGTTCTTGTAAATGCGAATCTATTTCCAATCTGTCAAGCAATTAACTCTACCACATGGACTTGTGTTTTTGTTAAATAATAATAAAGTATACATCCCTGTTCTGTATTTCGAGAGCGGATTGATTTTGAATTTCTAATACATAAAATTGTCAAAATTTGTGTTTGAGTTCATTTAAGTTTGTTTGAAAACGCAGATTGTCCTTATTTTCTCATTCGAACATATTTGGGTCCGAAGAAAATATGTTCGAATTAAACACAATTCTGATACAGAACAAGGGCAATATATTTAAAAACTTGAATATTTTTTTTTTTGCTTGACACTTTACACTTAAACTTTCAGGAAATCATCCGAATTAGAATATCAAAAACAAGTGCTTATTTAATTTTTTCCAAGACCATAATAAATATTCTTGGAAACGTTTTCCAATTTTTATTTTCAAAATTTCAAAGGCTTTCTCGTTTTTAAATACAAGTTATTTCGTGTGTTTTGTTTTAAAAAGAATAACCACAATTAACCAATAACGTTTTACGTCAGCTCTAAATAAAACAAATAACAATTAATAATAATCTAATTTTGTTGTTGTAATTAGGCCAATGAATACATTCAATCTGTGGCCCGTTGTCTTCAAATGATGTTGCGTATCGATGAGTATCGTTTCGCTTTCGTCAGTGTCGATGGCATCAGCACTTTGGTACGCATTTTGTCATCTCGTGTCAACTTCCAAGTAAGTATCGAAAAAAAACTATAAAATAATAAATTTTGTTAATGTTGTTTTATTATTATTGTTATTTTCATTCCTTTCGCTAATAGGTTCAATACCAGTTGGTGTTCTGTTTGTGGGTCTTGACATTCAATCCCTTGTTGGCTACAAAAATGAACAAATTCACTGTCATACCCATATTGGCTGACATCCTAAATGATTGTGCCAAGGAAAAGGTAAGTGTATATGCCACTTATTCATTAATATTCGTGCCATAAACTATTTTTGTTCTTAATTTTAAGGTCACTCGTATTATTTTGGGTGTTTTCCGTAATCTGATTGAAAAACCAACCGACAACCAAGTAGCCAAGGAACATTGCATTGCTATGGTACAGTGCAAAGTTTTGAAACAACTCTCCATTTTGGAGCAACGTCGTTTCGATGATGAAGACATTTCGGCCGACGTAGAATTTTTGACTGAGAAATTGCAAAATTCTGTACAAGATTTGTCCTCGTTCGATGAATATGCCACCGAGTTGCGCAGTGCCCGTTTGGAATGGTCTCCAGTTCACAAATCTGCCAAATTCTGGCGTGAAAATGCCCAACGTTTGAATGAAAAGAATTATGAATTGTTGCGCATTTTGGTGCATCTTTTGGAAACCTCAAAGGATGCCATTATTTTGTCTGTAGCCTGCTATGATATTGGAGAATATGTCCGTCACTACCCAAGAGGCAAACAGTAAGTGTAATAATTAAATTATCTTTATAAGATGGAAACCAAAACAACATTATTTTCCTTTAGTGTTTTGGAACAATTGGGCGGCAAACAAATTGTCATGCAATTGTTGGGTCATGAAGATCCCAATGTACGTTATGAAGCATTGTTGGCTGTACAAAAATTGATGGTTCACAATTGGTAAGATAATCTATTTATCTTTTACTATACCATTTTATAATTTATATTTAATATATATTATTATTTTTTCTTTTTTCAGGGAATATTTGGGCAAACAGCTCGAGAAGGAAAATGAAAATCAGAAACAGGGCACAACCGTCAGTGGCAAGGCCTAAGTATTAACATCTTATTTAAAAAGAATTCACTATTAATATAAACAGTTATAATGTTATTAAAATTTAAGTAAAAAATGAAGTAAAACAAGTTATATTCACAAAACATACGCAATTGTATTATGCAATATCAATATAACTTTAGAGACATTTTTTCAAATATTGCTGGCACTGATTCTGTGGTCTAATTTATTGTTTATTAAAAATCTGTTCAAAATCATTCCAAATTCATATTATTATTGTTTATTTAAATTTTTTGTTGGTGTCTTTTACTGGACTACTATTAGTGTCAAAGTATGTGTTGTTTTCTTTTGTTTGTAAATAAGTAATTGATGAATAAAAAAGCTTGTTGAAATTATATATATTCATGTTTTAATTTACCTTATGTTTCTATTTTATATAAAGTTATATACGGGTCTGTTCTGTAATCACGGCGATTTGTAATCACGGTGATTTTAAAATCACCGGCGACTTAACATCACTTTTGGAGTTCGAAATCACCCGAACATAATTCGAACCATCTTTTTTGGGAGGCTATGAATAATAAACCGGGCGATTTAGAACTCCAACAGTGATTGTAAGTCGCCGGTGATTTTAAAATCACCGTGATATCAAATCACCTTGCTACAGAACAGACCCGATAAATGGAATTTGTATGAGCGTATATTCTGAATACTATTGTAACATTTTTCACAATCAAATATTTCTAAAAAAAATATATATTGTATATTGCGAAAATTTGCAGACATAGATTCTATACCTTAGATAATAAGCGCAGTCGTGGTTTCAAAAAAAGTAGTCTATCCACTGTGTTTTGGTCTGGTGGATAAAATAGATTCTTTTAGGGCCTTATTCATAAAAAGTTAAAGTTTTAACACCGCTAAAACGTTCCTCAAACCTTCATTACATTTTTATGAATAACTTTAGCGATAACTAAGCTAAACAATTTTTTCTTATTAGGCATGTTTTCGTTACAAGCTAGCACTTTTAGTTTAGCACTTTGCAACGAAAACAACTGACTTCCACTAACTGGCACATAAGCAAGAAGTGGCGTATTTTCACTATCTGGTAGCAATGGTGTCATGAGTTGCGAAGAAAGAACAGTGCGAAACAGACAAAAAATTCGTGAAAAGTATTTATAAAACATATATTTACTATTCTATGTTCAATTGTTTACACTCTTTTGCAAACAATTTCCCATTTTTGTTCTTCTTCCCGTTAATTCACAATAATTGATACAATCTCTCCAAAAATGGGATGCCATATTGCTAAATATAGGGTGCCCAATCTGGCAACATCATACTCGATTAAGACATGAACACAAGCACCAAACTTCATCGGGAACTAATAGTGCTTAAAAGTGCTTAGCTCCCCATACAAATTAAGCACTTATGGTGTAACGAAAACACGCCTATTATTTTGATGTGCTCTACCCAAATATGTGGTCAGATAGAGGTGCCTTGGATCATACTCTAGCCCATTTATTAACAAATTTTAATTAAATACAAAAGAAAATTTATTTCTTTAAATACATATCAAAGTTTGGCCAATAGCAAATATAAAAATCTCAATTTAAATTTTTCACTAACTTGAAACATTGTAAAGTCCAGTTACATTTAATTTGCGATACGTTTCTGCACTAATCCCTCCATAATACACATGATGCAAATAAAAGGTATTGTCACAACAAAAGCAAATCAATGCATTCTTACAATATTTGCTTATAAAAACTGTGTTTTTGTGCAATTTATTAAATAAATTAATTTCTTCGAGCGAAAAACAGCGACTTTCAACAAATTAAACGATAAGTTTACCTAATAAGTTTACCTAATTTTTGTTGTATCATGCTTAGCGATCAATAGGCATATGTTACAGCATATGTGCTTAATTTGTATGGGGAGCTAAGCACTATTAAGCATTATTAGTTTCCGATGAAGTTTGGTGCTTGTGTTCCTGTCTTAATCGAGTATGGTGTTGCCAGATTGGGCATCCTATATTTCGCAGTATGGCATCTCATTTTTGGAGAGATTGTTGTCAACTATTGTGAATTATTATTTTAATATGTGTAAAAAGAGTGTAAACAATTGAACTTAGAATAGTAAATTTATGTTTTATAAATACATTACACGAATTTTTTGTCTGTTTCGCACAGTTCGTTCTTCGCAAATCATGACACCATTGCTACCAGATAGTGGACATCCGCCACTTACTGCTTATGCGCCAGTTAGTGGAAGTCAGTTGTTTTCGTTGCAAAGTGCTAAACTAAAATTGCTAGCTTGTAAGTCCCTATTTACATTGGCTGAATGTTCAGCAGATTATCGGCGTTTTGTGGGAGAGGGAGGCAAGAGGGGGGAAAAACTCTCCCGTACTCGGGCTTATCGGTCTGAACGTTTTGTTTTTCACTCGGCCTTTGAAACAACAACAATTCACACAGAGCTAAGCACTTTTAAGCATTATTAGTTCCCGATGAAGTTTGGTGCTTGTGTTCCTGTCTTAATCGTGTAGAGCGTTACCGTTGGAAAATTTCAAAAAGGGGCACAAAAAGGGGATTTTTTCGAAAAAAGGGGCAACTGATCATTAAAAAAGGGGGATCAATTTTAAGGTTTTTATTTAAAGAAAACAACAATAAAAAAACAAAGCTTAACATATAAAATAAGTAGGTAACATTAAAAAATGCATTCATTTACACGAAAACTAAACAAAAAATACAATGTTATAGAAAACTTATGATGTATACAAAATATATTTAACACATACATTTCTTTATTTATAGTTACTTTTTTGTAACTTCTTTTTTATACTTTCTAATTAGATCTGTGCTTGGGACAGATGTGTTTTGTATTGAGTTTTTTTTATCTCACAATAAATCTGTTTAGAAAAAAACTTATATGTTTATGTACATCAACCTAATGAAAAATACTTATCCATATATTTGTTACATTTAAGAAACCACAAGCAAAACAAATTGGATTTTCTTATAAACGCCGACTGATTAAAAAAAAACCATTTTCACCATATATTGTTAGAAATCACTCATATTATTTGTATTGTTGCATAGACGCCGACCTATTCGCAGAATTTTCACCAATAAGATGAAACGGTGGAAATAAATTCTCATAAAGATAAATGTAAATCGTTTTAGCATATGCGTATATCCCATTAAATAACCTAATTCAGAAAGTATCGCGTGAGGCATTTCCGTACGTTAGTACGAAAGTGTTGTTATAAAAGTATAAAAAGCTGATTTTTTTCAAAAGCCAATAAATGGCAAAAAAATCGAAAAGGGACACATTTAGTATCAAAAAATAAAAGGGGCGCGAAAGTAGCACGGCTGAAAAAAAGGGGCAAATATGCCACTTTAGTCGCACAACGGTAACGCTGATCGTGTATGGTGTTACCAGACTGATTATCTTATATTTTGCAGTATGACATCTCATTTTTGAAGAGATTGTTGTCAATTATTGTGAATTAACGGGAAAAAGAAGAACAAAAATGGAAAATTATTTCAATATTTGCAATAAGAGTGTAAGCTATTGAACATAGAACAGTAAATTTATGTTTTATAAATACATTTCGCGAATTTTTTGTCTGCTTCGCATCTCGTGACACCATTGTTACCAGATACCAGATATATCCGCCACTTACTGCTTATGCGCCAGTTAGTGGAAGTAAGTTGTTTTCTAGAAGAAGCCGTGGCTTACATTTTTAAGAAATATTCCATTTATAATGACATCAATAGATCTTTTAAACGAAATAAATAAAGATATGTCATATCACACACACACTTTGCTTTAATTACATTAAAATATAGGAAATGTTATATAAAATGCACATTATTTTTTATTTACGTAAATTTTTTTTGATAGTACACTAAATTGTTTACAACAGAAAAATGTAAACAAACAAACAATCAAATGTTATCTGAGTTTGACAGTCCATTGAGCTCTAAAAAATTGAGAGAAAATCAGGGGCCTAATTACCGCATCCGTTTCGTATCGTAATTCGATTACGTGAGATCTAATAGCTCTAAAATTTATGGGCAGATATTGATGAAATTTCAGCATATCGTTCCAAAGGCGATTCATAACTTATTTATATAAAAATAAGCAAAAAATAATTTCCCAATTTCTCGTTTTATGCTATCGAAAATTCAGATTACGATACGAAACGGATGCGGTAATTAGGCCCCAGCTGTTCGCTGTACTCTACCTTGTTCAATATACCTTGGTAAGTATAAAAACATAAATATAAACAAACGGAGGTTTTCAAAATCGATTGAATTGGATACAAAAAAATATGAATTACCTATTGCTCACCCGCGATTCCTTGGACATTGGTTCTATTACCGATTTAGTTTCATCAGACGTATGTGGCTCAACTTCTTTATATGTTGGCACAACTCGCGGTTCTTTGGGAGGGAAAAAGTTACTATCGCTGGAGTTTGGCGCAAGTCTCTCAGCAGAGAAAGAAATGGAAAATATCTGTGGAGAATTGCGATTCCGCTGGACGGATATTGTGAATATAGTAATCTATCAACGTATAGGTTTAGTGCCTGTCGGTGAGGCTAATGTTGTCATAGCCATTTCTTCTCCCCAAGAAGGCAGATCAACATGTCTGGATGCTGTAGCTGCCATAATGGATGAATTACAGAAACGTGTCCACATATGGAGAAAGGAAAAATACGAGGGAGAGGAATATGCAATGTGCGGTGGTAACGACAAATTTGATGAAACGCTATGTGACGTTCAAGATCATCCCCTGCCCTCGCCGTCTTTTGTCCAAATCTCGGCAAGTGAAAATGAGATTTTCCGACGTATTCAAAGTTTTATTGAAAGAAAGAGGGACGAAATAGATCTTAATAATATTGCCGACTACATAAATCCGTCCAGCTTAAAGGAAGTAAAAACGGAAAATGAAGACTCATTGACATCTTCATGTGCCCGCATAAATGGTACTATTATAAAACAGGAAAATTCCAAATGTCATTTAAAGGTTCGTCAAATCGATAATAAAATGGGGCCACAAGTTCAACATGATTATTTGTACGCCCTAGATAATCTAATGGAGACACAAGCAGGAGGTCCAAATATAAAACAAGAAAATTGCCATGAGAGCGTGAGCCTACAACGTACTACGACTGTGACGAGGAATGCCTTATTGGAGAGAGCACGAAATATCGAGGAACATCTAAATATACATGATAATGGCAAAAAGAATATTCACCAACGTTTAAAATATCTGGAGGATCGTTTGCTATTTTTGGAATCTATTTCGCCGGAATATCATCATAATTTGTTTGATAAAACACAGACCAATAGCAACACTATAAACGCCATGGAGAGTTACAACACTACCGGACAAGCCAAACAGACACCACATAATGCCGGTCGTGGACGACGTAAAGTAGTATATGGTGTGGCAGATATTAACAGCATAATTGAGCGAGAATCA
The DNA here is from genome assembly GCA_963930755.1 of Eudasyphora cyanicolor. Taxonomy (NCBI): domain Eukaryota; kingdom Metazoa; phylum Arthropoda; class Insecta; order Diptera; family Muscidae; genus Eudasyphora; species Eudasyphora cyanicolor. Next base: position 173,726,510 of record OZ005738.1, read on the forward strand.
CAACGTATTTAAAATAAAAAGTAAGTTTTTATAGAATTTTGTACTTTTACAATGACCATCTACATGGTTCTGAGATAATAGCTTCTTAATATTTAGTAATCATTTAACATTTAGATATTTACACAAAACCACAAAAGTATATTTTTTCAGCAGAGACAAGACAAAGTAATTTAATCTTAAGGATCCTTATATGAAAAAACGGTGGTACTTGATTTGCGATTTTAGTTATAATACCTAAAAATTTAAAATATATTTCTGAGTCGTAATGATATGAAAATTGTATTATCTACAAAATGCATTTGTCCAAAAAAACTTTTTAAAGATGTAATTGTTATAGAAAATTTCATATAAGTTGCACTTTTCTATTTTTCTACCAAAGTTAATTTTTTTTGCAGAACATTTCATCGAAATTACATTTTTATAGAAAATAGAATTTTATTAAAAAATTACAACTAATAAAAATGTTGCATTTGTATAGAAATATTTTAGTTCCGGTGTCAGTGACATTAAATCTTTCAATCAATAGGTTTAATCTTTTCAGTGCTCGCTAATCCGTCCAATTGTTTAAAATGCAGCCTACGACCATTAATCCAGTCAATGGAGTCTTTTACTCGAGGCAAATGAATTGATGAAATTTTCTACAAAAATTCAAATTCGATGAAAAATACAATTTTGACGGAATTTACTTTAAATATTCAAATCGACAATAACTTCTACAAAATACAATTTGCAATTTTATTTCCTTTTATTCTTCTTATCTTGTAAGAAAAAGGTGATTAACAATAAGCATTAAAAATAAAAATTTGAGTTAAAACTAATCCCCCCTATAAGGAATTATGTTAAACAAGTTTCGACCTTATTATAATTATAATTACGATTACGATTAAGATTGATTTTTTTAATTTTTAAATTAAATTGAAATATTATTTAAATTAATATTACGAATTTTTTTCTCAGGCCTGACTAAATCTACTTTCGCTAATAATTCAATTAATAGAGTGTAAGTAAAAACAACCAAAAAATAAAAAAAAAAACAAAAATTTATTTATTATTTCGATAAAACTTTCTAGAACATTGCACTGTTGAAGAATTCTTTTAACTATTTAAATTTATCTATAAAATTTTTTAGAAAAATGCTTTCATAAAAATACAATTTCGATTAAATTTGCTAGAAATATTTTCAATTTGCTTGTATAACATTTTCTAGAAAAGTGAAATCGATGGAATTTTCCAGAAAAGTGAATCCTATGAAATTTTCTTAATAAAAAAATTCAATTTTCTCGAAAAATTAATTTTGCACGAAATTTTCTAGAAAAATTATACTTGTCGAAATTTTATGGAAAAATTTAGTTTTGAATTTTTTTTTTGGAAAAATGCTGCACTTACCAATTTTGTGATATTGAAAAAAGTTTAAAAAAATGAAACAGAAGCAGCACTTCGCGACCTAAGAGTGTAAAGGCACTAAGTCGAATATTCAAAATTGTACAGGAGATGCAAAATACTTACTGTATATGAATGTTTTTATAAAGGGATTATGAACTTAGCGCTTTTACGATTCAGCTTTTAAAGATGACAACGCAAAATGAAAAATTTGGCGAAGATTCCTAGAAAAATATATTTTAAAAATATAATTTCATTTGTGTTTTTAATAAAAAAATCTGTTTAAATAAACAACTTGCTCATAATGGTTTTAAAAATAACGGAAAGATAAAGTCTCGACTGGTAGTGTCCAAATAAATTATTTGAGGGAGTGCCGCTGGTGTGAGAGAAACATTTTAAACTTAAGGTCGTTACTTAATGCGATTGAAAGCGACTGTCATATTCGAAGTCGAATGTATGGAATTGTTCATGTCTTCCCGAAATACGTTGTCTTAAGTATTTGAGGTTTCATTAAAATCGAATGGCAGGTTAAAAAAACGGTAGACCCATTTCTTAAAAATTCCCCAACTATGTTCATTTTTAAACGCCCTTGCTTAAAAAAATGAAACAGAAGCAGCACTTCGCGACCTAAGAGTGTAAAGGCACTAAGTCGAATATTCAAAATTGTACAGGAGATGCAAAATACTTACTGTATATGAATGTTTTTATAAAGGGATTATGAACTTAGCGCTTTTACGATTCAGCTTTTAAAGATGACAACGCAAAATGACAAATTTGGCGAAGATTCCTAGAAAAATATATTTTAAAAATATAATTTCATTTGTGTTTTTAATAAAAAAAATCTGTTTAAATAAACAACTTGCTCATAATGGTTTTAAAAATAACGGAAAGATAAAGTCTCGACTGGTAGTGTCCAAATAAATTATTTGTGGGAGTGCCGCTGGTGTGAGAGAAACATTTTAAACTTAAGGTCGTTACTTAATGCGATTGAAAGCGACTGTCATATTCGAAGTCGAATGTATGGAATTGTTCATATCTTCCCGAAATACGTTGTCTTAAGTATTTGAGGTTTCATTAAAATCGAATGGCAGGTTAAGAAACGGTAGACCCATTTCTTAAAAATTCCTCAACTATGGGCCTTTTGAAACGCCCTTGCTATTTCACGTTTTTGAATGGAACGCTTCTTACTTAGTTTGTACCGCGATGGTATGTACTATGATACACAGCTGACAAATTTTCTTTAGGCCCAGTTAGGCATACGTAACCGTAATTTATCTTTACAGTAACCGAAAAGTTGCCCGTTTGAGCAAGTAGCCAACGTTGAGAAAATGTGTCATTTGGTATACACGTAAAGAAAAAAGCCGCGAATTCTTATTTTGCTTATTAAAAAATAATTTAGGAAGAAATTCAATCTTTTTAAATCTGTACATAATTTACTTCGGTGGATGTCCGTCCTATAAACAAACCCTGGAATATTAGGTGTTTTCTTCTTGTCCCGTATATAGGTGCAGCGCTGCCAGTTTAGGGGATTTATCCCCAATTTGGGGATTTTTCTTCTCGAATGGGGATATATTTTTTGGTTTTGGGGATCCGGGGATTGCAATTTTTTATAATTACATGTCTTTATTTATGTTAAAATTTGTATTTTCTGTTAAATCTATATTTTTTTAGAAAATGAGCGTAAAAATTGTGTCAAAAGTTCCTACAAAAAGTAGCTTGACTCGCAGTGTATTATTAGAGTATTAGAGTACGACTTAAATAGACAACCTGTAGTAATTTCCAATACGTATTTCTATAGATATTTATAAATCAATTGAAGCCAAATGCGGTTTATAAAATGCTTCCCAGACAACATTACGAACAATTTAAGCTAATTTTGGAGTAAAGTTTACAAGTAACAGGAATCTGCTGGTCCAATTCGATTTTAAAGAACTGGAATCGCTGGTATTAACTCTTTGATGTTCCTTTTCAATTATTTAGTCCATTGGCAGAAATGATCAAACTTTTAATACCAAAAACGTGTACAAAAGATTAGATGATGTAGATGAGATGGAAGATTTTGAATCAGATATATTAAGATATTTGATAATTTGACAACGTACATTTTGTACAAACAAAATTAATTTTAGTACAGTCCATTGAATTGTAAAATACATCATTCACATAAGTTAAAATATGTTCTGGGGATTTTTTTGGGGATGAGAAATCTTTTTTTGGGGATTTAGGGGATACAAAATAAAAATTTGGGGATTCGGCACTAAAAAAAACTGGCAAGCATGTATAGGTGTCATATATACGGTAAGAAAATAACGCATTGCCGTTTAATAGAATATACTTGGCAGTACTTTTTTTTAATATACTTCTTTGTGATTGAATATATGTTAATGCCATCCTTAAGCTGAGTATAGACGATTGCCAGATCGGCAAACGTTATCAACCCTGTTAAAGTGCTGCAAATATAGGGCAATGTCAGATTGTTAGGCAAAGGTGAATTGACAGTTCAGACGATTGCAAGAAAACATTACAATTTCATATATTTACAATATATTTTGTAAGTATTTATATGCAGGATTTCCAATAAAAATACATTATAGACAGTGTTGCAAATAAAATGATTTCTGGCAATTGCGCCGTTGTCACATGCATAAACTTCGCACATATAACAATCAGCAAATTATCTCGCAACGACTTTTCTGCTAACGTTGCAAAACAAAAATTGTATGTTCACACGGTTGTAAATTCACAGGGTTGCATTTTTCCGCCATTTTTCTGGCAAATCTACATTTGTAACAAAATAACTTATAAATATAAAATGTTTCATTCAATATTAGCAATTCACATATAGAGCAGTATTCTCTCGAAATAATTTTATTTAAAACTGTCTAACATACCTTATAACGAAAAAAGTGCCAAGGAATACCGCGGTGTAACAACTTTATCCCCGTTTTCATTACCGGGGATAAAAAGGTTGTTTAAACGTATATATGTAAATTTATTTTGTGTGGGAAAACTTATATACGGGACGAAAAGAAAGCAGCTAATGCCGGATACCATAAGATTTTCTTATAATGAAGCACTCAGGCGGGCAATGTTACAGTTACGGTAAACATATGTTACGTTTACGTATGCCTAACTGGGCCTTAACAAATTTAATAGCTACGTTTGAAATAGCTTACAATTAAGGAAGCCCCTTCAAAATAGAACCGCAGTCCGGCGGTTTTTTTTTTCTCAAAAAAACGACTCCATGACTGAGAGTCAATTTCAAGAGGCTCTGGAGAAGATATATGAAACAAAGAAACCCATACGTGAAATACAACAGGAGTTGGCTTCTTGGAATCTTGGCTGATTAGCCAAAACAAAGAAACCCATACGTGAAATACAACAGGAGTTGGCTTCTTGGCTGATTAGCCAAATTTTTGTCTTATGGCTCTTGAGCTATCGACGCCGCCACGACTTGCGGCACAAAATTCCAATGAACAAACTTTTGTATTTTTCCTTAACACCACTCAACGTCGGGTGAATCTCTACTGGATGGACTTCAATGGATCCCAAGATCTGTTCACTACTCTTTCACCTGGTGCTGGCGTAAAAGCGAATACATTTGTTACACATCCTTGGATCTTTCGCGATGCCATTACGGGCGAGCGAATGCATGTAAAACATCAGGATATATTTTGGCCTCAAATATATAGGGTAAAAAATGCAGACCAATGGTTACCGTGCCGAAAATTGATAGCCATACATCAACCAGCAACGTCTTTGCGTTCGAAATGCCTTTGGCGTTTTGCACAACTAATTTATGGACAAAATGAAGAGTTTTTGGAAAATTTGACGATGCCGCGGACTTTACACCGTGATCTAAAAGCAATATTGACATTAATCGAAAAGCACAGATCAATGGGTATAAGAAGAAGTTAGCATAGTATAAGCTAAGGTATTTTTATGAAATATTCATATATGTTACACATATCCCGTCGAGTAATAACTTCACTAGCGGCAAAATCGCGACGATCTAAAAACTTTTTTTGGGTCGATGTGCATATCAAAGATACTTCTGAAAAGAAATCAATAGTATGGCTGCTGAATATCCCAAAAAGTTTTAGCTTTTTTGTATAAGAAAAATAAACATTGAAACCACTCCAAAAGTATCCAATGCAGTTGTGGTCCCAGACATGAATAGATGTTTTCTGTATTTTATGAAAATGTTTATTTTTATATGACGACTCTATTCGTTTGGGTTTTTAAAAAAAATCTTTTGGATCGGAATTAAGTCAAACTATTGGCGATTATAAAATTGTACGTACATATTTTATTATAAGTCGGTTGCCTTTATTTAAACTGGGGCATTATCATCATCATATTTGTATATGCATGTTTTTTTTTTATTAATTTTTAATTTTATTATAGCTACATTGGATAACAACTTTTCCCTCATTTTTGAAATATGTATGTTTTACTTAGTCTGTCGCCAGTGTTAAATAAGTTAGGTTTATGATTAGATCTTAAATATATGCAATGATTATTAAAAATATAAATGTAGAAATTAATACAATAAGACCGAAGAAAGTTAGCCGCGCTCACCTCTGAACTTCTCTGTACGTACATAACAGCTTAGAAAAGTAGGAAAAATGTTTTGGGGGAAGAGTGTGTGTGTGGAATGAGTATTTTTGTTTGATGTACAAGAGCAAGTTCAGTGAAATGACAGACGGACTAATGCTGATATTATGTGGTATGGTCTAGAAATTACTTGGGGAGCGGCTTGCCAATTTCCTCTATATTTGATTTTTTATACAATACTTTTCTCCTTCTGCACTTAGAGACATTAGGAGGCGAAAAACAAACAACAAACTAAATAAAACAATTTTGTGAATTAAGAATTTTGGCATGTCCTTGGTTGTCTCCACAGATCCCATTCACTTGTAGTCACTTGCCATGTGTTTGTGTGTGTCAACGAATACACAAAACACTCTTTTTTAGTAGTTTGTTTTATGCCTTATCATAGCTGGAATTTAGCAAATCACAAAAACTGCTGTTCCTATTGTTTGTTCAAAGTTTTCCATCATATGAAAAATTTGGCTTTGTCTTGTACTGGAATGTGAGATCGGTTGACTGTTTCCATATGAAATGCCGCACAGTACGTAAGTCCATGTTGGGATCCACCACCTATGAACGAAATATATATTGTAATTAATTTCCAATGCAATTTTGTTATCGGTGAATAGCATTGAAGATCATACCACATCATTGCACCATAATTCAATACGATCTTCGGCAGGAACCTGAGATCCCTCGGAATTAACCTGAGAAAGAAAAATAATAAAATTATTTATATTACTTTTTTGTTTCATTCGTATCTAGTGGGATTAAAAATGCATTACTTTAATTTATTTTTTTCGTATCTGATAGCATAAGTAAGCACATACTTATCGCTCATTTAGAAAAAGAACGTCACAACTCAAAATTTCACATTTCACTCAAGTTTGGTTTAAATGATCTATACAACACTAACTATTTGGCAGAATGGGATGATATAACTTCTGAAGTGCGCCTTGTTGTCTTTCCCAGGAATCGGCCCAATCATGGATCAGCTTATAGATATTGAAATGTTGGAATATTTAGTATGACCAACTCCAAAAAAAATGATTTTGAGTTGTAACGTTTTTTTCCAAATGAGCGATATCTAGTATCGCATTAGATGCGGTAAAGTGGTCAGAAGCTTTAAATTACTTACATCGCTGTTTTGAGATGAACTGGAGGCGTTGCCACCACTCGGTGTTGTTTCCGCTCCCAGAACCTTATCCAAGACATGTTCACATACTTTTCGACACTGTATGAACTCATTAGCCACCAAACGATCCTGTGGACAAAAAAAAACGTTTATAAGCCATAAGAGAAATTAAAAAAGAAAGACGAAATTTGTACCTTTTTGGTTCGTTCCGGTTTACCCATTTGCGGATGTGGCGTTAAGAAGAAAGGTATTTTTAAGAATTTCGGCGTGGCCTTCTCAATGACAACATCAGTAACCCACTGCGGTACTGTTTCGTGTAGTAAAGTACTTTCACTTTCTCCCGCGGCATCTCGGACCAACAAACGACACACTGTGCGTCCACCAACCTCACTTAGGAAGACAGGATGTAATTTTAATTAAATTTCTAAATTGTTCGTTACATATATTCTATATATATACCTAAATATAACCGGGGTATGTTTCGGCACTTGGAAGAAGCCATTGCCTCGTATATCCTGTTCCATTTCATTAGGTGGCAAACTGTGTGGTGGAGTCCAATATTCTAGTAAAGCTTCTAACAACAATTTGCCATAATTTATCTATAATTTAAACACAATTATTAAATTTAATCAAAAGTTTCAATAGACGTCACGTCGTCTTACTTTCATTTCTGATTGAGGGTCGGAGCACTCAGGAAGACCAGCTTCTATTGACACCCATGCTGAGAAACAGTCCACCTCATCTTGTCCCAGCACTATTGTAGGCATCTGCAGGGTAAGCAACAATAGTGAAATATCTTAACATTAACAACATTATTTTCGGTAAATATAGTAGACTTACCCCAGTCTTCAAATCCACCGTAAACCAGTTGGGAATGTATACTTGTTTGTTTCGTTTTTTGATTTCTTCTTCAAAATCAACCTTACCTAACTCTTCTTTTTTAACAACTCGAAGCGCATCATAAATGGCCACGTTATCTTCGGTATCTCTGGTTACTATATGACGCTTGTCATTTAAAACTATACACTTTTTAATGGCAGCACCGCCTGGAATATAAAATAAAGACGATAGCATTTTAATATTTCTGTCATTTTCATAAATCGATGTTTTTCTAAAATAATCTTCTATATCCGAAAATTTGTGTTTTTACAAAACTGGACTCGGTTAAATATTATCTGTCGACCAAGTATTTATAGCTCCTTTAGGTACCAATAGGAAATTTGAAAGCTTTATAAAACTCAATTGAAATCATATTATTTTCTTCCTGAACACATTTTAAGTACAAGTACTAAGGGTTGGGCGTTTTAAAGAAACATATACATAAATAATTTCGACGTCAACCCACCTTTAATACATGCGATTTCACTTCCCGCTCCCGCTGTTGTCCATTGAGCATCCATACCTCCGCTTGAATTCAAGGTACACTTATCGTACAATGGTAGCTTCCAGCATCTTATATCTGAATTCCATGTTGTGGCCCATACACCGGTCTTGTCAATGTTGAAGCACAGACTTAACACGGGAGCCTTTTCCTCACACACCACCATGGAATTGCTGGGATTTCTTAGTTCTGTTATAACAATATTGCGATCTCGACTACCCGAAATTATGTATTGAAAGTTGTCAGTCATCAGCAGACTCCAGACGCCTTCTTTATGGACATGTATGGTTTGAACACAACGCTGCTGCCCCAAATTCCAGATTTTAATGGTACCATCGGAACTGCCAGATACAACCTGATTGCCATCGGCCGATACAACCAGTGCTCGTACGTTCTCCGTGTGACCCCGCAACTTCATATTACGTACACATGTGCGTGGATCCCATACGCGCAATATATTCTCTGTTGAGCCGCTGACAATGACAGTACCAGCAGGATTCATGGCTAAACTGTAGATGGAATCTTTGGAACCATTAAGACTAGATGCTGTAAAATAAATAAGATACGTTTAAAAATATAATTAACAAAAGACATGAAGTCAAATACTCACTGGTGACGGTATTATTGCTGGCAGTTAGCGCTGTTAATGTGTTGACATCCCATAGAAATATCGCTTTGTCTAGACCAGCACTGGCCACCTGCTCTCGATCCTTGGCATAGGCCAAAGCCTGGACATAGTCACGGTGGGTTCTCAATGTAGACATACAAAATCCCTTGTGTGCATTCCAAACCTTCACCGTCGTATCACAGCTAGCACTAATTACTAAACAAAAACATGGAAATGGTTTGAGATTCTGATTCTTGATACCACCTCCCCCACCTTATTCTTATTCATGTGTCACGACATCGATGAATACTTACAATTACGTCCATTACAACACAGGACAATGTCGTTGACCCAGTCGTTATGATGTTCCATGGACTGTATATATTTTTCACTGGATTCTGAACGGGAATTCCACACACGAATGATGGCATCTCGACCGGCTGAGTATAATTTGCCATTGTTTGGATCCAATTGCATGCTATTTACGCCATTCCTATGCTGTTTTTCTTCTCCATCGCGTATCACGTAGGAGACCTATAACAAAATACACCATCAGTACATCCCAATGCTGGAAAGGTGGCCAATCTAATTCGACCTGCATTTTCTTGCGCCCTCCTCCACAACTTTTCAACATTATTTTTTTGACGAATCCGACAGAACTTCCCGATAAAAAATGTAGTTGTCACCAATCGATGACGATTTACCCTCGAGTTTCTAGTAAGGCACTACCATAGCATCAACATCTGATGTTACAGTATTAGTTGTCTATGTTCTTGATTTGTTGATTTGATTCTAGTTGTCGGCAATTTAACTTTTTTTGGAATCAAAATTTCCAAATGAATCTAGAGAACGAAGCCAATACAATGCAACGCAACGCCGACAACAATTTTCCTTAACATTATGCCGCCATTGAAATTCCGGCTTGGACCGGCTTTCATAAAGTAAGTTCTGATTCACACTCGGCATTTTTTTCCAAGCAATTGTTGAATATGCTCACGATTAATTTTAAAGTGGAATCATGTAATTTTCTTATGATAAAGTTAGATCCCGTTTGTGAACTAGATTTTTTGTTATTCGCTCCTTTAATTATATTTTTATTTTTCAGGTTCTGTGAAATGAAAAGTGTCCTGATTTGCTACTGGTGGGTGGGTACTATGTTTTTCAGCTTGAAAAAATTTCAAGTTGAAAAATGGAACGCTTTTTTTAAAAATTGCATTGAATTTTTGACGTGTGTGTGTCGAAATGTCACTTTTTTATGAATGTGTGTGTGTATAAGCATGTGCATTTTTCCTTTTCTTGAAAACAAACACGAGTTTAAATTCTAATCAATAAACAATTAAATGAAATAATGCCGACTTATAAAATAGTTAATTTAAATTGCAGAAAGGAAATATTGTTGAAGATCATTGTGCTGTTATACATACATTATTTATTTTGTGTTGATACGATGGCGATGCTTGTGAGGCATCAGACGCCAGGTTACAAATAACAAAATAATTTCCTACTGTTGCACGAATATAAATAAATAAAATGATGTTTTGATGAACCGAAAAGATGTTTTATTATTATTTTAAGGATTTGTTGACATATATAAATTAAACTTCCATCCATAAACGGAATTTCTTTTGCCAACTCCTGTGGCTGGCAAGAACTCACTATTTTCTCTATAACCATAACCATTAATAAAGAGATCACAGGCACTGCCCAATTCCATTGTCCTACTGCTTCGGTAGCGTTAGCCATCCACAAAGTTTTTCAAGGCTTTTCGTCACGATTGTTCTAAACATACAAACGTAAATGTACATATGTATGTAATTACAAGACAAATTCCACATTATTACATATAGTTACATGTCCTTCCAGTGTTTTGCTTTGCTATCCAATCGGAATGTCACTCTTCTCGTTTATTCCATGTACATAATTATTTTCCGTCCTTTGCATTAGTTTTCTTTATTTCAGATAATTTAATTTAGTATTCTTTATTAGGAAATTTTATTGCTAATATTTACAACAGTTGAATTTCTCGCGGACAAATGTGAATATAAATAAATAGGAGTACAATGCTGGCGGTTTCAATTTGTTGCTGCGCTCAATTAATTTGTATCAGCGCAAAATGTCATTTTCTCACGTTGAAAAAAAACATAGTCCCACAAATGAAAAAATTGCACTCATATTTTCACAACTTTTTTTTTATGGGATTTCAGCGTGAAACCGGAACATAGTACCGTGCTTATGGCGGTAAAATTGTCATCAAAACAGTAAATGCGACATAGGTGGAATTAATATAGGATGATACTCTGGCATCAAGATCGTCCACAGGCGGAATGGATTGACGAAATAGTGAAGAGTGGAAGTATTAAAAATTTTCGGCTATTTCCGTACTGTTATTGATGGTGTTGTTATCGACTCGTATTTGTTGGCAAAATTGAGATTTATGGTGATTTCGTTTCTGAAAAAAATGTTGCCCCGTGGACTCGAAATTCTGAAAAATATTTGCCCTTTTTTGGTTGGAACATATGCAGTCTCTCGAAATAAACTTAGCTTCTATTTCAAAACTCCAAAATGTGGTATAAAACTCCAGATTTCGGGAAAAGGGCAACGGAAATGTTGCACTTTTTTGCAGAAAAGAATTCGCCATTAGATTTATCAGTTATTTGGTATATCTCTTTAAATGCCGTCGGGCCGTGTTTAATGTTTTTTTAGCCTATTGCTAAATTTTTCTGTTTCTTCCGTATTTATTAACTCTTTTATTATTGTTTTAGAAGTTGAATTTGTTTTGATAGAAGCTTTTACTAACGATTGAGACGGTTTCCAGTGCGACGAAACATTTTATGTGCCTAAAATGTATTTAAATGCACTACAGCTGCCAAATACGTATTTGGGGAGTAGCTGAAGTACATTTAAATAAATTTGAAATCGAGTTTGACAGGCGTCGGACGCTTTCACTGGTGTTTAATGGTATCTCTTAAATACCAGTGAATGCGTCCGGCGTCTGTCAAACTCAAATTTCATCCTATTGTTTTCTGTGCATACAACAACACTTTGACAGACGCAGGACTCAATTCACCGGTATTTAAGAGACACCCTAAGAGATACACTCAACGCCGGAGCATTTTTGGCAGTACGCGCGTAAAATGGAGTATTCCTTTTAGTCGCTTTACGCTCTCACTTGCGTTAAAGTCGCAACTGTATGACAAGTTTTGACAACCCTGTCACATTTAGCGGTAAACCGCTAAAAGTGCTACTATAAACTATATTTCTGAGCTATTAATGTTTTTCATTTCACGTTTATTAATAATTTTAAAACATATGCAGATGTTTTCGGTTAGTGCGCGAGTTTGCTAGTTAAAAATTATCGTTACAATTAAAGATTGACTATTTCCCTAGAGATTTAATTCGTTCGTATGATTCCGCTCCTGTAACTATCGATACATTTCAGGTAATAATTCTAAATTAATTAATATGAATTAATATGAATGTACATGAACAGTGCTCCTTGACCAGCAACAACTGATTGTAAACAATGTACTTATAGCTTATTGCACCTTTTATAACTATTTACGTGCAAGGAAGAAAAAGATTCTACCACATTTTCGTTTAGTAGATAGAAGATAATTCTGCTGTGAATTTAACAATGCGCAGACCACAAATTTTTCATGGACAATTTGTTTATGGTCCTAAAGTTCGTAAAGTAAACAAAAAATAGTGTCGAACCCAATAAAATGATAGGGAATTTCCTGGTGGTGAAGATAATGCTCGGAAAACTAAACTTTTGACCGGATATAAACGTGTGTCTGCATTGTAGTTCCAGAGGAGAGAAAATGTCAATTTCGACCGAAGGGTTATCCTCGTATTCACCTTTGACTTACATACCTAGAGGCGAAAAGCGGTAATTCGGTGGAAGTCCACCCAGCATACTGACTTCGAATATGGAATTTTCAGTGGATGAAAAAAGTGTAACAAACGCTTAAACTTTGGAGTGCGTGTTGAGATAAAGCACCAATCGCAGTTTTAAAGTTGGTCCGCGTAGTCAACTGTGTACTTGTCTCACCATTTTTGGGCCGAACTGAACAGGATAGGATATGCTTTTGTTCTTGGTTTGCGTCCTGCAAAATTTAACTTTTTAAAGCTACAATACTTAAGTTATTTTTTACAACGTCAAGACAGTGGATACTTCTCCAATAACAACAACTGATTGATACAACAAACAATCGATCCTTTTTTATTTTATATTTACAACGAAAAGTTAGAAGTGAGTTTGATCCTAATTAGATTAGAGAAAATGGGGAGAAAGAACCCAATGGATCTTTAGGACCCGTCTCCAAAAATAGTAATGATGCAACAAATGATTGGGAATTTCCAGTAGACGCAAGAAAAGGGTTCCGAATACTTAATCTTAAAATAAGTGTGTGTGTGTGCGTTGTAGCCCCTTATGAGAATCGCACGAAGGTCGTCCACTCAGGTCCAAATTTGGTCCGTGTACTTAACTTTGGGCAGAACTAAATATGTCGGGCGTGGCCGACTGTATGATACCCTGCACTTCCCCATTAGAGCAGAATAAGAAGAAATAGTTTCATGTTTTATCAATTTTGTTTGTCTAATGATATAGTAACCCTTAGTTAGCTCTAAAAAGTAGTTTACTTTTATACCCGACACCAAACTGTGGTACAGGGTATTATGACTCTGTCCATTTGTTTGTAACGCTTAAAAAACCGACAATTACTTTCTGAGTCGATTTAGCCGTGTCCGTCTGTCTGTATGTCGATGTTCTTGTGACTAGAGAAGATCCCTATTGAAAATGGGGCATATCGGTCCATATCAGAATTTACACTTTATATTGAACCTAATTGTCCCTAGCAAAAATGAGGAACATTCCACCGATGCCACTTCTAGATGCTCTGGATAACGGATTCTTCCATTGATCTCTCTGAAATTTGAGAATTCATACTTAATATTGGAACTAATCGTCCCTAGTAAAAATGGGGAACATCGGCCCATATTTTGATATAGCTACCATATAAAGCTCCCCACCGATGCCACTTCTAGATGCTCTGGAGAACGTATTATTCAATTGATCTGGCTGAAAGTAAGAATTTATACTTTATATTGCACTTAATCGTTCCTATTGGAAATGGGAAACATTGGTCCATGTTTTGATATTGCCCCCCCATATAAAGGTCCCTTCCGATTAGAATTCTTGGCGTTCTTGGGAACCAATCATGCGGAAATTTAAGCTTTTGTAAATGGAGTATATCGGTCTGTGTTTTGACAAGTATAAGCTTCTCATGCCTGGAATTTAGAAATTTACTCAATTTAACCTGCAACTGCTCATAGTAATAATGCTTCTCCGTGCATTTGTTGGCAAACAATGGTGGGGGGTATTATACAGTCGGCCTCGCCCGACTTTAGACTTTCCTTACTGGTTTTTTATTGTTAATGGCCCTTAGAATAGGAAATACGTTTGTATAAACTGGGGCTGTCTTCTCGAAACGTCTTTCCCGAAATTAGACAGGCTTCGCTATTAGTTCAAATCCAGTTATCTGTAAAATTTTCTATTGATCTGTACGAGGATTTTATAGCGGTTACAGCTAAATCGTAATATACGTATGTATGTAGATACATATGCGTATTAGGCAACGTTTGTCTTTGGATCAAGATACTGATACTTCACTCTCACAAGTTCCAAAACGAGTGTGTAACAGCCTTGTGGTCTCTTTGTGTGGAAGGTTCCAATAGGCGGTATGGAAATTACCCCAATTTTTTCTCTGAATTATAGGCGCTGTAAAAACAAAGTAGTCTACATATGTAATTCGAAGTTTTTGAGTGCATTGGTATTACCGTTATTCGCTATTTTTTGCTTAGCTGGACCAGTCGAACTTAGATGGACCGATCGAACTTAGCTGGACCATCTGCGAACCTAGCCTGCCATAGGACCAAATATTACCACATATAAAACTTTGAAGCCAATCGGTCACTTCTTTCGAGAATTATGTTTGAATCAATCTGTCAACTTATGTAGGGATACCTGAAGGGCTTGACAAATTCGCCTATTTTGCGCTGAATAGTAAACACTTCAATGACATGGAAATGTTTATGTGCATTGATATTAAATGAATGAGTTATTACATTTGTGTATGATTTGGTCATATTGTGTGGGAGGTACCAAAAGGGACGTGGCAAGGATGCCCATTTTGTACCGGACTGTAGGTAAAACATTACTCAGTCCAACATTTCACGTATTTATATGAAGTGGTATGAAATTTATAAGCGGTTTACTTTTTGTAGAAAATGGTCTCCTTGTGTGGAAGTACCAACGACGAGATGGCAGCGAGGAAGAAACTATTACTATGCGAAATATTAAAGAATGAGGGCCTTATTCATAAAAAGTTAAAGAAGGTTTGAGGAACGTTTTAGCAGTGTTAAAACGTTCTTCAAACCTTCATTAAATTTTTATGAATAAGGGCCTGAGTATTCACTAAATTTTAACCCTTTGTAAGTGAGGTACCAGAGGAGTGAATCAATATGTCCCATCTTCGATCTTAGACTGGGATAGAAAATAATATTACCACATACCAAGTTGGAAGTCAATCGGTTACTCCTTTCGAGAGATGGTTTGGTATTTCTTAAACGAATCGAAAGTCCCGAAAACGTATTTCTGACTAACATAACACCAAAGATATAAATACCAAGATAGAAAAATAAATTGTTTACAATTTCCAAGAGATGTCGTTGGCACGTTGTTAAAAATGGGAAATAGATGTCGATAGGCACTTTTTCTGTGTATCCATTTTAACCAGAGTTGCCGCTAGACAGTTTTATATTTCACGCCCAAAATTATCTCAGAAACTCCCCAAATCCATTAAAACCGCTGCATATGAATGATTTTCTGATCAAATTTTCATTTCAGTGAAGTATTTTTAATTTTTGTAATAAAATTACCTATTTCAGAAATTCCAACGTAACTAAAAGTCTAATATGTCCAAGGAAGCAGAAGAAAAGGACGGCAAAAAAAACTTTTGGAAGAGAATCCTGATGAAGGAAAGCAAAAAACCGTTAGAAATTGGAACGAAATAAAAGCAACCGCAAATGATAGAACATCCTGGTAGATGTTTTTATAGGCCCCATGCTATACATGAGTTAGGCGCAAGAGAAGAAAGAAGAGAGAAGAAGAAGATGAACAATATATTTGTCTATTTTTGTATAATTTATGTTAATTTGTATTGGGTTGCGGTCCTTTTAAACAATTTGGAATATTCCTAATATACCATTACCAAGATCCTTCCATTACAACAAAAATCGATTTGTTTGTAAAACATAGAAATTCCAAAGTGTGAGGTTTTTCGCGGATTTTCAGACCGATTTTCCCGATTTTTTTGTAATTTGTAAAATTATAAAAAATTAAATATTAATCGATAAGCACAAAAAATTCAAACAATGTTCGCGGAAAACTGTTTTTTGCGTGTGACAGTTCATTCCTATTCGTTCGTAACTGACAGTTTTTGACATATCGGCCTGAAGACATATCTTAATCTATAGTTTTTGGTGCAAGCTGGCCAAATACGAAGGAGTCAAATACGAAATTGGGTGCCTCTTAATGCGTAGTTAACCCAAATGGTCGTCTAAGGAGTAGCAAATATTGATCTGCAACGATTCAAAATTATATAATTTTGTATTATGTCAGCGCTCCACAGATTTTTCTTAGAATATTTACTTTTTTTGAAGAATAGATTCTTTTTTTGAGATTAGCGTTTTTCCGATTGTTTGGAATTATCTAAACGTCCAAAAAATCAAATTAAAAACACTGAAGGAATATATATATGATTGTTTTAATATTATTGCTACTGCTCCCAATGGGCAGTGGACCACCAAATGTATTAATTTTAAAATAAAACGTATTTAGTCAAACATATATAATGTTTAAAACATTCCATGCATATCAAAAACATCGACTTTTCTACAAAACATTATTTTTCTGTCTGCAAACTTTTTTCATTTTACATATGCACATACATTTCATTTTCTCCAGTAAAATGTTCAAATTTGATAGTCGGCAACACCAAATATTTGAATTCATGTGTAATGGCTACCCTGTTGTTTATTTATGCCAGCAGAACGCCATCTATGAACTAGTTGTGAAGAATTCGTTGTGAATGGATACCGTTCTATCTTGGTATTTATATCTTTGATAACACTATGCAAAAAAATATTTTTTTTATAATTTTTCATGTTTTTTTTATTTTGGCCCTTTTATTTGGAGGGTACCAAATGGGGCGTGGCGATAACGCCTATAACGGGCCGTTAACTTTTTGTGCAAAATAATAAATTAATGAGATATTGACACAACAAACTTTAAGTCAATCGGTTACTCCTATTGAAAATGACTTAAAATGGCCAAAATCGGATTTCCGCCAAATATTTTTACGTCATTCTTTTAATGTTCCATGTGGCCATGTGGATAGAATGTTCCATGTGGCCACAGTGGCCAGTGGACGCACTTCATCCAAATCCCAGAAAAAATGGTGCGATTATTGCATAAATTCTGGATGATTTTTGAATACTCTACGCATTTACATAGCCCTCCGAAATAGCTTTTCACTGATATGAACCAATGTCAGATAGAATGTTTCATGCAGCCACTGTGACCAGTGGACGCACTTCATCCAATTTATATAGAAAAAGTTGTAAGATTTGCATAAATTCCGGATCATTTTTGGATATTCTGAAAAGGCATTTAGATAGTACTCGTAATGAGTTTTACCGTGGTATGCAACAATATCGGATAGAATGTTCCATGTGGACACAGTGGACCATCTTCATCCAAATTCTTGAAAAACAAGTTCAAAAGTTTTTCGTAAATTCGGGATGATTTTTGGATATTCTCATCTCGCATTTAGATAGATAGATAGATTTAGATAGCCCTCGGAAAGAGCTTTCCAGGGATATGCACCAATGTCGGATAGAATGTTTCATGTGGCCACAGTGGACGCAATTCATCCAAATTCAAGGGAAGAAATGTTACAAGTTTTGCATTAAATCTGGATGATTTTTGGATATTCTGGTTTTGCATTTGGATAGCTCTCAGAAAGTGCGACCGCAGTGGCTAGTGAACGCACTATCGAAATATGCCAACTTGTGGGAAGTCGTTTACAGAGCTCTGCTAAAAGGGGGGTTTGTGTCTCTGCTAGTTAAATTCGGAATTTATCTTCACACACATAAATAACCCTAACTAACATAACCCGTCAATCGGTTACTCCTTTCGAGAGATGGTTTGGTATTTCTTAAATTAATCGAAAGTTCCGAAAACGTATTTCTGACTAACATAACACTATGCAACAAAATATTTTTTTATAATTTTTCATGTTTTTGGACGTGGCAACTCGCCGGAACTAGAGGCCGAACATTACTTTCGTCTCCCAGATAAAAACGCGGTCTTTCAAACGAAAGTTCGAGCAATCTTGGTGTACGTAAATAGGTTCAGTAATACATTAATTTCTTAGTACATGGTCATCTACACATATTTTGGGTGTGGAGACACAGCGGTATGGTTGGAAATTAATATCATAAATATCATGAGATACGCAAAGATCTCCAGGCAGTAAACTTGAAAAATTCGAAAACTTTCGAAGCGACGAAGGAGGAGTCTTAGCACTGGGCAGTGATGGCTGACCAAAAGCAATGTCAGAAACTGGAAAAATACTGTGGGTTGACCCAAATGGAAAGAAAAAAATAGTTTACTGAAACATCGAAATACAGAGCGTGATTGAGGAAGATATTGAGGAAATTTTTATCAAGAACCGGGTTTTCATTTTCGACCCAAAAATGGGTGATCCATTATAACGTAACTTTAGCCCTCGAGTTATTATTTGAAGAGGTATGACCATTTAAAGTTTTGCAAACATAATTCAAATTTTCGACACAAAAATGGATGTTCAAAAATAATGTATTTCTCGTTATAAGGATCTTATAAGATCTCGTTTAAGGTGTTACCGCAAAAAGTGATCACCGTTTCGATCCCGTCCATTTTGGGTTATCCCATAGAAAGTCATCTAAGCTCTATAATTACAGTTTCGATACCGTAAATTTTGGTTCGTCCCATCACAAGTCATCTAAGTTCTATGGAAGTTATTTAAAGAGATGTGGCCATTTAAAGTTTGTACATTTTCGACCCAAAAAATGTGTAATCCTTGATTCGCTCTAGGGCTCTTGTTTAAGGAGATATGTCAATAAAAATATTTTATTAATGAGACTATTGCTCTACCCTGATTGTGTTTAATGCTGTAAACAAACAATATAAGCTAGACTTAAAAATGTCTAAATAAATTAGATTTTGAATTTGTATTATTCTTTGTTTTAAGTCCAAATTACACTAAATAAATAAATAAATGTGAGGTGTTAATTTTTTCCTCTCAAAAATGTGTGCTCCCAAAATAATGTATCTTTATTCAAGAAGGTTCGATCAACAAATCCTTGGAACAATGTCCTTTTTGCTCTAGGCCGTCCAGAAGTGTGACTTCAAAATAACGTCCTGTTCGCTATAGGGCTTTTATTTATGGTGTTCGAATTAGGTATCGTAATTAAAAAGTTATGTCAATTACTCAGTTTAATTGGTTCAATCACTTCGCTCTATGTCTCTCATATAAGCAGTTATGACCATTTAAAATTGGATGTAATTTTTGCATTAGGGCTCTTACTTAAGGTAAGGTATTTAATTTAAATTTTCAATCTAAAATAAGCGACCCATAGAAAGTTGTATAGGCCCTAGGTCCCTTATTCAGAGAACTGTGGCCATTTAAAGTTTTTAAAATTTTCGACCCAAAAATGGGTGATCCATGATAACATAATTTTCCTTTTAGGTTTCTTATTTAAAGAGTTATAACCATTTAAAGTTTTGCAAAGATAATTCCAATTTTTTACCCAAAAATATGCTTCAAAATTAAGTAACATGTAGTTTACTGAAACTAAACAAGATCGAAACTAAATTAAAGATGATGAGTGCTCTAACAGGACACTCAAGCTTTCAAGCACATCTGCACCACATAGGACAAGCAGATAATGACGAATGCAGGGAAAGCATCGAACGGATGAAACATATTCTATGCCAATGCCCAACATTCGAATTATAACATGTCGAACACGAAGTGTTCAGATCTGACACATTTCAGAAGATAGGACTGGAAGATACTGAGGAATTCGAGTATAAATAAATAAGGAGCGCACAACAGGCTCATACAGTGGCATAAGTGTATGTCCATTTACTTATTTAAGGTGTTATCACAGGTTCGGTCCAGTTCATTTTGAGTGATCCCGTTACAAGTCATCTAAGCTCTATGTATCTTACTTAAAGAGTTGTGGCCACTTAAAGTTCTTAAATTTTTGACCCAAAAAAATGAGTCATCCTTGATAAGGTATTTTTTTCCTCTAGGGTTCTTATTGCAAGAGGTATGACCACTTCATATTTTTCAAAGATAACTCAAATTTTCGACCCATCCTGACCATTTTATGGTGGTATGTATTTGTCCATATATTTGGATACTTACGTACAAACCGAATTTCAGTATCCTACGATAAATAGTGTCTGATCTCGCCCATTAGGTAGTTTTCCCTCTAGCTTTCTTATTTAAAGAGTTATGACCACTTAAAATTTTGCAAAGAAAACTCACATTTTCGAACCATCCTAAATGAATGCTATTGTATCTACTTACTTACAACCCGAATTTCGGTATCCCACTATTAGAAGTCTCCGTTTTTCTACGATCAATATGTCACGTCAGATCTCGCCTTTTTTATGAATCTGTGGACATTAACTCCTGTACATAAAACATTCATCAGCAATAAATAGTTTGCAAGTAAAAAACATTTTTAAAAAATAGATCTTTATCTAAAAATAGGTAAAAAAAACTCGGAAAAAGAAAACGCATTTATTTTATTTTGAAATATATTACTTTTATTTGTAGGCAGTTTTTAAAGAACATATTTTTTTATAATGACATTTATATAATGAATATGTTGTTGGTTTTGTTTTTGAATAATCATCATTTTTGGGGTTGTTTTACCATTTCATACTAAATTTCACCTATTCTTGGCTTACTTATACCTTTTAATGTTTATCCGGTTAAATTTCGCTAATGCTTTTAACTTCTTTTACTTTATCCATTCATCATCATCTTCTTTTGTTTTCTATTCATCATCTTGTCGCAAAGTCAATTGAAAGTTTTCATCTCACATAATTACACAATTTGTTGTTTTGTTGATAATTCAAATAAAAATATTAGAAAAAGGAGAGACAACATAATAATATTACATAATATTCTCATTTTTTGTAGTAAGTTGTTGATTTTTCTGTTTTTCCTTTTATCAATATTATGTATATAATAATATATGTATGTATATGTGTATATTTTATAGTATTGTTATTATTATTATTATTATTATTATTTGTATTGTTTTTGGTATTATTATTATTCTGTTAATATAGTAGATCACTGAATTATGTTAAATAAAAAAGAAAAATATTTTTTTTGGTAATTTTTTTATTTTATAATATTTGAAAATTGTAGTAATAATTTATTTCATTCTCTATAGTTTTTTTCTGGTTTGTTTAAATGTTATTTTTCATTTATTTAAATACAATATGTATGATATTGTATGGGTGAATGACCAGGGTGTATGTGTTGTGTGTGGGTGTATTTGCACTAGTATTGAAGGAAAATTGTTAACCTATCCACGGGCGTTCGGGAGGGATAAAAACACATAATATAACATCTCTTCGACTACTCCATATAGAGTAGTTCCTTTATACATATATGTACAAACGTTAGTGTGGTGGCATCCTTTGAGCTCCCGGATTCAGTCCAGTCGTGGATAGTTTAAAAACTTTCTACGATTTCTTGAGTTTTACAAATACTTTATAATCATTAGGTTACTATTGTTTTCGGATTTATTTTCATATTTAATTTTTTAAGAATTGCTTTTTTCCTTTTTTATTTCGTCTTATTTTTGTTTTCATTTGAATTGTAAAAACGATGAGGTAAAAATTATTATGTTTGTTTTATTTCATATCGAAAACATAACAAAGTTTTTTTTTTGGTTTTGTTTGTTTCTTCTTGTTGTTGTTTAATTAATAACAGTAAAAAGTATATAATTTTTTGGGTGTTTAATCCTTCGGTTTTTGGTATCATAATTAAATTTACATAAATTCTTTTAACTGTTTTTTTGTATTACTTTATATATTTTTATTTTTCATTACTTATAGTTTAAATATAAGTTATTTACTATAATATGAGTAAATTTTTTATTTAAAATTATTTTGTTCTCTTATCATAAGTATATGTATGTATGAGTTTTATAACATAAAAAATAAAAAATGGGTGTAAAGTGTTGTATATCCTATGAATTGGGTCATATTTTGCAATGTAATCCGTTCGATAAGCAAATGTGTGAAAATAATTTCTTTTGGATTAATCAAAATAATGAAGATCTAATTAGAAATTATGAAAGATTAACTAAAAATTTAATGTTAAGTTCAAAATACGATTTTTTCCCTTAATGTTGAAATTAAATAGTTATGACATTTAATGAGAGTTGAATTATGATATTTGAAGCGATGTTAAGCAGCTGCATTAAATTAATTACATCCTAAGAGTTAAAAAAAGGTAAAAATTTCTAAAATTCAAAATATGAAACAAATTGGAATGATTGATGAGGAAATAATAAAGTCTGTCAATTGTTCATTTCAACTAGGGCGTGGCAATCAAAGATAATTTTTCACAGAACTGTAGGTACTGTGAAAGCTGTCACTGAACATAATTTCAAATATTTGTGTGTACTGGTATTAAAGTTATAAGCTGTCAACTTATTGTACAAAATGGTCCATTAGTGTCGGAGGTACCAAAGGAGGCGTGGTAACTTCGCCCATATTTTCAAGGTGATAGCGATAGATGAACTATGTGTGAAATTATACAAATAATTAGAGAATCAATATTCAGCTACATGTTAAGCTTTCGTTGGGAGGTTCAGGAGTACCTCCTTCGAATTAAGCCCGAGATATCACCACATACATAACATGAAGTTAATCGGCTTGCTCCTTTACAGAGCTATCGTGACATAGCTCAAATAACCGCACGTGAAAGTTGATATATTCAATGATCACCGGTTCGATCCCGAACATTTTTGGTGATCCCATGACAAGTCATCTAAGCTCTGTGGATCTTATTTAAAGAGTTGTAGCCATTTTAAGTTTTGAAATTTTCAACACAATTGCACCCAAGGCGATAGAGACAGATAAATGTGTGGAATTACAGAAGATTGAGAAGCCCTGATATAAAAAGTATAAAATAGTTGTGTGCTAATGCATAGAATCAAATCTTGAGATCCATAGAAATAGTAGGTATGTATTAGTTTAACATAGTCTTATGTTTAAGAACAATGTCTTGAAAGCATATCGTCATCAGAAACGAAAAAGGGCGTAACAACAAGAAAAATGGAAATTAATTTTTTGATGGATTTCGGTACACTGCATCAAAATACATATCCTGACAAATTTTTAGCGGCGTAATATTAAAAATGGCGAATCTATTAACGAAATTCAAAAGGGCCTAACAACAAATTATTTCTTTTTTCATAGTTTAAAAATTCTATTTCACGCAATTTTTACAAAAAAGTTATAAATCATATTTGTGTGATTTTATATATGCATCATTATGTTTTTACAAAAAAGTTATAAATCATATGTGTGTGATTTTATATATGCATCATTATGTTTAGATATTATCCTGAAAACCCCGTTTTTCTAACGACAGCACTTTTCATTTTATTTAGTTTTTTGCTTCTTCCGTAAAATTTTCAAATATGATAATAGTCCCTTTTTCGTTTCTGATGACGATATGTCAGTTTTCGGGAGCAAAGGAAACAATACCATTTTGAAAGAAAAACTTGTTTTGTTATAATTTTACATATGTCATATAATAACAAAAAATAGTTTTTTATTAAGAAAAAATAAAAAATCCCTTCATGTTATAAGAAAAACTAAGTACTGATCTAAAAGATTACCTGCGCAGCTTTAAGGACTACAGTGATAAAGTCTGTTCAAATCCTACTCCATCTAATGTCGATAGATATTGCGGCTAGATAAGTTGCAAACAGGGCGGCATTAATATTAAACTGTCTATCAATGTGGAGTTACAAGAATTACGGCCACATGAGGATATCACGGTGTAGTGCGGTTTACACCTTCGATAGGAACTTTACCACTATGATACCTGCCAAGAGGAATGGGTTGGCTGAATACCAGCAAATATATCCATTTCTATACAGATGGGTCAAACTTTAATGAGAAGATAGCCTTCGGATTACAGACTGCCAGATACTTGCAGTGTCTATCAAGCCGAAACAATGGCAATGGGGGAATCGCTAAGTGGCTGAGTCGCAACATAGTGACAAACACTGGCGTTGTTATTTACTCGGACAGCCAGGCTGCCATAAATATCTGGAGGCTACATCACCAAATTCACAAACAACACTCGACTGTCGCAGATCTCTTAACGAGATGGCTAAATAGTGTGAAGTATACCTCATATGGGTACATGGGCATATCCCGTGGAACTGCAAAGTCGAAAAACTAGCTAGGAAGGGACAACATAAAGAATTTGCATTTTTTGACGAATTTGACGCGCCACTGTCCAAATGCCTGCTTTGGCGTAGGCAAGAAGCAGTCAGGCAGTCCAATGAGAGATGGACAGAAATTGACACACGTAGGGTAGCTAGACAAATCTGGAGAAAATACTACCCGATAAGGTCAAAATATCTCCTCGAACTAGAGAGGAAGACCGTTTAGTGTCACTTCTGATGGGACTATGCCTGATCCAATCACTTCTGCAGGAACTGTAAGATGAGGAGGAAGTGGGGAGCTTTGATCAGCTGCATTGTTACTATATCGCAATGAGTAAACGACATCTGTATATAATGCAGTCGGCCTTTGTAGAAAGTCTGTTGTTGTTATTGTAGCAACTTGGAGACGCTGAGTTGATAATCCTTAACAGTGTTGCCGCTGGAAATTTTTCGGCCCAAAATGTTCCCAGAAACTGCCCAAAATCGACTTTATCTGCCCAAATAAAAAACAAGTAAAGAGGGATTAAGTTCGGCCGTGCCAAATATCAGCCCTATTCGTTGAAATTTCAGCTTTTTGTGGCGCTAGGAAGTCAATTCTAGTGGGACCTTTGTATTTGGTTGTTTCAAAACATGGACCTATAACTACCGTTGTTCGTGTGGGAATAAATAAACGCCGATTACCAATTATCAGCCCGATCAGTTGACCCTCGAGCGGAAGCCACCGGGTATTGCTTATATCGAACATTTTATGTAAAATAATTCTAGTTTTTTCAAAAGAGTCCTCCAACTACACCAGACACCGTCTGTTGCTAAACCAACCATATTTTGCAAAGGAATTTAGGACGACCCAAATATTTCAAAATTTTCCCAAACTAAAAATTTTTAATTTTTTCTGCCCAAATTAGGTCCGAAATGCCCAAAACGGCAACACTGATCCTTAAGTCTCGGTTAATTTCAGGGAATGGATGTTATTTGAGTGTTGCCGTTTCTATTCACCACTAGAAGCGCTGCATTTCTGTTAATAGTCGTCATGGTGTTATGTCTATTTTTAGCTTCCCTGTTGACTTGTGTGATCAGATGTTGTTTTAGTGGTAGTGCGCCCGGTGAGTTATTTTTAGCTGCAGAAATTCGAATTATGATGAAAACATGAAATGTTGATGTTAAATTTTTCCGGTGCCATGGCTGGGAGTTGATCCCAGCACCTTCGGGATCCAAGTCTAATGCACTAACCACTAAGCTACCCAAGGCTAGATCTAGAAAGTCTGACAGATCTTGGCGGTACCAATATTCGTTGATTCATTGATCATTTTGTGAAACAATGAACCCAACTAGTTGTCTTCTAAGGAGTAGATAACGCTAGTGGACGCCAATTAAGGATTAGATAACCCAACTTGTCGACTTCTAACCTAACTGGTTGTCAGCTAAGAAGTAGATAACCCAACCGGCCGCCTTTTAAACAGTAACTAAACCGAATGGTATTTTACTAATGGGTAGATAACCCAATCGTTCCTCTACTAAGGAGTAGATAACCCAACAAGTCCTCCAATATTGAATAGATAAATATGAGGCAGTTGTGTGATGACGTATCATATTGGTGCTGTCCCTTTGTTACAGACAAATCTTGTCGGTACTGATATTTGTATTGATAATTTGGTTATCAAACAGGTTGGTTTCGATGAACGGCATCTGAGCCTGTGGTGTCACTAAGGTACCTTAATTGGTCTTGTAGAGCAGATAATACTGAATGCCACCCTAACCTAAACTAAGGAGTATATATACCAAATGGTATTTTACTGAGTAGTAGATAATCCAATCGTTCATCTGCTAAGGAGCAGATTACCCAACTGGTCACCTACTGTAGAATCGATAAATATAATGCAGTCTTATGATGACGTATCATGGGAAGAAATGGAGAGCATTGTGCACCTGCTTTGTTACTGGGTCGGCCATTCTAGGAAGTCTGACATATCTTGTTGGTACTGATATTCGTATTATCGACAACTTTGAGCTCCAATCATGTTGGGTACGCTGAGGCCCTCAATTGGTCTAGGCGAGCTGGTGACATCGACTGCCATCCTAAATTAACCTAAAATATGGAGTAGATAAACCAACTAGTCGTATACTAATATGTAGATAACGACCAAAGTGTTGTCCTATAACGGGCAGATAACCCACCTGGAAGCCTACTAATGAGCAGATAACCTGACTTGTCGACTTCTAACATAACTAGTTGTAAATGAACCAACCGGCCGCATTTTAAATAGTAGATACGCCAAATGGTATTGTACTGAGTAGTAGAAAATCCAATCGTACCTCTTCTAAGGAATAGATAACCCAACTGATTCCCTACTACTGAGTAGATAAATAGGATGCAGTTGTATGATGACGTATCATAGGAAGAAGTGGAGATCTTTGAGCATCTGCTTTGTAACTGTGCCGGAAGTCTGGCAGATATTGTCGGTACGGATTGATATTCGTATTATTGATAAGATTGTGTACCAAACAGGTTGTGACCTCAATTGGTCTATGTGAAGTAGTAACTCCGGCACCACCAAAGTAGATAAACCAACTGGTCTTTTGATTTTAAATCTGTTCAACTGATTTATTCATTCTAAACAAATAAGTATTTGAGTCAATAAAAATTGCTATTGATCTGAAATTGGATGAAAAAAAATATTTGATTCAGGTAAACAATTTACGTTGTTATTAAATAGTTTAAAAGTTTAATAGATTAATTTCTTTTTCTGTGTATTAGAACAAAATATTTTTAATGAAATATATTCAAAAATTAAATTTTGATTATTTATGTAAAATGCTGGAGTCACATAAATTTTTAATATATATAGCTTAGTGATAGTTACTTTTGTTGTTATATCGTGTTATTTAGATATTTATTTAATTTCTTATATTTCCAACCATTTGCTTAAAGAACGTATTTGTTTGTGGTATTTTCTGTATTTGTGTAATTAATTAATTTAGAAATGTTTATTTCTGTGTGTTCGGATTTTTTTTAAATTTTGTTTAATCTGATGGAAATCTATGTTATTAGTGTATTATTTATATTTCTTGTTTCTTCCTTTGATAATATAAAATTTTCTAATTCCTAAATTTTAATTCCCAATTTTATGTTTCATTTTTGAAATATTTTTCTTTTGTTTGTTATATAAATACTGCAAAGTTATTTATTTATGTTCTTAGGTTTATTTCTTTTAAATAATTAATTAGAGGATATACGACGGCGGGGATTATATGATTTTTTGTTGTTGTTCTTTTTATTTATTTTTTTTTCATTAATTATTATTAGAATAGTTTTTTTTTAAATTGTTTTATTGTTTCTTTTTTTGGAATAACCACTACATTTCAATGGACGATGGGTAGGGGCTGGAGGGAAGAAGGAGGAGGAGGCCTGGTTGGAGACTGTATATACGAGTAGTAGGGTAATGTAATTATTTCTCGCAATTGCCTTGCAAGAATGGCGAGGGTTTTCATATTCCTTGGATAGAGTAGAGAGAGGTCAGGGATTTTGGGCCTAGGCGTATATAGATTAGAGTTTTGGCTAGCGGTAATTGCTTAGTATATTTTTTGGGTTTGGTTAGCAAATTTTGGTGTTTTACCAAAGAAATAATGACGTAATATTATGTTTAGATTATTTTGCGCTGGTTTTCAAAACAGGTTGATTTTTCTGAGTTGAAACTAATTTGTGAGATATGTCATTTTGCTTTTTATTAATTAGTTTTTTTTGCTTTAGAGAAGATATTTTTTAGAAGCAAAGACTATACATTAAATGAAATTTTGTAGGTTAGTTTTTTGTGTTATTATTTTTTCTTTTTACAAATATTGTCCGACAGATTCCCTATAGATCGATAAATACCGATTAGCTTACACCACCATCCGGTTTTAATCAAAAGTTTCCGTTTATTCAAAAGGAAACTTGGCATTCCATCGCGTATCTTCTTCGTTTCCATTTCCGTTTCCGTTTGCAGAGTCTTTAGAAGAGAAGGAGAGGCCTAAGCCAAGCTTTGTTGTTTCTCTCGGTGTATAAGTAGTTATATATGTATATGTATGTATATATTAAACTATATATTACAAAAAAATAATAAACACATGTTAATAAGTTATGTATTTACAATTATTTAGAATATTATATATATATATATATATATATATATATTATATATACGTACTATACATATGCTTGATTTTGAGATATATATATATATATAAAGAGACTGAGTGAGATCAACAGTTGTTAGTTTTTCTTTTTTTAATTTTTAGAATCTTCTGTTTTTTTTTGTATTACTTGAAAATTGAAGAAGGAAATTTTTTGGTTTTTTATCTTGCGGAAGGGGTAAAGGGCGGAGGGGGCATTTCTGTCGTTAATTAAGTATGTATCATAATTGTTAAATTTAAATTCTATACAATTGGTCGAGTATATGTACTATGAACTAAATATTGTTTTGTTTGTTGATACCTTAATTTCATGCCATACTATATATTCTGTTTGTATTTTTTTCGTTCTTTGGATAAGGTGTATGTACGAGTATGTATGTATGCCCATAACTAAGTACGGTTGAGTGGATTGTGTTTAAGAAACCAACTTCCGGTTTGTTGGTTCGAAAAGACCGACTAGGTTTGTCTTGGGATCCTGTTGGTAGGGTTTCTTTTTTTTTTTAGAAAATATAAGAGAATTTAAGCTATTGTTTGTTAGAGTACTTTTTTATGTTTTATTTTTTAAATTGTCTTTTTTCTGTTTTTTGTGTTTTTGTTTTCTTTGTTTAAAGTTAGCTTAATAAGGCATATAAAAATTTGTTTAAGTGTTAGTGATTGTGTACGAGTAGTAATACATATTTTTATATATGTGTGTATATGTATTGTATGTTTTGTTGTTGTTTATCTGTGTTTCTTTTTGGATTTCCTCCTCATACTCCTTTTCATCATTTAGTTGTAGTTGGTTTTGTAATAGTGCTGTTTTTTTTCTTAAACTCTTCAAAAAACCGACTTCAAATAAGGTTATTCTTTTATTTTAATGCTGTTTTGTCTTTTGTTATGAAAATTAATTATAAGGCCGTAGTGTATGTGTTTTACGTTATGTATACTGTTTTATCTAATAATAATTCATGTGTACTCTTTTATTTACTTTCCCTCTGAAGCATATTCTCTCCATTCCATATTGTGATTTTCTATATTTTGATACTGACACTTGATTGATACTTACACTGACATTGAAACTATTAGCTAAATGTTTTGCAATTTCTCTCCCCCACTTCTTGTTACTAATTTATGTTATTTTTAGTTTGTTCTCCTCAATATTGCGTCATAAAGTGTTAGAAAATTTGTCCCAAAAATGTTGATATGAATTGTGTTGTAATAATATATTTTTGAGTTAGAGTATTTATTTGTTCCAGAAAACAATATATTCTAATCCTACACCATTTCCAAAGTCTTTTTTTCGGTTGGTATGTACGCTGATCTTTAAGTAATTTAAAAATGGGCAAAGGAAATCATTTTATATTTAAAACGAGGGTTTTTTACAATAAACGTGTTTTCTTTCAACCATAATCGCTTAATTTGTATGCGAGAGTTACGCGATTTTAAGCGACTTTAGTTATTGATAGAGTTCCTCGTTTAGGTTCTATAGACTCAATAGATCAGGCTCCAACAGGGCGGCCTCGGTTCCATTAACATTGTTTGTGGATATTTTACATATTATGGAACCGAAAAAATAACGAGGTTCTGACAACGGATTCAGATAAACGGGGTAACAAAATATATATATGTAAGTGTATCGGCGTTTTGAAAGTTTACGAATGGAGTTCATTTTAGAGGGTTATCAATATTTCCCACCTTTTCACATTCTTATGATGAATCGGCATAGGAAACCTTGTGATCCTTACATTTTATTTAGGATATGTTCATGTTCACCAATTTTTCTTAAATCACTACGAGGTACATATTAACCCTCTAGCTCTTGAAAATAACGGTAATTTTTGATCTATTTTAATGAATCGTAAAAAACACCCCTAAAATGGGGACGGCGGGGATGAAATGTTCTACAAAATGGTTGCCATAAATGTTTGCTGTATGTGCCAGAACACACCAAAGCCCACAACATAACACAAACACCAAAAAAATTCCAGAAAAACCCCTCTTTGGCCTTTTTGAGGCACTGGTTCAATGAATAACGTTACTTACACGACATGGTGTTCGAAGCAGTAACGAAACCAGTAAAGATGAGTTTGAGTAGAATTTTACTGATTTTTTAAACGTTTTTGTTAAATTTTGGACTGTGGTGTGTTCTAAATTACTATGTATATCGATACCTTCATTCTAAACTATGCTAAGTGCAAAAAGGTAGTTTTTCGGGAGAAGCGATCAAAGTTTGATGAATTTTTTAAATTTGTGTGGAATTCCTTTATAATGCAAATCGAATGACCTGTACTGTTTTGTGAATAACTTTTGATTGGGTTGACGGATAAACACCAAATTTTCTTTGAATATAATTTAGAATATTTAGAAGTTAAAAATGTGATCTCCCTAAATACGTGATAAGTCGACTTAGCATGTTTTAGGATGGAGGTATCGATATGTGTTCTTACTATATGTAAAATGTTATGGTCAACATTGTAGAACATGTCATTGCCACCCTCCAGATTTTTTGGGGTGTTTTTTTTACGATTTATTAGAATAGACCCAAAATTAACGTTATTTTCCACAAAATCGTTGATCCAACACGAAAATAATCATTATCATTCTGGTATAGTAAAATTTGCAAAGATTATGGCCAAAATAATGATTATGGCAGCATAAGTTTTTGCAATTTTAGAAATTTTAAAATTGTTGCTATGTTGAATGTATTGAAATAATGGTTCTTGATTAAAATATTAATCGGCCCATGATTTCGATTTTAGATGTTTGGAATTCAAAAATTTTAAATTTCGGTTTAATCATTCCAGAACATCAGTCTTTTTGATAAATCCAAAAGACTATGTTTTTTCGAAACCTTTAAACATTTTTTTAAATGCTATGGGTATATAGATAATATTCAAATATATATTCAAAAGAACATTCCATTGTATATTTTTCAAACTATTGTTTAAGAAGTTGGGAAGCCCTGTAATGGAGTTGCCAATTTAAGAATATATTTATAAGTATTTAGAAATTCCAAATTTGACAGTATGACAACTTGTTTTTGGAGAGTGTTGTTATATATTTGTTAAATAAGAAGAAATACAAAATGAAATTAGTGTAAAATATTATTTTTATATATGGGTTTCTCTAGCATCTCTCCCAGTGCGGAAATAGCTTCTGTACACTGAAAAACAAATTTGTCTTTAAATTAAAAATTTGCGCCAAAGATGCCTTTTTTTGAAAAATTTCTTTCCGATAGATTTCCCTTAGATATTATATTTAAAATTGTTCAAAAGAACATTCCATTGTATATTTTTCAAACTATTGTTTAAGAAGTTGGGAAGTCCTGTAATGGAGTTGCCAATTTAAAAATATATAAGTATGTATTTAGAAATTCCAAATTTGACAGTATGACAACTTGTTTTTGGAGAGTGTTGCTATGTATTTGTGAAATAAGAAGAAATACAAAATGAAATTAGTGTAAAATATTATTTTTA
Source organism: Eudasyphora cyanicolor (assembly GCA_963930755.1). NCBI lineage: Eukaryota > Metazoa > Arthropoda > Insecta > Diptera > Muscidae > Eudasyphora > Eudasyphora cyanicolor. The sequence goes on from OZ005738.1 coordinate 173,758,837, forward strand.
TATATGGTTTTCTCTAGCATCTCTCCCCGTGCAGAAATAGCTTCTGTACACTGAAAAACAAATTTGTCTTTAAATTAAAATTAAAATTATAAAATTATTTGCGCCAAAGATGCTCTTAATCATTAAAATAATTCCATTTGTAACTTCATTAGTATTAAGTACATTTTCTTGATTTTAAGTACAAAACGTACTTTTTTTCAAAGATAAAGGGCGTCTTTAGCGCGAATCTTTAATTTTAAGATACATTTTATTTCTGTGTAGTATATTTGTCGGAGACATATTTTCTTGGGGAAATTATAATTTCTTTAATTAGTCAAAAAAGTCCTGTAACTTATTAAAGATTTCCCCGTTTTTTAAGACATTCTGCTCCAAAAATCCTAACAAAAATACAGGGTCTCCCAATAAGATGTTTCAGTTTTATGTTAAAAATTAACGAGTACTTTTTAAGGGAAATCTTCGAATGTTTATTTCATTGTAAAGAGCAAGGGTATGCTATTAATAACACTGTGCAACAGGGCGGAGGGCCCTACCCATTTTAAGGGGTGTTTTATACGATTTGTTAAAAATGGGCCAACAATTACAGTTATGTGGGAGACCTAGAGGGTTAATTTGTTCCACAAAAATATTGTCCTTAATATTTTCTATAAAGTTGCTGAACATATTCTACACCAAAAAAAATATTTTTGTTACATAATATTGAAATACTAAAATTTTTGAGGTACAATGTGGTTTTTTGAGCTATTTAAGGTGCATAGATACGTTCAGATTGAATTGATATGTTCACAAAAGTTACGTTGGCTACAATTTTGCCAAACATTGTTAGTGAAAAATTACGAGTCCCTGAAAGTTATGCTGAAAAAAGTGAAACAAAAATTTTTTTCCTTCACTTCTTCACAAAAAAGTACCGAATTTTTTTTTTCCGCATAAAATTTTAAGAAACTTTGTTCAGCATATTCTTAGCTACATTATTGTCAAATATAGTTAAGCGGTATCATTAGGTCTGAATTAGTTGTTGACTAAAGCTGATAACAGCTTTTTCGAAGGGCCCACTGATTTTCAGAAACTTTGGAAGCCCATAAAAAATTTGTTCACCAATTTCGCCAAATCGAGTATAGGGTTATACTACTCTTTGGTAGTAGAATCGAACCTATTTTGTTAAGTCCGTGCATTTTTGAAAAAGTGTTCATTTGTTGCATAGTGTAATGAAAAACATTATCTTTCACATAGCCGCAAAAAAAGTCCAAAGATGTTAAATCACAAAGTTGTTGGCCCCCGCATGGTATCGTTGCTGGTGTCGCTACATTATTGAAAATCCATCCGTCCATATCAATATCTTCCAATTCCGTCCACACAAACTCATTAATCTTTGTTCGATAGCACAATCTATTCACAGTAGTAGCTGATCTATCCTCATTTTCAAAAAAGTAAGGTTATATGATTCACACAAGTGCACGAATTCGATTCTTCACATCACTAGCTTGTTCCAACAGCTCAAATTTTCCAACCAGTTTCCCAATTGCTGGTTGGCGTTGCTTAACTTTTGCGAACTGTGACCGCGAAATGTTCTCAGTTTTTGTAGTGAATTTTTTTCCATTTTTATTAATTGTGTAGTTTATACTTGTCATCTGTCAAGTAGTGACAGCTTGAGTTATGACAACCGTTTAAATAGCGGGTTATTCGAAATGAAACCTCTTATTGGAAGAACTATTATTGCATATAAAACAGATATTCAAACATTTTTACTTTTTTTACATATTTGCTCACAAATATATTTTATTTACTTTTTGCTCCCAAACATATATTGTTTCATGTTTTTTCTTCGTGCATTAAGCCATTATCACCGGTAGGTGAAAATAATATATTATATCGTCTTCATTGCAAAGTACTGAACTATATTTGTATATACCAGGGATGTAACGAATATTCGCATTCCTTTTTCATTTCATTTCATTTATTTAATTATAGTAATATAAACAAGCCAATATGGCCAAAATTTTTATATTAACTTTATACTAATCGATTAAATAATTAGGAACTACACTCAAGTAATCACTCATCAAGCGATACAATTGAGAGAAAAAACAAGCGTTAAGCTTAACATGATATTCGCATATGCGATCGCGAATTATTCGCATCATTTTAACATTCGCATTCGCAAAAACCATCTTTGGATTATTCGCTTTCGCAAAAATATATTTCAGTATTCGCTTCCATTTGTTAAAAGTGTTATATCTATATCTTCTTATTAGCTTCATTTTTTTTGAAGATATTAATACCAATGAAATCCTCTGCAACTTTCCTTGTGGTAACAGGAGGTAAAAATATGGAAAACATTTTTAATACTTGAATATCCTGGAAAAATATCAATACAGTTCTTTAATTCTTTTGGTACTAAAGGGTGAAACTGTTATTCGCATTCGCTTTCGCAAATATCCATATTTCACTATTCGCTTTCGCATTCGCAAGAAATATATTTCAATATTCGTTTTCGCATTTGCTTTCGCTAAAGTCACTTTCGTTACATCCTTAGTATATACTAATCTTGCATGATATTGATGAAATTCACCGAATTCATCTTTCCTTAAATATATTCCACGCACTCATTGGTACAATAGTGATGACGCCACTGCCACTGTTCACCTATAAGAATTGATAGAGGTTAATATTGGCTGGCCTAAATACAGGGTTTTCCAACAAGAGGTGTTATTTTGAATCACCCGGTTGACAGATGAGGCCCATTTCCACCTCGGTGGCTACGTCATCAAGCAAAATTGTCGCATCTGGGGCTCGGAAAACCCAAGAGTTATTGTTGAGAAGCCTCTCCATCCTCAACGTGTGACTCTTTGGTGCGGTTTATGGTCCGGCGGGTCATTGGACCTTACTTTTTCGAAAATGAGGTTGGATCAACAGTTACGGTGAATGGATTCCGCTATCGAGAGATGATTAATGATTTTTTATGGTCGGAGTTGGATGGTATTGATCTGGACAACGTTTACTTTTAACAAGACTGCGCTACGTGCCACACAAGCAACGAAACCATTGGTCTGTTACGGGAAAAGTTTCCGGACCGTGTAATCTCTCGAAGAGGTGATCACAATTGGCCACCGAGATCTTGTGATTTAACACCTTGCGACTTCTTCCTTTGGGGCCACGTGAAAGATAAGGCCTACGCCAACAGCCCAGCGTCGATTCAAGACCTCAAAGATGGAATCCGTGAGGTCGTGAGGCTATCGAGGGCATAGGGCAGCCACTTTGCGATTTGGTTATGGAAAATTTCATGAAAAGGATATGGTCCTGTAAGCGTGGTCGTGGTGGCCATTTGGCTGATGTTGTTTTTCATTGTTAACGGCATACCTTCATCTTTATTATGAAATAAACATCCGATCATTTATCTCAAAAAATTACATTTTTCTTTGAATACCAAAATAACACCTCTTGTTGGGAAACCCTTTATTAGCGCCAACGACGCACAGAGGTTATTGGATGCAAAAAAGCAATTTTTCGACAATTACTTTTCAAAAATCGTATGATGCAGTTCTATAGAGGAGTGCTTCAATAAGAAAAATACATAATTTGTTTTTCGTAAAAAATAAAATTTCGTCATATAAAAAATCCAGTGAAATCACCTATATATTGTATAGCGAAAACTAATGAAAATTTGCATGCAACTCTGTAGCATATGCATGTAGCAGAGGTGTCCACACCAGAAACGGTGAAGAACCCTACAAAATGATCATCGAATGAAGATGCATGAGTTAGCTGAAATAAGAATCGTTTCCAAAGAAGTCGAAGATATTTCTATCTGCAGGCAAAGTCAAAGCGTCTGTTTTTGGGGATGGCCACGCGTAACATTTTTATTGACTACACTATGCAACAACATTTTTTTTTATCCGTGGCCTAAAAATATTTTTTTTGTGTTGAATGTGAAATACTGTTTATGAAACAAAAAAATTATGGTAAAGTTTTTTTACTATTTTTTATATTATTTTTTTTATATTCCAATTTTCGTAGGAGTAACCTTTAGTATTTGGATCATATTTTTTGAAGTATAAGATCTGTAGAGCCGTGATACCCATTACATAAAGGGAGGAGGGGTTGTAACGTCAATTCGTACAAAAAGGCAAATTTTTGTGATTTTGTTTGTGACGACACAGTTAAAATCTTTTGATTAAAATCAATGGTACACTATAACGGGGTTTCCAATAGGGATGATATGATTTTGAAGTGACGTTTCGGCCATTTGTAATATGTCATGATCTGTCATTTGTTTTTCATTGTATTCAGTAGTGTTTACAATTTCATCATGGAGAGATATACGCAATATACGTCCCTAGTTAGAGCTAAATTGGAATATGCTGCTATTATTTGGAATCCTTCATACAATAATCATTGCTCCAGACTTGAAAGAATTCAAAAAAAAATTATAATTTTCGCTCTTCGGTCGATTGATTTTATTCAGCCACTCCTTTCATATGTGGACAAATGTCGATTAATACATTTGCAAACACTTGTGAACAGAAGGTCTTTTTTATCACAAATATTTCTTTATAAGCTAATATCTGGCTTTATTGACTGTGGTGTCTTACTTGAATTTTTAAATTTCAACGTTCCACCCAGAACTTTGCGTAACAACAATTACTTTTACATTCCCATTCATAGAAGTAATTATGCCATTAACGAACCAATAACTCGTACTTTAATTGAATTCAATAGGATCTCTAATAATCTAGATTTTAGTGAATCTTTAACTAAGTTTATTAATACATTAGATTTAATTTATTTTTTGTTTTAAGTATCTTTGTAAGGAACATTGTATTCCATAGATCTAAATAAATAAATAAATAAATAAAGAACAGCGTTTACAAGCTATTCAGTTTTATTATCAAAATAATCGTTCTCCAATTGCAACTTTTCACATTCCGTTCACATTTGAAAATTACGCTGTCCATTTTTTTAAATCCAAAAAAAAAACACTTTCCAATCGACCTACGACCTTGACGCCCATGAGCAATATTTTACTTCTCGTTAAGAGCTATCTTTTTGCCATCAAACGATTGTGGCTACGTGCCACACAGCAAATGAAACAATTGAATTGTTGCGAGAAAAGTTTGGAGATTCGATTATTTCAAGAAATTATGATATTGATTGGCCTCCAAGAAGTTGGGATTTACCACCATTCGACTATTTCTTGTGGGGTTATTTGAATTCATTGGTCTTTCGAAATAAACCAGATTATCTTCAAGTTTTATAAGTCAATATTGAACGTGCCATTCATGACATACGACTTGATTTAGTGGAAAAAGTGTTCGAAAATTGAGATCATCGAATGCGTTCCTGCAGAAGAAGTCGTGGAGGCCATTTGAATGACGTTTTATTTAGAACTTAATTGTATCAATTGTACTTCACATTAAATAAAAAACTTTCGAATTTCCTTAACAATAAGTGTGTTTTTTTTCAAAGAAATCATATCACTCTTATTGAAAACCCCTGTATTATAACTTTCAAAGTATATTGTGTAAAATTTTCATGAATAAATATTAAAAAATATGCCAATGGCAGCAATTATTCGGAAGCGTCAGCGATGTATCATCTAAAATCAAACAACTAAAATTATTTCGTTGGATAACACTATGCAACAAAATTTTTGTCCAAGGGATGTGGATAACAGTTGCTGGTGCAATTAGGTGTCACAAACACGAAAAAATTTGTATGATACATTTTTTTTTAAATTTTTTTTTAATTTTTTTTTTAAATTCCAGCTTTCATGGGAGTACATTCAGTATTTGGACCATAATTTTTTAAGTATTGATTGAGCCGTGTTATGCCTCAAACTAAAGGGAATTATGAGGGCTACATATGCTGCAAATATCGCTTTCACGTAGAAACTTTGGTTTCGTAACAGTCGTCAAAAATATGAGAAAAAAAATGATTTTTTTAAAAAAAAAACACTTTTTCCTGGTACAAAAAAAAAACATAAAATATAGAAAAAAAAACATTGAAAAAATTATTTTATCACATTTTTAAAAAGCCAGCATGCTAACGAAGAGAACACTATCTATTTGAAAAAATCTATGGATAGATGTAAAAGTTATGAGCCATTTTGTAAATGTTAGGAAAATTAAAAAAAAACCTGTTTCATATTTTTTCGGTTTTAAATGATGTTTTTGCTTATATTGAATTCGCCACATGTGAGAGAGACATAAAAAAGACATTGCACTTGCATTTTATTTTATGAGGATTGATGTCAGACATTATAAAATTATAGAGAGGACGAGGTTTTATGGCCGTTCGTAACCCTCCATAAAACACGATATGCAATGAGAGAGCTATGTATATTGGATGAGATCCGCTCAGATAGAGGGTCATTCAACAATATTTGTGGTTTGTTATTTATGAGGTTTCCATTCAGTTATGCCTTTTAGGGGCATGGACATCCCAGTCGTATATACAGGTAGTAAAATTATATGTACGCAATACAAAGTAGTACGTGGCAGTCTTGAAAATATTGGGTGTCTACTTTCGAAGCAAACTATATGTCAGCTACAGGTACTGCAACTTATGAACTTTAAACCCGGAATTTATGAATGAAATTTCTTATTAATAAATAAATTAGTGTAATTCAGCGCCTTAAAGAGATATGTCGATTTTCTGAAAAATATTACAAAGTTATATTTCGAAGTATGAGTAAAAGGCTAACAACTTTTCAATGTGTAAATGATCCCGACAATTTCTGCTACATCTGCGGAAAATATGTAATTAAAAAAATCGACTTGCGTTTAGTAAAATAATAGAAGAAATATATGTGTAATATTTTGGTATACGAGTTAAAAATATGAACGAACAGTGGACACCTGGTATTTTGTGTAATTCGTGCCATGTAAATCTTACTTGATGGACTAGTGGAAGAATGCGGTAAGTACTTTAAAATTAATGTATTACAATATTTTGTGGAATAAAACGTTTTAATTTTAGACTTCACGTGCAATTTGGAATGCCAATGATTTGGAGACAACCATTCATTCACGATACCGAGTGCTATTTTTGTCTAAGTAAATAGATTGGAGTAGGTAGTGTCCAAGTATAGCTAACAGCCTAATAACGGAAACATCATCAAGTTCAACTGAGTACTCAACTCTGAGCGATTCAAGTTTGAGCCAGAAGTCATCGCTTTTAACTCAGTTTCAACTCATTGATCTAGTGAGAGATTTGGAACTGACCAAAGATCTGGGTTTCATCCCAGTACAATATTTTGGCCCCAGATGTTAACATATCATATTATAAAGTCCGTGATATACCTTACAAACAATCCGTGATATACCTAAAAAACAATGAAAGAATGATGGGAGATTATATTTGGTTCCTCATTAGAGAAACCGATTCCGAAATCTACAAACGTCAACAAAAAACTCACAATTACTTCTAATGAAACTTGTTCATGTAAATAAACTTAAATGTACATAATATAAATTAAAGTAATAAATACAATCGCTTTATAAACAGAAATAAAAAAAAAAGATTTTTTGAAATTCTCTTATCTCTACCAAAAGGGCTATAATTTCTACATTTATCCATAGATTTTTTCAAATAGGCATTATTTTCTTCGCTAGGATGCAAAATTTTAAAAAATAAAATAAAATATTTTTTTCGATTTTTTTTCTATTTTTTATGTTTTTTTTGTCCCAGAAAAAGATCAACTTTTTCCACTTTGTTCTGTTCTTCGAAATTTCTATTTTTAAATTATGGGGAACACTATGTGCAAAACAAGTTTTTTGCAAAAATAAATTGGATTATTTGTTAACGCAAAAAAAAAAAATTTAACAAGTTTGAAAAAAACTTCGGCGTTACCTCGTAAATTATGTACACATCGGTGAAGTAGTTTTGAAGTTATGATGGGCGCCTATTTTGAAGTTTTTTTTTAAGTTTTTGTGATGCACTGAACCGCAAAAAACTGTTTTTTCCATTTTTTGATAGCTAGCATCCTAACGAAGCAAACAATGTTTATTTGGAAAAAATCTATGGATAAATTTATTTTTAATATCCCCTATTGTAAATTAGGGGATATTAAAAAACTAAACTTTTCATATTTTTATTAGGACCATTTTGCATGGGAGTTACCAAAAAGGCCGTGGCATTAGCGCCCATTTTTTAATAGAATTTTTTAATATAAAAGCATTACATTCCACAGAATTTTAAGTATTTGTATGGACTTAAAGTTATAAGCCGTTAAATTTTTTGTGCCATATGCACCATATAGAGCAAGGCAATAACGCCCACGGGACTGTAGGTACTGAACCAAACCAAATTGCAAGTATTTGTATGTTCTGGAATAAAAGTTATAAGCCGTTAACTTTTTGTGCAAAATGTGCTATTTGTATCTGAGGTACAACAAGGCGCATGGCAATAACGCCAATTTGTCTCAAGGTGGTAGCGGCCGAGAAACATATACAATGTGTGGAGTTGTGAAATATTCCGACAAACAGTATAGAAGTTATTAAGGAATCAATATTTCACTAATTGTTGACCCTTTGGGGGAGAGGTACTCTAATGAGTGGACCAACATGGTCCTGATCTTAGCTTTTGATCTTAATATTACCACATGCCAAATTTGGAGTCAATCGGTTACTCCTATCGAAAGTTATCGTGCGCAACAGCCAGACAGACGGAATGACGGACAAAACGGATTTCCGGCAACTACTAAAAGTCTTCGGAATACACGCTTCAGTCCAGAGAATGAAATAAAGTGAACCATTGGAGAATTATTTTTCTTAAAACAGTCGCCCCGCTTCTCACCCCCTTATCCCTAAAAAAATTTACTTCACATTTTGTAAACAATTTTTCGGTTAGTGTTTATGGAAATTTCAAAGTTAACTAACAAAACTTGCTAAATTACGAAACTTGTTGATTGTTCATAAATAAATATTGAAGGGAGACCTATAGTAGTTTTTCCCAAGGTATATTTTTCACAAAGACACCAACTAAAAATGTCGTCGATTTGTATGACGTTTGACATATTATAATATTTGATTAAAATTTTTAGAGGAAAGGGGTTGGAACGTGTGTGACTGTTTTGAGATAAATCTGCTTCATTTCGTTCTTTGGATTGAAGCTTGTATTCCGAAGTCTTTCACTTCAAAATAACTTCGGAGATAATTAAACTCTCTGATTTCCTTGATAACTTTTTGGCCGAATAACGTGATAACAAGAGCTAACCTGGAAAAACGGTTGCCAACACTGGATTAAGCAACTTCGACATACATACGTACACGGATGAAAATTTATTTAGAGCGCGAAAATATATTAGAACAAGGTATATTTGCGAACTAATTTTCTTAAATAAAGTACGAGGGTTGCTATATACAAGGTGGCGCAAAAGTAATCCTCCTATCAGAAAATGCTATAAATTTTGCGATTGGCCCCTAATGTCAGTTCTGTTTTGACATTTGTGTAGTAAACACATGCGAAATACACGTTAATAAACAATGTTACGCTACACTGCTCCAGAACGCGGAATATTGCTGACTATTTATTTGACCAATAACCGGTCGGTGACTTTGGCACAGATTTCCTGGCCGTCCAACGCCTACTGGTGAAACACTGCCGCTCGCCTCGAAGAGACTGGCACAACACGAGATGCTGCCAGGCGTAGCAGACCCCGGAGTAGCCGTTCTGCAGAGAATATTGCTGCTGTAGCCGAGGATGTCATGGAAGCGCCGTCGACATCGACCAGACGACGTGCCACGCAAATGGGTATCACTCGACGGTCTCTACAGCGAATTTTGGTACAAGATTTGAAGATGTTTCCGTACAAAGTCCAGACGGTGCATCAGCTGTTAGCTGCTGACCGCCAATCGCGTCTAACATAACATCGAAAGGTTACTTTTGCGCCACCTGTTATATGTCTGCCTAGGGAACACTAAGTGTTGCCTGGCGCCATCTGACATTTCCATTGGAAAGTTTGACATTTTTTAGCATAAACGTACTCAGAACGTTTTGACGTATGAACATCATTTGTGTTGTTTTAAGTGACTTGACAAAAAATGGAATAAACTGGTGAACATTTTCGTGCGATCATTTTTCACAACTTTCGACGTGGATTATCACGACAAGAGTGCATAGATGAACTTAAATCTTTGTATGGCGATGAAGCACCATCCTATAGCACTGTGAAAAACGGGTTTAATGAATTCAATGGGGCCGACGCTCGCTCAAAGACGAAGGTCGTCCAAAAACGGCCGTTGTGCCAGAGAACATTGCTGCCGTGAACTGATAATGCAAGATCGTCATGTGACATACCGTGAGAAAGAGGCATCCTTGGGCATTTCTTCCACCAGCATAAATTCGATATTGCATGAACACCTGGCCGTAAAAAAGGTTTGTTCTTGTTGGATTCCGCACAATTTGACAATCGCTCAAAAATAGGCTCATGTCGATTGGTGCAAAGAAATTTTGAAAAAATACGATCGCAGTGCTTCAAAAGACGTTTATAAGATCGTCACAGGTGACGACTCTTGGATCTATGCGTATGAGCCCGAAACAAAACAGCAATCGACCGTGTGGGTCTTCGAAGATGAGCCAAATCCAACGAAAGTTGTTCGTGGAAGAAGCACTTCGAAGCAAATGGTCGCCTGTTTCTTCGGCAAAACTGGTCATGTGGCGACTGTTCCGCTTGAGCAACGTAGGACGGTCAATTCTGAGTGCTACACCACAATTTGTTTGCCTGAAGTCTTCGGAGAAATTCGAAAAAGACGAATCATTGTGCACCAAGACAATGCTAGCTCTCACACATCGGAATTGATGGGTCATCCGCCGTACAGCCCTGACGTGAAACCCAATACTTCTTTTTATTCCCGCAAATCAGGAAAAAAATGCGTGGTCAACGATTTTCGTCGCCAGAAGATGCTGTCGAAGCGTTCAAAAACCATGTTTCGGAGGTGTCTCAATCGGAATGGAAAAAGTGATTCGACAATTGGTTTGAGCGCATGAAAAAGTGTATAAATCATGCTGGAGAATACTTTGAAAAACAATAAAACCATTTTTGATGATAAATATTCGCATTTTCATTATTAGGCCAGACATATATATAGCAACCCTCGATGTGTTAAAATAAAAGTATATTTTATTTAGAAAGCATTTTCAAAACTTTGTGTATTTTTCTAAATTCAGATTTAATTTACATTACAAGCACAGCGCTATTATCTCCTATTGTATGGGAGGTACAGTATGTGGCATAAAAGGTTACACTGGACAAAATTTCAAGTTTTTGGATGTATTAGAATAAAATTTATAATCCATTAATTTTTTTTTTGCAAAATGACCCTATCAGGTCAACATTTAGATACTATCAAAGCTATCGCGCGCACCGACCAAACTGGCAGGAGGACGGACATTCCTTAAATGACTTAAAATGGTCCAAAACGGATTTCCGCCAAATATTCTTGGGGTTTCTTAGGTTCACTTCCTTCACTCCCTCGTTCACAATAGTGGGGGTATAAAAACATGATATTATTGAAATTCTCCTACTTCTACCAAAAGGGCTATAATTTCTACATTTATGCATAGATCTTTTTTTCAAATAGATATTGTATTATTCGTTAGGATGCTAGCTCACAAAATTAAGAATAAATATTTTTTTTTGGCGATTTTTTCTATTTTTTGTGATCTTTTTCGTGCCAGCAAAAAGCAATTCTTTTGAAAAAAATCTAATTTTTTCTAAATGTTTTAACGGCAGTTACTAAACTTCTTTTTTTTACATGAAAGTGATATTTTCAACTTCTAGAGCCCTCATAATTTCTTCTAATTTAAATGTTAGCCTCGCTCATGGAGCTTAAATGGTTTAAATACTAAGGGCCTCCTCCAAGAAAATTGGAATTTAAAAAAAAATTTACCATCGAGTTTAGGACACCACACCCACCATAAAATGTTATACACAGCTCTTTAACAAAAATTTAGTAAACTACTGTTATTCAAGGTTAGTTTACACAAATTGGTGTACGAATTTGCTTGCTATCATATTGTCATATAAATGGTTTTGCCACATTTAAGTGGTTACGAGAAAAATTGCTATATTTCAGAAGAGTAGTTTAAGATTTTTTTGTCACTTTAATACTGAACCGATTAGGTGTATCTATTATTATAATCGGGTATGTATTTACCGATCACAAAATGACCATTTTTAATTTCTAACAGAAAAAATTTAGGACAATTTCAAAATGAAACAACTAAATGTATTATTAGCTAACAATTACTACAAGAGGCAGTCTTCCCTACTAATATTTCGTCCCACAAAGAAAAAATCCTTCGGAAATGGTATAGAGCAGTGGAATAGAACGCAAAGGAAACAGGGGTTAAGTAATTGGAAAACAATTGAAAAGAAATAAAATTTAGATTTGTGTTTATCTTGTTTATTTCGAATTGCTTTTTGTATTTTATTTTATTTATTTATTTATTATTAGTTTTATTATTATAGTTAGTATTATAAAGTGAAACTGAGACAGTAAAAATGAATACATTAAGTTCTTAATTTGTTTTGTTTTTTTTTGCGGATATCTTTTTGTTGTTGTGGTTTTTGTTTGTTTTATACTTCCTTTAACATGGCAGTGATGTCTTAAAATTTACAAAAAATTGTTTAAATCTTTGTTTTTGTTTTCTTTAGCTGTTTTTAATGTTTTTTTGTTTTGAATTTGCATCATGTTTAGAGTTTACTTTATTTTGCTACAGAACTGAAGAAATAATAAATTTGATTTTTTCCATTTTTTGTTGTAATGTGGGGGTTTGGTTGTTGTCTGTGTATGTCTGAAATAAAGAGGAGTAATATACATAATTTGTCCTAGTGCTGAAATAATTGTTATCCTTGTGGAGTTTTTTTGTTGGTTAATTTTTTTGTGTTACTTTATGTTTATGTTGTTGGTTTTGTTGAATTTAGAGTAGGTAAAGATGTGTAGTATGTCTATGTAAGTATAATGTATGTATGGCTGTATGCGGGGTTTATAATAAATATTTTATTTTATTTTATTTTATTTTGTTATTATTTGCATATATATATATGTACTTATTTTGCTTTGTTTTTTTATGTATAACTACATACACTTTGTCGTTTAGATACAATACAAGAGTTTAGCTTTATTTTACTATATGATGAAGATTATAATTGTTCTTGTTTTTTGTAGCAAAACCAAATTTTTTTTAACAAAAATATAATTGGTGTAAATTAGTATAATAATTTAAAAACTTAAAATTAAAAAGCATTGGCAGAGAACTCTAATATTAATTACAACTGAATAGTTAAAAAAGTGCGACCACAATTTTAGACCTCCGGCTGTGCGTCACACAACTTGTTTTTGGCTGATGGCGAAAATTAGCAAAAAATAAACTCCATAAAAAAACTATAGCAGTTTTCAAATTGTGTACATCATTGCCAGCGGCTTTTGTGTGGGTCTCTGTGTGTGTGTGTGTGTTAGCATCTGGCAATGATGTAGTTAGTGGGAAGGAAGTGGCGGACATATTCAGAGAGAGCGAGAGATATCGTACATACATACGTACATATTCTTATGGCAGTTTTCGTTATTTTGTAATCGTTTCATTAACGCCATCCTTTTAAGTTGGGCCTTCAACAGACGCCAAACGCCGAAAGCTTTAATTGTGTTCACACTTTTCCAGACATAATTATTATTTATGTGAAATTTGCTGAAATGTGAGGACAAATTCTATTATGTTTTGGTTAATATTGCTGATTAAATTTGAAATATTACTACGTTTTGTTCGGTCTTTGTTTATTTTTTTTTTGCTGCTGCATCACTGGCGCATTGATTTGTTTTGTTTTTTCTTCTAAATCATCGTATATTATGTTAATTTTATTGTTTATTACTAATATGTACACTATTTATTATATTTTTTTGTTCTTGTTTTATAATATTTAACTTTATCTCACTTAAATAAATTTACTAACTATAACAAATTTGTAGGGGCGGGGGTTCTATATGTTAATTATTGTTAATTATATATTTTTTTAGAGTTTTGTTTTTTCGGTAATTTTATTTAATATTAACTACTAACATTTTTCTTTGTTGTTGTTGCCTTTTTCAAAGTGAATATGTATTTGGGGGGGCATATGGGGGTTCGGGTAATGCTGTATAATTTGTTTAATTAATTTCTTTTAATATAATTTGTTTTCTTTTTACTAAGGTTTTTTCTTCCACTTGTTTTTTCATTTATTTTCATATATTTGACAAATATAGTAAACTATGGTTTAATTTGCTTATTTTTTTTAATATTATTTTATGATGACATCACATTATGTTTATATGTATATATATATATATGTATATATAAATCTTATTTTCTTTAAATTTTGTTAATAGTTTAACCAATTTTTTAAGTTATATTTTCTAGTTTGTTTCCTCAAATATTTTTTTGTCTGTGTTTTTCCAATTCAGTGGGTTTGAAATTTTTGAAACTCAACAGAAAAAAGATTCAAAGATTTCCAACTAATTTTCAGTTTAACTTAATAATAACTTGAAAGCAATCAGCAGTTTTTGTTGTTGTTGTTCATGTTAATTTTTGTTTGTTTGTATAAATATCGAGTAGAAAAAATATTCGAATTTAAGTTTTGAAGAGTTTTGAGAGAGTTGTTCTTTTTTGCTTGGAGAGAGAGAGATAGAGAGTATGTGACAAAAATACTGAAGATTTAATGACATTGTTGTTGGTTTTGTTTTCCTTTTTTGTTGGTTTTGTTTTTGTTTTTTTCGAAGAAAGCAAAGAACATTAATAAATGTACAAATATAAGTATAGAAACTGTAAACTGTAGTGTCGTAGAGTAGTGTAGAAGAGTAATTTTATACGAGTAATTGTTTATAACTATGTATATGTTTAGAAAAAGCTCTTTAAGAATCCAGCTGGTCCAGCCTGTAATGAATGAGAAATATTAATTTATATATGTTTCAAAAAAAAATCGAACAAATAATATTGTTAATTAATTGTAAGCATTTTTGCATTGTTATTCTCATTAAATGTTATCCTTCAGAAGATCGTGAAGATCATTTTTACGCTTTTACGGTACTTGATAACAGGGAAGTGTGAAAATTGCTACATCCTGCTCCTAATCTGGGTAGGCTTGAGTGACAGACAAAAATGTCGGCTCAATGAGGTATATTGTGTCATCAGAGGCGCAGATGCTACTCATCGGAATCACGAAGCGGTAGGTAGTGTAGTGTATGTTCTACACTTTTCAGTTATTATTCGTCACATCATCTTCTGAAGAAATCATACAAATAATAAACCTCAAAAACCTGGCATGTCGCAGATTAGCCAGTCTCCCATCAGAATATTAAATTTTATAACGGGGTTTCCAATAGGGATGATATGATTTTGAAGTGACGTTTTGGCCATTTGTAATATGTCATGATCTGTCATTTGTTTTTCATTGTATTCAGTAGTGTTTACAATTTCATCATGGAGAGATATATTCAAGAACAACGTTTACAAATTATTCAGTTTTATTATCAAAATAATCGTTCTCCAATTGCAACTTTTTGTGCGCTAAGTCATTTTTTTTAAAATCCAAAATTCCAGTCGACCTATGAGCTTGACACCCACGAGCATTATTTTAGCTCTCGTTAAGAGCTATCCTTTTGCCATTAACCGATTCCCGATCCGACGTACCGTTAAGGAGCTAGAGCCGTTCACATTTGAAAATGATGCTAAGTCCATTTTTTTTAAATCCAAAAAAAAAAAACTTTCCAGTCGACCTACGACCTTGACACCCATGAGCAATATTTTAGCTCTCGTTAAGACCTATCTTTTTGCCACTGACCGATTGTGGATACGTGTCACACAGCAAATTAAATATTTGAATTGTTGCGAGAAAAGTTTGGAGATTCGATTATTTCAAGAAATTGTGATATTGAATGGCCTCCAAGAATTTGTGATATAACACCATTAGACTAATTCTTGTGGGGTTATTTGAAGTCATTGGTCTTTCGAAATAAACCAGACTATCTTCACGCTTTACAAGTTAATGTTGAACGTGCCAATCATGACATTTGACTTGATTTAGTGGAAAAAGTGCTCGAAAATTGCTTTCATCGAATTCGTTTCTGCAGAGGAACTTAATTGTATCGATTGTACTTCACATTAAATAAAAAACTTTTGATTTTCCTTAACAATAAGTGTGTGTTTTTCAAAGAAATCATATCACTCTTATTGGAAAACCCTTTAGTTTATAGTCCAACAAGGATGTCTCCCTGCCATGACAGATACAGTAAATGAGATGTTCGGTCTCGATATAGACAACAGGGCATTGGTATATGTGGCTTGTAATATATACAGTGCCTGTCCGTTATTTATTGCCATAAGGACACTATCTCTCAAAAATATCTTGCAGGTCGCTAGAGGCATTTCCACTACTTCTTCTCAAAAAGTGGTTAACTCATCGTGTAATCAGCAAACCCTGGAAGGTAAATAATTTCCTGACCAGAGTGACGGTTCCCTAAGTCTAACAGCTGTAGCTGCGCTATAAAATCTAGCGGAATTTAATGTAGTATAACATTTAGATTCTCAGTCTGTTTCGTTTATTATGAACTTAACTTAGTATCGAGCTAATGTGGTTTTCTGTAGATCCATCCACAGGCGGTAAGGTCATACATCATTATCGATATAACGTATTAAACTAGTTTACTATACGTGAGTTCAGAACCCATCGTTTTCTATTAGCCTTTTATAAATAACGGGTTTTCCAATATGGATGATATGATTTTGAAGTGACGTTTCGGCCATTTGTAATATGTCATGATCTGTCATTTGTTTTTCATTGTATTCAGTAGTATTTACAATTTCATCATGGAGAGATATACGCCAGAACAACGTTTACAAATTATTCAGTTTTAGTATCAAAATAATCGTTCTCCAATTGCAACTTTTCGTGCGCTAAGTCAATTTTTTTTTTAAATCCAAAAAAAAAAACACTTTCCAGTCGACCTACGATCTTGACACCCATGAGCAATATTTTAGCTCTTGTTCAGAGCTATCTTTTTGCCATTTACCGACTCCCGATCCGACGAAGGAGCTAGAACTTTCCGTTCACATTTGAAAATGATGTTGTCCAATTTTTTTAAATCCAAAAAAACACTTTCCAGTCGTCCTACGACAACAATAAGTGTGTTTTTTTTCAAAGAAATCACATCACTCTTATTGGAAAACCCGTTATAAAGCTCTCCCACAGCCTTTTTTTCTCTTTCCAGTGTGTTGGGTCTGAAAGTCTAGTAAAATGGCTAAGTATTTAGGCTTTCAAAACCTAAGGAGACAGGTGCAATAGTTTGAACCTCGTCTTTTGCTGATAAAACCAGATATCTCTTGGTCGAGTGACTGTATTCCCAAGGACATATTGCTTTTAGCCCAAATTTAATAAAGGCAAGAGAGAATATTGCAAGACATACGCTGGAGTAGAACCTGCAAGGTAGCCGCAGAAGAGGTAGGCCGCATACACCTGGAGAAGATCCATAGAGGCGGGGGTCCAAATCTTGAGTGAAATAAAGTATTTAGCATTAAACTGATCTGAATGGAATAACTTTTTTGTGGCCCTATGCCTCTCAATAGTGTAAAAAGGAATAAATAATGTATCTATTAGTACTTTAAAACTTCCCTCTGACGCCTTTTGCCAGGTCATCTATATAGGATAAGCTAAACACTAGTATTCTGCAGAAAAAGCAGAATGCCGTCCATAGAGAGATTCCATATCAGAGGAGACAGAATGACCCATTGGTGCGCTCCTCTGCCGACAAATCAGTGGAGTTCAGTTGACCCTATGTATTGTGTTTCAAAGGTAGATTTTAGTTTAGTATGATATTCAGGATAATTTGTTATTTCAAGGTAAGAGTTAATCATATATGGCGATATTAATTTACTGGTAACATTCATTCACTTGATACATTCCTTCACTGGATACATTCATTCACTAGTAGCACTCCTTCAAAGGTAACATGTCCATGTGGACAGAAAACGGACAGTGGCTCACCAATATTCTACGGCTTTGTACATGGTTTTCCAACAAGAGGTGTTAATTTGACCCGGTATTTCGGTAGCTGTCACTATTGAAGCTTTTATTCTTTGACATTTGACAAGTAGAAACTACGCCATTACTAAAAATGGAACGATACACGACTCAACAACGCATTGAAATTATTAAAATTCTTGCAGTCACAGTTGGCAAAACTAAAGAATTTTTGATCCGGAATTCCATCGAAAAATCATCTTGACTGCTGAGGCCCATTTCCATCTCGGTGTCTACGTCAACAAGTAAAATTGTCGCATCTGGGTCTCGGAAAACCCAAGAGTTATTGTTGAGAAGCCTCTCCATCCTCAACGTGTGACTGTTTGGTGCGGTTTATGGTCCGGCGGGGTCATTGGGCCTTACTTTTTCGAAAATGAGGTTGGATCAACAGTTACGGAGAATGGATTGCGCTATCGAGAGATGATTAATAATTTTTTATGGTCAGAGTTGGATGGTATTGAGCTGGACAACGTTGACTTTTAACAAGAGGGCGCTACGTGCCACACAAGCAACGAAACCATTGCTCTGTTACGGGAAAAGTTTCCGGACCGTGTTATCTCTCGAAGAGGTGATCACAATTGGCCACCGAGATCTTGTGATTTAACACCTTGCGACTTCTTCCTTTGGGGCCACGTGAAAGATAAGGTCTACGCTAACAGCCCAGCGTCGATTCAAGACCTCAAAGATAGAATTCATGAGGCTATCGAGGACATAAGGCCGCCACTTTGCGATTTGGTTATGGAAAATTTCATGAAAAGTATATGGTCCTGTAAGCGTGGCCGTGGTGGCCTTTTGGCTAATGTTGTTTTTCCTATGCTGCGACTCGATAATTTCGGCTTGATAGACACTGTAAGTATCTGGTAGTCTGTGAGGTATATTAAGACTAAGTTCTTTACGGTGACCTGAGAAGGTCAAAATATCTCCTCGCACTAGAGAGGAAAAAATTGTCTACGTCTACATCTAGAAATGGAGAGCATTAAGCACTTGCTATGCGACTGTCCCGCTTTGAGTAAACGATGACTGGTCATACTGGGATCGGTCTTTCCAGGCAGTCTAACAGATATTTCCGGTACCGACATTCGTACTATCCATAAATTTGTATATCAATCAGGATGGTTTCGATGAGGGGAATTTCAGCCCGTGTTAACACTAGGACCCAAACTGTGTGCTGAAAAAACGGCTGCCAACTTAAACTAAATCTAAGATGTTACTTTCCTTTTAAATTTGATTTAACCAACTCGGCCTTTTTGTATTAGTGACAAAATAAAACAAGTAAGAAAGTTCAGTCGGGTAAACCGACTTACAAATCCCCTCACCTTGAGTCCGAAAAAATATTAGTAATTTTTTTTGTTTTAATTAAAGTATTATAAATTTAATTTGCATTTAATAACCTTAAAGTATGTACTGGTATTAAGGTTATAAGCAGTTAACTTTTGGTGTAAAATGGTCCATTTGTGTGGGGGGGGCGTGCCGATAACGGCCACTTTTCTCTAGACTCTAGGTACTATAAAAGCATTGAACTCTACGAAATTTCAAGTATTTGTATGCACTGGTATTAAAGGTAAAAGCTGTTAACTTTTGGTACAAAAATGTCCATTTGTGTGGGAGGTAACAAAAGGGGTGTGCCAATAACGCCCATTTTTCTCTGGACTCTAGGTACTATAAAAGCATTGCACTGTACGAAATTTCAAGTATTTGTATGCATTGGTATTAAAGTTAAAAGCTGTTAACTTTTGGTGCAAAAAGGTCCCTTCGTGTGGGAGGTACCAAAAGGGGCGTGTCAATAATGCTCATTTTTCTCGGGATTCTAGGTACTATAAAATCAATATCCTGTACAAAATTTCAAGTATTTGTATGCACTGGTATTAAAGTTTTAAGCTGGTAACTTTTGGTACAAAATGGTCCATTTGTGTGGGAGGTACCAAAAGGAGCGTGGCAATAATGCCCATTTTTTTACTGTATTGTAGGTACTATTAAACCATTACACTGTACAAAATTTCAAGTCTTTGTATGCACTGCTAATAAAGATATAAGTTATTAAATTTTGGTTCAAAATTGTCCGTTTGTGCGGGAGGTACCAAAAGGGGCATGGTAACTGCGACCATTTTTCTCGAGGTAATAGTGACTAATAAACTAATACTATGTGTAGAATTTCAGAGGATTTAAATAAGTAGTATAGAAGTTATTAAATAATCAATATATCACTAAATGTTAACCCTTTGTGGGGGAAGTACTAGAAGGAGTGGACCAATATGGCCCGTCTTCGAACTTACCGTAGATAGAAGAAAATATTACCACATACCAATTTTGAAGTCAATCGGTTACTCCTTTCGAGAATTATCGTGCGCACCAGCAGACAGACAGACAGACGGACGGACGGACGGACGGACATTGCTCATTCGACTTAAAATGACCCAAAACGGATATCCGCCGAACATACATAGGGTCTTACGTCACTCCTTCGATGTGTTACACTTTTGGCTCGTAGCAAATGATATATACCCTCCTCTCTAAGGTGAGGGGATAAATAGTTGACCTACTGGAATAGGTATTTTTTTAAGATTATCGCAAATCAAAAATCACATAAAATAAATCCAAGTGGCAACGTCGTACTGCACAAAAACAAATAACTGAATTCCAAAGGACATATTACTTAAGGTAAGTACAGACGATTTGCAGATCGGACAACATTGCCAGAAAAATGGCGGAAAAATGCAACCCTGTGAATTTACAACCGTGTGAACATACAATTTTTGTTTTGCAACGTTAGCAGAAAAGTCATTACGAGATAATTTTCTGATTGTTGTATGTGCGAAGTTTATGCATGTGACAACGGCGCCATTGCCAGAAAATCATTTTATTTGCAACACTGTCCATAATGTATTTTTATTGGCAATCCTGCATATAAATATTTACAAAATATATTGTAAATATATGAAATTGTAATGTTTTCTTGCAATCGTCTGAACTGTCAATTCACCTTTGCCTAACAATCTGACATTACCCGTATATTTGCAGCACTTTGACAGGGTTGATAACGTTTGCCGATCTGACAATCGTCTATACTCAGCTTTAGATCTCTAGTTCATGGTTAATCGGTTAAAAGAAGACCAATGCAATAATTGTTTACAAATATTATTGAATAATTCTACTTACATCTTGTTGTTGCTGTGTTTGTGCTTGTTTGACTTTTGCTTGGGCTATCTTTAAGGCTCTGCAAAGAAAAGGTAATTGAAATGGGTAGGATTAATGAATACAGTTGTGCTGGAATATTTCCTATATACATATATATAAATATATATATGACATACTGTTGCAAGTCCATAATTGTCTTTTCCTTTGCATTCTGTTCTTCTTGAGACATTTGTACCAATTTGAGTAATCGTTCTGTTTCCGTTGCGGCCTTCTGATGTTCTTCTTTGGTATTTTGTAATTCCTTGATGCAACTATTTGGTGGAAAAAGTTACAATAAGTATATAAATATCATGAAGTGATCTATGATAAAACTTACGCTTCCAATTGTCTTTGAGTGTCCATGAGTTTTTTGTTGAGTTCTCCCGCTGCCGCCGCGCCACCTCCTTGAGCTTGTATTTGTTTTTCCAATTGATCCATTTGTTCTTTTCGCTTGCGCAATTGTACATCGAATTCGACCATTTTCTTTTCCTTCTCTTCGATATCCTTGCGTTTGGCTTCGATCTGTTTGCGTTGCTCTTCAATGATCTTACGCTCACTTTCGACAGCCTTGGCCTGATTATCGATTTGTTTACGGACTTCTTCCAGTTGTTTCTGTTGCTGTTCCAGCTGCTGACGTTGCGCTTCGGTGGCAGCAGCTGTAGCACCTCCGGCTTGAGCAGCCTGTTGCAATTGTTGTTGCAGCTGTTGGATTTGTTGTTGGGCTGCTTGCAGTTGTTTCCCTTGTTCCTGATTGGCAACCTGCGAAGACGAGCAGATTTTTTTTAGCTTTTAAAGTTATAATTTAAATTGCAGATAATATTTCAAAGCAGATAATATAAGTCCACATCCAGAATATATACATACATAGGTGCTGTGAAAACTTAAAGGACTTGGTAATCGATTTTAAACGATTTTCTGCGATATTTGGGAATCACTTGAGAGTACTCTGCGGGAAATAGGACAGGCGCAAAACCGGGAACGTGATAGGTACCTTAAGGATAGGAACCGGTACCCACATTGTATATTTTATATGAAAACAACCGGTAAATTTTAAAATGACTTTATCATTGGAGGTGGCAAATTGACTTTTATGGCGATTTCTTTTCTGCAAAAAAGTGCAACATTTTCTTTTCCCTTTTCCGGATAACTCGACTCCTATGCCACATTTTGGAATTTCGAAGTAGAAGCTAATTTTAATTCGAGGGACTACATCAGTTCCACGTAAAAAATGCGAATATTTTTCAGAATTTTACGTCGACGGGGCAACATTTTTTTCAGAATCAAAATCACCATTAGTGACATATTCAAGTCTGGTCTAAAGGAATGTAACTGTAGTAATATATACCTTTAAAACCTATTACATTTCCCATTTTATCGTTATATGTACTTTGAAATGCATATTGCATAAAATTTTGTGAAGTACCACAGCTGACAATAATATTTGATAATATCCTGATTTAATCAGTCCTGGTGTCTGTAAATTCATTTCCACATTTCCCTTAGGATAATTTGGGCCTATATTAATGGGGGAGGAGCACGTCTTACCTGACTCTTCTGCAACTCTTCCACCAATAATTCCAATTGCTGCTGGAACTGATCTCTTTGTGTGGTCGCTGCTTGCAACTCAGCCTTGATTTTCTCCAGTTCTTTGTTGATTTCTTCGGTGTTGGCAGGTGCTGGTTGTTGTTGTTGCTGTTGTTGCTGCTGCTGCAGCTGTTGCTGTTGTTGCTGCAGTTGCTGTTGTGATTGTACCAGCTGTTGTTGCATTTTCTGCATTTGAGCATGTTGTTCTTTAATGTGCTGATCCATCATTTGGATGCGCTTATGCATTTCTTGCGCCGCCTTATCGGCCATATCGGCCTTAGCCTTTTCGGCCTCGATGACCTTTCGCCACTGTTCGATTTCTTCGCGCGAAGCGCCTCCCTGTGCAGCTGCACCGGCAGTTTGTAAAGCTTTTTCGGATTCTTGAAGTTTTTGTTGCAGCGTTTGTATTTCCTTTTGCATCGCTTGGATTTCGGCCGCCTGCGCTGCGGGCGCTGGTGATGGTGCTGCGGCTGCCGCGGCTGGAGTTGCTGCCTGTCCGTTGCGCAGTTTGCGATTTTCCTCTCTTGCCTTTTGCAGTTCGGTTTCGGCATTTTGTAGTTCCTTCTGGAAGTTCATTAGGATCTCTTGGCTCTTCTCCAATTGATGCACTAATTGTTCCCGTTCGATTGTCAACTGTTTGCAGTCGGCCTCCAATTGTTGCATGTGTTTTTCGAGTTGTGGGTGAGGTTTGTCCGCCGCACCGGTGCGGGCGGTTTGTCTGAGTGTTTCCTTTTCGGCTTCCGCTTTCTCGAGACGATCGTGCAGACGACCCAATTCAGCAGACATACGTTCAAATTCAATGCGTGTAGATTCATTAGCTTCCTGTTGTTTAGCCAAATGCATTTGAGCTTTCTCCAATTCTTTAGCCAGTCTTCCGGCTTCCAATTCGGTAGCATCACGAGATTGTAAAGCTTTCTCTAACCTATCTCTTAACCTATCTATTTCTGTACGCTCTCCTGCTGTTACCGAAGCTCGCACTGACTCAGCCGGGCTGATGGCTGAAGATTGTTGTAATCTCAAACGTTCTACCTCCTTCAATAATTTCTCGTGCTTGTCTCGGGCCTTCTCGCGTTCGATGTGAGCTCTCTCCAACTCAGTGCGCTGTTTCTCTTGGCTGGCCAACAATTTGGCGACCTCTCCTTTCGAGAGTTCCAATTGTAATGATGTCTCGTGCAACTTGGACTCCATATTTTGAATTTCATTTTCAATCTTCTCGTATTTGTCTCTATACTTCTCAAACGATTCCGATTCATATTGTGATTTGCCTCTGATCGTTTCGAGTTCCATGAGCGTTTTGTCCAACTTCTCACGCAAGCGTTCGTTCTCTTCTTTAAGGCGTCGCGTTTCACGTCCGAATGTTTCGGTATCTTGCAACTTTCTGAGTTCGGACTGACTCTTCTCATAACGATCGCGCATTTTCTCCATTTCCACGGCATAGTGGGCAGCTTCTTCCTTGGCTGCTTCCACACTGGCACTAGCTTTGCTCTGGGCAGCGTGGGCTCTCTCCAATTCATAGGCCACTCTCTCGAGTTCCGACTGCAAATGTTCCTTCTCGCCTTGTGTTCGGCGGAGATCTGTCTGGATTTTGTCGAAACGTTCTCGGTGGTGCTCCAGTTCGGCACGAGCATTATCTTCAGCCTCCTTGGCTCGACTAAGTTGTAAAGCGGCCCTATCACAGGCCTCTTGCAGTCGTGTACTTTCATCCTGCAGTTTGCGCAGGTCTTCGCGAGCTTTCGAGGCGGCAAGGGAGGAACGTTCGGCTTCAACTTCCAAACGGGCACGATCGGCCTCTGCAGTGTCGCAGCGTGACTGCAAGCGATAAATTTCATTCTGGGCACGATCGTATTTCTCCAACATCTTTTCGAACTCTTTGTTCGAGGTGTCCTTCTCATCGATCAACTTCTGGCTGGCATACAAGGCCTTGTCCAGTTTCTCTTTGAGAATTTCGACCTCTGTCACAGCATCGTCGCGCTCCATCTGAAAAGGATAATGGCGATATTTCTAAGAAACGAGTCAACAGTTCGGTTTAGTGAAACCAAAAGCTACAACTAACAAACAGCCAATTGGTATGGTATGTTAGGTTAGGTTAGGTTAGATTAGGTTAGGTTATGTTATGTTGTGGTATGGTATTTAATGTTATGTTTGGGTACGAGTATGTTAACATAAGCATGCATTTTTTTTGCTTATCTCTTTATTCTTCATCTTCGACTTGTTGTTTGGTGGTTGGTTGTGGAAAATTTTGATATTCTCTACATAACGAAAATTACCTGTAGTTTCTGCTGTATAATATGCGATTTTTCATAGCGTTCTTTGAGGACTTCCAAATCGGTTTGCATAGCCTCCCGATCGCGGGCTGCCTTCTGCAGCAGGGTCTGCGAGGACTCGGTGCGTTCTTTAAGTGTTTCCAATTCATCAGAGAATTGATCACGCTCTTTTTGGACACGGGCAAGTTGCAACTACGTGTTGTAGATTGTTTTTAGTAGATTCAAATTTTAAAATCAAAAACAGATATACATATATATACAACGTTCATAGAGAGAGAGAGACTGTTACAACATATAACAATAATAATAGTAATGGTACGGTAGTGAATAGTAGTGATATATGTATGTAGTAAGTAATGTAGTAGTAGTAATGTTGTAGTATTAGTACGAGTAGTATGCATACATATAATAATATAATAGGTAGTATGAAATATAGATACAGGAAATTAGTTGTACAATAGATAGTCAGGATACAGACAAACACATACATTTAGTTAGTTTTTGTTACAGTTCTTGGAGAGTTAGTTAGGTCCCGTTTTACGTACAATCTTATACTAAATACATACACATCAAAGTGGATGCAAGGCGAGACTTTGGCGTAGCTTTAATTTCCATTCATAGTACTATACTAATTACTGGGAAAGCATTTCAAAATCAGATGCCCACAATCGTAGCTATCACTCCTAACATACTACTTAAAGGGTTATTTTGGTATTCAAAGAAAAATGCAATTTTTTGAGATAAATGATCGGATGTTTATTTCATAATAAAGAGGAAGGTATGCCGTTAATAATGAAAAACAAAATCAGCCAAATGGCCACCACGACCACGCTTACAGGACCATATCCTTTTCATGAAATTTTCCATAACCAAATCGCAAAGTGGCTGCCCTATGTCCTCGAGAGCCTCACGAATTCTATCTTTGAGGTCTTGAATCGACGCTGGGCTGTTGGCGTAGAGTAGTAGTTTCTACTTGTCAAATGTCAAAGAATAAAGGGTTTAAAAGTGACAGCTACCGAAATATCGGATGATTCAAAATAACACCTCTTGTTGGAAACCCCTATAGTTTCAGTCTATTTGACGCTCAGAATTTTTAAAACAATGTTTGCTAGTTGATAGACTATGTTTTAGGGTACATGACTCGGACATGGAACATGTCAGAAAACATGTGCCATGTAGAGATCAGACATTTATCTGCCTTTAAAATATTTATTTTTTTAAAAGTAGCCGATATCGCTAGCCACAGTTTTAACCCGTAGAAATCGGAGGACGATTTGTATCGATATATCATTGTTGTTGATAGCAGTTTTTTAAGGTGTAACGATTTTTAAGGTTGAGGCTCTGCATAATTTCGTTATCGTACATCAAAAATATTTTCCAATGCCTTCTAGATTAAAATTGTCCCCTCTGATCACCCAACAAAATTTGTTTTGAAAATTCGTAGGGCCATATTTGATTTTAGAGGTATATTTTATTCGGCACATTTCTTAGAATATTATGCGGAATCCGAATATTGGGAACGTCTTGTCAAAAGAAATTTTTCCGCCCAGATATACATATTTTACATCTAATGGCTTATATTTTTATATAAAGCTTTATTTTCAAATATATATTAATACAATTTTGTTTTGTTTTTTAATTCTATTTTTAGGTGAGTGTATGAAACTATATTTTTCCATCTGAAATTACATACGATATTGAAGGTAATTAATTATACATCAATTATTTTTAAGATCTCATCCGCAATTATATATAATACTAGCCAAACCCAGCAGACGTTGTCCTGCCCGTCATGTTTGGGATGTATTGGTTTTTAAATTCATTTGTATTTCATACAAAAATGAATAAATTATCAGACTATATATTGTAAGATATTTTAAAACCGCTGATGGGATGACAAAATTTTACCAAAAGATTTTGAAGGCTACTTAATTTTGGATTCTTTAAAGCTTTCCAGAACCAATTCCGATAAAAGTTTCTCGAGTTATGTTAAAATACAGGGTTGCCCATATTCGACGGACCCATCTGGCAACGCCATAACTTTTGACAGAGATGTCAGATCGCTTAATGACATACCGCGTTTGAAGCGTCAGTCCAAGCAGATTTTTACCATGGAACAATACACGCCACGCGAGCGCTCTGAAATAGTTGAAATTTACATTCAACAGAAGAAGTCAATTGTGAAAACTCAAAAAACAAAATTATCATGTCCGATGAAGCCCATTTCACATTGAATGGGACCGTAAATAAGCAAAATTGCCGTATTTACGCCACTGAAAATCCTCAGGAGATTCAAGAATTGCCTCTTCATGACGAAAAAGTCACAGTTTGGTGCGGCGTTAGTGCGAAAACGGTCATTGGGCCGTTTTTCTTCCAAAACGAAAATGGCCATGCTGTTACCATCAACCAGGAGCGTTATCGCGACATGATGACCAATTTTGTGATGCCAATTATTCGTCGAAAGCGTATGAGGCAGTTCTGGTTTCAACAAGACGGCGCTCCACCGCACACAAGTCGCATAACAATCGATTTTCTGAAGAATTTGTTTCCGGGCCGTTTGATGTCGAAAAGTGGTGATTTGGACTGGCCACCGCGTTCGCCCGATTTGACGCCGCCTGACTTCTTCTTGTGGGGATATTTGAAGTCAAAGGTTTACGTTAACAAGCCAAGGACCGTAGAAGAGCTCAAGGACAACATTCGTGAAGAAATAGCCGCTATTCCGGCCGAAATGTTGGCGAAAACGATGGAAAATGCTGCAAAAAGGGCACAGTACGCCATCAACGCCAGAGGCGGCCATTTGAGAGATATCATATTCAAAAATTGATGTAAACAAATCTACTTAACAAGTTCCATTCCACAAACAGACCACAAAGATCTTAATGGGTCAGAAGCAGGGGTTTGGGCGTTAACCCAAACAAGACAGAATTGCTTCGCTTTACTAGGATGAATAAGGTCCCACACGTGGTCCATCTTCGGATAAATGGAACAAATCTAGCCGTTTCTGAATTTCTAGGAATAATTCTAGATAGGAAACTGTTATTCAGACTTAACGTACTGGAACGTATATATTCCTACAGGAAGGCTGCAAAGTCGCGGTGGGGGCCTCTCCCCTAAAAACGTCCATTGGATATATAGGGTTTTCCAAAAAGAGGTGTTATTTTGAATCACCCGGTATTTCGGTAGCTGTCACTTTTGAAGCTTTTATTCTTTGACATTTGACAAGTAGAAACTACGCCATTACTAAAAATGGAACGATACACGATTCAACAACGCATTGAAATTATTAAAATTCACTACAAAAATGGTAAAAATCTTGCAGTCACAGTTCGCATGAGGCCCATTTCCACCTCGGTGGCTACGTCAACAATCAAAATTGTCGCATGTGGGGCTCGGAAAACCCAAGAGTTACTGTTGAGAAGCCTTTCCATCCTCAACGTATGACTGTGTGGTGCGGTTTATGGTCCGTCGGGGTCATTGGACCTTACTTTTTCGAAAATGAGGTTGGATCGAGGACATAGGGCAGCCACTTTGCGATTTGGTTATGGAAAATTGCATGAAAAGGTAAGCTTGGTTGTGGTGGCCATTTGGCTGATGTTGTTTTTCATTATTAACGGCATACCTTCCTCATTATTATGAAATAAACATCCGATCATTTATCTAAAAAAATGTCATTTTTCTTTGAATACCAAAATAACACCTCTTGTTGGAAAACCCTATATGTAGTAGTAGTTAGTCCAATACTGTTGTACCGCATTGTGGTGTGGTGGACGGCAACCGATAAACTATCCATCACCAACCTACTATCAAAAGTTTAGAGAACTGCCTGCCTAAGCATAAGCGGATATTCAAGGACTACACCGACTGAGTCTGTATAAGCCTTACTTCGTCTGCTGCCGTTTAATATTGTGGCGAAAGAAATTGCAACCAGATCGACATTTAAGATTAAACTGTCTATCAATGTGGATGTACAAGAACTACGGCCTCATGGGGATATCAAAGAGTTCTCCTATGGTAACCGACCGAGTGGACTATATACCAACGGTGAACATCTTCGGGAGGAACTACATCCCGGTGATACCATCCAGAGATGAATGGGTTGGCAGAATACCAGGTAATATAAACCATCTCCACTTGTATACGGATGGTTCGAAGCTTGATGATAAGGTTGGCTTCAGAGTACACTGTAAAGAACTTAGTCTTGATATAGCTCACAGACTACCAGATACCTGTAGTGTCTATCTGCTGTAATAATGGCAAATATGAAAGTCGCCAAGTGGCTCATTTACTCCGACTACTAGGCTGCCAAAAATTCTCCGGAGTCCATATCCCTAAATTCACAAACAGCACTCGACTGCTGCAGATCAGTTAACGAGGCGGCTCAGCAGTTCAACATACACCTCATATGGATGCCTGGGCGTAGGAATATCCTGGTGAACTGAAATGCCGATGAAGTTGCTAGGAAAGGGCGACATTACAAATGTTCGTTGAATTTGCATATAAGTATTGGTGAACTATCTATCCACCTGCAAGCTTTGCATTAGGCATGAGTCAATCAGGCAGTCCAATGAAAGATGGATAGAAATCGGCACCTGTAGCTAGACAAATGTGGGCAGCTATACAAATCTGGCCAATTTGTGGTCAAAATATCTCCTCGAACAAGAGAGGAAAAGACTGTCTACGTTAGCGTCATTCTGACGGGACACTGCCTGATCGGCAAACACTCCCGTAGGTTGGGTATTGCCTTCTGCAGCAGCTGTGGAGATGAAGAAGAAGTGGAAAGCATTGAGCACTTGCTATGTTATTGCCCCGCTTTTAGTAAACGACGTCTGGACATACTGAGGTTGGTTGGCCTTTCTAGGTAGTTTAACAGATCTTTCCCGTACCGATATTCGTACTATCGATAACTTTGTTTCAATGAGGGGCAGTTTGGTTTCGATGAGGGCATTTCAGCCATGGTAACACTTGGGACCTAGACTGGTCTATGAGAGCCGGTATAAAAGGGCTGCCACCCTAACTTAAACCTAACCCATATATCTAATATCCTACATGATCTGGCAATATTTGACTTTTTCCCACTTTATACTCTCACTGTCAGCTGATTATTGTTTTTCATTCGAATCGATATCGGCGTTACAATGTCTGGTATATATAGCCAATATCTAAGAAGCTATATGTATCAAATCCTAGAAGAGCTGGCCATATAAGACCTTTCTCCAGTTTATACTCTCACCTTCAGCTACTTGTGCTACTCGACCGATTCTCTCTAGTTTTCAAGATACCTGCGTTAAAATATCTAGAATATAAATAGCCGATATCTGAGTACCTATGTATATATCTCCGATACCAAGTGGGCAGATCATCGATTCATGTATTGCAGTTCCGAAGTTATAAGCCGTTCAATGTCGCAAATTTGTAAGGGATTTAATAAGCTCTTCTTTTAATTTTTGTAAGTTAGGTGAATATTTGAATTCGAATTGCTTAAAACTTTTACAATATAAACAAGAATGTTAAAATTTAATAATTTGTTAAGTTTTTTCAACTAAAAAGCTCTATTTTTGGCTTAGAAAATTGTCAAAATTATGATACGTCAATCATCATTTCTGGTAACACTGATTCTGTAGCTGATTTCCCAGTTTTGTTGTTGTTGTATTTTACTACGAAAGCTACGCCAATGTCTGTTGTAATATTTGCATAAGTAACACTGGCTGCCTCACCTGAGTCTTTTCTAATTTTTCGCGTATTCTATCGGTGTCCAAGGTAAGGGTTTCACGCTCCTTCTGCATACGGGCTGCCTGACCCAAGGCCTTGTCCAACTGAGATTGTAAACTATCGTAGTCATATGTGTATTTCTCCTTCTCCAATGTGAGACGACGACATTCCGTATTGGATTTGTCCAGTTTCTCCTGCAAATGGTCAACTTCATTTTGTGCCTTGTCCAATGCATTCTGGAGTTTCTCCTGTTGCAGTTGTGCTTTGCCTAAGGTAGCCTGTGTACGCTCCATTTCTTCCTTCATTTTGTCCACCTCAGAGAAGGCCTAGAAGTGCAAACAAAAAAAAACGACAAATTAATTTCCACAACATTAGTATAAAAAGTTTGAGACTAGCTCTCTCTTACTCTGTCACGATCGGCGTGTATACGGGAAATGCCTCCCTGGACCTTTTCTAGTTCCTGTCGCAAACTCTCCTGTTCACCTTGGGCATTCTCTAGTTTCGCTTTCAGTCTATATACTTCGCCTTGACTCTTTTCGAGTTTCTCCTGCAAAGCCGCAGCTTCTTCGCGTGCCCTCTCAGCGTCCGACTGTATGGTGTAGTTGGGAAATTTAATTGAAAAATAAAAATTGGGTTTTGGTTTTTTTTAGATTTTTATGATTAAATTATTTTAACGATTTCTTGTTGTTTGTTTTCACAACAAAGAGGATAGACAAAAAAGAACAAACGAACGAACTATAACTATGGAACAGCTAAGAATTGTCAAAAAGCAATTTAGCGACAATTAATGGAAAACTTAAAAACAAAATATTTTATGAAATCTTTTTTGTTTTGTTTTCGGTTATTTGTTATTTTTTTTACATAAAATGAATCCGTGAGTGGTGGTAGTGGTTGTGGGGCAAGAAAATGTTTTTACAAAGTTTTTTTAGTAGTGGGGAAATGTTAATAAGTTTGTGGTGCTGGTGGTTTTAAATAGTGGTGAGTGCAGCAAAAAAAATGATCAAAATGTATACAAGTTAAAGAGAAAATGTTGTTGTTAGAAAGAGAAAATGTTTGATTATTTGAGAGAGTGTGTGAGTCAAGAGCGAGAGAGAGAGAGAGAAAAAGAAGTAAAGAACGCAAAATAACTCTCGATTTTTCAGGATTACACTAAAGTTGTTCACGGGTCACAGAGGTCTTAAAACAATTGGGATATCAATTGTAGTACTTTGATATTTGGAAAATGTTTAACTTTAAAGAATATTTATGTAAAGTCGACCATGGCCAACTAGAAGCCAGAAACGACAAGGACAACCAGGGATAGAACAAGATTCCTTGGGTTTTGGTAAAAGTTATTATACCGGATTCTGATGGCTAAAGTTACGGAATGTATATGAACTGATCCGGAAAAGTGTATACCAAAAATGTAATTCATTATTTTTTCGATACATTCTAATGGTGAGACTGAAATGACACGTTCGCGGGTTCTATAAAATATAAATTATAGCATTATATAAACATTTCCGCTCACGGAGAAAAAAACAGGAAACAAAATATGTTTGGGATCAAAATTTAAATAAAATATACTTTGGTGCAAATATTTTATATTTACATACCGGAAAAAAAGTATGAATATCTCTCTTATCAATTTGGTGCAATTTATCTTTAAAAACGGGGAGATATTTATATCGGCTTCTTAATTTGTTTTCCTTCCTATAGGAAAAAGTAATTTTTCCCAAATGTAATATGTTTCCAGAAAATATACTACAGAAGCGATTTTTTTCTTAGGGCTGAATATTGTCGTTTTAACGTGTTGAAATTGTTGTGTAACGTCCACAACGTAACGCTCGCAACAGACGAATTTCTAGTTTTTAGATGAACCACGAAGAGCTTTATTCTTATAAGAGCTATTTTAATATGCTTAAATATTCCTCTTTCTTTAATGTATTTCGAATTTACTGATTATTATGCTAACTTAGCTAAAAACATGCAAATTCACTTTAACCAGAAATCCTATTAGTACATGCTGAAAAAAATCGCTTCTATAGTATATTGTCCCAAACATATTCGGCTTGAGGCATATATATGTTTAGGGTACACTCTAAACATATAATATTTGGTACACACAAAAATGATATATTTGGGAAGATGTTCTAAACAAATCACTTTTTCCATCCTAATATTTTTAATTAGGACTATTATTTCCGAAACAAAGATTTTTTTGAATTTAACTACCCCAAGAATAAATCGAACCTTAATTATGTTTACCAGCAATTCAATGTTCATTTTTAGAAAATTTTAATGTTTGTAGAAACACTACATAATTGAAATCTTTTAATCTTGGATAACAATAAATTACGTAAAGGATTGACAACAAATGCTGACTTGGAATACTCAGAAATTTAAAAGTGAGTCACTTAAAACAGAAGTTAATGCTGCATATGGTATTTTTAACTGGGCGGAATAATTCGAAACAAAGGAAAAATTAAAACTGAAATTAGAAAAAGTCAGCAAAGTTTTGAAAATCTTTTTTAAAAAATATATATTTTTGGGGAAATTCCTAAACAATAATTTTATTTGTATATAAACACATATTTTATTTGAAAAAATGAGTTTTCAAATATATTTTGTTGTAATACATTAATATATGCGTTCCAAATAAATTTTACTTATTTTCAAATAAAATTTATTTGCTCAGAAATATATAATATTTAAAAATTTGTGTTCCAAATATATTTTCATTCGATTCAAATATTTCAAAAAATGCTATTTTGCCCCGTGTTGGTACTTAGGTAAATATTAAAATGTAATTTCAAAGATATCTAATTGCATTCACAACGCCAACGGATGAACATTAGTAAAACAAAATGCGTACGAATATAACGTCCGCAACCCAGGATTTGCCCATATGCACATTTCTAGTTATTTACGCTGACCAAGAGCGTAATGGTGTACAATCTAATGAATGAATCTAATTCTTGTTTCATTCTCGGCATAAAATCTTAATAAGATAATCGAACGACTTTGTCTAATTCAAATTTCTCGATAGAAATAATTAAAAGATAAATCATATATGTACAAAGAAGATGTTGACGATATGTGTATATCATTGAAAATCCCAAAGGTCATTTGAGTGACCTTTTGCCGTTCCTATGGTGAAATGATTTAATTGTTTAACCCTATTCTGACCCCGACTTTATAATTCATTTTTCTAATGTACTGTTCCATTTTAAATTCCCCAAGTCTTTTTTTTTGTGAATTTTGTGAATTTACAACCGTGTAAACACACAATTTTTGTTTTGCAACGTTAGCAGAAAAGTCATTGCGAGATAATTTGCAGATTGTTATATGTGCGAAGTTTATGCATGTGACAACGGCGCCATTGCCAGAAAATCATTTTAGTTGCAACACTGTCTATAATGTATTTTTATTGGCAATCCTGCATATAAATATTTACAAAATATATTGTAAATATATGAAATTGTAATGTTTTCGTGCAATCGTCTGAACTGTCAATTCACCTTTGCCTAACAATCTGTAATTGGCCGTATATTTGCAGCACTTTAACAGGGTTGATAACGTTTGCCGATCTGGCAATCGTCTATACTCAGCTTAAGATTCAATACACAAATATACAAGAAATATTAGAATATATAGGCATTAAGGATTTTGTTCGAACCGCTTTAGAATTTCCCTGCTTATTTGAACTATTTTATGTCATGTATAACTTAGTTACGCTTTTTCCTCCAACATTTATTTTACATTCATTCTGACATTCATAAGAATGTGTCATATTTTTCGACAAAAAAAAATATTTATTTATTTATATGAATTACAATACAAAGTAAATTTATATTCTAATTTTACGGTCCAGGGAAAAGCCGGGTTACAAAGACCATGTGGCTAGATTTTGCGGCGACAGACCAGAGCCTCTGTTGGGAATCGAATCCACGACCCCCAAACTCATAGGCGGGTACGCTACCCACTCAACTACTGGGGCGCTCAAAAAAAAAATAAATAAATTATATTAGACTTGTTTTTGTTACATTTGTACGAAGTAATAATAGTTTCCAATAGACTTTCCCAAAAACAATTTACTATGAAGATATGTCATCTCAGAGCGAGTAAGTGTGAGTTACGAACTTGTTTACAACGAGTGATGGTTTTCCCGGATTTTTAGACCGATTTTCCGAATTTTTTGTAGTTGTCACAATTAAAAAATTAATATTAATCGATGAGTACATAGAATGTTCAATCAATGTTCGCGGAAAACTGTTTTTTCGCGCGCGACTGATTTTGACGTTTCGTCCGAAGGAAATGTCTTCTAATTCTATTTTTCTTTGGACTTCCCGCTAGCAATCCCGTCTTAATCGAGTGCGGTGTTGCCAGTATGAGTTCTGCACTTTACGGTATGGCCACCCATTTCTGGAGAGTTGGTTGTTATTTATTTGTGAGTTGAAGATGAAAAAAAAGCACAAAATGGAAATACTTGTGTTTAAAATCGCAAAAAGAGTATAAAATATTTCACTTACAATAGTAAATATAATTTTTGTATACATTTCTCGAGTTACATTATTTTTCAGCCTATATAACGGGTGATCCAAGTAGAGATACTTTTTTCAATAGCCTTTTTTGTTGCTGTCATGTTATTTTTGTTAAGTATTATTTGACATTTCATCATGGAAAGACTTACACCTGAACAACGTTTTGACAACAAATTGACAGATTAATTAGTGTAAGGTTATAATGGGTGATCCAAGTAGAGATACTTTTTTCAATAGCCTTTTTTTGACAGATCACGTGTGAGTCGTGTCATGCTGACATGTTATTTTTGTTAAGTATTGTTTGGCATTTCATCATGGAAAGACTTACGCCTGAACAACGTTTACGCGTGTCATTCGCCAGTTACCAGTCGAAATGCTCGAACGTCTGAGACGTAGCCGCGGCCAACATTTGATAGACATAATCTTCCAAAAATAAATGCCAAAGAATGTTCTTTCAAATGATAATAAACATTCCCCATTCAATTTGAATTTTCTGTGTTTTTTCTTTAAAAAAGTAGAGAACCTCGAAATGGATCACCCTATACATAGTTAGTGGAAATTAGTCTTTATTACGGAGTAATTTTATTTCGTTGCAAAGTGTTAAATAAAAATCGCTAGCCAGTAATGAAAACACGACTATTATACGATTTAACCCATTATTGCAAAGCAGGAGTGGTGCCTGAACCCACCCTTTTTCTTGGTAATTTATTTATTTTATAAATTTTTTTCCAAATCGATTTAAGTCCTATTCCATTTTCCAAATATCAAAGTTTTTCGAGGAAGTTTTTTACAAATACAGAAACATACAAATTTGCATATCTATTTAGTTCATCGCAATGTATCACATAGGTCGGATATTTTACATGTGGGTGGGCAAATGTGGGGTTACGATTCTAGAGTAAGAGTTGCTAACACATCTGGTTTTTACAGCTGAGGATTGGAAAAGTAAACAAACGACAACAACGAAATCGAGAGTTACCATATGTTACGAAAAAAACTGGTGACAGGTGTTAGTACTTTTCATTTATATGTTAACGAAGATGAAGCAAAACATTGAATTGAATTGGAGAGGTCAATGGATTTCAATCACGCATACTTGATTGACTGATTGGTTGAATGATCGGATTTCAGTTCGAACTAATTGATTAATTATTTATTTTGATTTTACTAATGCAATGAAAGGCTCACGTATGACAAAAAGAAAAAGGAGCGAATTAACTGTATGAGAATGGCAGCTTCGATTCGATTTTGACAACCAAAGAGAACGTGATGACGTGACGGATTGATACAGACAATTATTAGAAGAACAGAAAACGTTTAATGTCAGTAGAATTTTGCAAATGTTCGCTATGACATTAATTACGAGAAAATATGGTTACGATATGGTAATATGGATTTCAAATTTATTTAACAAGGATTTGGTAATTTTTTAGATTATTTTTTGTTGGTTTTTTTGTAAACTCAAAAAGAATTCATTTGGATAATTTCAATGTTTTTTTTTTGGTTTGTTTGCGTAAATTATTATTTAAACGGTTTTAAGTTGTAAATTGTAGTTTTTTTTGGTTTCATTTCGCATTGGAAGCAATTACTCACAAAACGTTTATCGGTTTCGCCCTAGGTTTTGATACAATGAATGTGGCAAGAGGCAAGCATAACGAACGATAGATACGAGTAGTTTGAGTTTGAGAGTTGGTATTTGTTTTTTGATATATATTTTTTTGTTTTTTTTTTATGTTGTGGATACATTTCGATAAGTAGGTTTAAGTTTTGGTAAAGTAATTATGAAAATATAAAATGAAAAGAAATACTAGTTGTTGTTTTGTTTGGTATAAATATTATTAATGAAATGAAAAGTTGTTTAAAACATTACAAACAAATCAAAATCTGGGTGAATGTTCAATAACGATAACGAGAAAATATATTTTATTTGTATTGAGTTATTGAGCTGTGGAACAGCTTTTGTCAAAAGCACTTTTACATTAACAAAAGAATCGGAAATCTATTATATAAACGTTAAACAATATTTACTCTAGCTGAACGTTAAGCATTAGGTTTTTTTTTTAATTACAAATCAAGCAAATATTAATAATGTGTTCTAAAAAAGCTTTATACATTTTCCTCTTTGATGGTATTGAAAACAGTGAAATCCGGATGTGTTGAAAACTAAATTCACTGTAAATTACTAATGAAAATATTTTAGATGAAAACTCAAAATATTTAAAAATCTTTCTTCATCAGGTCCAAAAAAAAAATTAAGCTGAAAATGGATCTATTAAACTATTGAGTAATATCACTAAAATGTATATGTATTTGTTTATTTGAGTTAATTAATTTTTTAATACAATTTTCAGATCAACACAACGTTTTACTAAAATAATTAATTTGAATGAATAAGTTAGTTGAACAATTTCATTGAGGAATAATTCGTCTTTGTGGATTTATTTAATTTATTTAAGGTTATGGAGTGACGAAACAAATTTTTTTTTTGGAAATTGCCAAAACAATGTCCGACGACCCAAAGATAAATAATTCAATGTGAAACTTCCAAAAAAGTTTCCTATAAGCAATACAATTGTTTGCGGTTGTGTTTCGTGGTATATTATTGGTCCGTTAAATCGTAAAGAAAATATTATGAATGCTGAGGCTTAGAGGGAAATGCTGCTTTTGTCTTGAACATACCATCGGCATTCAACTTCTTCGCCATCCGAGTCGTACACTCCAGCGTGACGTTTACCGAAGCGATGGGGTCACTGGAGTTAGTCCGCAAACTGTTCGCCGAAGACAAATGCCGAAGGTATGTACATCAAGTGGTACAAATTCCTGGCAGGATCCCTGACGCAGTACCGGTCTGCTACCGCTATGGCTTCGACCATCGCAAGCGTGAATATAGAATACTGGGCGACGTTGCAAAAAAATGTGATTTGATGGATCGTCACTGAGTCTCTGGCTGTCATAATCCGGTGCCATGCAGAAATTGTGAGTTAAAGGGGCTTCAAGCGGCGCCAGACTCACGTCATTAGAAGCAGCTTAAAATCATTCAGAACAACTGTCAGCGATCTAGAGCGCCAATAGATGAGTTTGGGTAGGAGATGAGGAGGGTAGCAATATTGGCAAATATACAATACAAAGTAAATTTGTATTCCAATGTTACGGTCCAGGGAAGCCGGGTTACAAAGATCATGTGGCTCGATTTTGCAGCGACAAACCTGAGCCTCTGGTGGGAATCGAACCCACGACCCCCCAAACTCATACATGGACTCATGTGGTTCTCATAGATGTCCCGACATTCGTCCGGCCATTAGAGCAATATACGAGGAGAGATGCTATCCGAATCAGTGACATTGACGAAATAGGGCAGCAATGACTGCGTACATGCGTAGGTGGAGCGTGTTTGTCAATTGCTTTCAGACCCATCGAAATTTTGATCTCTCACGGGTGACTGATCGGTCTCGCAGGACTGGCGTTACTATGCGGACTGTGTTTGGAAGGCGGTCTTGGAGACGCCAATAGATGCATGTACCGCACTGACGCTGTATGACCAGATGACTTGAATGGATGGATATCTGTGCTCGGTAAATGATGCGCGACTTGGTCGACATCGCAAGGCCAAGGCGAATAAAATTGTGGATCCAAGAGCTTGATGTAAGGCTGTGGAATGTCCGGCGCCTTAGGAAGCGGTTCAGGCAGTCAGATATTCCAATGATGAGTTGATGGCTTCTCGGAAAGCCTAATATCGTTTTTTCCATAGAATATGTAAAGACATGTTGCTTAGGATTAGACATTAGACATATAGAATATGTAGAGGACACAACAATAAGCAGTGTGACTTTGCTTGTTTTAGTATGGGTGAGGGGACGCTACCGTCTTGGAGGGAAATCGTGGATGTACTTTTGGGGCCATCTTTCAAATGGCGGAACCGGTGAATGGGAGTTAATTGACCCTCCCATCGTGGAAGTACATACATGAAATTGCGGACAGTGTCTACCGAATATCTGTAAGATATTTATATGAATTGCGTAAATGACCTGTTCCCTAGACTTTAGAAGTTAGCACGAGTTGATGTACAGGGTTGCCCATATTCGACGGACCCACGGATTCGTTGGGCCCATTCCAATCGACGAGGCTTGTCCGCAGGCAACAATCTTTGCGTCAATTGAATTTTGTACGGGAACAAATGCAAATCAACGCGAATAATCCGTTGTAAAGTGGACCGAGCCATGCCCAACTGCTGAGAACGGCGTTTTTGGGATGTTCTTGGGGACCTCTCAACACTGGCTCGTACGGCAGCGATATTCTCGGCCGATCGCCTTGGTCGACTTTTATTTGGCCTCTTCGGATTAGAAAGAGCCTCACTAGTCGAAATTTTTTCGTATAAACGCTTAATGGTGTTCTTAGAAGGCGCACTTCTCACATTTTTTAATATTTTAAAAGCACGTTGATTTGACTTCTTCTGTTGAATGTAAATTTCAACTATTTCAGAGCGCTCGCGTGGCGTATATTGTTCCATGGTAAAAATCTGCTTGGACTGACGCTTCAAACGCGGTATGTCATTAAGCGATCTGACATCTCTGTCAAAAGTTATGGCGTTGCCAGATGGGTCCGTCGAATATGGGAGACCCTGTACTTCTGAAGTCTCCCGATAAGGTTAGCAGTGATCCTCGATCTTATCAGGGCATAAGTCTACTCTCAGTGCTTCGAATATACTGGAAGAAGTAATGGTGTCGCTATTAAAGTCGGAACCGGTGAATGGGAGTTAATTGACCCTCCCATCGTGGAAGTACATGAAATTTCGGACAGTGTCTACCGAATATCTGTAAGCTATTTATATGAATTGGTTCGTAAATGACCTGTTCCCTAGACTTTAGAAGTTAGCACGAGTTGTTGTACTTCTGAAGTCTGCCGATAAGGTTAGCAGTGATCCTCGAGGCTTAAGTCTACTCTCAGTGCTTCGAATGTACTGGAAGAAGTAATGGTGTCGCTATTAAAGTCGTGCATCGATGATAGCGTTTCTTAACGTCTTCAGTTCGGCTTTAAGTCCGATAAGTCGACAGAGGATACTTTATGTAGCGTAAGTCGTAGCGTTAGTGAGTCAACAGCCAAGTAATTACCGGACATTTTCATTGACTTACGGGGTGAATTTGAAAATTTCCTTTGGGATAATGTGCTCACCAGGCTAGACCAGGTAGGTTGCCTTGAGCATAGCCTTTGGAAATGTTATTTTGAAGATAGGAATGTTTGTGTGGTGGGTACCAGGAGTACATTCTAGAAAGATGTGGCTCGTGGCTGTCCCAAGGGATCTATCAATTCATTTGGAACTTTTTACACTTCACTTGCAGTCCTGCAAACGGTATGCCGAAGATATCCCCCTCTTGACCTGGAGGTGATACGTCGTGGTATTGCTTTTAGAATATATATAGGGACCTGCTGCTTCTTGGAGTCGTTTTCTGCGGATCAATTGGTGGATAGGGACGATAGGTGGAACAATGAACTTTGTCTGAGTGACTTCTGTCTCGGTGGCGGACAAGATGGATATAAATATATGTGACGCGACTTTTGTAAGAGAACGCCTCGATTTTGCCTTTCGTCAGAGTCTTGGCTTTTTACTGACATGCATCTTTCAATGCATTTTTGCATGCGATGAGCCTGTCCGATATTCCGGACTATGGTGGTGGGAGGGGACCTGAGGACTGAGGGCATGACATATTGAATGCCCATACCACGATGATGTTAGGGATTTACCTAGCATGTGAATCTTCCACTCTCAGGGGGTGTGGGATTTCAGTAGGTAGTAGTAGAGGATAGTTGGTAGTTAAGGTCTATGAAGATTTTTGCTAGAATTGGATTTACCAGGAGATGACTAAGAAATATGTAGCGGAGGTAAACATCTTTATAGTGTCATCTGCATATCCTGCTCAGTCAGGTTTTGCCGCAATCGATTCCGAAGAGTGCTGACGCCGATGATGCTGTTGTACAGTATGTATGATTGTTGTCGTTGTTGTTGTTGTTGCTTCCCCCTTGTAGGTACTTCCACCCATTTTTGTGGATCACTAATTGCAATAATTTGGTCGACGCATTACATTCACCCGGTGTTGAGAGCGCAGTGTGACGGTCACACACTCTGATATACGAGGACCTCCTATCCCCATCTTCTACCGTCGCTAAATTTACCATTTTTCGAAGGCCCTAGTTCCTATCAGAGTGTACCTATTCCATGTGACCTTTGGAAGCTGTCAGAAAGACTTATCCGAAACAAATTATTTCATTTGGGCGTAGCCAAATTTTGAATTTTATTTAATTCATATGTCAATTATGTAATTGCAAACTCCTGAATTATTTTCCCATCTCACCGTGAAAATTTCAAGACAATTTTCCATAATATGGCAACGACAAAATTTGTTCAGTTCAATGTTTAAAAATTGTTGTTGCCACAGTCTCAAATTTTCTTGTGGAATTGATATTTTCGGTGAAACGGGAACATAATACCATAATGCCATAATACATAACACTTGAAACTCCTTCTTTTTCACTTGTACGAGTATTCATTCTATCCGGATTCCACTGTAGGGAAAATATTTGCTTTTATCTATTTAAATATGTCTAGCTTTTTGACAGAAGCTGCTACAGACTTTAATAAGCAGTTTTATAGTTTTTTTGTGTATATTTATGTTATATTGATTTGATTCAATGTATGTTATAGGGATTATTTGAACTTTTTTGCTTTGTTTGGTTGGTTGGCTGGCTGGTTTGAGTGGTGTATAATGTGTAATGGTCTGGGGGAGGGAGAGGATTTTTTGCGCTTCATCGATTTCGATTTAAATATTGCTGTGTGTTGTGTATTGATTGATTGGTTTTTGATATAAGTTTATTTAATACAAATACACAAATGATGCTTTAAAATCAAAACGAGAAGCATTTTGGAATTAAATCCAATTGTTAGATTAAGTGATGTACTTTAGCTAGTTTTTGTTTTTTTTTTTTTCAAAAAAGAAAACAATTTTAAAAAAACATCTCAATGATCATATCATATTAACACCACTTTCAACAACTAAAAAAAATCATAAGTCAACTTATAATAATAATATTTAATTATTTTAAATTTAAAAGTTTTTCGGTGTTTTTTAATATTCTTATTTAAAAACATTTATAATTAAAGATACAAATAATTTGTGAAAGTAAACCAAAAAAGTTCCTTATAATATTCAATAATAATAATAATAATAGAAAATAACTCAAAACACAAAGAATAATTGATACATATATACGAAAATAGAAGTTGTTTGAATTTTGTTATAGTGAAATCTAAAAACACTTGGGGGTACCTGAGTAACTCTCAGCTCGGCTTGGGTACGTCTCAGCTCAGCTGCCGCTTTGTCGGCCCGTTCTGTGGCTCGATCCAATTCTTGGGAAGTGGTTAATGTTGTGCGACCAAATGTTGTCTGCTTAATTGTTGGCAATTTCGGGATTGATTGACAAAAAAGGTTTGATAAAAAATTCAGTACATTAAAATTATTGGATTAGGTTTGGTGGCAATAAATCGAATAAATCCAGTTAAAAAGCGAAATAAATCCAGCAGGAAAACAAAACGATATTTATATATGTATGTGAAGATACGAGTACGAGTATATGCAGAAGATGCAGATGCATTAAGTTTCGAATACGAGTAGTAATGATGCAATTGCGTTAAAGCGAGTTTGCGCCGGAGCCGTTTGCTCTGCTCTTAACTTTGGGGCCCCAATTTAAAGTTGATGTCAAGTTGAAATTCCAATCAAAAATTCCCAAACTCGCCTTGTGACATTGAAAATGTGGGTTTTGTTTCGTGATTTATTTTTTTGTTTTTTCTTGGTGATGATGCATATAGAACTTGTGATTTGAAACATTTTTTGGTGATTTTCTTATGACAAAACACATGAACGTGAATGAACGAAGGAATATGACAGTATATATTGATTGTATGTTGAAAATATTATGTTTGTATGTATGTGGTTATGTTGAGATTTCGGTTTATGTTTTAAGGCTTTTTTTGCGATTATTTCATATGGTTATTATTGTTGTTGTGGCAGATGAATGTTTGAAGAAAAAAAAACATGTAAGAAAATTTAGCGTGTGCGTATTTGAAACAAAACAACTACAATCGCCTCTATATGTCTATAAGCAGCCACTTACCGATATTTGTCCAGATTCATACATTAATTTTTGTACAGACTGTAATAATGTTTTATAAAATACATATTTTGTTTAGTATTCTCGTAAATCGCTTACAAATCGAACATTATTATTTGTTTATTGTTATTGTTGTTTATTGTAATACAGTTAAGGACAAAATTTCGCTTTTTATTTTGTAAATTGTTCATGGGCCTAATTTTCTTAAACATAAGTAGTTTTTTTTTTAAACAAAAAATGCATAGTTCTCAGCCAGACAGAGAGAATACAACTCTTTGTGGAAAACAGCACTGTGTCACTACCGAGCACATAGCTGAATTTTCGTATTCATTTCGAATCCAATCATTGCAGTGTTATTATCTCTGATTTCATAATTTGCTATTATTTCTTCCTAAATTTATTTTTATATTATATAGCAGTTTTTTTGCAAGTCCACGTCTATTCCGGTGACTTAGAATCCAAATTTTTGTTCTACACCATTTTCAACTATAATTAAAAAAATAATCAATTGAAATTCAAAATCAGTCAATTAAAATTCAATATAAATCTATTGAAATTCAATTCAATTGGTAAATAGGGTGTTGCAGAATGAGCTATATGGTTTGAATTCTTTAAAA
This sequence comes from Eudasyphora cyanicolor, assembly GCA_963930755.1. Lineage (NCBI taxonomy): Eukaryota > Metazoa > Arthropoda > Insecta > Diptera > Muscidae > Eudasyphora > Eudasyphora cyanicolor. The sequence goes on from OZ005738.1 coordinate 173,802,911, forward strand.
CTTTTTTAATTATTATTCTTTCTTTTTTTTTTCAGCATTTTGTGAAGGAGACTTGGGGAATTAATTATGAACCGAACAACGTACAAAAATGATTGAATTTTTGCGACATTTTTCCTTTGTTTCATATCCCCCACTTCTTTAAAAAGTTATAATACAGGGTGGCGCAGAATGAGCTATGTGGTTTGAATTATTTATAACTTTTTTAATTATTATTCTTTTGTTGTTTTTTTCAGCATTTTGTGAAGTAGACTTGGGAATTAATTATAAATCGAAAAACGTACAAAAATAATTGAATTTTTTCGAAATTTTGCGAAATGTTATGGAAAATATGCTAAAAAGAGCACGTATGTGCAATGCAGAAAATGGAGATCACTTACAGGATATCATTTTTCAAAGCTAGTTGCAAAAATTCCACAATAAAATACTGTATTTTTAAAAAAGTTATAATAATCGCATAAATAAAAAAGTTATAAACCGTTTAAACCATACTCGTATAGCTCATTCTGCGCCACCCTGTATGTATATCTCCTATTTCAAAATTCAAACATGTGGTATAAAATTCCAGTTTCTTTAAAAGGGATTATAAAATTGACTATGTTAATCCGAGTCTCCAGTTTTAATGGGACCCAAGGATTTACTGGGTCCCCGTTTATGATTTTTTGGTTTGTTGTCATATTTGGGGTCTCCTTTCATATGATTATTTCATTGCCTGTATGAATTTGGATTCGGAACCAAACGGCTTTGTCTTTTTAAATAGTATCCTATTAATTCCATATAAAAAGAGCGATATGTTAGACATAAATTAGGGATTAGTCAAGCGCAACCGTATAGTATTTATAACATTATCTTATTCATATAAGGGCGTGTTTACATAGTCGTGCGCTCTGTCAAAAATACATCCCTGGGCGATTAGTCTTTTAGGTGTAACGAGTATCGCTCGATTTTGAGAGCATGTGGATGCCACAACTTTAAAAAAATGCCGAAAAAATCTGGCAAATTGCAAGTGTGAATATGGACATTGCATCTGTATTACGGAAATCAGTTGTTGATTTTGACTATACGTTTAAGATGCATTTGCAAACAGCTGATTAATATTGAGGAATTAAATAATAACAAGTAAAAGGGTTCCGGGTATAAATAAAGGCTAATTACCAATGTTTAGCCCGATTAGTTGAAATGTTTTGTTTCTATGGTGTTAAGAAGACAAATTAAACATAAACCTATTGCAACAGTTGTTCGTGCGAAGGGTTCTGGTGTAAATACGCCCAGAATCAGTTGAAGTAATGTTGGATGGTATAAAAAACACAATAAACAACAAATAGTATGTTCAATTATTTATTGAAATAATGCACACGAAGAGAAAAATTATTGTTTTTTATAATCATTAGGTTATGCTCCGCAAATATGATTGCGGCGACTATGATATTCTCTCTGTGTATGAAACGTTTTTAAAATTTGCGTAATTGTGCCGAGGGTCTAAGTTATGTTTATGCTGAAATAACATTATACATAGTTACATGTGGCTAACGCACCATTCTGACATTCATAAAATAATACTATGTAAATAAACACAGAGAGTATACCCCACCCCAATTCTATCGTAGAAGTCAAATAGAACATCGTTTGTCTCTGAGCACATTTAATATAATTTTAAAATTGTCTTACGTTCTTCGTTATTTTTAGTTTTTGACTTTATAGCCTCACTCTTCAATCAGTTGTTTGCAAATATCATATTTAAACTGGATCTACACAGGAAATAGAAAATTGTTACATAAAAGCATTAATTTTGAAATTAAATTTTAAAACCAATGCCAGTTTTTTATTGACCCAACACTTTTTATAATTTTTGAATGAAATTTTAAAATCAATGCAGGATTTATTTATCCAGTGTTTTTTTAAGTGGGAATTGAAACCAAGAGATTTCCTGCAATATAATTTGTTGCTGCTGGAAAAACACAGTTCTCTGTAATTTCGTTACTGTTTGAAGAAATTGTATAAACTACTATATTCAACCATTCCTTTGTTTCATGCATTTTTTAATTTTTACGTTGTGTCCAAATCACATTTCTACTTGTTCCTTTCTTGCATTTACTTAACGTTTCGTATCAGTAATCGTTTTCACCATAAGACAGTTTTGATCAGCTGTTTTTCTACGCTGCGTCAATGAGATGTTTTCGTTTGTCTAATCTACAGGCAAAGAAAAAAGTGTTTCCAAAGGAACGAAATTACAGAAAACTTCACTTCTGAACCGGAATGTTATTTCTTTCAAAGAAATTTGTGTTTAGAGCAAAATAATTTTCTGTTCTCTGGGGGATAAATGTTAAAAATTTCCATCTGTAAAAATAATTTTTTCTTTGCGTTGATGGAGTTAAAAATTGTTGGATTTGAATCTTGCTGAAATCGACCTTAAAGATCCTGCAGTAATTTTTGGTAGAGTTTTAAAATTATTCCCTCGCATTGCTAACGTTATACCATTTATTGTTTTTAATACGTTATTCATTTGAATCAATCGATAGTAAAAATCTTTCTTCTGCATATTTTTGTATTGTTAAAAAAGTTAAGCTACTCCGTCGTTTAGCTGAGAACAACAAACAATAATACTTAAAAAAATTACCTAAAAATTCGTAAAATAAAATTTAACCGAATCAATGTGCTCAAAGTGCTTTTAACAAATTGATTGTTTGCGATTTTTTGTTGTTGTTTTTGTGCACTAACAACACCAGCTGAGAACTTTGACAATCACACTGAAAAAATTACATTTAAATTATCGACACAAATTTTGCCAGACTTCAAAGTAGTGCTGCTGCTAGTAGAGTGTGCCTCAAGTGAGTTCAGTTTTTTTTTTTTAATATTTTAGTTTCATTTTCAGTGAAAAAACGACACAAATGATATGCGTGTTGTTTGAACGTTCTCATGAGATTTGGTGCATAACGTGATTGAACTCAGAACTCAGTGAAACAATTCACTTTGCGGTGCATTCCATGATTACAATGATTCAAATTTCAGAGATTTGCGCATGAATTCCCGCTGGAACCTGAATGATACTTAGTTCATAATGATTTTTGTCGGACATATTGTGCGTTGCATGATAGGACAGCAAATGAATACGAGTGTTTAATATGACATAGTTGCAGTTTTTTATGAGTTTCCAATTTAGGGAACTTTTTCCAATAATAAGGACCAAATGCTTTGTCAGGTCCCTTTTAAAAAAATATGTCCTATATTGTTCTGAACTGCATTCTGGTTAAGTTTGTTATGATATATTATAAAAATATGTATTTGTTTTTTCCTATTTTTTTTTGCAATTTTAATTTCTAAACATAATTTTGCCCTTAACTGTAGAAAGAAATTCATTTGTTTTCATAAAAAATATCCGAATTTTGTAGCAAATGTTTAGGTATAGCTTTGTATTTACTTTAGCTTATTTTGTATTTAATTTTATTTATATGTATAATTTAGCCCTTAACTGCATATTTTGTTCGTAGCCAATATTTTTAGCAAAATTAGAAGGGATATATGATTTACTTTAAAGTCGTTTAGAGTTGGGGTTATTACCAAAATTGTCCTACATTTTAAACAGGTGTCAGTTGTTTTAATATATCTTTGTTTCCCCCCTTATTTGGCTATTTGTACATGTGTACATTTAGGGGAACATTTTAGCATAGAAGAATTGCATACTTCCAGGTGTTCAGGATTTTAGCAGTAAAGAATATAACTGTAGAATTTGGATTTCCTTCTAGTAGGGAACACTTTAATACCACTGAAAGGATTCTCTTGCATCTCCAATTATGCTTCAGAGTGGCCCTGCACATCACATAGTTATCCTGTTCCGCAGAAAACTATTGAATTTCACTTATACAAGTATTGGATCATAGATGTCATCATGTATATGCCAATCTATATAATGTTATAGTGCGCTACCACCCTTTCACTCTGTATTGTATTTGCTTTTACCTTTTCCTAATAGTTGATACCATAATATGAAAAAAAAAAATAAAATACTAAAATAATCCATTGTTGTTTCCACAACACGTGTCGCGACTTATCGATTTTATGTTAAACATTTCTCTACACAAGTTTTTTGCGTGTCTAAATTGTCCCTTAATTAATTAATTATGACACTCTTTTAGGTTTTCTCTTCGGCATTAGTTTGATCGATTTTTAAGTTTATCATAAAATACGATTAGGGGTTGTTTCTATTTATAGCGAATTGTCATAAGAACAAATAATAACGTATTACATACATTGTACTTAGCAGCTTTTTCTTTTATAGATTTTTCGGTTTCATTTATATAGATATTGAAATTTTAAAGAAATGGAAAAGAAAGGCGTTCAGGAGTAATAAAAAAATTCCGCAAAAACCAAAAATGATTTTAAATATTTAACAAGAGATCTTCTTTAACCATTTAGTAACGCTTTAAACTTTTGATTACCAGTAATATTTTTTTCTGAGTTTAGATGCAAAAATCCTATAACTTTAATAAGTTACAGAATTTTTTCCAATAATTTTTTTTTGTAAAAATTAATCCTTTGAAATTTGTTTGTTTTTTTAAGAGAAAACTGGGACACGAAATAGAAAACTGTAAACGCAGTTTTACCTCAAATACTACGTGCATATACCATTTGGTTCAATTGTTACGATATATTTCAAAACTTGTTGTACGGTGTAATATTTATTGTTTTCGATTTATCGTAGAAATTGTAGTTTCATTTTTGGGTGCGAATTAAGGCTGGGTTAGGCAATCGTAACAGCAACGACCCCGTAGCGTAACGAAATGCTTACGAGCATTTGCAAACAGATTATTATGTATTGAGTTTATGATACAAATAAAATCAAAAAAACAATGAAAAAAAATATTTGTATACCTACAACAAAGAATGGGGGTTATACTCATTGTGTCACTCAGTTTGTAACACAGCATGCCTACAGCAAGGGCAACTCCGACGAAGCCGAACTGCATGATCTAGTCAGCTTTATTGAAGGGTCTCTTTCTGTTAGGGAATATACTTTGGTAGTTTTCATAGATATAGATGGGGCCTTCAATAATATAAATGCAGCAGCTATACATAATTACAACTCTGGCAACCCTTGGGGTTGATAGCATTATACCAAGATTCATTTATAACCTTTTGATTGAGAGAGTCATTTCACCTAGGTTAGGGCCAAGTGACCTCCATAGATTAGTCAGCAGGGGTGTTCTGTCTCCTCTGCTGTGGCATCTCTCCATGAACACTATTCTGCTTTCTCTGGAGATGATGAGTGTTAAGTTTATTGCCTATACAGATGACGTGGAAATAACTGTTAGTGGTAAATTCCCGAGTAAGGTGAAATTTCCGAGCAACACGGCTCACGATAATGGTTTTAGCGTTAACCCGATCATGAAGGGATTATTTATTTTCAGCAGGTGAAATAAGGTACCAACAGATACACCTGTCTTATTTGGAAAATACTTAAGTTTTAACTAGACTTCCTTCCTAACTTGAACTTCAGTCCCAAAATACGGGAAATGAGCAAATAAGGCTGCGTTAGCGTTATACTCATATACCTGTAAAAGAGAAATATTAGAACGCTGGGGTCTGATCTCGTGTATAGTTTATTAGTTGTATACGGCAGTAGTCAGATCGATAGTGCTGTATGGCCTTGTCGTCTGATGGACGGCTCTGCAGAAATCTACGCTCTACGCGATACTAAAGAAAGTTCAGCGAATGGCTGCTATATGTATCACTGGTGTGCTGAGGACGGCACCAACCCAGGCACTAAATATTAGGCGTGTTTTCGTTACAACATAAGTGCTTAATTTGTATGGGGAGCTAAGCACTTTTAAGCACTATTAGTTCCCGATGGAGTTTGGTGCTTGTGTTCATGTCTTAATCGAGTATGATGTTGCCAGATTGGGCACCCTACATTTAGCAATATGGCATCACATTTTTGGAGAGATTTTATCAATTATTGTGAATTAACGGGAAGAAGAAGAACAAAAATGGGAAATTATTTCAATATTTGCAAAAAGAATGTAAACAATTGAACATAGTAAATAGTAAATATATGTTTTATAAATACTTTTCACGAATTTTTTGTCTGTTTCGCACTGTTCTTTCTCCCAAGTCATGACACCATTGCTACCAGATAGTGAAAATCCGCCACTTATTGCTTATGTGCCAGTTAGTGGAAGTCAGTTGTTTTCGTTGCAAAGTGCTAAACTAAAAGTGCTAGCTTGTAACGAAAACATGCCTATTATACTACATTTAATGCCGCTAGGCATTATAGCAATGCCATATGCGGCTTGTACTACATTTAGGTAATGGCTACGGACATAGTGTAAATCTACTTCTTGACTAGAAGTATCTCACTCTTATACCTGATAGATCAGAATTCCTTAACTTCTAGACGGTTCCAACATCAATAACCAACTGGGCTTTGATGTCATTTCTGGAGAACTTTGGCATGTGTTTACTAGGCAAAAATTCGCTCCCATCGTACTTATTTTTTTATTGTTTTACTGATTTTATTGTCATTATAACCTTACTTTTTAAACAGCTGTTTGCAGGTGCACGTAGACGAAATTTTAATATTTTCTTTTGTACGTTTACGTTTTGTTATCGCTGGGTAATCGTTTTCCATATCGGTTTCCGTACGTGACAGATTGGATCAGTTTATTATATTACGCTACATCCACGTCACAGTTACTTTCACCTTTCATATAACATTAATTGAGTTACATATGTGGGATTTCATGTCAAGTGAGTGAACTGTTGAAACCGATGTCATCTGATCGGGATGAAACTTGAACCAGGTTTAGTCCTATTGGGTAGAAGTTATGACACAAAGATTTAACGAGATCGGTTAAGGGCTGTCCGAGTTGGAGGGTGTTGAATTTTGTCATTTTGGTTAACGGTTCTTTTTTCCATCCATACGAGTATAATTAGTATTTAAAAAATTCTGTCCAAAGTGTTTTCGATAGCTTTTCTTTAATTTTTTTTTTAAATAAAAAAAAATTTTCACCGTTTTTTTGGAATTAGAACTTGTTTTGATATTTTTGAATCTTTAGGTCCTTCCCTTTAAACATAAACATTAAAGAATAGAGACCTAAACTTGGACCACATATTTAAGCATAACTCAAAAACCATTTATCCGCATTTGTTCATAAAAGCTTTAAAGAATCTAAAATTAAGTAGCATTCCAGTTCATTTGTTCTTCCCATCGGCAGTTTCAGAATATTGGGAAAAATTGAAAAAATTTTTAATTCAAAACTTTTAAAAACATCAGACAATTCGTAATTTTTTTACATTTATTATTTTGTCATAAAATCTCATCGGTCATGTATAAAATGAGACAATTTCGAAGAAAATCGATGCATAATTTAAAAAGTTGTAGCTAATTTTATTCATGAACGATCAGTCTTTACTATACAATAATAAAAATATAACAATTGTGAATTTTTCGGGATTTTTCGAGATATCTTGTACGAAAAGAAGTTGAATGCTACTTAATATAGGATTCTTTAAAGCTTTCCTGATCCGATTCTCATAAATGGTTCACGAGTTATGCTGAAAAATGTAATTCAATCTCTGTTTAAGTGACTTTTGCTTAAACGGTAAAGCGTTTTTTATCCGCCATATGTGCCACACAGACGATTACGTCACCATTGTGAATGGCACATGATTGGCTGTCAGGTGTTTTATGTTTATCTTTGGTTGGTTCGTTGTTGTTTAATCTCTCATCACTTCATACACGCTGTGTCAGATAATAAATAATATAATAAAAGTAAAATAATGTGATTAATCTCTATTTTTTAGGTGTTTATATTTATTTTGATAAATGAACAAGACATTCCACACAAACTCACAAAGCTCTTAAAGGCAATGACCTAAGATTTCGTTTGAGAAAAAAATAGAGTTTTTGACAAAAATGTCGACATATTTTAAATCGCAAAAAAAAGCAAAAACCTTTTTTTTAAGAGATTGAAAAAAAAGCCGTCCAAAACACTTTGGGCAAAATTTTCGAAATACAATACGTGATTAGTTATATAGATGGGAAAAAGGGCTGTTTGATCAAAATGTCAAAATTCCAACCCTCCGGCTAGGACAGTCCTTAACCGATATTAATTTTGTGTCATAACTACTACCCAGGAGGACTAAACTTGGTGCAAGTTTCATCCCGATCAGAAAACATCGGTTTTAAAAGTTCACCCATTTGACATGAATTTCTACACACTCGTATATTTATTTACATAGTTTTTTTTCGTATTCTACAACATTTTAAACATTAATTAGGAAAATTTCACTTGAAAGTGTGATTTTGTTTGTAATCTAGTCCATTTTCAACAGTAATTGAGAACATTTTGCTTGAAAATTAGATTTTGATTTTAATATTGAGACATTTTGACTTGAAATTTAGATTCTACGTTTCAAACGGACTAAATTTCAATTGAAATTAAGATTTTTCTATTTAAAATTTTCAATTGAAATTGAGAGGATCAGTTTTAAAATTGACAAAATTCGATTTGGTATCAAGATTTTTCATTTCATATTAGAATATTTCCAATTGAAATTGAGGAAGTTACATTTGCTTTTTCCTTCATAATAGGCATGTTTTCGTTACAAGCTAGCAATTTTAGTTTAGCACTTTGCAACGAAAACAGCTGACTTCCACTAACTGGCGCATTACCTGTAAGTGGCGGATTTCCACAATCTGGTAACAATGGACTCATGAGTTGCCAAGAAAAAAAACAGTGCGAAACAGACAAAAAATTCGTGAAATGTATTTATAAAATATAAATTTACTATTCTATTTTCAATTGTTTACACTCTTTGCAAATATTAAAATAATTTTCCATTTTTGTTCTTCTTCATCCTATTAATTTACAATAATTGACAACAATCTCTCCAAAAATGAGATGCCATACTGCGAAATATAGGATGCCCAATGTGGCAATACCATACTCGATTAAGACAGGAACACAAGCACCAAACTTTATCGGGAACTAATAATGCTTAAAAGTGCTTAGCTCCCCATACAAATTAAGCACCTATGGTGTAACGAAAACACGCCTAATATGCCATAAAAAGCTTGGTATACAACAAAGAGAGTAAATCTCATGACATAACCGACTCGCAGATATATTCAGTTATATCAGCCATGAATTTTTTGCTGTTTTGAGAATATTTTACAAAGCCAAATTCATGTTCTTTTATTACAAATGGAATTTTCTCAATTTAAATTGGAAAATTAAATTTTTAAATTTTTTTAATTTACTCTATTTTAAGTGGAAAATCTAATTTTCAAATGGTCTTTAGTCAATTCCTCATCTAAATTCTCAATTTCAAAAGACATGTAGACAATAACAATGTATAACTTTCAATTACTGTTGAAAATGGTGTAGCTTTCTTTATTACGAAAGCTAACCCAGTGCAACAACATGGAAAATAGATCGTTGTTTATTATCGATTTTCGATAAATTGGGTTATCGACATTTAAATTCCTTGAAAACGACAACATTTTTTTACACAGCTTAATTTAAAAATAAAATTTCATTTGTAACCTAAGGCAGTTAGACACATATTAACTATTTTGCCTACATTTTACGGATCGTTTTTAATTTTTTTTTTTTTTAACTTTTTTTTAGTCACTTTACTTAGCTCGGTAAGGGCTATGGTTTTCTTTTTGTTATTGTGGAGGGAAAACTATTTAGGTCGATTGTTAGCTGATTTGTTTAAAATACCAAAACAAAGAATTGTTTTATATTTTTTACTAGATGTATGTATGTAGTAGTGTAATTTGCCTATAACTTCGAATAGACAACTTTGAGAATTGTCTGTTGTTGTTTTTGTTATTAAATCAAAACCTTTGTTATTGTTATTGTTTTTGATTCGTGGTTAATGGATGTTGTGTTTCGGTGGGTGGTTGGGTGGTGGTGGCCGTTTTCGATTGGTTTGGAGAGAAATAATTTGGTAAAGTGCTGTGCTTATTTTTCATTTGTGTGTGAGTGTTTTGACTTTATACTAATACTTTTAATGTAATTGTCTACAAATTGGACTATAAACCAAAACTAAGTACAATTTGGTGATGAATAGTTAATGAGGTGCACTTTTAGTTTTTTTTTTTTGAGTTAGTAATGAAACAATGTGCTATTTTCGGAGGCATTCTTTCTTCCTCTTTCCGAGTGTTGGATTGGGGAGACACTAGGTTGTTTGAGGCGGTGGTAGTTTGCTTTGGGATTTAATAGGGATTTGAATACGCTTTCAAATTGTACACATTAGCCAAAGGATTGTTTTTGTAAATTTAAGTAGCCTGGTTTCTGTGGAAGACTTGGGGGTATAAATGCTACACGAGGCAGCGGCGGTGGGGGACAGACTCAGAGGAAAAGCGTTTCTTTTCAAAATGTGGGTTAGTTACAAAATTAAACTACAATTACTATTCCCTGCTGGCAAAATTAGTGTTAGTTTTCAATTATTTACTCAAAAAATTAATTAACTAAATTATTTTTTTTTACAAATCAAAAGAAAAATTAATGTAAGAAAAATTAAAAGAAAAACAGCTTAACTGTTATACAATTATCATAATACTAATAATATATATGTCAAAATTAAGGCTTACTTTATGTAGTGTGGTTTGTTCTTCTAGCTGCATCTAATATTTTTGTTTGGTTTATATATATTTGGTTTAATACATTGGAACAGTTGTTTTTAAATATTAGTAGTAGTGGTGGTGGTGGTTTTGGTGGTAGTAGTAGTAGTACAAGTTGTTTTAATTAGGAGTAGAGTAGTAAAAGTTGTATTATTAGGTAATAATAATAGTTGATTGTAGTTGATGATGAGGGAGTTTTTTTTTTATATGGGCGGAGTAAATATAGTGTGGTACATGTAAATAAAAAACAAAAATAAAAAATCATAGTTAAGTTTGGAGTTGTTTAACATTTATATGTATATATAACAGAGTATGTATATAGATAGATATGTATTATATATGTATAGAGATAGATAGTTATAGAAAGACTAAGTTTCCTCATTTTTTCTTGTTTAAAACAATTAACATTTATCATGGAGTCATAGATTTGGTTGGGGTTGGGGGATTCATGATTATTGTTATCTACATTCTAAAAGCATGAGATTATTCTCGTATACCTGAGATCGTTCCAGATCGTGTTTGAGACGTTCATTTTCCAACTCCAGCCGAGCAATGCGCTGCTTTGTTGTTTCCCAATCGGCATTGCTGCGTCCCATCTCACAGGTGGCCTTCTCCAGCTCGGCCTTCGACTTGCCCAGCTCACTTTGTGAGGCCTCCAATTTGATCTCCAAGCGTTCACGTTCGGTAACGGCACGTTCCAGGCGTGTGTTCAACTTTTCCACTTCACTTTCGAGGGCCCTCAATTTGATTTTATAATCGGCAATTTCACGCTCATGCAGTTCTCGTTCTTCTTGTTTGTCATGTTCGGCACGATCTCGCTGTTCTCGCAGTTGAGCCATTTGCTTCTCTTTGTCGCCAATGGCCTCTTCGAGACTTGTGAGAGCGCCCTCGGAACTGCTATGATGAGCTTGCATTGCCGACAGCCGAGCCCTGGCCATGTCCACCTGATTATCTTTCTCTTTAAGCAAATCCTCAAGGTTCTCAATCTAAATTCATTCAAATGATAAAGATAATCGATTTTTTTCGCAAGATGTTGAGGGATGTCAACAGAAAAATGAAAAATAAAAGAATAGAAAGAAATTTTACAAAGAAACAAGAAACATGTGGTTAGGGGAATTTGGGGGGTACATATTGTTCGTTTTGTCAAAACCACCTTTCGCTGGAGTACACATATTTTACGATCTTTGATTTCCATGTGATCCTTGAGTTCGGTCAGTTCGCTGGTAAGCCGATTGCGCTCCTGGACCGTTTGCAATGTGCCCTGGGTCTTCTTTTCCAGCAGGCGGTTCTTCTCCTCCAGGCGGGCTCGCAGCTCCTCAACATCAGCCTGAAGCATATTGTAGTGTTCCTCCTTGGCACATAAGGACTCTTTCAACACCGCAATATGCCGTTGGTAATCCTAAGATAAGATCAGTTTATCGTATTAGAGTTGTACTTTGGCACTTGGTAGAGCAAATACTACTATTAGTTGTACGGGAACTAAAACTACTCGTTTAAAAACTAATACTATTTGGGGGGGGAAATGAGATGACTTTTTGTGTATTTTGGAAATTGTTCAATTGAAGTGGTATATTTTTTTGTTGTATGTACAGCTTTTAATATACGCACGTTTGGATTATTATATACTAATTAATATACCAAACGAGGGAGTTAGCTATGTATATTGGTATATGTATATGCTACGATTGTGTTATAAAGCTATCTGCAAACTGTTATTATACACGTACAACGATGAGTTATACACAATTAGTTATTTATTTGCTACTTATAAAATTAGCTTATCGGAATCGGAATTGAAACCTAGAAAAAAATAACTTTGGTGTAACAGAAAGTTATATCTTCGATTTCCGATTCGGACAACAGTCGAATTCCACAAAAACCCTGATTGAGTTATTTTTCCTGACTGTTAAACACTGACGGTTTCGAAAAGCAAAATAAAAGTTGAATCTGTTTATTAATATATGTACTAAATTTTGCGTTATACTCGCTCTGTAAATATATATACTGTTATAAAAACTCCCTTAATTATAATATGAAGCCATCTGTAAGATAAACTGTTATACTTGATCTATTCAATGCGATGTCTTTAAGGTGAGAACATAATACTTCTTTAATTGGCAATCGAGGATTCAGGGACTTTTTTGGTAATAACATTATTTTTTAAGAAAATAAAAGTAAATAAGAAATAAATACACCTCTTTTGACAACAAAGTAAGACACCTCTTTTGACAAAGAATAAGATTCATCAATTTTTTGGTAAATTATGGAATATGAATGTGGGCCGTACTTTAAGAAACTCGATGTATCTAAGTTAATTAATATTTAACATTTATTTAATAAGTTTTTTCATCCACATGTACATACTTTGTATATATGCATCTATACCAACTATATAACTGTTATACACAAGCTGTTATTGTTTTTATATTTGACTTACTTTGTAATGTTGCATACAATAATGATTTACATGCACATAATATATGCCCATTACAAAACTGATATACTATGTATATACGAGTAATTACAGTTTAAACTATCATCAGTAATTTTTTATTAGAAACTGGTATACGGCATTTTCTTAACTTTCATATACGGCGTTGTCAATGAAATTTGTATTTGAAAAAAATTTATTTTATTATTCTATTAAAAATTCGTACACTAATTGCGAAACTGTTCTACGATGTTAAATAGTGCCCATCTTTTACATATAGAACATCTAAACTTACATCGAAGAGTTGTTATACGTAATTTTCTTAACTGTTATATACCATGGTTTAAATGTTATAAACCTTTTTGCAACTGTTAAACACCATGTTATAACTGTTATAAACCATGCTATAACTGTTATAAACCATGCTATAACTGTTATAAACCATGCTATAACTGTTATAAACCATGCTGTAACTTTTAAAAACAATGTTATAACTTTTCTACACCGTGTTATAACTGTTATACACCATGTTATAACTGTTATACACAGTGTTGTAACTGTTATACACCATGTTATAATTATTATGCACCATGGTTCACCTTTTATACGCCATGGTATAACTGTTCTACCATTATATTGAATACATGTTATACGTGATTTCCCTAACTGTTATAAACCATGTAATAACTGTTATACACCCGTTATAACCGTTATTCATCATGTTATAACTGTTATACAGCATGTTACAACTGTTATACAACATAATATAACTTATATATAACATGTTACAACTGTTATACAACATGTTACAACTGTTATATACCATATTATAACTGTTATATAACATGTTACAACTGTTTTATACCATGGCTTAACTGTTATACACCTTGGTTTAACTGTTATACAACATAGCGTAACTGTTAACAGAATATTTTATTTGTTTATTTTTACATCATGGTTTAACTTTTTTACAATATGGTTTAATTGTTATACTCAGAATTTTAAACAATTTTTAAGAAATATAATATTATTTTTGCCCCATTAAAAAGCATTATATGACATGCTTGCTATGCAATAACTGTTATAAGTGATGTTCTTAACTGTTATACATACATAGATTAACTATTATGCACAATTTTACAATTTATATATATATATATTCTTTTATTTTCTTAATTTCTTAAAAATATTATACGACATGCTTACTTTCACATTTCATGCTTTGTTTGTATTACACATATTGGCTTTATACAACTGTTATATTCTATTTCATTGATGGCTCAATGTTGTCCTGAAAATGAATTGACATGCATTTTTGTTTTATTCTAACATTGAACAATTTCCAAACAAAAAGTTCCATCCAATAACTCTAGTCTAGTTGTGGTTAGCCGATTAAACAATTTTACTTTACCTGATGTTGTTCTTCCAATGTTTTCATTTTGGCCGCCATAGCCAAAATTTCTTGATCCCTCCTCTGTATTTCAAGACGGAATTCGTCCAACTAACAAAATTTCATGGGAAAAATTCAATTAAAAAAAAACAACAAATAAATACATTTTAGAAGATATTCATATACAGCAATTTTATAAGAAATTAAATTTTGTTTTGCAACAGCAATACATTAGAAGGTATGAGCGTTTTTTTTCGGTTGAATGTTTTAATGAAGACGATCGATATGAAAAGAAAAATGTCCGTCTTACAGTCAATGGCAATGCAAAGTATTTTTCTGTATTTCGTCCATTAATTTCTTGGCAAAATAAAACTCAGAATAGATGTCAGTGTTGCTATGTCCGGTGATTTAAATTGTGCCTTTTTCGTTCTTGCTTTTGCACATTCATTAGCACTTCCGGTGTGTGTTCGTTTTTGTGTTGGCGGATTGTATGCATTTCAAGACACAAAACGAACTATATATTTTGTAGAATGAAAACGAAACGAATATTCAAAGAAAAAGAATACCAGCTTAGTTTTGGAAATATCAAATAGTGGGGCGGAGTAGTCTTAGTAGAGGTATGTAGTAAGTAAGTGCTTTGCCAAAATACTATATACTCGTATATGGTCAATTAGTTTAGTTGGTGGTTGTTTTTGTTTTTAAAGTTTTTTTATTTATTTTATTATTTTTCTTTCTTTTGCTTATGGAAATTTATTTGGTAATATCTCTAGTTTAATATTTATTATATCAAATGCTTTTTCGACAAATACAATAGTTGAGTTGAAAGTTATGTTGTTATTTTTGTTTGTTTGTTTCGCTTGAAAATACAGTTGTAAATAAATAGAAAAAGAACACAGTATTGTAACTTATTTGTTAAATGCAAACTATTTTTTTAGAGTATTCATATAATTTCTGTAAATTTCTTCTTTGTTTGTCAAGTTATAAGATTTGTATATATATGTGTATATATGTATGTATGTATATAATGTATTGTTCAGATTTAGTTTATGTATGGAGAGTAAGAATATACATACATACTAAATATATAGGCACTTCCAAAGAAACGTACTTCTAGATGTTAGTTAAAAATTGAGCGTCATATGTAGGTATGTATGTATATATCATCATGAGTTAATATTAAAGATTAATTTTGCTAACAATTAAATTTGTTAACCTTAAAATTTCGGTAAAAAAAACTTTTTTAGCAAGATAGGAAATTCTGTACAAAACAATGTGTGTAATCTATTGTAAATCTGGAAGAAATATTTATTTATTATAAACCAAACATGTGGAAAAGTATTCCATTGAACTAGTGAGGAAATCCACCATTATCTAAGAAGTAATACCCGCAGATATATACAAGGGATATATAAAACCATGTTTAATAGAAATTGTTATACAGTACAAATTTCTAAATGCCAGATAGTTTGTTAAAAAACCCTAGCATGTATATCCCCAAAAAGTAAAGTGATAGTGGAATAAAATCAACGTAGCCATAAAAAAATGTATTATCTAGACTGCCAATAAGTACATTTTAATGAGACCTTTATATACATAGTTGTCTATATTAAAACCTGGGCCCTAATGTATAAATTCGTAAATTTCAGCCAGACTAATTTAAAAGGGGTTTTCTAGATCGTTGAGAAGTGACATCGGTGGGAACCATTATATGGGGGCTATACCAAAACATGGACCGATGTACCCCATTTTTACTAGGTACAATTAGGTCCAATATAAAGTATAAATTCTTAAATTTTAGCTAGATAAATAGAAAAAGTGTTCTCTAGAGCCCCAAGAAGTGACATCAAAGGGGACCTTTATATGGGGGCTACACCAAAACATGGACCAATATACCCCATTTTACTAGGGACCATTAGGTTCAAAATAAAGTATAAATTCTTAACTTTCAACTAGATCAAATCAAAAGTATGTTCCCTAGAGCACCCAGAAATGACATCATAGGGGAACTATGTATATATAGGGCCATTGGAAAGGGTGTTCTCTAGAGTGTCAAGAAGTGTCATCGGAGGGGACCTTTATATGGGGGGTCTATATCAAAACATGGACCAAAATGCCCCATTTTGAATAGGGATCCTTATTCAATTTTCGTAAATATCACTTCAAGTCATTATACCCTGTACCACAGCGTTGTGTCGGGAGTAAATATTTTAATTGGTAATTTTTATGGGGTCTTAAAAAATAATGAATTAATTGATTTTATGATGTTTGCGAAATTTTTAAGCGAAGTAAGGGGTTATTTTATTCCATAGTTTTTTAACATTTTTTAAAATATTCTTCAATCAATTACTTTAAAAAAAATGAAAACATATATATTAATTTGTTAATCCATTGCAGATTAGCTTTAACTTCTTTATTTCCAATGTATTCGTCCTTCAGATGTGCTATTTAATTTGATTACTTTGTCTTACATTTTGCCGGGCTAAGTCCTGCTCTAGAAAAGTTTTAAAAAATATGATTTAAATGAAAATTTCATAAAAATTGCAATTTTATTTTTTTTAATTTTTGTAGCCTTAATTAATTATTTGCTTATAAATTTTTCAAATTTGCATATTTATTGTAAATCTAGTGGAAATTGCATTTTCTTAGAAAATTTCAGAAAACTTTAATTTTTGTACAAAAAACTTAGTCATAAAAATTGCAATTTTATTTTTTTTAATTTTTGTAGCCTTAATTAATATTTGCTTATAAATTTTTCAAATTTGCATATTTATTGTAAATTTAGTGGAAATTGCATTTTCTTAAAAAATTTCAGAAAACTTTAATTTTTGTGCAAAAAACTTAGTCAAAATTGGTATTTTTAAAAAATTTCCTCACAATTTAATTTTTCTAAAAAAAAATCGAATGACCCCGGAACAAGGGTCACTGACAGGATCCAGGGTATTAACCGGATAATTTCTAAAATTATGCAATTATTGCTAGAAAAAAATTATACATAGATGAAATTTTCTAGAAAAATTTAATTGGACGACATTTTCAAGAAAAATTTAATTTCAAGAAACGCGTAGAGAAACGCAATTTTAACAAATTTTCTCTAAAGAAATGCAATTTCTTTCAAATTTGAAGTAAATTTTTTTAAATGCAATTTCATCCCAATTTTGTAGAAAAATTATAGTTTAACATTTTTTAGAATATGGCAAAATTTAAGGAATTTTGTAAAAATGATAATATTAAGGATTTTTTATAAAAAAATTTGTAGAAAAATTTTAATGTGTTGAAATTTTCTACAAAATTGCAATTCGTATTACATTTTCTGGAAAAATTTTAATGTGTTAAAATTTTCTACAAAAGTGCAATTATTATTATATTTTCTGGAAAAATTTAATCTCAACGAAATTTTCAAGAACAAATTGATTATAATGTGTTTTAAAAAAAAATACAAATTTGAATTTTTTGAAAGAAAAGCAATTTTAACAAAATTGACATTTTTGACGAAATTTTCAAGAAATATGCAAATTTGAAGTACATTTTTTTAAATGCAATTTCTTCCAAATTTTGTAGAAAATTTATAGTTTAACATTTTTTAGAATAAGGCAAATTTGAAGGAATTTTGTAAAAATGCTAATATTAAGAATTTTTTTATAAAAAAATTGTAGAGAAATGTTTATGTGTTGAAATTTTCTACAAAATTGCAGTACGTATTATATTTTCTGGAAACATTTTAATGTGTTAAAATTTTCTACAAAATTGCAATTTTTATTATATTTTATGGAAAAATGTAATCTCAACGAAATTTTCAAGAACAAATTGATTATGTGCTTTAAAAAAATACAAATTTGAATTTTCTAGAAAAATGCAAATTTGAAGTAAATTTTTTTAAATGCAATTTCATCAAAATTTTGTAGAAAAATTATATTTTAACATTTTTTAGAATAATACAAATTTGAAGGAATTTTGTAGAAAAAGTGAAATTACAAAGTATTTTTTTAAAAGAAATGAAATTTTAGCGATATCGAGGAAATTTCGAAGAAAAAATTCAACTTATAATTTTCGATAATTTTGTGTGGCCATGAAGATTTCTAACATGGTTGTGGGGAGAATTTGGCAGTGTTCATACATGTAATAAGAAAACTTCCTCTGCCGAATTTCGTACTGATCGGCTATAAAACACGGTTTCTACAGCGCTTACATGTCAAGCGGAACGGATTTTCTCCGAATTTTATAGTGTTAATTCACGTAATAAGAAAACTCTCTCTGACGAATTTCGTACAGATCGTATGTAAAATACAGTTTCTACAGCGCTTACATGTCAAATCGGGTGAAACATATATATACGATTTTGTACCAATTTCAATAGGGAACGTTCTTGGGCCAAAAAAGAGCACAGTCCTAAATTTTATCACAATCGGACCATAAATACGACCTGCACTTTTATTAGTAGAATTCATGGACAGACAGACGGACATGGCTTAATCGACTCAGAAAGTTATTCCAAGTCGATCGGTATACGATTTGACAGAAATATTTCTTATAGTAGCAGGTCTTTTGTGATTGAAAATGGACCGTATGGGTTAATGTTTTGATGTAAAGCTTGAAGAGAGTCTGGTTTATTTCGAAAGACCAATGAATTAAATCACAACTTAACAAAGACAATCGAACCTCCGAACTTTTCTCGCAACAATGCAATTGTTTCATTTGCTGTGTGGCACGTAGCCACAATCGGTAAATGGCAAAAAGATAGCTCTTAACGAGAGCTAAAAATTGGGTGTCATGGTTGTAGGTCGAAAGGAAAGTGGTTTTTTTTTGGATTTAAAAAAAATTGACAGCATCATTTTCAAATGTGAACGGAAAGTTTATTTTTGCTTTAGCTCCCTAACGGTACGACAGATCGGGAATGGGTCAATGGCAAAAAGATAGCTCTTAACGAGAGCTAAAATATTGTTCATGGGTGTCAAGGTCGTAGGACGACTGGAAAGTGTTTTTTGGATTTAAAAAAAAATGGACTTAGCGCACGAAAAGTTGCAATTGGAGAACGAATATTTTAATAATAAAACTGAATAATTTGTAAACGTTGTTCTGCGTACATCTCTCCATGATTAAATTGTAAACACTACTGAATACAATGAAAAACAAATGACAGATCATGACATATTACAAATGGCCGAAACGTCACTTCAAAATCATATCATCCCTATTAGAAAACCCGTTATATTCTTGATCGTTACGCCATGCCAGTCCGTTTGTCTGTCGGTGGAAATCACGTTACAGTTCGTAATAATAGTTACAGTTACAGTTCTTATAGTTGTAGGTCTTTTGTGATTGAAAATGGGCCGTATCGGTTAATGTTTTGGTGTAGTTCCCCATATAGAGGTGGCTCCCAAATATGTTTTTAAGTCATAAAAGTCTTATATTCTTGGCAATTTAGCTGAGACTTTGCTGTTTGTATCTTATTTAGACAAAAATTTATCACAACAAAAAATTTCTAAATCGCTTCGTATTATGTTTTAATTAGTCACCATATAGAGGTTACTCTCAAATAGACATTGTTTTCTTCGTTGTTTCAAATAATTGTTTGCCATTTTAAGCTTATGTTTCTATGTGAAGGTGACAGGATTTAAGGCCTTATAATTTCCTTTAATTTAAAGGGTATCACGGCAGTATCGAGCTTTTACTTCAAAAAATATGGCCCAAATACGAAAGCCATCTTCCAAGAAAATCGGAATAGAAAATATTTTTTAAAAATAAACATAAAATATTTTTTTGTTTATGACACCACATTACACCCGAAAATGTTATGCACAGCTCTTCGGCAAAAATGTTATAAACTGTTGTAATTTGGCTGAAACTATGCCGTTTGAAACAACATAGGATCTTTAAATAGTCAGAATATAGAAGTCGCCCTAAAATTAGCTTCTTTGTGCCATAAAGACCAGATTTTCGAATCGAAAATTTACGATATCAGTATATGTTCTTATATAGTCCTCATGTAAAGGTCGCTGTTAAGTTAGGCCATAGATGCCACATTTCTTTTTTTTAATTTTAATAGAATTTGCTAAAACAACAAAAATAAAACCACATCGTTCAATGGTTTACTTCTTTTCCATAAAAAATATTTTTTATGTTATAGAATCGAATACAATCCGTGGAGGAGGGTATACTCGCATTGAACATACCATTGATCTTACTTGTCTTATTTACTTTTGATTCAATCATTTTTAATGTACGAGTATTTTTTTCTGTGTACGATGTAAGATGTGGTCTGCAAATTGACCATATGTTTTAACTCTCATTGAACTCAACTTTAGCTGAACAGCTGTTTCAAACACACCATCATTTCTAAAGGGGTGTTTGTACTATAAGATGTGTACGCAACAGTTAATGGTAGTCTGTTGAAAACAAACAATCTCGTTTAACTATAAAACATATTTAAAAGAGCCGTGCATTTAGAATTTCAAAGTCAAAGTCGAAGAAAAAGTAGAGATAGAATTTCAAAAAGTCGAAGAAAAAGTAAAAATACTGAAATACTAAAAACTCAACTAGTGGTGGCGATTAACTTCCATCTGCATGACACATTAGGTAATAAAGAAATATGTATTTTTACTACCCAAGTTTGAATCATATACTTATGTATATGCTGGCCTTGTACAAAAGATTCATACAATTAAAGTGTAATTTTCCTCTCACAGAGGGCGTGAAAGTCACTCATGAGTAATATTCGTGTATTTAGTTTTAATGTACGTTTCATATTTTTGGATTTGCCTATATCTTGCCACATAGTACTTATGTACACACTTGTTTTTGTTTAATAACAGACTGTACGATGTACATACTTGGAATGGTCAAGGAGCAAGCAAGGTAAGATTATTGTAATTATAGCACGTTTTTATACATACGTTGTCTTGCGTCTTTGAACAGTCGCTTTGCGTTATACGTTATATTTTAATTATTATTGTATTTATTTTAATGCTTGTATGTATGTATTTATGTCGGGGATATTTTTATATCGACATGTTGTTTGTATAGGTATGTAGATATAAGTAATTATCGTTTATAGGTAATCATTATTATTTAATCAAGTGTATACATAAGTGTTTTGTAAGTACCACGTTGTGGGTACATATGTACTTTTGTTGTTGTTGTTGTTCATGTTGTTTTTGTAGTTTGTTGTTAAGTTTTCTCATTGTTATTAGGTGTATGTATATAAATGCAAATACAACGCATGGTTTGGTTGCTGTTGTTGTTGTTGTTGTTGAAGTATATACTCTAAGTCTCTTCTAATAATATTAAGTATGTACGAGTATGTATGTTGTATATATATGTTGTATATGTAAATGTTTGCATGTATGTATGTATATAAATATATTTATATAAGAGTATAAGTTGTTTAAGTAGACTATAATGTATGTATATATTGTAGTATTTATATGCGGGGGTTTATATGTAAGTATTTATGTATATGTAAATATGCATTTCCACAGGGTTTTTATCTTTTCTGTAATTCTTCGATTGTTTGTTTGTTTGTTAGTTTTTTTTCACTTTTTAAATTTTTTCTATGAAATGCAGATAGGAAAAATGAGATTTTCAAATGCTTTATGATTATTAGTATTATTTGTTTTACTTTTTTTTCTAACATTTTTAAATGAGATGTTATCGTTTTTGTATACTATCGTTGCATATCGTTGATAATGAGATGATAATGTTGATTTACCCGATGATGGTTATAAGGTGATTTGAATGATGTTTCTTGATGTAACGCTAGATTTATGAGGAAGGGGGGGGGCATAATAGAAATTCGTTAGAGGATTATCTTAAAGGATTTTTGTCTTTATAAACTCTGAATAAATAAATTAGTGTAAAAAAACAGTTTAAGAACTTCAGAAAAACGTATTTTTTTGAGTTGTTGATCTGTCATTTCTGGGTGCTTGCCATTTTGTAAAATTTGACAGCATTTCTTATAAATTAGACAGTTTTTCTGTGCGTATTCCCGTGAAATCGGCATGTTAGTACCAGCATTTCTTCATATTTCATATTGCATGAGGTAGTCCTAACATTAATTGAAAGGGGCAAGCCCTATGGAATATTTATTTTTTAGGAAATTTTATTGATGACATCTAATACCCTACGAACAAACATTTCCCTTCGGATCAACGTTAGGTTAGTTTTAGGTTAAAACTTAGCCTAAACCTAGGTTAGTTTAGTGTAGGTTCAAAGAGAGAAAATGCTTTAACGTCTCGTGTCACATTTATCCAGTGGATTGAGCTACCAAAATTTATGATATTTTTCACCCCATTAAGATTTATAGAAAATAGGTACTTGATACAAATTTCCACAGAATCTTCCAGCCATATCCTCTGCGAGATGAGTCGGATCTGGTAATATGTCGGACATGAAGTATCGTGATTTTGCATTGGTTCATTGTTACTTATGGTATTTTCTTTTCTCAAAAAAGATGTTACCCAGTCGGAGAGTAACATTTTAAAAACTGCGCCTAAATCCTCTTGTACTGTAGCATTTTCTATGGTCGGGATCGAAAACAAAATTGCAAAAAGGCAGCCTGTTAATTCACTTTAAGGCGTCACCTAAATAAAATATCTGTCAAAACTTCATTAGAAAAAAATACTTTTACACCAGGCAAATTAAGTTTTGCCTTATTAAGTTGCCTTTTTTGTCATTTAATTTTCCTCTGTAAAAGGAAGCTTTATGTTATCCCTACTATTGGCTTTTTTCATAACAGCAGAAGAGAGAACTTACAGGTCTTGGTATTTAAAAGTCTTTGTCCGAGGTGCCTCGATTTGATCTGACATATAGAGCAACTCAAAATAAGAAAAAAATATAATGTGCATGTTATCGATATCTCGCTTAGTTATCGGTCGTAAAAATTTGAAAAAAAAAATAGAAAACATTATTTTTGTAAAATGATGCAATATGAGAATTTTCTTATTTTTTAATTTTTTCTTTTTCAAAACTACCTTAGTTGTAGTAATATCGAAAATAAAAACCCGGTAACTATCTTGGTTATCAAATTTTTTTATGACTTAAAAAATAGCATACAATTTTTCGATAACTCTTGAGTTATCGAAATGTTTAAAGCTGACTACGCAGACAAAAGTATTCCTGCGGCCGGCGTTATAGAGTTTTTCTTATACGTAAGACAGATGTGTCTTTGGAATCAAAGTTATCGATAACTAAAAAGTTATCGAATTTTTTTCAATTTGTTCTTCTGTCTTTTGATTTTGAGCCCATTGGAACAAAAATAAATACATTTTTTCAAGTTTGACGTCCGATAACTAAACGAGATATCGATAACATATACATTATTTATTCTTCTTATGTTGTGGTGCTATATCCAAATATGTTGTCAGATCGAGACAATTTTAATTGTCCTTAAAATTTCCAACTTCAAAAATAATGAAGAAAGTGTAAAGTCGAAGCGAAACTTAAAAAAATGTTACAGAAATCCTTTAAGAATCATCAATGATTTTCTACAGCCACAACATTAGTTTTTGCAGCACAGTAATTTTTCTCGATTTCCCATGATGGAATTTGTTTGTAAATTGGATTATTAAAAAAATGTCTAGTACATTATAGTAGGTTGTTATAATTTGCAAGTGTTTTCTTTTTAGCATTTAAACATAAACATGTCATAGGGCTCTACTACATACACATATGGATTTATTTTATATTTATATATATATATATGTATATAAATCAACCTTTTTATTATTGTTATTGATCTATGTATTCGATTATAAATTGCTTAGGGATACAAAAGTAAGTTGTCAAAAATTTTGCGAGCTACTTTAGTTTAAATTTTTAGTAACGACTACTACTTTAACACAAAAATTTATTTAAATATTATAGATAATTATTCATAGAAGTATAAATGTATATTGTGGGTAGTGGTAATATAGGTAGGTAGGTCGATAGGTAGGTTTTGGAAATACGTAACTGAAAATAAATTGAAATTCTTTACATAATTCTTTTTCTGAAAATAATAAGTTCATAAATTTATCTAAGGGTTATAATGGTTAATTTTTCATTTATTTTTTCGCTTTGCTTTTTTCAAATTTCTTTAATTAATATTAATACTTGCTAGTAATACATACACATTGCTGGTTGTTATATTTTATATAATTAGTTTTTCAACATTTCGTTTCCTTTAATTAATTTTAAATTTGTTGTATTTTTAATATATATATAATTTTTTTAATTATAATTGACCTTCTTTTCTAATTGATCACACTCTATTTTTTATTTAAATAAAAATACAATATACCTACAGATAGATTTAATTAGTTTAAAAAAATCATAAATTAAATCAAAAACAAAAAAATGATTATTGTATTGTTTTAGGTATATTGCCTGGTTTTCTGGACATAAGCTACACACACGTTATAATTTATTACTTTTTTTTTTGTTCCACGAAGGGTAGAATAAGGATTGCAATCAATTTATTTGCATTTTCGTCAATTACATTGTGGGATTGATTTTATTTGCGCTCATATTTCAAGGTTTTGATTTAATAAATCATTTTAAAGCAAAACTCAAATTTCTATTTTTATATAGTTGCACTAATTTTGATTTGAAACGAATTTTAAAAATAGTTGTTGTTTTTGTACCGGAAGAAAATTTTGTTTAAAACATAAATGAATTCTTTGGTTTATTGTAAATCAGATTTACAGTCATTAGTTGTAACGAGACGACGATATTTATGCATTGCATGTGAACCAACGAACACTCACTCACTCTATGTGAGAGTGGAGTGAGTTTATTGGTGTGGGTGTGTGTATGACACAACGAAATGATTTGTCAGAGAAGAGAGAGTTGACACAAAGCCAGAGTTGTTCGTGAATATATAAACAAACAGAGTTGTATCGTATGTATGCTAAGAGGTGTAGAAACGTTCATACTTAATGCGCTTAATGTCTGCAAACGTAAAGAATTTATATTTATATTTATAATGGAAAAATATTCTAATACAGAATTGTTTATCTAGTTTACCCTACTTTAACTATGATGAAAATTAATTTATTATTCAATAACTTCCCATTGTAATTAATTGCGGTTTTTATATAGATCGGCAGTGCAGCGTAGTTAGTTAGATCACAAGAAGAAAATTGATTCGTTATATTTTAAAAACAATTTAATGATTATCTTAATAAATGATTGTTAAAAATGTTTTTTTATTTAAATCACAATGCAGATTGGCAGTGAAAGGATATTATAGGAATGGCAGAATATAGTTTTGTCGCGGGTATATTGCATATACTGACCAAGTATATTTCGATAAATATTTTTCCGAAATTTCTATTCAAATTTGTACGCTTTTTCTTTACTATATTAAAGATGACCTCCTCTATCTATGATGTAATGAGAGACCCAATTTTCCTTATAAATCTTTGTATTTAATTTCGATAAAAATATTGATCGAAAATGGATTTGGTCAGGTTATGAAGTATACATATACGAGTACTCGGTATATGTATGTATTTAATATAAAATCTTTATAGAGATCAGCCTAATTATTTTTTTTACATTCTTTCTACAAAGTTTAGCTAACAGTTAAAAAATAAATAAACATAGCGCTCTGTTCTGAAAATATCAATTCAATAATGATTAATTGATCTGATCTGATTTGAACCAAAATGTTTGATGGGCATACTGAACTTACTACATCACAATGTTCTGAATATGTTTATGTAAACAAAAATTAGTCCAAAAAACTTAAGAGAGCAGTACGAGCAAAAAATCGTGGGTAAACTAAACAAGTCCATTCCGATAAATATTTTTTTTATCGATATTTCAATTCAAATTTGTACATGTTTATCGAAAAATTTATTAGTTGTTTTCTTTACTATTTTGTACATGTGATCTTCCTGTATAAGTGAATAACAATGCTATAATGATATACCCCAATATCCAATCAATAAACTTTTTGAATTTTAACGTATTTATAGATTTTTGTATTATAATTATATTTTAAAGATGTTCTTTATAAAAGGAAAGAAAACTCTAATCATAAGATATCTTTTAATCGAAGTCACATATGTTTATCGACCGTTTTACCGGCATTTATCGAAAATGGAGTTTCTGCTGTTTATCCTCGAAATCGTCGGCATATTGTGTAAACTGTACAATTTCATTTTCGATAAAAATGTTTTTATCGAAATTTTATTTTGAATTTTCATATGTTTATCCAATTTTTTATTAATTCGAAATTTGCAGCCTGTTTATCTATGTCGAACGACAGCGATGCGAACGAAAAACAACTGACCTTAGACCTACAAACTGCCATCAGCCAGTATGTTTGCATTCGCTTTGTCGTTCTGATACCTTTTAGTAGGTCTAAAATCAGCTGTTTTTCGTTCGCATCGCTTTCGTTCGACTTAGAGAAATAGGCTGTTGTATTTAACGTGTAAATCACAACTTTACATAGCAAGACAAACATTTTTGAAAATTGACTTGGTCAGTTTATGCAGTATGACAACGATATTTTGGAAATAAAATATCGACGGAAAAAATCGGCAAACCATATTTTGATAGATTTTTTCTATAAATGGAAAGAAAATCCTAATAATGTGAGCCGCTTTATCAAATTTATAGTCGGTATGATGTTGCATAGACTGAACAGTTTAATTTTCGATACATTTGGTTATCGAATGTCGATAACCAAATGTATCGAAACCAAATAGATAATTTTAGTCGAAATTTCATTTTGAATTTTCTTGTGAAACCAAGGATATCTTTTTAAATTTAAAGAAAACGCTGTAATGATACTACCGTGTAAAACATAGCTTTAAATTTCGATAACCAAATATTTTTAAATATTAACATGCCTTAAATTAGTAATGAAACAAATTAGAATGAAATATAAAATATTTCGATAAAAGTGCAAATCTACGAACTGAAATGTCAAAAAATATATATTTATTGGCATGGACTTGGTTAGGTGATCTCAGTAATTCTTGGGTTTAATTTTTTTAATTTTGATTAAAATGTTGAATATATATGAACATGCTTATTTCGATAAATTTTGTTATCGAAATTTAAAACCATGATTTGCATTGTAATTCATATTACAGAGTTCATAATTGTTAAACCACACTTAAATCGGATTATATTATTATACCGTTTTCTTCGAAAAAATAAAAATTCGATGGACATGTAAATAAGCCAATTGAAATATCGATAACAAATATTTATCGAATTGGAAATTATCAATTTATGTATTCCGCTTTTACTTTTTTTTATCAAGCTTTAGTCTGAGTTAGTCTCTTATGGAGCAATTCTGATATCATTGAAATTAATTTATTGTATTCAATTTTATAAAGCACATCATATGATTTACTATTGCCCTCTGCTGATTTTGAATGCAACCCTGTTTTCAAATGAAACATACACAACAACCCTGTCTCGGCATGTTTGTTTGCTCTTTCTTTCTCATGGTAATGGATTTATGCTACGAGTACTTCTTCCTTCGTTGCAACAGAAGAAACAGTCTCAACTGTGATGATAATCCATTATTTAAAAAGTATCAAAAACTTGATGTTATTTGTTGTTGTTACGACTAAATAATATTAATATTCGCTGTTGTTTTGAGTAGTTAGTGGTGTAAGTTACATACGTATTAAATAGTTGAGTAAATATTGGCAAAAAAGTATTTGTTGTTGTTGTTTTAGGCACTAATTGGAATATTTGCAAAAATATTTCAAATATTTCGACGAGTTTAAATTTTGCATTGCGTTTTGTTTTCTTTTTTGGTATTTTTTTGTTTGTTTTGGTTTGTTCTTCTTAAATTGCTGCTTTTGTTGTAAAATAAAAAATAAAGTTGTCTGCGTTTTACGAAATACTGTGTTACGACGACGATAAGTTTAATTTAGTTTTAAGTTTTCTTTAAATATTTTATATAAATTTCCCTAACAAATTTGTTGTTTTGTTATTTTTTTTTTTGGTTTATCATTTTTGGCATAAATTGTATTTTTTGATAAAGAAATGCTGTTTTGGTTTTTGTTTAGATCTCACTTTGTAGGTTACTTTTTTCTGTTTCTGGCTTATAACTGAACCTGGGGATCATGGGGGAGGTGTTTGTGTCATAATTGCCTGGACTATAAATCCTTGGATGGTATTTCATCAAATGCAGTTTGTTTAGGAAAGACAGATATTAGTGAGTAAAAGTTGTATTATGTTATATAGATAAATTAAAGACAAACAAAAAAACAGAAATAGAAGATTAAAAAGTATACAAGTTTAGTTTCTCTATTTGTAATTCAATTCAATGCAAAAATTCCTTTGGTGAGTGAGTGAGATTTTTGTTCGTTAAGTAGGAATTTTTAGAAGAAGCGTTTGTTTGTTTTTGTTGTTGTTATTGTTTCTAGATCACAGCAGCAGTGGCTGCTGCTGAGATACCCCAATTTAGTTTGTTTCTTTGCTTGAAGAGACTGGTAGAATGTAATTCCTCTCTGTTTGTGACTCAAAACATTATGGTGGGGAAGAGTCGTCACTTGATGACAATTCTTTCTCGTTTGCTCAAAGAGTTGGAGAGCAGGTGTTAAGGCTGAATTAGTCGCACGTAACCATAATATGACGATAGCAGAACCGTACAGCTGTCTTGTATAGATAAGATTCAGAAATCATCATCAACAATATTATATAAAAGAATAATCAAGCGGATATAGTTGTATTAAATAACACTCGTTTACAAAATTTTTCTCCAAGGTTTGTGTATAATATTTTCTGATCAATGTTTGGTGTCCTGGACTCAAGAAAAATATATACAATTTGTTTATGGATAAGTGTTTAAGAAATCTTAAAATTAAATGTTCGTCGAAGGTACTCGTACCTTTAGTATTCTAACTAAAATTTGCCAATCGCTCTCGACTATATGTATTAAATTATAGGAACTTGTGACGTCTAATATATATAACGAACATCTCTTAATGGTAGGTAGGTAGTCGAATCTATAGACGTTATTCCGTTATTTTTGATTGTGAAAAAGGAGAAAAAGCAATGGACATTTTTTGCAGGGGGTAGAGATGGCTACTGTACGTTGTTTTTTGGCAAAAAGCAAAATATAAAAATTTTGAGTTGTTTTCCTATCGATGAACAGGTGCTATATATTTTTTACTTTTCGACGACTATTCCTAAAATACTATATCTACGTAAAAAATATGTTGGGAACATTTATAGACCTCATAATTATGTTAAATGAAAAAAATTAACATATTAATAGAAAAAAATTTTTCCATAAAAAATCGTGTTCCTGTTTTTGCCTTAATATGGGGTTTCCAACAAGAGGTGTTATTTTGAATCACCGTGTATTTCGGTAGCTGTCACATTTTAAACTTTTATTCTTTGACATTTGACAAGTAGAAACTACGCCATTACTAAAAATGGAACGATACACGTATTGATCTGGACAACGTTTACTTTCAACAAGACGGCGCTACGTGCCACACAAGCAACGAAATCATTGCTCTGTTACGCGAAAAGTTTCCGGACCGTGTTATCTCTCGAAGAGGTGATCACAATTGGCCACCGAGATCTTGTGATTTAACACCTTGCGACTTCTTCCTTTGGGGCCACGTGAAAGATAAGGTATACGCCAACAGCCCAGCGTCGATTCAAGACCTCAGAGATGGAATTTATTTCAAAAAATGGCATTTTTCTTTGAATTCCAAAATAACACCTCTTGTTGGAAAAACCTTTACACAAAAAATAAACGTTTAAATCAAAGACACAAAAGTTTATTTTTCGTTGCATAATGAATTTTTTTTTGTTTATTAAAAAATTTAGATTTTTATGTTTTATTAATTTTCGAGGTTATCTGATAGCATTTTTGGATAGAGGACCTTAGCATAAGCAGACAAATTAGGGGAAATGTTTTTGATATCTCTCTCAAATAACGAGTTATCGGACGCTAAAGATGGAAAAAATTCAAAAAAATGTAACTATATATTTTTAATATGAAAAAATAAAAAAAAAATTTTCGATAGCTAATTAGCTATTAAAATATCGAAATTTGATTTAATTTTGGAGATTATTTGAATGAAAAAGAGGCGACTTTTTTTTTGTAAAATGAGGTCAATATGAAAAAAGAGGGAAAGCTATTTTTCGACAACTACCTTAGTTATTGAAATATCGAAATTGAAAAAAAAAATTATTTTTTTTTTTTTATTATTTTGAGATCATTTGAATGAAAAAGGGCAAAAATCGGCTAACAATTTTCTATAATTTTCGAGTTATTGAAATGTGCAATGCCGGCTATGCGGACCAATAACTAGGGTAAGGTATCGATAACATGTCCACAAATTGTTCTTCTTATTTAAAGGTACTCTATCCAAGTATATTGTCAGAACCTCGCAGAACCTCGTTTGTCATACTCTCCTCTCCTGGTTTGGGGGAAAATGATTTCGAGGGACAACCGTTCGCGAAAAGATTGATTTTTTCTTTTTTGATTGATTTGATTTCTAGATTCACTTTTTTGAAGTATTTCCATAAGACAGATTCGATCAGCTGTTGTGTAATACTATCCAACGTTACGGTTACGTTTGCCAAAACTAGCCTTTTTTAGTAAATATTAATTACATTCTTTTTCTCTCATTTGCACTCTCTCTCTTTCTTTAAGATTTGGGCGGTAATATTTATTTGTTATTTGCTATTTAATGTTTAATTATAATTTAGGCATTTCTCAATTTTTCGTGTTTAGCAATTTTGGTAATAGTTTTAGTTTTATCAGATTTCATTTCATTATTTTGTTGGCTTATTTTGCTTAAGAATCTAGGGATAGCGTATCTACGTCAAATTTAAAACTTACTTGGCGTTTTTGCTCTTGTGGCAGTTTTGGATAATCTAAATCTAGTTTCGAGTATGGTGACATATGATGCTGATGATGTGAGTGATGTGGTGTCGAGTATGAATGATGGTGGTGTCCTAACGTGGTCGGATGGTGCATGTGTGTATGATGGTGGTGCGTGGGCGGATACAACGCATCGTAGGCCGCCGAACCGGTTAATCCTGTCGAGGCACCCATCGTACTGCGTACATCATGCAAAGCACTGCTGGTCAGTGTGGCCGGAAAGGGGGCTGTCGTACTAGCCAGCGCCGCTAGCGGATGTGTTTGCAAGTGGTTCTGTTGTTGATGTATGTGGAATTGATGATCCGGATTTAGTTGTTGCTGGACCGAAGCGTGTATATGGGCTGCCGAGGGATGTGCACTGGCTGGCAGTTGGTGAGCATAGTGTTGGGTGCCGGCGAATTGCTGTTGGATATTTTGGGCCAACATCTGTTGGTGCGCTGCCGAATAAGGAGACTGTTGCTGTGCGGCAGCTTGTTGCTGATACAGTTGCGAAATGGCGGGATTTGAAGCGTGTAGCGAGGACATTGCGTTGCGCTGCTGCAGCAGATTTTGTATATTGTAGGCCGTTAGATCGGAAGGATTATTGTACAGATTGTGAGCATATTGACCGGGAGTCATGTAACTACTACTCGCGGGATATTGTCTGCTGCCGCCTCCCGGGTAATTCAGATAATTGAGATTCGACACGGAATACGCGGGCCTGAGACGCGACGCGCCGCCCAAACCCATAGCGCCGGCTACCGATTGCAGTTGCGAGGGGGCCGGTGGAGGTGGCGGTGGCTGAGTGTACTGTTGGAAATACATGTTCGGCTGCGACGAGAAACTCGAGGACATTTGCATTAGATTATCGTTTAAATAGGGCGGCGAAGTATCGCCTGGATGCAATGTGGGATAACTAGATATAACACGACCCGGGTATTGAGACAACGGCGTTACCGTTTGGGCGGCAGCTTGCTGAGCCTGCTGCAGGCGTGCCTGATGCGACAAGATCTGCGAAGATCTTGAAATTGACTTGTGGGCCTCGTTGAGCAAATTGATTATATTCGAGGAGGAAGACTGATGCATGGGTGGCCCCAATGGCTGCTGATAGCCATAGTAATCGTTCATCATCGAGGCCGAGGGCAGACCGGCAATACTGTAACGGCGCCGACGTATGGGCGAGGTCTGGCCATAATAGCCGGCAGCAGCGGCGGCAGCAGCACCTGCCGCTAGCGTGGGATCATACAAATAACCGGACGACGTTGACGGACCATACATATCATAGCAAGGCAAGTTGGCGGCAGTACCCGGTAAACCGCCGCCGTAACCGCTCGTGTAATATTGTCCTATAATATCTGGCAAGGGTGGGCTTCCGGCTGGTGGATAATTACCGTACATCTGAAATGGTCGATTTGAAATTGGTTTTTGGTTTTCTGGGTGCTTTTTTTGGGGGTTTTGTTTTTTGTTTGATTTGTTTTTGCTTTTGCTTTGTTATTGTTTTATTGTTTTTGCTACAAGAGCAATCAACTTTACAGTAAACTGAGAGACAAAGAGAGAGTTTTACTGTTGATTTTTAAACTGGTCTGGGTCTTTTGTTTTTTGTTGATTAACTTTCTCTCTTTTTTTCTGCGAGAGCAGTGCCTTCTCTTCTTTACCATAATTAGCTAATCAGAGTAGTTTATTTTTTTGGGAAAGTGATTATTGAGAACTGATCGTGTTTTTGTTTTTTTTTTGCTAGGAATTATCAGAATACAGAAAACACACACAGACAGAATTAAACAAAACTAAAAATCAATAAACTATTTAATCGATAAACTGTGTAAATTGAGAGTAGAAGTTGTAGTAGTAGTAGTACTGATACATAAACGAAAAAAACAGAATACAACATAAAACAGAGTTAACAACTGAAAATGAAAAACACAATCCTACAATTTTGCGGAAATTTTCACTAAGTTAAGGATACACAAAAATTTAAATTATGATTAATTTCAAATATTGTGGTTATTGTTGTTGTTGTTTGGTTTGGTTGTTTTGTATTTAAAAGAGATGTCTTTATAAATACAAGTTATTTTGTAGATTATCACCAAAAAATCGATTTTTACCCGAACACTTACGTACTATTGATTGGCCCCAAGAGAAATATAATTTTTGATTTTGTTTTTTTTTCTTTCTTTGTTTTACATTTATCATTTTCGAGCTTGTTTGAATTTTTTAATTAAATTTTTGTTGTTTTTCTTATTTATTATTATTTAGGATACTTCTTAATTAAACCAAAAAGAGATCACACATTATTTAAAATTTCTTATTTAGTGTTGTTTCAGAAATTATCATCATCAATATTTAGTTTAAAGTACGGCAAATATTAAGGAAATGTCTTCAGTTAAAAGACGTTTTGAGACATTTACCTTAAGAGAAAAATTTCTTACAAAACATGTAAATATTTGTATATGTATGTATTTCAAATGCATATTTTTCAAATTTAAGTAATAGATTTTGGCAAGCTTTGCTATTAGTCTTTCATTATTTCGAGAAAATGTTATAGAACAAGTTTGAGAAATAAAAAAATATTTAAATATACTAAAGTCTTCTAAAGTCAGCTGTTTTGTGTATATATGTACATGTGTGTGTGTAAGTCTGACCGTTAGATAGGGAGAGAAGAAAGTACAAAGTTATTGAATGTCATTCATTTGAGATTTGATAAAAATCCTCTCTCAATTCGTCACAAAAAAACAAAACGTATGTCAGTATAAGAATGAGTAAATGAGTGAGAAAATGAAATTTGTCAAGAGGTTTTCTAGCGGCTGTTGCATCTTTCACTGTCAGTTTTTTTTGCTGAAGAGTTGCCACTTTATTAGCCACCGTTTGCTCTTCGGCGTTACATGACGTCTTCTTATGTCTTGTGTTGCTGCTCATATCGGCGAATGGGGTTTTGGGGGAAGTATTTTCTTTCCTCTTCATAAGATGAAATCAAAACAGAATGTTTTTACTCTTTTTTCACGTTTAGTTTTATAGAAAATCATTAACAAAAATCATCGGTATTTCCATACTTTATAGTTTATTAGTAATATTAGTAGTAGTATTTTTAGTTCTGTAAATAGTTATATTTCAGAAAAAAACGAAATAAAGGATAACGTGCACAGAAAGTAAAAAAAATGGAACAACAAAAACTAACAAAGTTGTTGTAGTTTTGAAAAGTTGTTTAACTTTTTCGGCTTTAAACGCAGTGAAACAACGAACACAACACAACAAAAATTTTATGAACATATACATAGATTTAATGAACACAACAGACAGAAATAGATAGATAGACAGAGAGAGAGATAGATAGAAAGAGGCAGACAGAGCGAAATGAAGACAGTAATGGTTTAAACGGTGCTTTTATATAAAGATTTTGACTTAAAAACAGAGACATTTACATATGTATATACAAAATAACAAAAACAAATAAATTATAATTATAATACATAAATTAGCTGATGTAACGCGTTAAAATCTTAAGTTTTTTTTTTGTCAACTTTGAATAACTTATTAATAAAACTCAACAAATCAATCCTATCATATTGTATGCGTTTGATTGGTCATGTGGTATGTTCAGTGTTACCTTTTTGTGTGTTTCGTTTTAAAGAATATAACTTAACTCATATTTACTTCTGAATGAGGACTTATTTATGTTGAAAAATACAGATTGGTTAAAGATCTGTCTCAAATGAAATATTAAATGTGTTAAAAAATTGAAGCCTACTTTTAGGGAATTTGTAAATAGCTAAAGCGAATAATCCAAAGATGGTTTTTGCGAATGCGAAAGCGAATGTTAAAATGATGCGAATAATTCGCGTTCGCATATGCGAATGTAAATATTCGTTACATCCCTAGTGCTAACCCACAATTATAGCTGTCAGAGAATGCTGATTTTGACATCAATAACGATTTGTTACCGTTAATGCTTACGTAAAGCTTCCTAATACGGAAGAAATGCTTTAACCTATACAGTTATATTTACAAAGAGGAAATACATCTAGAGGAGATTTTCAACATGGACTTGACTATATTCTACCAAAATTTAGCAAGAGATCTAAACTGGATATTACTCATGTTTGTATGTTGAACAATAACGTGTTTTCTAGCAATCAAAAACGGAAGGGCAGAGACTTCAATTGAAAGAAATTAAATACAGAAATCCTTTATATAACGCTTTGCGCACACCAAAGCTTCCTGTGTTTTCTGCTGAGCTTTTTGCTTTAATTTGTCAGTTCGTGTCATAAGGAAGACATAATTCGCTGATATTAATTTCTCGTTGTACGAAATTCCTAATAGTTGTAAATAAATGTCGGACATTAGAGTAACCATAACTTTGTCTCGTATGAGCTGATTTAAACGAAACCGTAACTTAACTTTAGCGTAACAGTAACTTTACCCGCAAAAGCATTTGCCCACAACATGACATAACATACCATATGATTCAGACATTCACAATAAACCAGAGGAAAAAAATAATTTTATTTTGAATTAACTTCTTTTATTTTGTTCCATTGTTTTGCTGATGGAGTATTTGCATGTACTACCAAAACAGGCGCTATCGTACTACAGGACATATTGCACACTTATGAGAGAAAGAAAAATGTTTTCATTTTTTTGTCGCTTGTATGTATGTACTGTCAAATTCAGATTTTATTTTTGGAAATTTTACGATGCGTATGATCATTTTATAACAACATCACACGCTATTTAAGAAATACAAAAAAAGGTTTTGCAAAATCATTTCTCTGTGTCGAATTTAAAGGTGTTATGTACATTGACATGCATGTAGTAAGATATGATTGGTCCTGCAAAATTTGAAGTCAAACTATCGCTGTTTCGGAAAGTTATCGTGAGTAGCAGACAGACTGACTGACTTCATAAGTCTGTTAAATAAATCCTCAAAGATAAAAATATGCGTATTTTTCCCAGAGGATTTCAAAGAAGGTATTATAAAAAAATACCAAAAAAGGCAATCTAACAAACTGGAATAACTGGAGTGGAATTACCCTACTTAGAGTATGCTGAACTAGGTACTAACGCACATCAAAGCCAACAGATTGTCTCTAAATGGTATTTATTGATTTCAAGGAAGCGTTTGACCCCTTGGATCATAACATCATTTGGAATGCGCCTGGATGTAAAAGTGTACCGCAGAAACTTATTCGCCTATACGATGGTGCCCTCAGCCGGAAAGTTGGCACCGGTTTAATACCGGGCTTCGTGTGGAGGATTTATGCATCGTGTTGCAGGATTTAGAATATGCTGATGACATTTGTCTTCTGTCTCATAACTACACCGATATGGCGGCGAAGCTAGAAACTCTTGCCGAATTAAGTACGAAAGCTGGACTGAAAATTAAATCGGCTGCAATCTCCCAACATGCCAAGATGAAAATATTCAAATCGAATGTAAAATCGTCTCTACGGATGCGAAACATGGAAACTTATAAGTCTGCATTTTAAATACCTGCGTAGAATACTTCGCATACACTGGGCGAGGAAAATAGCAAACAACGACATATGGAATAGAACAAATCTACAATCAATTTTCCACAAAATCAGAAAATTAATTAATTGTCTCAATTAATAATTTAATGGCCATACGAATTTTTTTGCTCAAGGTGGATTTTTAGCTCTTTTTCTATATTTTTTCTCGGTATACCGTATGGTATAGAAAGTTGTAGATATTAAATAGAAGAAAAAATGCGGAACAAACCTATCCGAAAAAATGCAACCAGGGCCTTAAAAATCGCATGAATGTTCTGTTGTGTTTTATAATGTTTTGTTTAAATGTTCTGTTTTATACGTATACGTATTTTTTATTATTTTACTGACAGATATTTTATGACTTTGAGGGCATTTTTGCGATTTTTAAGGCACTGGATGCACTTTTTCCGGGTAGGTTTTTTCCGCATTTTTTTCTCCTATTCAATATCTACAACTTTACAAAAAAGATATATTCCGTACGTTATACCGAGAAAAAATAAAGAAAACGTGCAAAAAATCCACCATGAGCAAAAAAATAGTAAGGCCATTAAATTTTTAATTGAGCCAACTTGACTAAACGAATGATGCAGAAGTTTTTATTTTTGGGGCTACTTTCACGCCCAATTCTCACAATTGCGTCCCAAAACAATATTTTGTACTGTGTTATTATTCAATGCTGAACACTGTCAAATTGGGGGAAAATAGCTCCAGATTTCTGTATATCCTTCACATATACTTTCCTTCCGTTTTGGTTTCAGTGTGCATCAAAAGCATAATTTTATTTACATCCGATCCTGACGAAAATAGGCAGAGAGGAGGAGTTTTTTGATGCAGAAGCTTATATTTCGAAGTTTGAAGAAAATCGATTTAAATTTATATGTAGACAGCATATATAGCGTGATCCATTTCGATGTTACCTACTTTTTTAAAGAAACAAACACAGAAAATTCATATTGAATGGGATATGTTTGTTATCATTTGAAAGAACATTCTTTGGCATTTTTTTTTGAAGATTATGTCTATCAAATGTTGGCCGCGGCTACGTCTCAGGTGATCCATCCGTTGAGTCCAATTTTCGATGACTTGTTCGAGCATTTCGACTGGTAACTGGCGAATGGCACGCGTGATGTTTTGCTCCAAAGCCTGAATCGAAGCGGGTTTGTCCGCATAAACTTTAGACTTTACATATCCCCACAGGAAAAAGTCTAACGGTGTGATATCACACGATCTTGGTGGCCAATCGACCGGCCCAAAACGTGAAATTATCTGCTCACCAAAGTGTTCTCTCAATAAATTCATTGATTCAGGCATCAAATAGTCGGTTATCATGGCACGATAAAGGTCGCCATTGACGGTTACGTTCTCACCGGCATCATATTTGAAGAAATATGGACCGATGATTCCGGTACGTCGGATCGGGAATCGGTCAATGGCAAAAAGATAGCTCTTAACGAGAGCTAAAATATTGCTCATGGGTGTCAAGGTCGTGGGTCGACTGGAAAGTGTTTTTTTTGGATTTAAATAAAAAAGGGACTTTGCGCAATTTGCGAACGATTATTTTGATAATAAAACTGAATAATTTGTAAACGTTGTTCAGGCGTAAGTCTTTCCATGATGAAATGCCAAACAATACTT
This sequence comes from Eudasyphora cyanicolor, assembly GCA_963930755.1. Lineage (NCBI taxonomy): Eukaryota > Metazoa > Arthropoda > Insecta > Diptera > Muscidae > Eudasyphora > Eudasyphora cyanicolor. Next base: position 173,841,329 of record OZ005738.1, read on the forward strand.
AACAAAAATAACATGACAGCATGACACGACTCACACGTGATCTGTCGAAAAAGGCTATTGAAAAAAGTATCTCTACTTAGATCACCCTATACATATGTAAAAACTACTTATACCTATTTGGCATCTAAGCACTGTACTTGTAGAAGTCGTTTGAAAGTTAGTGGAGGTGACATTCTTGAATTGAGAATTGCTACACGTTTAAATTTAATCGTTTCAGATATAAAACTACTTCATTTCGGCTTATTCTACTCTAACAAGGTGGTAGGTAGTCGGCGACACTCGACTTTAGACTTCGTTGCTGTTTTTCGTTTTGTCAATTTTGTCGCAAGTCTATTTTCGATAAATTGTTATCGAAATTTAGAGCCTAAGGTATATCGATTCATATCATTACATTGTTTTTTTTTCATTTATATGGAAATTTCGATAACAAATATATATCAAAATCAGTATACTTTCGGAAAAACTTTTTTTTTCGTATTTTTCACATTTTATGATGGCATGATACCATATGATTGTTTTTTACAATGAATTTAATCTTAAACGACACACAAAACGTCCCACTGTGCACACTAATGAATGATAAACGAACAATAAAACAACATAATGAATGGAAAACTTTTTCAAATGTTTTTTGAGAGTGTAACTCTGGGGGCGTGAGCGAGTGTGTTCGTGTGTTTTTGTATGTTGATCATAATGACGATAATGTCTCTTTAAAAATTAAAGTTTGTTCTTCATTTGCTCTGGTGATGATTGTGTTGTTATTCTTATTGTTGTCGGTTGGTTGGTTGGTGGCTTTGCTTGCTGGCTTGGTTGGTTGTTATTATTGTTATACAAATTGGTTGGAAAGTGCACTTTGTCTTCTTCTTATTCTTCTTGCTGTGTTCTTTGAACTGTGTGTGTGTACGTGTATATAGGTGGGTGACAGGGTGTTGTTTTTGTGGGGTTTGTAAGGTTGTTTGGTGTTCATAAAGTTGTAATGAATGAGAGAACTCTTTATGTCTGACAATTGATGAATTAATAATTTCTTTCCGATTCTTTTCCTTTTTGGGTTTTTAGTTTTGAACCGTATTCTTTATACCTAAATGTATGTATGTGTATATGGTGTGAGGTGGATAGGTAGGGTGGTAGGTAGGTGACTTGCTTGCATCACATAGAAAATAGGGGGTATTTGTAATTTGAATTGGTATTTTGCTGTTTGTCATTTTGTTAGTAAGAAGGGGTGGGAGGAAACAATTGTGACAGTAAAATATTACTCAAACGAAATATACACATTAAAAATGGTTTGGTTTGCTGCTCGGTTTGGTTCATCAACAACAACTTATGGACACACAACTGATGGAATCTAAAAGTAATAAGTTAATGATACAAAAATGCACCCACTTAAGAGTGTTGGTGGGGGGTTGGGGGGCTCTTAGTGTTTGAGGTGGTCAGGTTAAAGAGCTTCGTTTCGCTTCGTCGCCTGCTTTAATTTAATTATTACAAGTGAAACAGTAAGTGTGAGAGGGAGAGAGAGCGAGAGAAGGAGGGACAGTGTGCTTGTGTTTAAGTGTTTTTAATGGAGAGCGAGAAAGAGCAAGAATTATTCCAAATTACCGGAAATATTTACACAAAACAAATGATGGTAACTAAAACAGAAACTGAAAATACATTTACGGAAAAATATACATATTAAATGAGGAAAACAAAATCAATATCTTTCAAAAACTTTACACTTCAATTGTAGCCCCATTAAAACAAATCGATGTCTTTAACTTGTGCGTCTTCTCCAAGATTTATTACTACATATTTTTTACGAATCTCTGGCATGTTTTTTCTAACAAAGTTAGTGTGAGGGAGTTTAGTATTTTTTCTTCTTTGGTAATTTTTTTATTTTTCCATCGCAAAAGTTGTCTTCTGTCTTTCCGCTACGTTTTAGCTATTTCCATTGTTTTGCTTTGAATTTATTTTAGTTTAAAATAATTTGCATTTGTTTATACAACAAGATTGATTTTGTTTTGTTTTATTTATTTCTTTGATTTTCTTTTTTAATTTGATTTATTTTTTTGTCTTCGTTTTTTTTTATTCTTTTTCTTCTCATTAAGAACAACAACAAAATTATAATTTCAATTTGTGTGAAACAAAAAAAACAACAAATCACAATTATGCCAATTAAATTTCTTTTTGTTTTTTTTTTGGAGCCATTATGATCAATAAGTTTCGTGAAAAAATCTAAATTCTTTGGCAATAAACTCACAAAAGAGAGAACGAGAGATATAGATAGATGATTTTGTTCATCATCAGTTTAGAATAGATAACAAATCAACTAAAAAATGAAAGAATAGACAATATACACAATATCTTCTTTTTCTGTATCACATACGTAGGTTAGTAATTTCAGTATATGTGAGTGAATTCTGTGCATATGTGAGTGTGTGTGTATTTGTGTTGCTTTTGTGGATAGTGGCGTTTTATAAAATGTATTAGGTTTTGTTCTAGGTTTTATTTTGTTTTGCATTTAAGGGAACATTTTATGCTTGTGTTTTGCAAAGTGTTCTGTTGTCTATCTATCTGTATCCTCCACTTTGAGAAAGAGGTCTTTATTGAGTTTGTCCATGATTAATGGAGGGATCCATTATATAACTTTACAATGCCGAGACATTATTTTAAAATTACCCAATATATATATATATATATATATATATATTTAGCTACTAACATCTAGAGCACACAAAACAGTTTTTCTATATAGGTAAAGTCCGAGCAAAGATTTTTGACGATTCGGATTTCTATTTACTATTTGTAAACTAAAACTTGCATAGCATTTTTTTAGAGGATGTAGTAATATCCAATTAAGAATCACACATACCACAGAGGAAGTTATTTGCCTTAAACTATCAGAACAGAAAAATCCGTTACACTATTGAAAATAGATTACTCGTATTCATTCATTCAGTTACACACAACAAGGAACGTTTTTCTATTAGGTTTCGCCACTATAAAGCAGGTGTTTTGAGAAATGTGTTTTTGTGCCGAGATTGTAAACATTGTAAAATATTTACATGGATTAAAATATATACACACGATTGTCTGATCGGACAACGTTTTCAACCCTGTTAAGGTGCTGCCAATGTACGGACAATGACAGCTTGTTAGGTAAAGGGAAATTGACAGTTCAGGCGATTGCAAGAAAACCTTACAATTTCATATATTTACAATATTTATATGCAGGATTGCCAATAAGAATATTTTATAGAAAGTTTTGCCAATAAAATGTTTCTCTGACAATGACGCAATTGTCAGTTGCATATACTTCGCACATCTCACAGTATCTTACAATTTAGTGACGATGACTTTTCTGCCAACGTTGCATGATAAAACTTGCTATGTTCACATATTTGAATTTTTTCGCCATTTTCCCGGCAATATTGTAAGATCTGGCAACCTGTGTACACATCTTTACGCATGATACACTAAATAGAGGTCAATTCACTTGGCCAAACATATATTTTATAGACTTTTGGGGTCTATTTACAAGGAAAACGAAGATTCATTCATTTAGGTACACACAACAAGGAGCATTTTTTTACTAGGTTTCACAACTATAAAGCGGCTGTTTTGAGAAATGTGTTTTTGCGTTTACACTCTGTAAAATATTTACATGGATTACGCATGATACAATAACTAGAGGTAATCTCACGTCCCCAAAAATGTATTTTTATCAAATCTGGGGGTCTATTTACAAGGAAAGCGAAGATTCCGTGCTTTGTCTAGCCTCGATTCCTGGATAAGGCAATTGCTTTATCTAAAAAGGTAAAATACTTGGGAGTAATCTGGGATCAGAAAATGAGTTGGAAAGATAATCTAGAAGAAAGAGTTCCCAAGGCACACAGATGCTGGTCGTTGTGCAGAAGAATTATAGGTTCAAAATGGGTGATACGTTCACAGGCATTACATGAACGTGACTAGACCAATAATAACCTACGCCTCTGTAGTGTGGTGGACATCAATGGTAAAGAAGTGCCTCGTAATACCATTACAAAAAGTACAACGTATGTGCATAAGCGTGGCAATTAAAACCGCACCAACAATAGCATAGGAGTCCAAGAGGGTTGCTATATATATTTCTGGCCTAGGTAAAACTAAGTGTTGGCTGGCGCCATCTAACATTTCCATTGGAAAGTTTGACATTTTTACCATAAACGTACTCAGAACGTTTTGACGTACGACCATCATTTGTATTGTTTACAGTGACTTGAAAAAATCAATTAGGCAAAAAATGGAATTAACTCGTGAACATTTTCGTGCGATCATTTTTCACAACTTGCGACGTGGATTATCACGACAAGAGTGCATCGATGAACTTAAATATTTGTATGGCGATGAAGCACCATCCTATAGCACTGTGAAGGTCGTCCAAAAACGGCCGTTGTGCCAGAGAACATTGATGCCGTGCGTGAACTGATAATGCAAGATCCTCATGTGACATACCGTGAGATAGAGGCATCCTTGGGCATTTCTTCCACCAGTATACATTCGATATTCCATGAACACCTGACCGTAAAAAAGGTTTGTTCTCGTTGGATCCCGTACAATTTGACAATCGCTCAAAAAAAGGCTCGTGTCGATTGATCGCCACAGGTGACGAATCTTGGGCTATGCGTATGAGCCCGAAACAAAACAGCAATCGACCGTGTGGGTCTTCGAAGACGAGCCAAATCCAACGAAAATTGTTCGTGGAAGAAGCACTTCGAAGCAAATGGTCGCCTGTTTCTTCGGCAAGTCTGGTCATGTGGCGACTGTTCCGCTTGAGCAACGTAGGACGGTAAATTCTGAGTGGTACACCACAATTTGTTTGCCTGAAGTATTCGGAGAAATTCGAAAAAACGAACAAGAGAAGACGAATCATTGTGCACCATGTCAATGCGAGCTCTCACACATCGGCTCAAACCAGCGCTTTTTGATCGGCCAAAACGTCGAAATGATGGGTCATCCCCCGCACAGCCCTGATTTGGCACCCAATGAACTCTTTTTATTCCCGCACATCAAGAAAAAAATGCGCGGTCAACGATTTTTGTCGCCAGAAGATACTGTTGAGGCGTTCAAAAACCATGCTTTGGAGGTGTCTCAATAGGAGTGGAAAAAGTGCTTCAACAAATGGTTTGAGCGCATGCAAAAGTGTACAAATCATGCTGGAGAATACCTTGAAAAACAATAAAACCATTTTTGATGATAAATATTCGCGTTTTCATTATTAGGCCAGAAATATATACAGCAGCCCTCGTATACTGCGCATCAAACCAATAGACTTCGACATAAAGTATGAGGTAGCCCTCACAGTAAGACATCGAGACCACAAGTCGTATCACCAGACGATTTTAGAATCTCTAGTTGGTCATGCCAATTGGTTGTCCAGACAGACACTCCTGAAAGAACGGATCACTGACTCATGTGCCATTGGGAAGCAGCTGCTACAGGGATGCGTATTCTGGTTACCAGGACACAGCAGAGTGGTTGGAAATGAACTTAGCCTCAAATGGCAGAGAATTTCGAGTAGTGAACTTAGAACATTGGAAACCTTTCGAAGCCACGAAGGATGAGTTGAAGCACTGATGGCTCACAAAATTATGTGGGATAGCGAAACAGTGGGAGAAACTGCAACGCTACTGTGGTGTGACCCAAAATGGAAGAAGAAAACAAGTAGTTTTCTGAAACTAAACAAGTTTGAGATTAGTAAGATGATGAGCGTTGTAAAGCGACACTCAAGCTTACAAGCACATCTTCGTCGCATATGACTAGGAGAAAACGAAAAATGCAGGGCATGCATGGTAAACATCGAAACGATGAAACATTTTCTGTGCCAATACCCTGATTCATGCCAGAGAATATGACTGGAAGATACTGGGAAAATTCGTGTCTAGTACCGATTTTCTATAACCCAAGAGGTGTTGGAAAAATCGTAAATAAGGAGCGCACAACAGGCCGAATCACTGGCTTAGGCTTATGTCATGGAAATGAGACGTTGAAAAGTCTCTCCCTCACAAATGTACAAAACTCTGTAAAATATTAAATCTCTTATAATTTATTTACTTCTTAAAACCACATCTGGGTAATTTTCCCATACTAAAATGGGAGTATTTGCCACTCTCATTTTGTACCGCCTCACGAGAAAAATGTTGCCACAATGATCACCGATACAGAAAATATGGTACTACAAATGATAGGGCTCGCTGTTAGTGTATTCTTTTTTAAATTTATTTCTTGAAGAAATATTTGACTTTAATAGCAAGTTGCTGCCATTATGTGTCTGTTTACGAAAATAATAAGATTATGTGTCAAAATGTTCAGTTGTTTAGTAGACATTTATGTTCTTGAAGGGAAATATGAATAATCAACTATTCGCCAAAGATTCTAACTTTTGATTTACATTTTCGTTAATTGTATTTCTTTGAAGTTAACCGATGCCTAAACAAAAATCCACCTTACGTTACGTGTTGTCTAATCCGCTCTCTATTTGGTAAAGCTGGCCTCGAACATATCCCAGTGATATGTCAATGACTGAACATACTCTCTAGTAGAAAATCACCTGTCTTTAGTAAGTTAACGCGGAAAAAAGGAACTGCTTTTAAGGAACTGTCCCTAGTTTTTACAGACAAAATCCCCAAGGGAGATTGAGTGAGGTGGTTGTGATTGTGGCCTGAAGACAGCAGAGATGCAGTGTGAGATTGGTAAGAAATAATTTAAATTTCACAAAAATGCTGTAAGTGAAGGTCTCAGCCGCTAAAAATGTTGCGGCCCCTCAAAATTACGACAGTTTTCCTTGATAATTTTAAACATTTCCTTTGATAATAACTCTGTTATTGTTGTTCTTGTGCACAGGGTGGGCGGTGTGTGTGTGTGTGTATGTGCGTAAGTGAATGTTGTTCCTTCCTAAAAGCGTTTCGCTGTTTTTCTTCTTCTTATTCTGCTTGTTCAGTGCGTGCCACTGAATGCATTCATTCCTTAAAGCTAACAAATCATTTGTTATTATCTCTGCATAATGTTTTACAATAAAAAAAACACACATACACAGAATGGATAACATGCGAGGAGGTGGTTGTGTGTACAAGAAGAAGATGAGCAACAACGAGAGGAGGCCTTGAAAAGAAAGAGTCTGTTATGGGAGGCGGCGGTGGCCGTTGTTTACCTACAGCAGTTGATGGGAGAGGGCGGGGTGGTTTTGTAGGCTCAGCTGTATGAAAGTCATGTTTTTACATTGTATCTCGTTAATTACAATTGTTGGCGTATTCGCAATTTCATCATCACCACCATTTGCACAGCACTTAGGCAGGCAGACATAATGTGGTTCCTGTTCAGCTCTCGATTTCTGTGTGTGTGTGTTTCTGCGTTTCTGGGTGTATCCGGATGTATGTATTTCATTGGAATTCCCCCTAGGATTTGTCCGCAGATCCCAGTCTATAATCCACCCATGATTAAAGTGGAGGATACAAAATCTAATAAGATTCGACCTTGCCGAATAATGCCTTGGGTTTTGCTTTATTATAACAGCTTACAAATTTGTGTGTTTTAAGTGGGGAATAGCATATTTTTCTTTTGCGCTTTTATCATTTTTATCTCTTTTTTGGGGGCTTATTTTCTGCTAAAAAAGGCATCTTCAATTTTAATTTGCCGATTTTTTTGGTAATACAAAAAAAGAAGACACATACATACATATACATGAACAACCAAACTAACAAACAAAAAACCAGGTGAGGGTCTTGTTGGTGTGGGTAGAGGTTTAGGCGAGAGGGGTCGGATGGATTCTGAGTATATTTAGCCAACACAAAAACAACAAATAAAACGAAGAAGAACAACAATACAACAACATTATTAACTGGAGAGAAAGAATACAAAAAAAACATTACAAAAAGGCAGACAGACAGTCTCATATTTTAGTATAGATAGTACAAAGAGAGATAATGCTGGAGAGAGAGAGTGAGAGAGGCGCTATAGGTAATATTTATTTCGGAGAGAGAGAGAACAAAGCGAGGAGAAAAGCTTTTATAAAAGATAGTAGTGGAAATAAAAAACAAACAAATAACTTTGAATAACGGAAATGCGAAAATATACACACTGACACAGACACGAACACATACAAAAAAATACGAACGTAGAAATGGATGAATAACGAATACAAAAGAACCGAAAAGAAACAACAAAATTGTATAGAAAATATTGAAAAGTTTATTGAATGAAATGATGAGTAGTGTTTGTCTGTGTGTGTGTGTCTATAATTTTATTTAATTTTAGTCATTAAAAACGTGTCGGGTTTCTTTGAATTGTTGTTGAAATATATTTGTGTAAGTGTGTGTTTAGAAAGTAGTACTTAATTGCTTTAATATATTTCCTTCTTCTTCCCTCACCCTCCCTTTTTCTTTGTTAGAAATACAAAACTAGAGAATCGAACTGGAAAAGTGCATAAATGGAACTGTAGAAAAGTTAAACAAAGAAAATTGTGACATACTTTTAGGATGATTTATATAAATGGATGTTTATATTTGTTAAGTGTCTTTAACTGCTGTTGTGTAAGACTTGGTCGGTCGGTCAGTGGTAAAATGTCTATATCGACTGAATATTAGATAAAAGGACTATGTCTATTTAACAAAAATGTATGTTATCGAATTTTAATGTCCTGACTGGGCCATAATTTTGATTGCTAGAGGAAAATTTTAATGTAAATTATATAAATTAGCAAAAAGAAATATTAAAATGTTTTCTTTAAATGTCTAGTCCATTTCGGCAAATATCGTAATTTCGATTTTTTACAAGATTTTTATTAAATTTTTTCTTAAATAAAACTTGTTTACAAAATTTATGTCGAAGGGCTGTGTATTATATGATGTCCTAAACTCGAAAAATATATGTATATAAAAAATGTTTAGTAGTATTTTTTTTCAAGTTTTATAAGTTTTACGGCAGTTACTAAACATCTGTTTCTACGTGAAGGTGACATTGCTAACATTTCGCTCACTCACTTCAAGATTTACATAACTCAAAATTTAAAATTTTTGAGGTTGCCTTACAAAAATGCGAATTTTGCAAATGTTCATAAACTAATCTCTGCGAAATTTGGTCTATAAGTAAACAACCATATATCGGATTATTCAAGCGTATTTAAACATCTTGTTTCATGTTACTTATCTTTTTATACGGATTCAATGTTACACTTTTTGGCAATTTAAAATTTTGATTTATGTCACTCTTCAAGTGAGTGAGAGGTTTGTAACCCTTATCGAGCTTTTATTTAAAAAAATCCGGTCCAAATACTAAGGTTACCTTCCAAGAAAATCAGGATTTTTTTGTGTATAGGTTACCATATTACACCTCAAAATGTCATGGATAGCCCTTCGACAAAAATTTTGTACAGTATTGTAACCAATAATTATTAAATATCGTAATTGTGAATTTTTTACATATATTTATAGACATTTTTAGTATTTATTTCTTCAACAACTTATAGAAGATGTCATCCTCCATAAATTGAAACAAAACACAAAACATGGCTAAAAATTTCGATAACAAAATTTTTCAAAAATGGACATGTATCGTACTGGAATTGGTCGGTTTATCCTATACACACTATACTCAAGACCATTTTGGTAATATGCATTAAACCGGAGGCCGGTTGGCCTCCATTTAAAAAAAGGATGCGAGGAGGAATATGAAAGCTCAATTCGAGACAATCGCAAAAACATTTTTTTCAGTTTTTTCTGAGCCCGCCGAATCGGCCCAAAATCGTTTTTTATCGTTACTTTTTTGTTTGCAGCTCGATTGTCACATGTGTTACATCAATGTGTTGGTCTCCATAAGTATCTCATTTGCCTCATAGACGTCGCTGATGTACAAAGTCATGTACAAAATTTTGCTTTGGGTCTACGCATCATCATTAGAAAATTACATTGTAAATACATCGGCAACATCTATGAGGCAAGTTAGTACTCGTCGAGACCAACACATTTATGTTTCGCATGTGACAATCGAGCTACAAATAAAAAAGTTGCGATAAATAAACGAATTAGGCCCGATTCTGCGGGCTCTAAAAATTAAAAAAAAATGATTTTGAAATTATCTCGAGTTGTGCTTTAATATTCTGCCTCACATCTGGTAACTTTTTTTGGTGACCCGATACGATAAATAACGGTTTTGGCCCGATTCCGCAGGCTCGGAAAACATAAAATTTTTTTTTTGCAATCGTCTCGAGGTAAGCTTTAATATTCCGCCTAGCATTTAATAACTTTTTTTGGAGACCTGGTCTAATATACATGTTTTTGTAATTGTTTATTGCAATTTTTTTAATTGTATCTTTACTAATATATATAGGAAATGTACTACTTTACAAAAGTTTGCATTGATTTGACCAATTTTGACATGTGGCAATAAATTTCGATAACGAAATTTATCGAAAATGCATTTGGTCACTTTATGCAGTATGTCAGCGATATGTACTGAACTTGGTCAATGTAATTTCGATAAATATTTTTTTTATCAAAATGTCAATCATCATCATGGAAAGACTTACGCCTGAACAACGTTTACAAATTATTCAGTTTTATTATCAAAATAATGGTTCGCCAATTGCGCTAAGACCACTTTTTTTTTAAATCACAAAAAAACACTTTCCAGTCGACCCACGACCTTGACACCCATGAGCAATATTTTAGCTCTCGTTAAGAGATATCTTTTTGCCATTGATAGATTCCTGATCCGACGTACCGGAATCATCGGTCCATCTTTCTTCAAAGATGATGCTGTTGAGAACGTAACCGTTAATGGCGACCGTTATCGTGCCATGATAACCGACTATTTGATGCATGAAATTGAAGCTCGTGATCTCGGCGACATTTGGTTTCAACAAGACGGCGCCACTTCCCACACATCACATCAATCAATGGATTTATTGAGAGAACACTTCGGTGAGCAGATAATTTCACGTTTTGGGCCGGTCGATTGGCCACCAAGATCGTGTGATATCACACCGTTAGACTTTTTCCTGTGGGGATATGGAAAGTCTAAAGATTATGCGGACAAACCCGCTTCGATTCAGGCCTTGGAGCAAAACATCACACGTGTCATTCGCCAGTTACCAGTCGAAATGATCGAACGAGTCATCGAATATTCGACTCAACGGATGGACCATCTGAGACGCAGCCGCGGCCTACATTTGATAGACATAATCAAAAAAATGTTCTTTCAAATGATAATAAACATTCCCCATTCAATTTGAATTTTCTGCGTTTTTTTATTTTTTAAAAGTAGGGAACCTCGAAATGGATCACGCTATATTTATAGGAAATCTACTACTTTACAAAAGTTTGCAGTGATTGGCCCAACTTTGACATGTGGCAATAAATTTCGATAACGAAATTTATTAAAAATGCATTTGGTAATTTTATGCAGTATGTCAGCGATTTGTAAGATACTGAACTTGATTATTGACCAATCGATAAATTTTTTTTTTCGAAATCTCAATATGATTTTTTATATAAATTCTACAAATTTGCACAAAGAAATATTAAAAAATTATCAAAATATCGAGTCCATTTCGACAAATAAAGTAATTTCGAATTTTTACACATTTATTTCGAAGTCACAACATTTTTAGTATTTTTTATTATGATTTACAAAAGATGTCATCCGCTATAAATATCAATAACAAAATTGACTTTCGACTGTACATACCATTCTATAAATATATTTTTTTAATCAAAATTTCAATTCGAATATTTTCATGTTATCGAAATTTTTAGTAATTGTATCTTTATGAATTTATAGAATACATACATGCCACTTTACAAAAGTCTGTACTGATTTGACAAAATTTGATATGTGGCAATAAATTTCAATAACGAAATTTATCGAAAATTTATTTCTTCAGTTTATGCAGTATGTCGACGATATGTAAATTACCGAACTTGGTCAATATCATTCCGATAAATATTTTTGATCGAAATTTCAATTCGATGTTATGCATGTTTATCGAAATTTTACTTTACCAATTACAAATTGAAACAAAATTCTGTAATGATATGTTCAAATTGCCTTGTAAATAGTGGCATTACATTTCGATAGCGAAATTTATCGAAAATGAATTTGGTCAGTTTATGAAGTATGTCGATGATATGTATCGTACTGAACTTGGTCAAGACAATATCGATAAATATTTTTGTATCGAAATTGCAATTAGATTTCTTACATGTTTATCGAATTTTTTACCAATTCAAATTGAAACAAAATTTTGTAATTATATGTTCAAATTTCCCTTATAAATCGTGGCATTTAAATTCGATAACAACATTTTATCAAACAAGGACTTGTTCCGTTTATGTTTTATGCCTACTCGTATGCCGACGATACGCATGAGATTGTGGCCATTTGTCCATGTGAACGCTATTGACATATCTAAATGTGCGATTATTTGCGTAACTGTAATTGCTGTTATTCTTGCAATTTAGCACTTATGTATATACGTATCGTATATACGTTTGTGAGGACAGTGAGTGAGAGAATAAACAAAGCCCTAAGTGAGAGCACGTAAAGATGGTCCACAATAAATAGTATACATAAACGTATGTTTATATGTATATATTCCCTATCATATATAGTGGAATGATATAAATAATTACGCTTGGAATACATTTGAGAATACCCATATAGAGTTTGTTTAGCAAGGGATAATGACTTGGGAATAAAATATGACTTGGACTAGTTTTGTGCTATGCAAATTCTTCGATTGCTGACTACTTAGATTGGCTATGGGACATGTACTCGTTCAGCTTATAGCAGTCAGTGTATACTAAAGAGTAAATAATAAACGAAACATTTGCATATAATACATTATGCATAGTTTCTTGTAAGCTATTCTTTTATCGATGTGACAATATTTTGTATCACAGTTCAAAGAACATATTAATATTGCACATTTCGTGGAATATCTTACAGTTAATCTATGACAGTATTTAGTTGTTATTTATTTATATGAATTACAATGCAAAGTAAATTTATATTTAAATTTTATGGTCCAAGGAAAATCGAGGTTACAAAGACCATGAGGCTAGATTTTGCAGATACAGACCAGAGCCTCTGATGGGAATCGAACCCACGACCCCCAAACTTAGAAGTATTCATTACTTCTAATAATCATAATAAATATTTTATAAGAATTTAGGTCTGTCTATGTGCGGGTTTTTATGCCTGGATTGCGAGGTGTGATTATTTCGAAAATTTATTTCGACGTTGTAGTGACGAAAAAAGTATTACTAGTTGTGGACTTACAAAATATTCGGATAAGCAGTGTAGAAGTTATTAGAGAATCAATATTTAACCATCTGTTAACTAGAAGTAATAGACCAATATGACTAATCTTCCAACTTAGTATGAGTTAGAAAAAAAAATTGGATTTAATCGGTTACTCTTTTCGAGAGAAATCGCGCGGACCCGCCAGACAGACATATTTAATGCTAATCCCAATTATAATTTTTTATTATCGATATAGTTGTTCACATGTGCGTATACGTATTTCTAATAGTATTGATATGAATCATACGCCACCAGGCCTGTTGCTGGTTTATCGTATGGTAATACCCTGCATAAGTGTATTTTGTTGCAGAAGTCATCAACGTTGAACTTTTCTATAAGAAAAGTCATCAACGATGAACTTTTCTATGAGAAAAGTCATCAACGATGAACTTTTCTATGAGAAAAGTCATCAACGATGAACTTTTCTATGAGAAAAGTCATCAACGATGAACTTTTCTATAAGAAACGGCATCAACGATGAACTTTTCTGTAAGAAACGGCATCAACGATGAACTTTTCTATAAGAAACGGCATCAACGATTAACTTTTCTATAAGAAACGGCATCAACGATGAACTTTTCTATAAGAAACGTCATCAGCGATGAACTTTTCTATAAGAAAAGTCATCAAGGATGAACTTTTCTATAAGAGACGGCATCAACGATGAACTTTTCCATAAGAAAAGTCATCAACGATGAACTTTTCCATAAGAAAAGTCATCAACTATGAACTTTTCTATAAGAAAAGTCATCAACGATGAACTTTTCTATAAGAAAAGTCATCAGCGATGAACTTTTTTATAAGAAAAGTCATCAACGATGAACTTTTCTATATGAAAACTCATCAACGATGAACTTTTCTACAGGAAAAGTCATCAACGATGAACTTTTATATAAGAAAAGTCATCAACGATGAACTTTTCTATAAGAAAAGTCATCAACGATGAACTTTTCTATAAGAAAAGTCATCAACGATGAACTTTTCTATAAGAAAAGTCATCAACGATGAACTTTTCTATAAGAAAAGTCATCAACGATGAACTTTTCTATAAGAAAAGTCATCAACGATGAACTTTTCTATAAGAAAAGTCATCAACGATGAACTTTTCTATAAGAAAAGTTATCAACGATGAAGTTTTCCATGAGAAAAGTCTTCAACGATGAAGTTTTCCATGAGAAAAGTCATCAACGATGAACTTTTCTATAAGAAAACTTCATCGTTGATGACTTTCAAAATAGTAACAATCTTTAAACCTTATGATTCTTTTTTTTAATTTAAAAACCCGTAGTCTTTTTTTAATTTCTCCTTGTTTTGCTTTTGTGACAAATCGTATAGTTTTTAAGTAATGGAAAAATGGAAGAGATCCACTCAACTATACAAACATTTGACATTTTTTGCTTATTCATCTGCTGTTTTGTGATAATCATCGTAAAGTTCTGACTGAAGGGGCACGACTAAGTAGCTTCTTGTTATTTGTTATTCTCCAAGATGTTTTTGTGTGTGAGTCTTGCTAAAAGAATAAAATACTCAGACTTCTCAGACTTGCTTGTAGTTAAAACATATAATAATATGTACAGATTTATGTCTATGTTTTGCGTATATTTGTACATGTGTATATGTAGAAAACTATTTGTATTTAGGTCGTGTGGCGCCAAAAAAGACATAGTAAATGTATACAATGTATAAAAATGGCAGACAAAAAGTCACCAATTTTACAACTGAATTTGTAACAAATCAGACATAAAAGTGGCGGCACACAATGTTCTTCCCCTCCCCTTCCCCCCGTCCCCATTTGTCTTTCATCTATTCCTTCTCCCAGGGAGTTTAGAATGTAATATGCATGTATATATGAAAAACCTCAGCCATCTATCCATCCATTCATCTATCTTATTTTTTAGCATTCCATGTGAATGGCAGCGCTCACAGAGTGAAACTTTAGATTGTGTCGTCATTCAGGCAAAGAAAAACGCTGCGTGTAATTTTGCTCTATTATTGAATTATGGCCCAGAAGTTGGTTGGGGTAAGAGTTAGCTGCCAAGCGGGCCAATTGCTTTCTGCCAAATGAAAACTTCAACAACAGAACATTTGTGTTTTGCTATTTTTCTGTGTTTTTTATTTTTTTGCTCAAGAATTCTATGAATAGAAATATACTTTAAGTCGAAGAAGACTGCAAATGATTGATAAGACGAGGAGTACTTAGTTGAAAAATGTAGGAAATTATTTGAATTATTTTCTCTCTGTATTTCTGTGTTTCTCTCACGGCCTGTCATTTGTCATTGAAGAAAGGTCCTTGTTGAGTTAATTTCATTAGGAAGTTTTCTTTTACTGCTTTCGCGTAATTATTATTAAGGGAACCATTTAGTTTTCAGTTTCAATTCATGGCAAATGCATTGCATTCCATTCAATTTCATGCACATCATTTCATTCATTCAATCTTTTCTGTTTCTCGCAGTCTGTCTGCCCGGCCGTCCGTCCGTCCTGTCACCATGGACTCTGGCGCTATGTGGACCATTGATGATGATGTTGATCATAAAATGTTTTTGTATAGAAATTAAATTTACAAGGACTCAAAGACTCGCTCTCACTCGCATAATGATGCGAATATTGTCCAAGCATTCGTTTATTTTTTTTATAGATATGCATATAGTTTGCAACAGCATTTAAATAGATGTTGCCTTGGGGATCAATTAGACACTTTCACACTCATATAGCCGTATAGCATAGAGAGCTATAAAAAACAATATTAAAAATTATATGCATACTCGTATACTGGCATACACACAAAAAAGAATAACTATTTGCCAAGCGGACAAGAACAATTGGAAATTGTGTGTGTGTGTGTGTGAATCAGACAAGAGCAGCTCGGCAAGAGGCAAAGATTCATAAATCGCCAAAATGAAGTGTGCAATATAAAAAAGAAATAATGAGGCTATATTTTATACGTATACTATATAGTAAAAGTCTCTACTATATCACTTATGGTGGAACTTTTTTAATTAAAATTGTCATTAAAGACTGAGTCAGTATTTATCGGTCGGTGATATGAATATTTATGGCTCTAAGTACAAGCACTCATATCAAAAAAAACTGCCAAGTGAGCAAGGCTACATTGTTAAACATTTTCTCGCTACAAGTTTTGGAACATGTTCATAATGGTTTTTTTCTATTGGAGAACTTAAATTTATTATTTAATTAATAACATCCTAAGAGATGTTCATATTCAAATGAACCTATATTTATTCAAATGAACCTATATATATGTGTAATGGTCCTCTGAGGCGTATAAGTAATACTAAAAGTTTTGACATAAATCATACGCCATCAGAGTTGATTATTAATGTTTAAATAGAGCGACAGGTTTGCTTCTGTAATTGAAACTATTATAGGATATTATTAGCAAAATGTAGTTTTGTTTTTTAAATACATGATCGGGTGTTGATCCTGCTGGATATTTGTAGGCACACTTATTCTCAAGAACCAACCATGTAATCAAGGCTATATTTAGAAAAATGTTCTCCATACATGTTCTGAATGAAGTTTCATTATTCATGTTTAAATTGAGGAACTGAGGCTTGAATAACTTTTGATTAATAATATACTAAGAGGAGTTCTTATTTATTTTAGCCTATTTTCAATATATTTAAATGGTTCTCCTATACGTATAAGTAATACCAATGTTATTGAAATAAATCGTACGCCCCCAAAGCTGCTAATTGAATGATATAATAGTGCGACAGGATTTCCTTCTATAAATGTCAATATATATACAAAAATATTAAAAAAAATTTCATTCTGTTCTTATTGAAATGAACATGGCCATATTATTATAAATTTCCACTCTACAATATTTGGAACAAGTTGAAAGATTATAACAATTATTTATGTACACATATTGAAGAACTTTGCGTTGAATACCTTTAATATATATATATATATATATTTATACCCTACACCACACTGTGGCACAGGGTATTATAAGTTTGTTTCACGGCAGATGTTTGTAACACCTGAAAATAACACAGCTAGACCCACCTTAAAGTATACCGATCGACTCAGAATCACTAGCTGAGTCGATTTAACCATGTCTGTCCGTCCGTCCGTCCGTCTGTCCATGTAAAGTTGTTCGTCGACTACAGGTCGCAATCGTTCTGAAATTTTGCAGTTTAGAGTATTTCGCAGCTGTAAAGATCCCTATTGAATTTAGTTGAAATCGGTTCAGATTTAGATATAGCTCCCATATATATCTTTCGTCCGATTTGCCCCAGGAATCCTATAAAAGCTGTATTTTACATCCAATCGTTTTGAAATTTAGAATGGTCGAGTTTCTTGATCCATTAGCCAACACTACCGAATTTTAGAATGGTAGAGTTTCTTGATCCATGAACCAATACTACCGAATTTGAAGAAAATCGTTTAAGATTTAGCTATGTAAAGATCCCTATTGAATTTAGTTGAAATCGGTTCAGATTTAGATATAGCTCCCATATATATCTTTCGTCCGATTTGCCCCAGGAATCCTATAAAAGCTGTATTTTACATCCAATCATTTTGAAATTTAGAATGGTAGAGTTTCTTGATCCACGAACCAACATTGCTGAATTTGAAGAAAATCGGTTAAGATTTAGCTATAGCTCCCATATATATGTTTCGTCCGATTTTGCTCTTTAGTCCTGTAGAAGCTGTATTTTACATCCAATCATTTTGAAATTTAGAATGGTAGAGTTTCTTGATCCATGAACCAACACTACCCAATTTGAAGAAAATCGGTTAAGATTTAGCTATAGCTCCCATATATATGTTTCGTCCGATTTGGCCCTTTAGTTCTATAGAAGCTATATTTTACATCCAATCGTTTCTAAATTGTTTGTGGGCCGGTGGAATCATTGGTCCATATTTCTTCAAAAATGATGCCGGTGAGAACGCAACCGTCAATGGTGACCGTTATCGTGCCATGATAACCGACTATTTGATGCCTGAAATTGAAGCTCGTGAACTCGGCGACATTTCGTTTCAACAAGACGCCGCCACTTCCCACACATCGCATCAATCAATGGATTTATTGGGAGAACACTTCGGCGAGCGGATAATTTCACGTTTTGGGCCGGTTGATTGGCCACCAAGATCGTGTGATATCACACCGTTAGGCTTTTTCCTGTGGGGATATGTGAAGTCTAAAGATTATGCGGACAAACCCGCTTCGATTCAGGCCTTGGAGCAAAACATCACGAGTGTCATTCGCCAGTTACCAGTCGAAATGCTCGAACGAGTCATCGAAAATTGGACTCAATTGGATGGACCATCTGAGACGTAGCCGCGGCCAACATTTGATAGACATAATCTTCAAAAAAATAAATTGCAAAGAATGTTCTTTCAAATGATAATAAACATTCCCCATTCAATTTGAATTTTAGGTGTTTTTTTCTTTAAACAAGTAGGAAACCTCGATATGGATTACGCTTTATATGTAGAAATTTATTACCATAATTTCATACTGATATTATTTTGTAAAGGAATTTTATACAAATATAAAAATTAAAGAAAAATCGTTCTCCTCTTCCGGAAAAATGTTTCGCATTAAAATTAACATCTCCTTAGTACAATACTTATAATTAATAACAATACTAAGACGCCACCCTCGAGTCCATTTCTTGATTAGTGGGCGTATAAGTATTACTAATAGCATTAATATGAAGTATACGCCACCAACACAGTTATTTGGGAAACACGATGGTATATGATTTATGTGAATACAATTATCTCCAAATAATTACATTTTTTCTATCCTTAAAAAACCCCAATTTTTTTTCTTCGGAGTTTTCTAATTTTAGTTAGATAGGTTTTTATTGTCAATATAAAATATTAAGTTCACTCATATTCGAAAGTATTGAAAGGGAAAGGTTATGTCGCTACTAGGGTGATCAAAAAACCGGTTATTTTGAAAATACGGTTTTCGGTTTCTTCGAAAATTAAGTTAACTCTAAAACCGGTTTTCGGTTTAACCGAAAATAAAAAACCGGAGAACCGGTTGTTTTCGGTTTTTTCTTTTTTAATAAAAATTCATAAATAATGCTCAAAATTTTGTTAGATGAAATAAGCGTAGTGCAAATGCAATACGCCACCATATTTCAATTAAATTAAGATTTATTTGAAAATTGTATTTTAAACACTTCATATTTTTACGAGTATTTATAATAGGTAATTGTTCCGATTTCATTTATGATATAATATTATAATATCTGTGATATTTATAATATTTATGTTAAACTTTTAAAAAGATTTCTTTACAAAAAAAAATTTATTATGATTTTTATAAAACTTGACTAATAGTGAAGATCGGCAAAATCGTAGGTTTTATCATCATATGAATGGCTCAAACCGATTATATACATATATAATCAGTAGTAGCGGATTCTGACTTGAGCATACTATAGAGATGAAAACTTGTCAATTAGAAACGAATGTTAATTAATTTCTATACCGCAATAATCACCTAGACCCTCGATAAAATATGCAGTATAAATACATATAAAACTGCATTTTGAAATCGGTGGATATGCACAAATGAAGTCAACGGTTTTTATACTGTGTTGAGATTTGAGGTAGGTTCCTATTTCAAAAATAATATTTTCTTTATCATTTTATAATGGTTTCAAAAACCGAGTTGTAAAAACCGACGATTCGAGTTATTCGAAAATGCAGAAAACCCGAAAACCGATAGGCGGTTTTTAAAGGAAACCCGATTAACCGGTTAACCGCTGCGGTTTTTGATTACCCTAGTCGCTACGTATTTTGTTATTACTAGTTTTGGTGGATGTTTACTTGTCATAATTATTATCTGACTGCTTTTTACATTTAAACTCTGATTCTTTTGAAAACTAATAATTAAATCACCTTATTCTGTCTTTGTAGGTTCTCATTATTTGGAAACAATTGGACACGTAAGTATTTTTAGATCATATTTCAGACATATAATAAAATTATACAATTTAATAAATCTTTAAAATGTGAATCTCGTATTTTTGAGCCGTGCGAGTGCGGCACTTTTTACAAAAAAAAAACAAAACTCTTTCGAATGGTAATATTTAAAAGATTGATTTCTAAAAAACTGTCAACCATAAAAATTTCGATTATGAATTACTGAACGCTGAAAGTGTACGTTATTGATCTAGGGGTCGTAGCATATAAATGAGAATATCTCAGAAACCGTAAAAAATAAGTACTAAATATGGTTGGCATGTTAGTATCGTATTAAGAGAATCTCAATAATGTTGAAATAAACTGAAATTGAATAAAAATTTGCTGAGCAGCCGAAATATTTAATTTAATTTAATTTAAAATTGTTTCCTTTATTCAGTTGGGTTTAAATGAATACAATACGAGTATTATGAGATTTTACAATAGATGTATTGCAGCAATAGATAACGATTCGGATAGACCATTTGTACAAATATTATATCACAGATTAAGGTGAAAAAAGGCAGCTGACTTTCGAAAGACCAGCGTGGATTTTAATTTTAATTTGCTGGGGTTTCAGTTCCCTTCTTCTTCCCTTCTTCGCCTCAAGGGTCTGGACAGTTTTAGTTATTCTTAATTAAAAAAGTCTACATTTTAAATTGTTGTTTGTTCATTTGAAATTGCTCTAAACAATAAATATTGCATTAAATGAATTTAAGTTTTTTTCCTCTCTCTTTCTCAATGTGACACACATTCTAACCACCTTGAAACGTATGTATGAAGTAGTCACCTAATTAAAAGAAAAAAGGTACGAGCGTATATACATATGTATGTATGTACAAATATGTTTGTCTGTTTAGCTTCTAGAATTGTTTTCGAAATAAAATCTAAAACTTGCAACACTAACAATGGGCTTAGAAACATTTTAATGGAGTCGCTATAGCATTGAGATTGTGAGTGTGAGCGTGTGTTAATGTAAACATCCGTGTGAGTGTGCATGAAAGTGTTTATAATCCATTTATGCTTTTATTTTTGTGCTCGTTGCATTCCTCTCTCTCTGCCCCTCTCCGTCTCTCTCTCTCTCTTTTCAACATCCTTGTATAGAATTTGTAAAAAATCAGTTTTATTGGAAGTTTTTTTTGAAAGGGATTTTGTTCTAGTTTTCACTAAACTAAATATATAACTTACAAATACAACAAACAATTTAATAAGTAAAATAAATAAATAAATTTATATGTGTATAATATATCAAAATAAATAGGAAACAAAATCTAAAATTACGTGCTTTAAGAGTGAGTACAAGTAAAAATATTGTTTCGTTCTGCTGCTGCTGAACCTGATGCTACAATTAAAACGAAAATTTCCAAATAATTCCACAAAACACAACAAAAAAATATGAAAATTTATGCCCGACATTATCAGAAACAATTAAAACCACAATGTGTGGCCATTGGCTGAATGAATGAAATAATGGTTTGGGGCGGGAATGGGAGGGTGAACTTAACTAAACTGTGGCTAAAGTTTTGTATAACAAATACATTTTAGTGTTGATTTAATTTTGTTGACTTTAAATTTTTGACTTTAAATGCGCTTTCATTTTTGAGTCTATGAAAAGTTGTTCTTTTTTGGGAATATTTTAAATAAATGTAATTGTTGACGAATGGTTTTCATATTTATATAAAGAAAGTTGACAATTTAGACTTCATATTTCAAGGAAACTTATATGACATTTGGCCCAATTTGGGAAAGATGACATATTTTATTTATTTGTAAAATTTTAGGGCGGAGAAATGAAGTAAAGATTTTTATTACAAATGCTTTTAAAGTAAAGAATCCTGAAATATTTTCCGAAATACTGTTAAGATATTCAAAAAAGGAAAGTACATAATTTTTACTTATCTCCAAAATGAAATATTTCCGCTATTATACAAACGGGTCAAAGCTCGATGGAACAGTCGGCATTGGTTTATATTGGAAACAGCTTATGTATATAGTCCTGACTTATAGACTACCTGGCAGGTATAGCTTCTATAAAACTGAGATTTTAGCAATCAAAGAGCTTATGGAATGGATAAGTCATAATATCGATAAGTCATAACATATATATGTCAGACACAGCGACATCCCTATCAAATTTTAAGGGAAATTGCAATTTTTAAGACAATTGTGTCGAATTTGCACTTTCTTTTACAAACGAAAATTTTATTTTTCCCTAAAGTTTGGTTGAAATTATTGCATTGAAATAGAAAATTTCTTCGTAATTTAATTTTTCTACAAGAATTCATGGTAAATTATGTTTTTTTAGAAAATTTCGATGAAATACCACTTTTCTAGAAAATTTTGTTGAAATTGCGTCTTTTAAAGAAAATTTTGGTAAATTAACATTTTTCTAAAAAAAATTAATGAAATTTTTTCTTTTTAATTTAATAAAAAAATTTGTTGAAATTGCATTTTTCATTGGAATACTTAGTCTAAAATCTAATTACATATTTCTAAAAAATTGAATTTTACTAGAACCTTAGGCTGAAATTAATTTCCTTGAAATGACTTTTCCCTAAAATCGTTTTCTGGAAAATTAATTAATCTTTAGGACAATTTTGTCGAATTTGCTGAATTTACAAACACTAAATTTATTTTTTCTATAAAGTTTGATTGAAATTTTTGAATTAAAATAGAAAATTTGTTCGTAATTAATTTTTTTTACAAGAATTCATTGAAATTGATTTTTTTGTGAAAATTTCGTTGAAATATAATTTCTCTAGAAAAAATTTTGTAAAGAAAATTTGGTGAAATAAAATTTTCTAACATGTTAAGAATTTTTTTATTGAAAATTTTAACGAAATTTTTAATTTAATAAAAAAATTAATTGAAATTAAATTTTTCTTTAGAAAATTTCAATGAAATACCACTTTTCTAGGACATTTTGTTGAAATTGCATCTTTTAAAGAAAATTTTGGTGAATTAACATTTTTCTAAAAAAAATTAATGAAATTGTTTTTTTAATTTAATAAAAAAGTTTTTGAAATTGCATTTTTCATTGGAATACTTAGTCTAAAATCTAATTACATTTATTTCTACAAAATTGAATTTTTCTAGAATCTTTGGCTGAAATTAAAATGTTCTTAAAAAAATAAATGTAAATAAAGAAATAAAAATTAAAATATTCATCAAAATTAAATTTTTGTAGAAAATTTCCTTTAAATTGAATTTTTCTATAAAATTCCTTCGAAATTACATTGTTCTAGAAAATGTTGTTGAAATTGTATTTTTCTTTTGAACGAAATTTTTAATTCAATAAAAAAAAATCGTTGAAATTGCATTTGTTATTAAAAAATTTAGTCAAAATTGAATTTTTCTAGAAACTTTTGCTGAAATTACATTTTTCTTAAAAAAAATAAATGCACTATCTTTAAATCTTCATATAATAAAATTTTTGCAGAAAATTTACTTAAAATTTAATTTTTTTATAAAATTCCTTCGGAAATGCATATGTTGTTGAATTTATATTTTTCTTGAAAATTTAATCGAATTTGCAGTTTTTTCTTGAAAAAGTATTCATGTCCCTACCCGCAAACAATTGTATTTCGTCTTAAACATATGTTTAATAAATAAAATTTCCTTGAAATGGCTTTTTCTTTGACCGTTTTCTAGAAAATTCATCAAAATTGAATTTTTCTGGAAAATTTTGTTGACTTTGCAATCTTTAAGACAATTTTGTCGGAATTGTAATTTTTTTTTACAAACACAAAATTAAATTTTGTTTTTGATTGAAATATTGCTTTAAAATAGAAAATTTCTTTGTAATTAATATTTTTACAAGAATTCATTAATGTTGATTTTTTTTTTGAAAATTTCGTTGAAATTTAATTTTTGTAAAGAAAAGTTTGTGAAATAACATTTTCTAAAAAATTTATGATTTTTTATTGAAAATTTTAGCAACATTTTTAATTTAATAAAAAAAAAATATCGTTGAAATTGGATTTTTCTTTAGAAAATTTTGTCTAAATTGAATTTTTCTGCAAAATTACATCGAAATTGCATTTTTAATTACAGAATTTCTTCTACATAATTGCATATTTCTGCAAAATTAAATTTTTCTAGGAACTTTTGCTGAAATTCAATTATTTTTTAAAAAAGTAAATGTAAATAAAAAATAAAATATTCATCAAAATTTATTTTTTCCTTTGAATTAAATTTTTCTATAAAATTCCTTCGAAATTGTTCTAGAAAATTGTTAATTTAATAAAAAAATAGTGCAAAATTCATTTCTCAGTAGAAAGTTTAGTCTATATTGAATTGTTCTGGAAAATTGCATCGAAATTGCATTTTGCAGTAGAAAATTTCTGCAAATTGATTTTTTTAGAAATAAACAAAATTGCAGAAATTAAATTTTTCGAAAAAAAGTAAATGTATTATATGTAAAATATTCGTGAATATAATTTTTTTCAGAAAATTTACTTTAAATTTAATTTTTCTATAAAATTCCTTCGAAATTGTATTGTTTAATGTTTAATAAATTAAATTTTCTTGAAATTACTTTCCTAAAATCGTTCTCTGGAAAATTCATCAATCTTTAAGACAATTTTGTTAAAATTGTTATTTTTTATAAACAAAAAATTTAGTTTTTCTATAAAGTTTGATTGACATTTTTGTATTAAAATAGAAAATTTGGTCGTAATTAAAATTTCGTTCAAATTGTATTTCTCAAGTTTTTTTTGTTGAAATAAAATTTTTCTCGAAAATTTTGATGAAATTTATTTTTTCTAAAAAATGTGTGTTATGATTGAATTGTTTTAAAAAAACCTTAAAAATTGTATTTTTCTTTAAAATGTTTCCGAAATATCTTCGAATTTCGACTTTTCTAAAAAAATTGTTTGAATTTTTTTTTTTAGAAAATATCGTTGAAATGGCATTTTTCTAAAAAATTTTTTGTTGAGATACGTTTTATTTAAGATAATTTCGTTGAAATATCATTTTACTAAAAAATTAATGAAAACAGTAATTTAACAAAAAAAATCGTTGAAATTGCTTTTTTGAGAAAATTTCTTTAAAATTACAGTTTTGTTCAAAATTGCGTCGAAACTTATTTTTTCTGCAAAATTGAATTTTCTACAAACGTTTGCTAAAATTCAAGTTTTCTTCAAAAAAAATGTATTATTTTTCAAATTTTCATCAAATTGTAGAAAATTTATTTTCAATTTAATTTCTATAAAAATGCTTTGAAATTGCATTTTTGGTTGAAATTGTATTTTTTTATGATAATTTTGAAAATTTTGTAGTTTTTTGTTGAAATTCGAATTTTCTAGATTATTTTTTTGAAATTGTAATTTTCTTGAAAATGTTTTCGAATTTGTAGTTTTTCCTTGAAAAATTTTTTTGAAATTGGTTTTTTCTAAATATGTTTTGTTAAAATTAAAATTTTCTACAAAGTTCCTTCAAAAATGCATTTTTCTCGAATATTTTTTTGAAATTTAATTTTTCTACAAAATTAGTTTGAAGATTGATTGAATTGTTCTAAAAACAATCGTTAAAAATTGCATTTTTCAATAAAATGTCTTTGAAATTGAAAATTTTGGTCGAGAATAATTTTTATTAAAAGTTTAGTTTTTGTCTAAAAATTTTTGTCTTAATTAAATTATTTTGGAAATATTGAGCTGCTCTCATATTGTGCCAATTATTGACAGAGTATTTTGTCCAAGGTGCCGATGAGGATGCTTGGTAACTTCCGAAACGATATCGTCCACCAACCAGTGACCACCCTTAATACATTTCACACATTTCTTATTCTTCTTTTTCAAAGAAGGTTTGTTTTTTTTTTATTTTAAAGAAAACAAAAAGAACAATCTCTCGTACTCAATAGTCAAAAACAAAGCTATTGAACTTAAACTTTTTTACAAAAATACATTGAAATTGATTATTCTTTTAGAAAATTTCGTTGAAATATAACTTTTTTTTAGGAAATTTATGTTGAAATTGCATTTCTTTTAAGAACATTTCGTTAAAATAGCATTTTTCTAGAAAATTTTTAATTTAATAAAAAATTTCGTTGTAATTCCTTTTTTCTAGAAAATTTCTTTTAAATTTAATTTTTGTACAAAATTGTGTCGTATCAATTGACTGATTGTGGATGATTCGTCGTAGACGAACGAAAACGTTTTACAAAAACCTGGGGGTTAATTCTTTCTAGAAAATTTTGTCGAATTTCCAGTTTTTTTCTAGAAAATTCTGTCGAATTGGAAGTTTAAAGTCTTGAAAATTTCGTTCAAATTTCCTTTTCATTTCTCAAAAGTTTTTGTTAAATTTTCTACAAAATTCCTTGAATTGAAAAAATAGTTTTAAAAAATTGGTATACAAATGAGTAATAGAAGTTCTCATGTAGTCTTTTTAAATCGTATTAAATTTATATTTAAAAATAGTTTTTTTTTTATATACTTCTACTTCCATAAGATGTACTATCTGATATTGTTTAGGTTTAGGTTAGGGTGGCAGCCAGCTTTGCCAGCTCGCATTACATTGCCAACCTATTTAATAAACAAAGTTATCAATTGTACGAATATCGGTACCGAAAAGATCTGTCAGATCTTTTGTGTGGTAATATGCCTCAATATCACTAACATTTTCATCTTTCTCTAAAATGTTCACCTTTTTAGATAAACACTTAGGGCCTTATTCATAAAAAGTTAAAGAAGGTTTGAGGAACGCTTTAGCAGTGTTAAAGCGTTCTTCAAACCTTCATTAAATTTTTATGAATAAGGGCCTAATGGTTTATTGTATTGCATTATATTGGAAAGTAACTCGACTTCAGTGTATTTCTACTCTTTACCACGTACATGGGTGCCTATGATTTATATTTATTGAAATAATAGTAGCACCCATACGCTATGGTGGCAGAGCTTTTCATATATGATGATGATTTTTGCGTATGATTTTTTATTTTTTTTAAATATTAGTAACACCCATACGCTATGGTGGCAGAGTCTCTCATATTTGAATTAAAATTATTCATACGCTCCAAAATCACTAAATTCAAGTCCCCACTTAAGTCGGTTTTTTTTTCTTCTAAAAATATCCAACTCGTTCACTAGATCTTCTATTTTGAAGTTTCAGCTTTCAAGAAATTTTCTAGCCTAAAAGTCTAGTGTACAGTTCAGATGGTTGATGTTGATGTTGTTCTTGTTCATTTAGAATCAAGCTAAGTCGTTTTATTTTTCTTGATACGCAAAAATAGAGGTACAACGTAAAAAGCGTGTGCGTGTGTATGTGGGCACAAGGGCTACACAGCAAGCGAGTGAGTGAGTCTATTTACTTAGCATGTTGACATACTTAAGTTGTCTAAAATCTGCCAGAGAGACTGTCAAAAACGTTGTCCTTGACCTACTACATAAAACACAACCATATACAAATGTATGTTGTATACATATGCGTGTACGAATATACATATATGTATATGTATGTACTTAGGCACCCACTGAAGATAATTCATTAGAATCCCCACACAAATAATTGAAAACAATGTTTTCCTAATTTTCTATTTTGACCAACAAATAAGCAGAGCGAGAGAAAAAAAAAACGGACCGCACAAAAACACAGATAGAAAATAATCCTTTAGCTAATGCTTTCGTAACGTTTTCAAAATGCCTCGTTTGAGATAGCGGCGATGCCGAAGATGTTTAAATATTCAATACATACTGTCATCATCATCATCATGATCCGAGAGCAGATTTAACCGATTACACTGTGTTTTTTTTGCCCGAGTGTTTTTTCAGGCAAACATTGCGAATAAGGCTTTTTATGTATGTTAATGTTAGCATTACATTGTGAACGTGTGTAAGTGGGTTGCTTTTATAATAGCCGTGCCCGTACCCATATACTCATCCTCATCGTCGTCGTCGTCGTCCGTTGTCGCATTCGTTGTCCCTTGTCGTAGTCTCTTCGTTGCTCTTGTTTGTTTCTGAGGGAGTGAGAGAAGGAGAGAAGGGGAGGAGACGGGTCTTTGGTGTTGGCGGTCGTTGCTTGTCGTCATCATTGTGTCGTAGTCGTCGTCGTCGTTGTCATTGCCGTTGCCGTTGTTATTCTTGTTTGTGTTTGCCATTTAGTCAATGAGAGCCGGTGCTGCTGTCGCTCTCTATGCACGAGAGTCTGGCTGTATAGTGTGTGTGCAGGCAAGCGTGGGTTTGCTTTCTTCTGTGTGTGTGTGCGTGTGTAATTTTATACACAATTTTGTTGTTGGTTTTGTTATTGTTGTTCTGTACCCATGATATGTTCGGTGAATTTGTTCTCATTTTCAAAGTCTATTTTTAGGGATAAAACAAATGTATGTATATTATACATTTGTAAGTATGGATGTGTAGTACGAGCAGAGTGTACGTTGTACTCTTCTCATTTATGTGTGCCTGAGTTTAGATGATGGCTGTAAGCCTAAACTCACTCACACAGGCATACAAAGAGACACCCACAGACACGAGCAGAATATTTGTCCGCAGGGCTATTGTGTGTAGGCGTCTATGCGAGAGGGTGTTTAAGTCTGCTCTGTGCTGTGAGAGCCCCAGAGTGTGTAGCGTGGCTATGTGTGTGTGTGTGTGTGTGTGTGTGTGTGTGTGGAGGCTTCTATGTTTTTGTTGAAGGTTGTTAAGTGTCAATGCGTGCTTTTTGTTTTTTGGGGACAATTCATGTGTTCGGGTATTTTTTTTGTGCTGTCGAAATAAAAACGCCTAAACGTTTTTAATACTTGTCCTAAGCAGCATACGAACATATGAGGACCTCCCTCACTCACTACACACACACACACACACACACGCACTCACTCACTCATACAGACATTGAGATCAAAGCCTAAGACGTTTACGGTTGCAGTTGTTTTTTTTTTTCTTTCCTCTTTGCCTCACCCTTTAACGCGCTCTATGTTTACCCGGAGTGCGTGCGTGTGAGTATGTTAATGTTGTCTGCTGTTGGGTGGGCATGCTTTGCTTTGCCTTGCTGGCTTTTGCTGGATTTCAAGCACAAGTACAAGCATGTTTGTGCGTGCTTTTATTATACGTGTTGTTTCTCGTTATTTTTAAGTCCTTAAGGTGCTTTAAAAAATGCCTATGCCTAGGTCTGTCCCTGCCTCTTTGTTTCGTGTTATTTTTCAAGTTGAGCCAACAAAAGCAAATGAGAGAAAAAAAAACAAACAAGAACAAGAAGCAACATAAACCTGAAAGTATTAAAGCTGGCTACTCATATTTCCCCAGTCGGCGACATTGCAATGTTGCTCATAAACCGTTTCAAAGCATAATTTTTAAAGTTTTAAATTACATATGGGGAAAGCAAAAAGACAACAAAAATAAATTCCCATAAATTTGCCTAGTGTTTTGTGTGCTCATCAGACTTCCCTTAAAGATAATCTAAGCAAAATCGTGTTCAAGATGACTTTAGATTAATGACAGGCAAAGAAATATTGATATTTTATGTGTGTGCATAGATGTAAAATTTATATATTTGTTGTATACTTAAGCAAAAATTGGAATTTTTCATTCAAGTTTATCACCAAGTATGGCTTTTGCAAATTATCCTTTTTTTTTCGCAATTTTGTTTGCCTTTATTTTTATTGATTTTTCCCTCCCATACGCTCATAATATGTATTGTCAGTGATGTTGTCGATGACGACTTTAATGTCTGATTTTTAATGATGTCGTTTAATTTTATTGGCGATTTTGTTCTCTTAATAAATGTGGGATTTTTGTTTTCAATTTGCCTTGGAAATAATGGGGTTGTCGGAGTTAATTGGGGGTGTATTTTGCGGCATATTGTCTGTGTAATTTATGGGGCTCTTTTTAAAGAACAAAAAGCTTTTAATTTTAATGACAATTAATTTGTATGTATTTAAATTGCAACGATTTTAAGTTCGAACTCATCTGCAATAAGCCTTTAAGCAACCAAGCCAATACAAACAAATTTAAATATGTACCTAGAAAATTGCGAATTACAGTTTAAAGAGATTATATGTTCTTTTTAAGAAGATATTGTACAACATTCCTGTTGTGATCTCATAGAAGGCATTTTAGCCAATTTAAACTTAACTATCTTCATGCTAGATAACTAAGATATTCGCTGAAGTAATTAATTATTTACCAGTCATACCAAGCACTCGGAATTGGAGTGCCTGTTAACTTTCTGCGGCTAATATTTTGTGAACCTTTAAGTTCTCTCTTCGTAATTATGTGCTTATTATTCCCAGGCACATTTTTGAAACTCACATGCCATCTCTCTTCCCCCGCTTGCGTTATGTTATTACTGCATTAGTGTTCACACTTGAGAGCCTACTCACCGCCATGCTTGCTTACTTGCGTATGAGAAAAAATAACATTAACGTAGATGTGTTTTTTATTCATCAAAAAGTAAACTTAATTAAGAACAAGTTTCTGCACATCTTTGGGGGGGGAAAAACTTTAAATTATATATAAATAATTTGTGTTTGAGTCCATCAAAGACTTTGAAGGTGTATTACAAAAATTGGCAAAAATCACTTCACTTTCATACAATGGTATGATGTTGTGCACATCTTTAGAAAAATCTTTTTCCAGAAATGTATTCGTTGTGTCGATATGAAGGAGCTAAAGCACTCAAAAACGTACCACAAAAATGTGTGCAAAGATAGCCGAAAAATATGTTATATATTCGAAGGAATTTGCGATATAAGAGCGAGTTATTGATCGATACCTCCATTCCAAAGTATGCTAAGTCCAAACTAGTAGCAAATTTTATGAAATTTTTAAATTTGTATGGAATTCCTTTATAATGCAAATATAATGGAAATACTGTTTTGTGAATAACTTTTGATGGGGTTGCCAGATAAACACCAAATTATGACATAATACAAACTGAAATATTTAAAATTTAAAAGTGATTTATTGCTCTCAAATTTAAACAAAGTATTTATTAATGTATAGGGTGATCTAAGTAGAGATACTTTTTTCAATAGACTTTTTTTTGACAGATCACGTGTGAGTTATTTTTGTTAAGTATTGTTTGGCATTTCATCATGGAAAGGCATACGCCTGAACAACGTTTACAAATTATTCAGTTTTATTATCAAAATAATCTTTCGCCAATTGCGCTAAATGCATTTTTTTAAATAAAAAAAACACTTTCTAATCTACCCACGACCTTGACACCCATGAGCAATATTTTAGCTCTCGTTAAGAGCTATCTTTTTGCCATTGACCGATTCCCGATCCGACATACCGGAATCATCGGTCCATATTTCTTCAATAATGATGCCGGTGAGAACGTAACTGTCAATGGCGACCGTTATCGTGCCGTGATAACCGACTATTTGATGCCTGAAATTGAAGCTCGTGATCTCGGCGACATTTGGATTCAACAAGACGGCGCCACTTCCCACACATCGCATCAATCAATGGATTTATTGAGAGAACACTTCGGTGAGCAGATAATTTCCCATTTTGGGCCGGTCGATTGGCTACCAAGATCGTGTGACATCACACCGTTATACTTTTTCCTGTGGGGATATGTAAAGTCTAAAGTTTATGCGGACAAACCCACATCGATTCAGGCCTTGGAGCAAAACATCACGCGTGTCATTCGCCAGTTACTAGTCGAAATGCTCGAACGAGTCATCGAAAATTGGACTCAACGGATGGACCATCTGAGACGTAGCAGCGGCCAACATTTGATAGACATAATCTTCAAAAAATAAATGCCAAAGAATGTTCTTTCAAATGATAAAAACATTCCCCATTCAATTTTAACTTTCTGTGTTTTGTTCTTTAAAAAATAGGGAACCTCGAAATGGATCACCCTATATAACTGTGTCTCTAAGAAAGTGCAGAGTCATACAAATAAAAAAATATGCCATACATATATGTAAATGCACTCGAATTTCGAGAGTTTTATTCCACTAGATATGCAATGATCTTTGTGGTAAACTTTTAGGTACTTTGGTACCTGTAGATTTAAATGACATATTCATTACAGGAAAGCTGTGTGTTTAAAAATGTGCAGAATCAAATTGAAATAAAATGTAAATCAATGTAAAGATGATATTCTAAGGATGTGCAGAATCATGAAATTATATTAATTCATATGTGTAAAGTCATTCAAATGTTCCAATTGGCTCTGTAAACCTATATTTGTGGTGCACTTTTATTTATTTTAGTATCTTCAAATATAAATAAAATACCTATTACTGGGAAACTGTGTTTCTAAAGATGTGCAGAATCATATAATTATGATAATTCAGATGTGTAAATGCACACATGTTTGGTACGGCTACTTGTAATCCTATTTTTGTGGTACACTTTTAGGTACTTTAGTGCCTTCAAATTGAAATAAAATATTTTTTACTAAAAAGCTATCTATCAAAAGATGTGCAGAAGCATAGAATTATATTAAATCATATGTGTAAATGCACTAAAATTTCGCATGTTTCGTTCGACCGGCTGTAAACCGAATTTTGTGGTACACTTTTAGGTACTCTAGTATCCGCAAATTTTAATAAAATATTAATTAGCGTAAAGCTATATGTCTAAAGACGTGCAGAATGACACACTTATGTTTGTTGTGCTTTATTTGGCAAGCTAAAAATGTAGAGTGGTGACAACTTAAATACACAGTCAATACATGGTGCCTAAAAGTCGGCAACACTGAACAGTGTTGGGCACATGTTTCACAGGAAAACTTTGTAAAAATGTTCAGTACGATAAAATGATGCTTGCAGTGTTTTATTTGGCAAGCTAAAAAATGTGCTAAATTGGTGACAACTTAACATAAATGCCGCCAAGTCAATATTTTGTGTCTGCAACACGAGTTAGTGTTGCGTACATTTACATGCAAACAAAATACTGGCTTCGAAAACCTGTATCTGTGGTGCACTTTTATTTATTTTAGTATCTTCAAATATAAATAAAATACTTATTACTGGGAAACTGTGTTTCTAAAGATGTGCATAATCATATAATTATGATAATTCGGATGTGTAAATGCACACATGTTTGGTACGGCTACTTGTAATCCTATTTCTGTGGTACACTTTAAGGTACTTTAGTGCCTTCAAATTGAAATAAAATATTTTTTACTGAAAAGCTATCTATCAAAAGATGTGCAGAAGCATAGCACATATTAAATCATATGTGTAAATGCACTAAAATTTCGCATGTTTCGTTCGACCGTCTGTAAACCGAATTTTGTGGTACACTTTTAGGTACTCTAGTATCCGCAAATTTAAATAAAATATTAATTAGCGTAAAGCTATATGTCTAAAGTCGTGCAGAATGACACAATTAGGTTTGTTGTGCTTTATTTGGCAAGCTAAAAATGTAGAGTGGTGACAACTTAAATACACAGTCAATACATGGTGCCTAAAAGTCGGCAACACTGATCAGGCTTGGGCACATGTTTCACTGAAAAACTTTGTTTGTAAAAATGTTCAGTACGATAAAATAATGCTTGCAGTGTTTTATTTGACAAGGTAAAAATGTGCTATATTGGTGACATCTTAACATAAATGCCGCCAAGTCAATATTTTGTGTCTGCAACACAAGTTAGTGTTGCGTAAATTTACATGCAAACAAAATACTGGCTTCGAAAAAACTAGCATAATACATATTGATACCTTCATTCTAAAGTATGCTAAGTCGACTTAGCATGTTTTAGGGGAAAGCACTTTTAAATTCTAAATATTCCAGTTTATATTACGTTATAATTTGGCGTTTATCTGGCAACCCCATCACAAGTTATTCACAACAATGTCATTCTATTTGCATTATAAAGCAATTCCATACAAAATTAAAAATTTCAGAAAATTTGAATTGCCTCTCCTGAAAAGTTACTAGTTTCGACTTAGCATACTTCAGAATGAAGGTATCAATATGTATAATGCAAGTTTTTTCGAAGCCAGTATTTTGTTTGCATGTAAATTTACGCAACACTACCTCGTGTTGCAGACTTTCAGATACAAAATATATTGACTTGGCGTCATTTATGTTAAGTTGTCACCAATTTAGCACATTTTTTAGCTTGCCAAATAAAACACTGCCAGCATCATTTTTTCATACTGAACATTTGTACAAACAAAGTTTTCCAGTGAAACATGTGCTCAACACTGATCAGTGTTGCCGACTTTTAGGCCCCAAGTATTGACTTTGTATTTAAGTTGTCACCAGTCTACATTTTTAGCTTGCCAAATAAAGTACAGGGTTGCCCATATTCGACGGACCCACGGACTCGTTGGGCCCATTCCAATCGACGAGGCTTGTCCGCAGGCAACAATCTTTGCGTCAATTGAATTTTGTACGGGAACAAATGCAAATCAACGCGAATAATCCGTTGTAAAGTGGACCGAGCCATGCCCAACTGCTGAGAACGGCGTTTTTGGGATGTTCTTGGGGACCTCTCAACACTGGCTCGTACGGCAGCGATATTCTCGGCCGATCGCCTTGGTCGACTTTTATTTGGCCTCTTCGGATTAGAAAGAGCCTCACCAGTCGAAAATTTTTCGTTTAAACCCTTAATGGTGTTCTTAGAAGGCGCACTTCTCACATTTTTTAATATTTTAAAAGCACGTTGACTTGACTTCTTCTGTTGAATGTAAATTTCAACTATTTCAGAGCGCTCGCGTGGCGTGTATTGTTCCATGGTAAAAATCTGCTTGGACTGACGCTTCAAACGCGGTATGTCATTAAGCGATCTGACATCTCTGTCAAAAGTTATGGCGTTGCCAGATGGGTCCGTCGAATATGGGAGACCCTGTACAACAAATATAATTGTGTCATCCTGCACATCTTTAGGAATATAGCTTTACACTAATAAATATTTGAGGATACAAATGTACCTAAAAGTGTACCACAAATTTCGGTTTACAGCTAGTCGAACGAAGCATTCGAAATTTTAGTTAATTTACACATATGATTTAATATAATTCTATGCTTCTGCACATCTTTAGATAAGCAGCTTTTCAGTAAAGACTATTTTATTTCAATTTGAAGGCACTAAAGTACCTAAAAGCGTACCACAAAAATAGGATTACAAGTGGCCGTACCAAACATGTGTGCATTTACACATCTGAATTACCGTAATTATATGATTCTGCATATCTTTAGAAGCAGAGTTTCCCAGTAATGAATATTTTATTTCAATTTAAAGGCACTAAAGTACCCAAAAGTGTATCACAATTATAGGTTAACAGAGCCAATAGACAATGAATTAATATAATTTAATGATTCTGCACATCCTTAGAATATCAACTTTACATTGATTTACATTTTATTTCAATTTGAAGGCAAGAAAGTATCCAAAAGGGCCTCACAAAAATCATTGCATATCTAGTCGAATAAAACATTCGTAATTCGAATTCATTTACTTATAAAAAAGACATTAATATAATTCTGCACATCTTTAAAAACATAGCTTTTCTGTAATGAATATGTTATTTAAATGTAAAGATACCAAAGTACTTAAAAGTGCACCACAAAAATGTGTTGACTGCAAACTTATTGAAACATTCCACATTCGAATGCATTTATATGTATGCATTAATATCTTTTTCGGCTTCAGCACATCTTTACAATGACTTTTTTTAATTGATATATATTTTATTAGAATTTGAAAGCTGTAAAGTACATAAAAGTGTACCACCAAAATCATTGCATCTCTAGTGGAATAAAACTTTCCAAATTTGAGTACATTTACATATATGTATGGCATAGTTTTTTATTAGTAGTTTTATATATTCATAAATATACAGATATGATTCTGCACATCTCTAGAATGGAAAATTTCAACTGATATATATTTTATTAACATTTTAGGACTCTAAAGTACCGAAAATTGTACCACAGAAAGCAGTGTATAGCTAGATGAAC
This sequence comes from Eudasyphora cyanicolor, assembly GCA_963930755.1. Taxonomy (NCBI): domain Eukaryota; kingdom Metazoa; phylum Arthropoda; class Insecta; order Diptera; family Muscidae; genus Eudasyphora; species Eudasyphora cyanicolor. Next base: position 173,877,454 of record OZ005738.1, read on the forward strand.
CTTTAAAATTTTGAAATTATTTGCATATATATGACGTCAGAAAATTCTGTGATTATATACATCTTCAAAAAAGTGCTTTACAGTGATGTATAATTCATTTTAATTTGAAGGTACTAAAGTACTTAAAAGTGTACGACATAAATTGTTAAGCGGCTAGACAATCAAGACACTCGAGTTTACGTGAATTTACATACATGAGTATTCATTCGAATAATTTAACGATTCTGGTTATATTTAGAATGACATCTTGACATTGATATATGTATTTTTATTTTACAAATTTGAGCTCTAAAGTACCCACAAGTGTGCCACATAAATTGTTACTCGGCTAAGTCAACGAAACATTGGAACTGTGGGTTTGTTTTTATACAGACAATAGTATAATTTTATCATTCTGCACATCTTTAAGTATATAATTTTCCAGTGATCTATGGCTTATTACAATTTGAAGGCTCTAAAGTACCTAAAAGTGTACCACAAAAGTCGTTGCACATCTAAGTAAACTTTTTAGAATGCATTTAAACAATTCTATGATTCAGCACATGTTTAGAATGAAACATTTCCGCTGATGTATATTTTATTAAAAGAGGGCTCTAAAGCACTCAAAATTGCACCACAAAAATCGTTGTACTTCTAGGCCAAGGGTCTATTGGGAATTAGGAAGAATTTTTATACATACATGAATAGGATGTTATTCTGCACATATATAAATAAATAAATTTCCAGTGATTGTTACAATTTGAAGGTATAAAAAACCTTCAAGAAAGTTATAGGTGGCCGAACAAGAAATTCAAAATGTTAGTGTATTTACATATATTCGTCAACATAATGTTATGATTCTGCACATATTTAAGTGCACAGCATTCATATAATATATATTTTATTTCAATTTGAAGACAACAAAGTACCTAAAAGTGAACCACAAATCCATTGCATAGCTAGGCGAACAAAGAATTCGGAACTCGTGTCCATTTACATATCGATATCTCCATTCCAAAACATGGCAAGTGGAAAAAGGTTATTTTTCTGGAGAGGCGATAAAAAGTTTTATGAAAGTACCGAAAATTGTACCACAGAAAGCAGTGTATAGCTAGATGAACCTTTAAAATTTTGAAATTATTTGCATATATATGACGTCAGAAAATTCTGTGATTATATACATCTTCAAAAAAGTGCTTTACAGTGATGTATAATTCATTTTAATTTGAAGGTACTAAAGTACTTAAAAGTGTACGACATAAATTGTTAAGCGGCTAGACAATCAAGACACTCGAGTTTACGTGAATTTACATACATGAGTATTCATTCGAATAATTTAACGATTCTGGTTATATTTAGAATGACATCTTGACATTGATATATGTATTTTTATTTTACAAATTTGAGCCCTAAAGTACCCACAAGTGTGCCACATAAATTGTTACTCGGCTAAGTCAACGAAACATTGGAACTGTGGGTTTGTTTTTATACAGACAATAGTATAATTTTATCATTCTGCACATCTTTAAGTATATAATTTTCCAGTGATCTATGGCTTATTACAATTTGAAGGCTCTAAAGTACCTAAAAGTGTACCACAAAAGTCGTTGCACATCTAAGTAAACTTTTTAGAATGCATTTAAACAATTCTATGATTCAGCACATGTTTAGAATGAAACATTTCCGCTGATGTATATTTTATTAAAAGAGGGCTCTAAAGCACTCAAAATTGCACCACAAAAATCGTTGTACTTCTAGGCCAAGGGTCTATTGGGAATTAGGAAGAATTTTTATACATACATGAATAGGATGTTATTCTGCACATATATAAATAAATAAATTTCCAGTGATTGTTACAATTTGAAGGTATAAAAAACCTTCAAGAAAGTTATAGGTGGCCGAACAAGAAATTCAAAATGTTAGTGTATTTACATATATTCGTCAACATAATGTTATGATTCTGCACATATTTAAGTGCACAGCATTCATATAATATATATTTTATTTCAATTTGAAGACAACAAAGTACCTAAAAGTGAACCACAAATCCATTGCATAGCTAGGCGAACAAAGAATTCGGAACTCGTGTCCATTTACATATCGATATCTCCATTCCAAAACATGGCAAGTGGAAAAAGGTTATTTTTCTAGAGAGGCGATAAAAAGTTTTATGAAATTTTCAAATTTGTCCCCGAAAAATGCTAAGACGACTTGTGTATGTACATTAATATAATGTTATCATTCTGCACATTTTTAGGAGGCCAGCTTTCCAATGCTGAAGGTTTTAGCGCAATTTTAGTTCAATAATGTACCAGAAAATGTACCACAAGAATCGGTGCACAGATATTCAAACATTTTAGATTGGGGTGCATTTACATACATACATACTTTCCTTTAATATAATGATATGATTCTGTTCATCTTTAGAATGACATCTTCCCATTAAGGCATATTACAATTCGAGACCACTAAAGTACCCAAAAGTGTACCCCAAAAATTGTTACTCATTTAGGGCAAAGACGTATGTATTTGACATGTGGGTGAATATTTCATACCCACATTAATATTATTTTATCATTCTACATATCTTTAAAAATAGTTTTCCTCCGATACTTTATTACAACTAAGGCGCAATAATGTACCCAAATAAGTATCCCGAAAATGGACATTCAAATTGGTCATACTAGAAAAAGTCATGGTTATAGTTTATATGCAAAGTTCATAGTCATAGTTGTGATAAATTTTTAAATGACATTCGTGCCTAAAAGGTTTCCCACAAGTTTTTGCGACTCACCCTCCCTCACATGGTAGTATGATAAAAAAGTCAACACATTTCCTATTAGTTGACTGTTTTGTCTACAACCCATAACCTTTTGGTGAATGAATATTAAGTTGATTAAAAAGAAACTATAGTCTTAATTATCTTATTATACTATACACTTATATGTGTATGAAATATTTAGATGAATAAAAATTCATTTTTTCTTATCCACAATATAATAATAATTACTACTACCCACGTAGTAGAAGAATTTTGTGAGTACAAAGAAACTTTTTTTTGTTGATCTAGATTCAGTTTTGTTATGACCTCTTGAACTTTTGAGCTACTTAAAAGTGAAGTGGGGCGGCTGCTTTCAAATTAATTTGTTGATAATTATTATTTTATTTATTTGAGGGTGCTCGAAATGGTTTTCGAATGACTTTGATATCTTCTGTTTCTGTTGACTAATGATTAGTTTTACAAATGGTTTATGTGAACAAAATCGTTATTTGAAGTTTATGTTAATGACACGCTTTTGAAGAGAAATTAATTTATTTGTATCGTATGGAAATTACATATGTATATGGTAATTATATTAAATTTACCTCAAACAAATAGGCTAGCCTGAATTAAAATTAATTATAGACGAGAACCATGTTAATTGTTAATAAAAATTGCCGATGCTCTCAGATTTTGATGAAACATGGTGTTCTAATATCGGATATAAAATTTTGTTGAAATATCTTCCTAAACTATGGGAGATATATACATTTGAACATTAGAAGTTGGCAAAAAAATATCGAAGATTGATTGCATTAAAATGCACATAACTTTCGTTCTACGAGAGCTATTTACATATTTTGTTTTGACCTAGATTCCTAAAGACTTCGGCTTTAGTAATAGACATTACTTATTTTTAAAACTTAGACATTTTTATTTTTAAAACACTAATTAAAAATCTAGATTTTTTCCAAAAGTAATATTTTTAAATTGAAAAAATGTGAATAACCCAGATGCGCCTTATTTGTCAACAAATTATTTTGGGATCGCCGGTAGTTTGTGAGATACACTATGCAACAAATGAACACTTTTTGAAAAATACCCGGACTTGACAGTATAGGTTCGATTCTACTATCAAAGGGTAGTATAACCCTATACTCAGTTTGGCAAACATGGTGACCAATTTTCTCTTATGGGCCTCCAAAGTTTCTGAAAATCAGGGGGCGGCTCAAAAAAGGTGTCATCAGCTTTTGTCCAACAACTAATTCAGACTTGGTGACGCCGCTTAACTATATTTGGCAATAATGTAGCTAAGAATATACTGAACAAAAGTTTCTTAAAATTTTTTGCGAAAAAAATTTTTCCGGTACTTTTTTTGAAAAAGTAAAGGAAAACAATATTTTTTTTTTCACTTTTTTCAGCATAACTTCCAGGGACTCGTAATTTTTTAATAACAATTGTTGGCAAAATTGTAGCCAACGTAAATCTGAACAACTTTTGTGAACATATCAATACAATCTGAACGTGTCTGGGCACGCTAAATAGCTTAAAAAACCACATTGTACCCCAAAAATGTTAGTATTTCACTATTATTAATATATACTTTTTTGGTATAGGGTATGATCAGCAAATTTATAGAAAATATTAAGGCCAATATTTTTGTGGAACATATTAACCCTCTATCTCCCCCACATAACTGTAATTGTTGGCCCCATTTTAACAAAACGTAAAAACACCCCTTAAAATGGGGAAGGCGGGGATGAAATGTTCTACAAAAATGTTGGCCATAAATTTTTACTATATGTGTCAGAACACCCCAAAGCCCGAAACTTAACACAAAAACCAAAAAAGGTCAAATCCCTGTTCGTGCAGCAATGTTGTCATACGATTTAGTGGTCGAAGCAATAACGATGCCAATAAAGGCCGTTTTTGACTGGAATTTGACCGTTTTTTTTTGGTTTTTGTGTTAAGTTTCGGGCTTTGGTGTGTTCTGTCACTGATCATACCCTATACCAAAAAAGTATATTTTTTTACATAATAGTGAAATACTACCATTTTTGGGGTACAATGTGGGTTTTTAAGCTATTTAGGTTGCCCAGACACGTTCAGATTGTATTGATATGTTCACAAAAGTTGTTCAGGTTTACGTTGGCTACAATTTTGCCAACAATGTTATTAAAAAATTACGAGTCCCTGGAAGTTATGCTGAAAAAAAGTGAAAAAGAAATATTTTTTTCCTTTACTTTTTCCAAAAAGTACCGGAAAAAAATTTTTTTTCCCAAAAAATTTTAAGGATCTTTGTTCAGTATATTCTTAGCTACATTATTGCCAAATATAGTTAAGCGGTATCACTAAGTCTGAATTAGTTGTTGAACAAAAGCTGATGACACCTTTTTTGAGCCGCCCACTGATTTTCAGAAACTTTGGAGGCCCATAAGAAAAAATTGGTCACCAATTTTGCCAAACTGAGTATAGGGTTATACTACCCTTTGATAGTAGAATCGAACCTATACTGTCAAGTCCGTGTATTTTTTTCACTGTTGCACAGTGATATCAATAAAAGAATAAGATAAATTGACATTTTAGTTGTGACGTTCTTGCACTAAATGAGCGATATGAATGAAAGCAATTTTTTTTACTTTGATTGCTCATTTCTAGTAAAATAAGATAGACATGCGAAGGTATGTGTCCTCGTCGGTACAATGAGGCGTATGATTAACTAAATCTCAGTTGATGTTACGTATACCACTCAATGGTATTATCGTTGAAATATTTATCAATCTCTTAAAATGGATTTAATAAATTTATGTTGGCAATTTGCAGAATTCGTGTGAATCTGTCATTGTCAATCTGTTAACGAGAATAAACAATAAAAGTACACCTACAGATTTTGTTACAAATACTCTGACATAAATTCAGACATAGGTGATCTATTCTATTAATTGAAAATTAATATACATATACCAAACGTGGTGGGCAGGATAACTTCTGCGGATATCGTCCAGTGGGTTATACTCGTATCTATCTATCTATCTGGGTACTATGTGTTGTATGAGTAATTTGATTTCAATTGAAATTGCATATACTACACATTGTTTTTATCACAAGGCGGATTTTAAATGGTTAAAGTAATTTTTATTAGAAAAGGCCAAAATACTGAAATCGTATTTGTAAACGACCCTTCCAATCTCAACTTCCACAAGAAAATTCTATATTATAGAAGGACTTATAAAAAGAGACATGCATTTTTGGAATTTGTGTACTTAGTGGGTACTATGTGTCGTATGATATATTGCCATATTACCATTAATATTACGTATACAATTCAAAGATGCCAACTTTATGAGGAATAGGATTTCTAAAGAGAATGATTCACATTTTTTATGACGTTTGAAATTTCTATACTCTGTAGTTACCATGTGGTAATTGGAGTTTAATAAATATTACATATACCGTTCAATCCTTAGTTATCATATTAATATTATAAAATCGTCTTTTTGTTTGTTTATCTGTCCTAGCATCACGCCTAAACTTTTGAACCAATTTCTTTGAAACCTCTTGAAAATATATGCCAATACTCGGAAATTAAAATAGGCTATTTCGGTTTTCGATTTTCTGCCAAGTGATTTTGGCTCATCTGACCGCTCAGGCTCCTTCCTGTAAGAGCTGGAAAGCTGAACTTTTACCCGCAAAGGCAGGAGTGTTGCATAAACCAATGGCTATTCCCGTAGTAATGTCATGTCATGTGGTCACTCCTGTTGCTATCAAAAACTTGAGTATAATTTTTGTCTTTGTATATCTTCACATACGGGTTGCCCATATTCGACGGACCCACGGACTCGTTGGGCCCATTCCAATCGACGAGGCTTGTCCGCAGGCAACAATCTTTGCGTCAATTGAATTTTGTACGGGAACAAATGCAAATCAACGCGAATAATCCGTTGTAAAGTGGACCGAGCCATGCCCAACAGCTGAGAACGGCGTTTTTGGGATGTTCTTGGGGACCTCTCAACACTGGCTCGTACGGCAGCGATATTCTCGGCCGATCGCCTTGGTCGACTTTTATTTGGCCTCTTCGGATTAGAAAGAGCCTCACCAGTCGAAAATTTTTCGTATAAACGCTTAATGGTGTTCTTAGAAGGCGCACTTCTCACATTTTTTAATATTTTAAAAGCACGTTGACTTGACTTCTTCTGTTGAATGTAAATTTCAACCATTTCAGAGCGCTCGCGTGGCGTGTATTGTTCCATGGTAAAAATCTGCTTGGACTGACGCTTCAAACGCGGTATGTCATTAAGCGATCTGACATCTCTGTCAAAAGTTATGGCGTTGCCAGATGGGTCCGTCGAATATGGACAACCCTGTATATATACAACGACAAAAATTATACTCAACAAATATATGCTTACTGTGGTCAGTGTAGTAGTGACCAACACAATTTTTTTTATTTAACAACAAATTCTGACCACATTAGCCCATAACAAACAACAATTTTCATTATTTCATTGATTTTTAACGTTCCATAAAAGCTAAACGTATGCAAATTTATATGTACATACTGACCTTAAGAAGATGTCCAGCCTGAGGACAGAAATCGAGTGCTAATTTTGTAAACCCTACACCACACTGTGGTCCTGGGTATTATGAGTTTGTGCATTTGTAACAACCAAAGGGAGGATTTAACCATGTCCGTCTGTCCGTCCGTCTGTTATTGTCCGATTGTAGTAAAATTTAGCACAGTGCTCTTTTTTTACCCAAGGACGATTCCTATTGAAAGTAATGAAAATCGGTTATTGGGGGCTAGATATAGCCCCTATATATATGTTACTTCTGATGTAACATGTGAGCGCTGCAGAATCTGTATTTTATATTCAATCAGTACAAAAGTCGGCAGAAAGGGGCTTCTTATTACGTGAATGATTACTACCAAAGTTAGGGAAAGTCCGTTCAGATTTAGATGTAGCCCCCATATATATGTTAACCCCGATGTGACATGTAAGCGTTGTAGAAACTATATTTTATATTCAATATATTTCTTGTTACACGTATGAACACTGCCAAATTTGGTAGAAATCGGTTCAGATTTAGATATAGCCTTTATATATATATGTTACTCCCGATTTTACATGTGAGCGCTGCAGAATCTGTATTTTATATTCAATCAGTACAAAATTCGACATAATGAAGCCTTTTATTACATTAATGTCTTTTTAATCAGAATATTTCAATGGAATATCATTCAGCTTCAGAAGTTTTCATCACTGTAATAATATGTAACCCGGGTAAAGCCGGTATAAAACACTAGTCATAAATAAATTTTTCTCTATATTAAAAATATTTTTTTTAAGTTAAAACCCGGGTTTATAATTCAACTTAAATTAATATTTTGCATACAAATCAAAGTTGCCCTCTTGGTCAGAAAACAATCAGTTCTATAGAAGGACTCGTAATAAGAAAGGTGCAACTTCGTGAGTACCCTGTGTCGTATGATTAATTAAATTTTAATTAATATTGCATATACCATTTTGTACTTCTTGAGTACTAAATGCCGTATGAGTAATTCTATAATGAATTTCAATTATTGTTACATATACCTGTCAGATCTTAGATGTACAATCTTGATCATAAAATACTGGTCTATAGAATGACTTGAAAATGAACCAGTAAGGAAAGGCAGAAAGTCGGCCGGGGCCGACTATATAATACTCCACACCTCCCTAACAATACGATAAGGGTCATTGCGATAATAATGTGGAATAATTGGTAAATGGGTAGGAGCATATTATCTAATTCTGAACCGATAATCGCTAAATTAAGCAATATATTTCTTAAATTGAGAAACATCTTTCTGAAAAATTTTAATGATCGGAAGTAAAGTACAACTTATATAGCGCTATGATACCAAATCAGGAGGAACATATGTATATATGGAGGTCATGTATAAATCTGAACCCATTTTCTCTGAATACACATTCATGTAAAAATACCATTTTCTATCGAATTTCTTACAGATCGGATTTAAAATACAATCTCTACAGCGCTTACATGTCAAATCGGGGGTAACATATATATGGGGGCTATATCTAAATCTGAACCGATTTTCTCCGAATTTGGCAGTATTCCTTTATGTAGAAAGAAACCACTTTTTGCCGAATTTCGCACTGATCGTATATAAAATAACATTTTTACAGCGCTTACATGTCAAATCGGGGGTAACGTATATATGGGGGATATATCTAAATCTGAACCGATTTCTTCCAAATTTAAAAGTGTTCATTCATATAATAGGAAACCTCTTTCTGACGAATTTCATACTGATCGGATATAAAATACAGTTTTTAAAGCGCTTACATGTGAAATCGTGGGTAACATATATATGGGGGCTATATCTAAATCCGAACCGATTTTCTCCAAATTTTGCAGTGTTAATTCGTATAATCTGAAACCTCTTTTTGCTGAATTTCATACTGATCGGATATAAAATAAAGTTTTTACAGCGCTTACATGTCAAATCGGGGCTAACATATATATGGGGCTATATCTAAATCTGAACCGATTTTAACCAAATTAAATAAGGATCGTCCTTTGGCCAAAAAAAAGATCTGTGTGAAGATTCGACGAGATCGGACCATAATTGCGACCTGTACTTTGATTACAAGAATACGTGCACAGACAGACGGACAGACAGACAGACAGACGGACATAGCTAAATCAACACACAAAGTGATTCTAAGTCGATCGGTATAATAAACGATGGGTCTATTACTTCTCCTTTTGGGTGTCACAAACAAATGCACAAATTTATAATACGCTGTACCACAGTGTGGTTTAGGGTATACAAATATATAATTCGTGTGTTCTATGTGCTGTATGAGTAATTTCATTTTAATTAATATTACGTATACGTGTAGCACTGACTTATAACGAGGAATGTTTACTCACTCAAAATCTGGTTTTTAAACGTATTTGTAGTACAGAAATATTTCAATAGATTAAAGGATGAAAGTTGACTATTAAAATTTAATGAATTATTTAGATATAATGTCAACCGTTGTTAGGTTTATGTAAATATATGATTTATTTATAGTATCGGCATTGCCCGTAGGGTATCTTTCTGGTTACTATGTGTTGTATGAGTAATTCGATCCCAATTAAAATTGTGTATAGTACTTCTCATGAAGATATGTGTCGCTTATTATACACATTTTATGTATATTTACCATTGATATGACATTGTGAATATATATGTGTTTTTGTCAGCTTGATGACGAAAAGTCTAGCCTATAGAAATATGTAGGTATATTCTTGTAAAAAGAAAAATTTAACAATTTTAATGACATTTGCAATTTTTATGCTATGTGCCGTATGAGTGATTTAATTGCAATTAATATTACGTATATCACTCAAAGGTTACTTATCATAACACAGTACAGCATTTTTCAGCTTATTGATTTGAGACTCAATTCTGAGAATTGGGTAGCCCCAAAAATAAGAACTTCTGCATCATTCGTTTAGTCAAGTTCGCTCAATTAATAGTTTAATGGCCATACGATTTTTTTTGCTCAAGGTGGATTTTTAGCACTTTTTCCATATTGTTTTCTCGGTATACCGTACGGAATATCTCTTTTGTGTCTGAAGCAAAGTTGTAGACATTGAAAAGGAGAAAAAATGCGGAATAAACCTACCCGAAAAAAGTGCATCCAGTACCTTAAAAATAGCAAAAATATTATGTTCTGTTCTGCGTTATAATATTCTGTTTTATACGTATCCGTGTTAAGTATGACGTATACGTTTACGTATTTTTTCAATATTTTACTGACAGATATTTTATGACTTTGTGGGCATTTTTGCGATTTTAAGTTACTAGATGCACTCTTTTCGGGTAGGTTTGTTCCGCATTTATTTATGTTTTGTTCTGCGTTATAATATTCTGTTTTATACGTATCCGTGTTAAGTATTACGTATACGTTTACGTATTTTTTCAATTTTTTACTGACAGATATTTTATGACTTTGTGGGAATTTTTGCGATTTTAAGTTACTAGATGCACTCTTTTCGGGTAGGTTTGTTCCGCATTTTTTTCTCCTATTCAATATCTACATCTTTGCTTCAGACACAAAAGAGATATTTCGTACGGTATGACAACAATATAGGAAAAGTGCTAAAAATCCACCTAGAGCAAAAAAAATCCTATGGCCATTGAATTATTATTGAGCCAACTTGGCTAAACGAATGGTGCAGAAGTTCTTATTATCCCCTCACCTTAGAGAGGAGGGTATATATCATTAGCTACGAGCCAAAAGTGTAACACATCGAAGGAGTGACCTAAGACCCTAAGTATGTTCGGCGGATATCCGTTTTGGGCCATTTTAAGTCGAGTGAGCAATGTCCGTCCGTCTGTCTGTCTGTCTGTCTGTCTGCTGGCTGGTGCGCACGATAACTCTCGAAAGGAGTAACCGATTGACTTCAAATTTTGTATGTGGTAATATTTTTTTCTATCTCCGGCTAAGTTCGAAGATGGGCCATATTGGTCCACTCCTTCTAGTACCTCCCCCACAAAGGATTAAAATTTAGTGAAATATTGATTATTTAATAACTTCTATACTACTTATTTGAATTCTCTGAAATTCTACACATAGTATTAGTTTATTAGTCACTATTACCTCGAGAAAAATGGGCGAAGTTGCCACGCCCCTTTTGGTACCTCCCACACAAATGGACAAATTTGAACCAACAGTTAATAGCTTATAACTTTATTACCAGTTCATACAAAGACTTGAAATTTTGTACAGTGTAATGGTTTAATAGTACCTACAATACAGTGAAAATGGGCATTATTGCCAAGCTCCTTTTGGTACCTCTCACACAAATGGAACATTTTGTACCAAAAGTTACCAGCTTATAACTTTAATACCAGTGCATACAAATACTTGAAATTTTGTACAGTGTAATGCTTTTATAGTACCAAGAGTCCAGAGAAAAATGGGCGAAGTTGCCACGCCCCTTTTGGTACATCCCACACAAATGGACAAATTTGAACCAAAAGTTAATAGCTTATTACTTTATTACCAGTACATACAAAGACTTTTGTACAGTGTAATGGTTTAATAGTAGCTACAATACAGTGAAAAATGGGCATTATTGCCACGCTCCTTTTGGTACCTCTCACACAAATGGACCATTTTGTACCAAAAGTTACCAGCTTGTAACTTTAATACCAGTGCATACAAATACTTGAAATTTTGTACAGTATAATGCTTTGATAGTACCAGAATCTAGAGAAAAATTGGCGTTTTTGGCACGTCCCTTTTGGTACCTCCCACACAAATGGACATTTTTGTACCAAAAGTTAAAAGCTTTTACTTTAATACCAGTGCATACAAATACTTGAAATTTCGTAACAAAACAAAAAATTCTTTTACTAAAAATTTTTTGGGACTCAAGGTGAGGGGATTCATAAGTCGGTTTACACGACTGAACTTTCTTACTTGTTTTTGGGATTACTTTCACGTCCAATTCTCAGAATTGAGTCTCCAAAACATGTGTTGTACTGCGTAATGGTATTTGTCTTTATATTAAAATAAATTTTAAATGATTAAATGAATTGATCTTGACAATCAGTAAAATATGAATGATATATATAAAACTGTTCTTTGGAATAAGGCAATACTTGTTCGTGTGTGCAAACTTGGTCAGGTAAAAATGGCTTTAGAACCCCTGTCATTTCCACATACAAAATTTAACGTATGATAATGATATACAGGGTTTTCAAGAGTGATATGATTTCTTTGAAAAAAACGCACTTATTGTTAAGGAAAATCAAAAGTTTTTTATGTAATGCGAAGTACAATCGATACAATTAAGTTCTAAATAAGTTCGATGAACCCAATTTCCGAGCACTTTTTCCACTAAATCAAGTCGTATGTCATGGAAGGCACGTTCAATATTGACTTGTAAAGCTTAAAGAGAGTCTGGTTTGTTTCAAAAGACCAATGACTTCGAGTAATCCCACAAGAAATAGTCTAATGGTGTTAAATCACAACTTCTTGGAGGCCATTCAATATCACAATTTCTTGAAATAATCGAATCTCTAAACATTTCTGGCAACAATTCAATTGTTTCATTTGCGGCACGTAGCCACAATCGGTCAGTGGCAAAAAGATAGCTCTTAACGAGAGCTAAAATGTTGCTCATGGGTGTCAGGTCGTAGGTCGACTGGAAAGTGTTTTTTTTTGGATTTAAAAAAAACGGACTTAGCATAATTTTCAAATGTGAACGGAAAGTTTATTTTTGCTCCAGCTCCTTAACGGTACGTCGGATCGGGAATCGGCCAAGGTCGTAGGTCGACTGGAAAGCGTTTTTTTTTAAATGGACTTATCGCACGAAAAGTTGCTATTGGAGAACGATTATCTTGATAATAAAACTGCATACTTTGTAAACGTTGTTCTTGCGTATATCGCTCCATGATGGAATTGTAAACACTACTGAATACAATGAAAAACAAATGACAGATCATGACATATTACAAATGACCGAAACGTCACTTCAAAATCATATCATCCCTATTGGAAAACCCGTTAGTTACTTTCACGTCCATTTCTCAGAATTGAGTCTCCAAAACATGTGTTGTACTGCGTAATGGTATTTGTCTTTATATTAAAATAAATTTTAAATGATTAAATAAAACTGTTCTTTGCAATAAGGCAATACTTGTTCGTGTGTGCAAACTTGGTCAGGTAAAAATGGCTTTAGAGCCCCTGTCATTTCTCATAAAAAATTTAACGTATGATGATGATATATTTGGTTAGTTACCATGAATATATTTATCGCTATATAAAACTACAGTTTAAATGATTAAATGAATTGATCTTGAAAATCAGTAAAATTTGAATGATATATCTAAAACTGTTCTTGGAAATAGATTAATACTTGTACGTGTGTGCAAGCTTGTTTAGTTAAATTGTGCTCTAGAGTCCTAGGCATTTTCCTATATAAAAAATTGACCATATGATGTATATCATATATGTACATATCGCTATCTTCAAAAGTGATGTAACTCAAAATTGAAAATTGTCTAGATGTGTAACTTTAAGTTCGTATAAAAAAATAAGAAACATGTATGTAATAAGTTATTTAAAAACGCTGAATAATCCGAAATAGAGTTGTAAACTAAATTTCGCTGAGATTAATTTATGGGCATTTTCAAAATTTCGTATTTCTCTAAGGCAAATTCTAAAATTTTAATTTTGATTCAGTAAGCGATATGTGAATGAATTTAACTTCACGCTCATTTATGATGATGATATATATGTATGTACATGTCACCATGACTTTAAATTCATTGTATACAATCTCCTTAACCCTTAACAACTGAATGTGACTATCTGTGTGCGCGTGTGTGTGTGTGTTTTTATTGTGCAATTCTGTTTAAATATTGTTGATGGTTTATTTTTTCATGGCATTTCCTTTTCTTTGGTTTTGCTATTTTTCTTTTCATATTATATATGTATATATTTTTAAATAAATTTTAATGAATTTCCGTTTGCTGTTGTTGGTCGATGGTTTTTGTTATTGTTGTTGTTGTTGTTAAATATGGTCTCGTGGTTGTTGTTCTTGTTGTTTGTGGTTGAATGATGAGAAGAAATGATGTTTTGATGAACGATGAACAGTGATGAGCGTACGCTGCAAAATGTCGTTGATGATGATTGAGATGATAATTCCTCCTCTCCACCTTTTTTTTGTGATGGAGGGGGAGGCGGTGGACGCAGTAGGAATGTTATGGCATTTTTTTTTTAAAGAAGTGGTGATGTACGATGCTTGAGAAGAGTAACTGTGTTTTGTTTTTAAATGCATTTAATACCTTATAGTAGACGTAGGCATTGTCCATAAGTTTTGTTTGTGTTTTTTAGCTTGAGTTATTAGATGCCTCTTAATGCTGGTTTTTTTTTTGCAAGACGACTTTTTTTTTGCTAAATTAAAAATTTGTACGTGGCCGTAGTGTTGTTCTTGGAGTTGCTATTGCAGTCGTTGTTGTTGTTGTTGGTGCTGATGCTGATTCTTTAGGAGAAGTTTGTCGTCGTCGTGGACGTAGTGGTGTTGTTAATAGTGAGTACTTTTATTAGTTAGTAGTTTTGTGTTGGTAGTAGTAGTAGTACTCGTAGTAGTGACCAAATGTTTAAAGGTCACTACGAAGCTATCGTTGTCGTTGTTGTTTTTGTTTCTGTTCTTGTTCTGCCACCGAGAGCGAGAGAGCTCTTGCATGCGTGCCTGTGTTTTTCGGTTTGTAAGAGAGAGTGTGTATGTGTAACTGTTTCGGTTTCGGTTTCGGTTTCTGTGTAAAGTGTAAAGTGTGTCTGTTTAGTGTTTTGTGTGCGTGTGTCACAAACGAATCACGTCGTATGAGTGGCGTCTTTTTCGTCGTTCACTAATGACGACTCTCTTTTCTCTGCTCTAGGGCTGGCTTCGTTTTATTTTGCTGCTGCTGCTGCGCTTCGTCTGGTTCGTCCCGTTTGTCTTTGGTAATTCGATAGCTTTTTCGTTTTCTCCGTTTTGTGCTTCGGCTTTAGCTGCTGCTGCTCGCTCTACTGCTTCATTTAATATGATGTTTCCTGGTTATTATCTTTTATGTTATTGTTTTTTTTTCTTCGTCTTGCTGTTGTTGTTGTTGTTATTATTGCTTCAGTTCGTTTTGGTCATAAATTATTAACAATTGAATTGTGTAGACAAGCCGACTTAGAGAACAGATTCAGAGTTTGTCGTCGTTGTCGCCGTCTGTCTTGAGTGTCGGTCTATGTGTGTGTGTGTGAAAGTTGTTTGTTCGTCAGTTCGTTTCTTTTGGTCAGCCGTCAGTTGTCGTTGTTGTGAGGATTTGTTTAAAATTGTTCTTTTTTTCTCCCTCAACGTTTATTGTTATTGTTTCTTGGTGGCGGAGGCGTAAAACGGAAAACCAGCCGAAGATTTTCCTCGTAATTCGTTGTGTGTAATTTTGCTCTTTTTTTGGGGTTTCTGTTCTGGCCTTTCTTAACGTTTCCTCGTCGTCGTCGTTTTGGTTTTTTTTGTCCCGATTTCGTTGTTTTTGTCGCAGTTTTAGCTTTTGGCTTTTTTTTGCACAACCAACTGCCTCAGGGCTAAGTTGGGTGGTTTAGAAGTGGGGGGTTTTGTTGCTCGTTGTTGTTGTTGCTGCTGCTGTTGGCTTGCAAATTATTGATTTTATTTATATATTTTCTTCTTAAAAGTACGCCAAGCGTAATGACGAGCCTAAGATTTGCAGGAATTAACACTTTTTTTTAGAAAAAAAAAACTTTATTTGTTTTTTTCTACTTTTTAATTTTAGATTTTTTAAGGTTTAACATTAGTGGTTGTTGTCGTTTGTGATTTTTAATTGCTTTTTGTTGTTGCTGCTGCTGTTGCGGTTGTTGTTGTTGTAAAGGCACCAAGGTTTTGTGAACGATTTCACAAAAAAACCAAAGAAATTATGTGTATATCCTTTTTAAAGGGGGGAAAAAAGGATATTTATTTTCTTTTAGATTTCTTTTCTTTTCTATTTTTTGCAAATAATTGCAATTCGCAAAATATAACCTGCAACCTGCTTACGTAGTAGGTGGGGAGGGGAGAGAAAACACAAAAAACAAACAATTTTTTGTTTTAAATTTTTTTCACGCGCGTTTTTCCGACATTTTGTTTCTTGCGTTCCTTTCACGAAAGTATAATTTTTTTGTTTGAAATTCCCGTTTTTCCCGGATGCTTAGGCGTTTGGTTTAATTTACAATTCGTTTGGCTGGATGCTTTTAGGTTTTCTTCCTTTTTTTCAATATTTTTTTCTTGGTATTCAAATCAAACAAAAAAGGAAAACGCCACTCTCGCGCGTTGCTTCGCTTTCGTGTTTCAAAACCTTAAACGTTGCTTATACAACTGGCCTCACATACGTAGCTTTTTATGCTCCAAAGGCCTTCAAAACTGCATTGCAATGCACGCGAAAAGCTTTTTGTGTGTTCCGCCAAAGCTTAGACAAGCAAACACACAGGCAGACACAGAATTCTCATTATGCATTTGCTGGCTGGCATCACATGGTTGCCGAAAGCTTTACGAGCTAATGGCCGAGAACTCTCAGCAACATATGTTTCTGCAATGCAGAAATATAAAGCAACTTCTCTTTCTCTCACACAAGAATATCTCTCTCTAATACGAAATTTGATAGAGAGTGAGCGCGAGCAGGAGAGGTTTATAGCCTTTCGGAAAGCTTTTTTTTAGTTTAAGCTATATGTTGTCTTAGGTTTTAACATAAAAGCTATAGAGTGACTTACAAATGTTGCCGCCTCAACAGTTCTGTTGTCGTAATGTTGTTATTGCTGCTGTTTGTCCACTGTTGTTTCGGCTTGGACAAATATTGATTTATTTAACATATAGCTTAGCTTTTTTCGCCTTTTGAGTATGGCGGAATTTGAAACCTAGAACGCGCAAAAATGTACCACACCACAGAACAGAGCGTAAGTTTTTCACAATTCCATAGTCCACTGATGTTCTTGTTGTTTATGTTTTCGTCACCAATGCTTTAGCTGCTGTTGCTGCTGCTGACGTCGTCATCCTCATCTTCGTGGTTATTGTTGTTGTTCTCTTATATCCTTGTTCTCATTTAAGCACATTTAATATTGCCGTTGTTGATGTGTTTTGTTTGTGTGCACGAGTATGTTTTTCGCCCTTCTCCCCTTCCCCCTCCTCATAATCATCGTAGTTGTAGTCGTCGTTTTTTTTTTCGTCGTTTGCATTTTAATCGAGTAGTTTGTATGTACGACGAGGAACACTCGTCGTAGTTGGACGTACTCGTTCCTATCCATACGTATGTGTGTATATGTATGTATTAATGTCGATTTCTATGTTTATGTAGATATACAATATGACCGATATGTGTTTGGGTGTTCGGGTGTGCGTGTGTGCTGGTGATTTTATGTTCTGTTATGTTCGCTCATAGGGTTGCTGCTATGTAAACAGACTTACAGTTTCATGGGGAATTTGCTTCGCCTCCATAATCTGTGTAATCTTTATTTATTTTCTTAAAATATGCAGATTTGTTTTTTCTTCATGTGGTAAATTCTTGGAGTATTGTATAGAATTATGCATTTAGCTTGTTAATGAATAATTGGCATGCTAACAATGGCAGACAGAGGCTTTACATTTACATATAAGTCAGTCACATATATGAAAAAAATGTAAAATATCCAATATTTTTATGAGGGGAAAAAACTGTGTTTTTATGATGTAACAGCTTTTTTTAAAGAACCTGCAAATTTCGCTTATTTTAGTTAGGTTTTTTAGATTTAAGATTTTTAAGAATTAATTTAGAAAATCTGAAGGCTTCGATCCTTCTTTCAAAAACTAATAATTATACCTCTACGAGTGCAAAGTGTCTACAATATTGTATTCATGAAAACAATTCATATTTACAATATATATGTATATCGACTGTTTGAGTGTATATAATTTTCCAAAGATCATCATTATTTCGTTCTATTCACTGAAACGTTTATTCTGAAGACTCCAGGTTCAGATTATCCCTTTCTGATTTCTTAGCATACTTCGTGACCGAATATTTCGAAAATTTTCGCAATTGCACAGAATTTTTAAATAAAAAATCGTAAAAAATGGAAAACTGCTAAGAATATTGGGTTTACAATTTTTATCGATTAGTCAGATGTGTTACAAGTAAAATTAGCAAATAATTATATGGATAAATTACAAAGTTATAGCTGTTTTTGCAATTGACCTCGAACCAATTTAAATTTGTTGATTTGATAAATTACCTAGAAACATTATTATTTCGACAAGTTCTTTGAAAATACTTGTTTGACCTGGGGAAGAATTTTACAATTTCAAGTACTCAAATTTGAATATTAAGTACATACTTGTTTTACAAAATTTCATAAAAACTGCATTATTCTAAAAATTTCGTTGAAATTGGATTTATTTAAGAAAATAAGTTAAAATTGTATTTTTTCTTAAAATAAAATTTCATTTAAATTAAATTTTCTACACAATTTCGTTGAAATTAAATTCTTCTACAAAATTTTGTTAAAATTTAATTTTTCTTGAAAATTTAATGGAGGTTGGTGCTTTTATAGAAAATTTATTAGAAACTGCATTTTATCGAAAATTTCATCAAATTGCATTTTTTTAGAAAATTTTGTTGAAATTCAATTGTTTGTACAAAATTTCATCCAAACTGCGTTATTCTGAAAAATTTCGTTGAATTTGAATTGTTCGAGAAAATTTGATTGAAATTGCGTTGTTCTAGAAAATGTCTGAAAATTTTCTGCAAATTTTCTTTAAAATTTAATTTTTCTGCAAAATTTCATTGAAATTGAATTTTTCTACAACAACTCGTTAAATAAAATTTTCCAGAACATTTAATGGAAATTCCATTGTATTTTTAGAAAATTTAATAGAAATTGCAATTTTATAGAAAATTTAAATTTTATGCAAAATTTAATTGAAATTACATTTCCCTAAAAATTTAATGGATATTGCAACTTTTTAGATTATTTAATGGAAATTAAAATTTTTTAGAATATCTAATGGAAATTAATTTTTTTTTAGAATTTTTAATGGAATTTGTTGTTTCATAATAATTGCATATTTCCAGAGAATTTTGTCGAAATTAAAGTTTTTGTACAAAATGTCATCAAAACTGCGTTATTCTGGAAAATTTCGTTGAATTTGCATTGTTCGAGAACATTTGATTGAAATTGCATTGTTTTAGAAAATGTCTTCGAAAATTTTCTGCAAAATTTCATTACAATTTAATTTTTCTGCGAAATTTCATTGAAATTGTATTTTTCTACAACAATTCGTTAAATAAAAGTTTCCAGAACATTTAATGGAAATTCCATTGTATTTTTATAAAATGTAATAGAAATTGCAATTTTATAGAAAATTTAAATTTTATGCAAAATTTAATGGAAATTCAAATTTTATAGAAAATTTAATTGAAATTACATTTCCCTGAAAATTTAATGGATATTGCAACTTTTTAGATTATTTAATGGAAATTAAAATTTTTTAGAATATATAATGGAAATTAAAATTTTTTTAGAGTTTTGAATGGAATTTGTTATTTCATAAAAATTGCATATTTCCAGAGAATGTTGTTGAAATTAAATTTTTTGTACAAAATTTCATCCAAACTGCGTTATTCTGGAAAATTTCGTTGAATTTGCATTGTTCGAGAAATTCAATTGAAATTGCATTGTTTTAGAAAATGTCTTCGAAAATGTTCTGCAAAATTTCATTAAAATTAAATTTTTCTGCGAAATTTCATTGAAATTGTATTTTTCTACAACAATTCGTTAAATAAAATTTTCCAGAAAATTCCGTTGTGTTTTTAGAAAATGTAATAGAAATTGCAATTTTATAGAAAATTTAATTTTTATGGAAAATTTAATGGAAATTCAAATTTTATAGAAAATTTAATTGAAATTACATTTCGTTAAAAATTTAATGGATATTGCAACTTTTTAGATTATTTAATGGAAATTACTATTTTTTAGAATATTTAATGGAAATTAAAATTTTTAGAATTTTTAATGGAATTTGTTATTTCATAAAAATTGCATATTTCTAGAGAATTTTGTTGAAATTCAATTTATTGTACAAAATTTCATCCAAACTGCGTTATTCTGGAAAATTTCGTTGAATTTGCATTGTTCGAGAAAATTCAATTGAAATTGCATTGTTTTAGAAAATGTTTCCGAAAATGTTCTGCAAAATTTCATTAAAATTAAATTTTTCTGCTAAATGTCATTGAAATTGTATTTTTCTACAACAATTCGTTAAATAAAATTTTCCAGAAAATTTAATGGAAATTCCATTGTATTATTAGAAAATTTAATAGAAATTGCAATTTTATAGAAAATTTAAATTTTGTTGGAAATATAATGGAAATTAAAATTTTATAGAAAATTTAATTGAAATTACATTTCCCTAAAAATTTAATGGATATTGCAACATTTTAGATTATTTAATGGAAATTAAATTTTGTTAGAATATCTAATGGAAATTAATTTTTTTTTTAGAATTTTAATGGAATTTGTTATTTCATAATAATTGCATATTTCTAGAGAATTTTGTTGAAATTAAATTTTTTGTACAAAATTTCATCAAAACTGCGTTATTCTGGAAAATTTCGTTAAATTTGCATTGTTCGAGAAAATTTAATTGAAATTGCATTGGTTTAGAAAATGTCTTCGAAAATGTTCTGCAAAATTTTATTAAAATTAAATTTTTCTGCTAAATTTCATTGAAATTGTATTTTTCTACAACAATTCGTTAAATAAAAATTTCCAGAACATTTAATGGAAATTTCAGTTGTATTTTTAGAAAATGTAATAGAAATTGCAATTTTATAGAAAATTTAAATTTTATGGAAAATTTAATGGAAATTAAAATTTTATAGAAAATTTAATTAAAATTACATTTCGGTAACAATTTAATGGATATTGCAACTTTTTAGATTATTTAATGGAAATTACTATTTTTTAGAATATTTAATGAAAATTAAATTTTTTTAGAATTTTTAATGGAATTTGTTATTTCATAAAAATTGCACATTTCTAGAGAATTTTGTTGAAATTCAATTTTTTGTACAAAATTTCATCCAAACTGCGTTATTCTGGAAAATTTCGTTGAATTTGCATTGTTCGAGAAAATTCAATTGAAATTGCATTGTTTTAGAAAATGTCTTCGAAAATGTTCTGCAAAATTTCATTAAAATTAAATTTTTCTGCTAAATTTCATTGAAATTGTATTTTTCTACAACAATTCGTTAAATAAAATTTTCCAGAAAATTCCGTTGTATTTTTAGAAAATGTAATAGAAATTGCAATTTTATAGAAAATTTAAATTTTATGGAAAATTTAATGGAAATTTAAATTTTATAGAAAATTTAATTGAAATTACATTTCCCTAATAATTTAATGGATATTGCAACTTTTTAGAATATTTAATGGAAATTAAAATTATTTTTAGAATTTTCAATGGAAATTTTCGTTTTACAGAAAAATTCATAATAATTGCATTTTTCTAAAGAATTTTGTTGAAATTGATTTTTGTTGTACAAAATTTCATCAAATCTGCGTTATTCTGGAAAATTTCGTTGAATTTGCATTGTTCGAGAAAATTTGATTGAAATTGCATTGTTTTAGAAAATGTCTTCGAAAATTTTCTGCAAAATTTCATTAAAATTTAATTTTTTTTGCGAAATTTCATTGAAATTGTATTTTTCTACAACAATTCGTTAAATAAAAGTTTCCAGAAAATTCCGTTTTATTTTTAGAAAATTTAATAGAAATTACAATTTTATAGAAAATTTAAATTTAATGAAAATTAAAATTTTATAGAAAATTTAATTGAAATTACATTTCGCTAATACTTTAATGGATATTGCAACTTTTTAGAATATTTAATGGAAATTACAATTTTTTTTAGAATTTTCAATGGAAATTTTCGTTTTACAGAAAAATGCATATTAATTGAATTTTTCTAAAGAATTTTGTTGAAATTGATTTTTTTCGTTGAATTTGCATTGTTCGAGAAAATTTGATTAAAATTGAATTGTTTTTGAAAATGTCTTTAAAAATTTTCTGCAACATTTCATTGAAATTGAATTTTTCTGCAAAATTTTATTGAACAATTTCATTGATATTGCATTTTTCTACAACATTTTGTTAAATAATTTTTTCCAGAAAATTTAATGGAAATTCCATGGTATTTTTATAAAATGTAATAGAAATTGCAATTTTATAGAAAATTTAAATTTTTTTGGAAAATTTAATGGAATTTCAAATTTTATAGAAAATTTAATTGAAATTACATTTTTCTTAAAAATTTAATGGATATCGCAACTTTTAGATTTTAATGGAAATTACAATTTTTTAGAATCTTTTATGGAAATTGCAATTTTTTAAGAATTTATAATGGAAATTGTTTTTTTCAGAAAAATTCATAACAATTGCATTTTTCTGAAGAATTTCACATTTTTCTCGAAAATTTTGTTGAATTTGCATTTTTCTAGAAAATTTTGTCGTAGTTAAAACACGTCGAATTCCATTTATCAATTTTTTTTTGTTAAAATGTCATTTTTTTTAAAGAAAATTTCATCAAAAATGCGTTAGTCTAGAAAATTTTGTTGAAATTGCATTGCTCTAGAAAATGTCTTTGAAACTAAATTTTTTCTTTAATACCTATTTCTTTAAAAATTTTTGTTAAAATTAGATTTTTTTAGAACATTTAATGGAGTTGCAATTATATTAAAAATTTCGTCGAAATGGCATTTTTCTAGAAAATTTCTTTGAAATATCATTTTTCTAGAAAATTTCATCAAAACAGCGTTATTTTAGATTTTTTTGTGAAAGTACATTGTTCAATAAAATATCATAGAACTTATTATTTTCTACAAAATTTCGTAGAAAATAAATTTTTCTAGAAAATTTAGTGGAAATTGAAAGTTTATAGTAACATTAAAGGAAATTGAATTTTTCTACAAACTTTAGTCGAATTTGCATTTTTTTTTAGAAGTTTTCGTACAAAATTTCTTGAAATAGGATTTTTTCAGAACATTCCTTCTAAATTTCACCTTTCTAGAATTTTTTGTCTAAATTTAATTTTGCATATTTCTAAAAAAATTCTTGAAATTGTGTTTTTTTTAGAAATTTCTTTCAAAAAAGCATTTTATTGAAATGTAAATTTCGTTGAAACTGAATTTTTCCTAAAAATTTTTTGTTGTATTGTATTTTTTTGTATTTTTAAGAAAATTGTATTTTTGTATTTTTTTAGAACATTTCCGTTTAAAACCCTTTTATCCTGTCAGTGGTCCTCAATCCGTGGTAATCTACCGTGGTTTACTACTTACTAAAGGTCATTGACCTTTAATCCAGCCATAGACTATTAGTGCGATCTTATATACCGTAAGTGACCCTTAATCCGAGTCAGTAATCGTTAGTCCGCCCATCGACCTTTAATGCGTCCATTGGTCAACGACCTTTAATTCTACCATCGACCATTAATTCTGTCATCGACTTTTTATCCGCTCATCGAACTTTAATGTGATCAGTGGTCATTAAACCGGTCATTGGTCATCGACCTTTAATCCTCTCAGTTGACCGTACTACGGGCATCGATCTTTAATCCGGTACCATGCCTCGGATTTAATACATAAGACAGATTAAAGGTCGATGAGCGGTAATAAGGTCCACTGAGAGGTTTCGATGACCGGATTAAAGGTCGATCGCCGGACTAAAGGTAGATGACCGATAGCCGGCTTAACTAATGGTCACTGATCGGATTAAAGACCATTGACTGGAATAAAGGCCGAAGCCCGGATAGAAGGTCTTTGACCGATGGACCGATTTGTAATTACAGGATTAGTGGCCTCTGACCGAATTAAGGTTTTCTGAGCGGACTTAATACCGCTGATAGGATTTAAGGTCTATGAGCTTATTAAGGATCACTGAACTAATTAAAGGTCGATGAGCAGTTTAAAGGATTTGAACCACGATTACTGGCCAATGCCCGGATTGAAAATCGTTGACTGTATTAAAGGCCGATGAAGGATTTTATTTTTGAACAATGAAATTTCGAAGAAATTTTAAAGCAAAATTAAATTTCAAGGATATTTTCTAGAAAAATTAAATTTTGAAGACATTTTTTAAAAGTGTGGAATTCTGCCGACATTTTCCATGAAATGAATTGTCAACATAATATTCCAAAAAAGCAATTTCGACGAAGTTTTCTAGAAAAATGCAATTTCTAAATAAGTTTGCTGAAAAAGAGCAAATTTTAAGGATATTTTTTAGGCGCATTTTTTTAAATAAAGGTTTTGAAAATTTTTCCTATAAAACTACAATTTCTATCAAATTTTCAATTAAAATGAGTTTTCGAAAAAATTTTCTAAATAATATTGAAATATTTTATAATTAATTTTTTTTTGAATTTTTCTATAAAAATGTAATTTTCGATAAATATGCAATTTTGGTGAAATGTGCCAGAAAATAATTATTTCTATAAATTTCTATCTAAAAAATGCCATTAGGTAAATTTTGTAGGAATTTTTCAATCGAACTCTTAACCCAAAGGTACAGATAAATATAGACTATCAGCTCATTGTAACCGATAAAAAATAAATTTTTGGGTCCAGTAACAAGAATTAGTTTTTCTTCTGTGAAAATTTAACATTCTTACTTTGAATTTAAAGTTAGCATTGAAAATCGCGCAAACATTGTAGCGTATTATAAATACAATTA
Source organism: Eudasyphora cyanicolor (assembly GCA_963930755.1). Taxonomy (NCBI): domain Eukaryota; kingdom Metazoa; phylum Arthropoda; class Insecta; order Diptera; family Muscidae; genus Eudasyphora; species Eudasyphora cyanicolor. The sequence continues at coordinate 173,902,483 of OZ005738.1, forward strand.
TTTTTATACATAACACTCATACGCCCGAGTGGCACATATAGTGTTGTCAACTGTCTTACAGCCTGTTCAGGTAAATGTAACAAAACGCAGACGTGCGATAGCTACCCAAGCAATAATTTTCTTCTTATTATTCTCACCCAAGCGATCATGTTTTTAATTTGGTTCATTGTCACTTATCGTTCGGGTAAGAAAGCTCTTTTCTTCATCGTCTTCCTGTCAAATACCAGTATTACCTACATGTTGTTATTGACATTTCTTAAAGCTTTTTCCACACGAAAATATCAGAATGGGGGAAACCCTATCCAACAGCTGTAAAGGTAGCAACAGCTGATTCTAGACAATGAGAAATAATCAAGCAACCGAAAATAAATACAATTGTTTGCTTGTTTGATCATATATGTATATATAGGGGCTATATCTAAATCGGAAACCTTCTCCTTCCCATTTCAGTAAGTCATAGAGTTAAAAAGAAACTTATTGCTAAATTTGATAGTGATCTGAGCATAATTGTGAACTGTATTTGGTAACAAGAATACATTTACAAACAGACGGACGGACAAAACCAAACCAATTCAGAAAGAGATTCTATGACGATAGGTATAATAAACGATTGTTTGGGTCACCTAATTTAAGGTGTTATGAAACAATTTAAAAAGCAACAGTGTAGTTGTAGGATTTCAATATATTTTATACACACTAATAAACAGAGGTTTTTTGAAATTATGGTGGATACATCAGCAAAAGATACATGTTAATGTTGTTTGGTTCATTTATCCATTTTTTTTATTAGTTTTTCCAACAATTTTCACTTTATCTTTCAAAAGGACGGCAAACATAACCGACGCGAATGAATTTTTCTGATCGTCTGATTTGACATTTCATTTCGTTCGTTGTTGTCTTATAAGAACCAAAATGTTGGCGATAATTGAAAGCTTCTTTGTTTATATCCAAAACAAAATGTGCAAAAACCAAAATTTTCATTCGCTTGCCATTTGACGTGCGAAGTGGCAATAAAGAAGTTACAAAAACAGGCCCTTATTCTTTCACAAATGTTAGATATGTTTGAATACCCATGAATACATACATATATTAACATTTCGGAGATATTTTGGCTTTTTAAATTATTTGCAAAAACTGTGTCATTGTGTACGTTCTTTTTTTTAACTCATCCACGCACTTTGTACTAACAATAAAAAAACTCTCTCTCCTCCATCATTTTTTCTATCGACACATAAACGATTAAACCAAAAAAGACCTTTTTAAAGGACACATTTGGCATTGCCTCAAGTAAATAAATCTCATCTTATAATGATAAACAATTTATTACACTGCAGACATACTGCCCCCCATTTGTTTCATATTTATTGCATTTTCAGAATTTTGGTAAAAATGTAATATACTTTATTGTTACGAGTATATATATATATTAGGGCGGGTCGATTTAAAAATCGCCCATTGCTCAGTGAAAATCGTATTCTAGGGATCAAAATAAGAAACTTTACCGAAGGAACCATACCTCTAAAACGAATTCGACCCGGCCTAATATATATATATTCCGACTTAAATGGAAGACACGCGTTCTTTTTTATACGAATTTATTGAACTTGAGCAAACAGATTTTCAAAGTAAAAATGTGTTTTAAAACGTAGTCTTTAAACGAACATTTGGGATCGCTTTCGATTTTCACAAAATGCCTGAGATGAATTCGGTTATTTTCGGTCAGAACATCAGCAATATCCTAGACTAGCAACTCTCAAAAGATGATCCGTAGCCATCGTATTAAGAGGGGGCGAAACGTCTTGATAAAAATTATACACTTAAAATTTTTGAATTTTAAAAAACGACGATTTTTAAATTCAAAAAATTGTATATGCATTGTATTGTGAGTTTTGAATTACAAGTGATATCTTTTAAATGTGAAAAAAGCATTTTTGAAATTATTTTGATAGGAAATATTTGTGTTTTTAATTTCAAATGGAATTTTTGTGTTACATTTGAACTTGTACGAAACTGAAACGATTTTTTTCGAATTTGCGGTAGAAAATGGTGATGATATGCTATAATTTAACGAATGAGGGAAAAAATCACGTTATTTTTCACAAAAGCAAAATTTTTCTATTGAAATGTATTTTAAACAACTTTTTCCAAAATGATGAAATTTCATAGGAAAATGCAAATTCGAAGATTTTTGTTAACATTTTCTATAAAAATGCATTTTTAAAAAAAATTTCCAAAAGGATGTATTTTAGAAAACATTTTTTAGAACTTTGACAAAATTTTCTAAAACGAAACAACATTTTGCAAAAAATTCAATTTCGACGAAATTTTCCAAAAAAATGCAATTTTCAATACATTATTTTAAAAGTATGGAATTTTGCCCACATTTTCCAAACAAAACGTTTCATTAATATTTAAAAAAAATTCGAAAAAAGTCAATTTCGACGACATTTTTTAGACAAATTCCATTTCGAAGATTCATTTTTGAAAGAAAAGGATTTTGCCTACATTTTCTAAAAAATATCTATAAACATGTATTATTTACAAAATTTCCAAAAAAAAGCAATAGTATAAGATTTTGACTACATTTTCGACAACAAGTCTTTAAAAATGTATTTTTAACAAATTTTTCCAAAATAATGAAATTTTGACGAAATTTTCTAGAAAAATATAAATTCGAAGATATTTTTTTAAAAGAATCGATTTTGGATAACATTTTCTATAGCAAAGTAATTTTTTTAACAACATTTTCCAGAAAAATGAAATTTCGACGATTTTATTAAGTACAAAACTTTGATAACATTTTCTAAAAAAAAAACAACATTTTTCGCCAAAATTTTCAAAAAAATCAATTTTGACGACATTTTTAACTATATGGAATATCGCCACATTTTCCAAACAAAATGTTTCCTTAATACTAAAAAAAATCCCAAAAAAGTATTTTTTAATTAATTTCTAGAAAACTGTAATTTCGAAGATTTTTTTTAAAGTATAGGATTGTATAAAAAACCTATAAACATGTAATTCTAAAAATATTTTCAAAAAAAATTTCCAGAGTATAAGATTTTGACTAAAATTTCTAAAAGAAGAATTGTTTCTAAAAATGGATTTTTGACACAATTTTTTAAAAATACAAAATTTTCCAAAAAAATGGAATTTCGAAGAAATAAGAATAAGGAATTTCAGCTATATTTCCTAAACAAAATGTTTCAATGATATTTACAAAAAATTCCTAAAAAGTCAATTTCGACGACATTTTCTGGAAAAGAATTTTTGCGATGAACTTGTTTTTAAATGTATGGATCTTTGACTTAATTTTCTAAAACAAATATCTATCAACATGTATTTTTAATAAAATTTTCCAAAAAAAGTAAAATTTCAGAAAAATATTCTATAAACAATACATTTCAAAGAAATTTTGTAAAAAAAAAGATTTTTTGGAAGTCAATTTTGACAAAATACAAAAAAAATTGGCAAAAATTTCTTTCCCAATAAATCTACAATAAATATTAAATATTTTTAAAGTTTTCAATAAATTAATAATTTCGGCTAGAATTTTTTTATTACAATTTGGAAAAATTCTCGCTCTTTTTCACAATTTTGGAAAAAATTGCATTATTTTTTTGAAAAAAAAAATGCAATTTTTAATTTCCACGACATTTTTTAAAAAACGCAACTTTTTTAAAAGCATTTGATTGGACAAAATTCTCTAAAAAAAATATATGTAAACATGTATTATTAACAAAATTTTTTTAATTTTCTTAACAAATTCGTAACAATTTTCTAAAAAAAAATATTTAAAAATGTATTTTTAACTACACTTTCCAAAAATTGCAATTTCAGCAAAATCTTCTAGAAACAAAGCAATTCAAACTAATTTTGTGGAATAAAGTTTTTTTAGACAAATGCAATATTGACAAAATATTTTAAAAAAATATTTTTGCTGAAATTTTCTTTGAAAATGTCTTTTCCAATAAATCTACAATAAATATAAAATTTTTATAAAATTTGCAAGAAATTAATAATTTAGGCTAGAATCCTTTTTATTACAATTTGGATAAATTCACGCTCTTTTTCACAATTTGGGCAAAAATACCTTATTTTCACAAAAACAAAAGTTTATATAGAAATGTATTTTTCCAAAATTATGCAATTTTGACGAAATTTTCTAGAAAAAGCAAATTCGATTTTTTTTTAAAAATTATCGATTTTTGATAAAGTTTTCTATCGAAATAGATTTTTAACAAAATTTTATGTATATGTAAAGGTAATTTCTGCGAAATTTCCAAAAAAGTTCCTAAAAAAATTTAATTTCGACGACATTTTGTAAAAAAAATCCATTTAGAAGAAATATTTTAAAAAGTTTATGATTTAGACAAAATGTTTTAATAAAATTTTTGTAAACATGTATTTTTTGAAAAATATATGAAAACATGTATTTTTAAAAAAATATTCCAAAAAAATTCAAAAGTTTAAGATTTTGACAAATTTTTTTAAAAATAATCTTTAAAAAATTTATTTTAACAAAATTTTCCAAAAAAAAAATTAATTTTACCAAAAAAATTCTAGAAACATGCAATTCAAAGAAATTTTGTGGAAAAACGATTTTTTGGATAAATGCACTTTTGACAAAATTAAAAACAAATGCAAAAATTTTATTTAAAAATGTCTGTTCCAATAAATGTTTATACAATTTGCAAAAGATAATTTGGAAAAATTCTTGCACTTTTTCACAATTTTGAATAATTCACGTTATTTGTTACAAAAATAAAATTTTGTAGAAATGTATTTTTGACTAATTTTTTCAAAATGATACAATTTTGACGAAATTTTCTAGAAAAAAGCAAATTCCAATTAATTTTTTTAAAAGTGTCGATTTTTAATAATATCTTTTATAAAATTGAATTTTTAAAGAAATTTTCAAAAGTTTTCAATTTTGACGAAATTTTCAAAAAATAATTAAATTTGGAAAATTTGTGTTTAAAAAATATGAAAATTCGGCAATATTTTCCAAACATATATATTTTTCCTAAAAATGACAATTTCGAAAAATTTTTAAGGAAATGTAATTAAAAAACAATTTAAGTATATGACTTTGACTAAATTAAAAGTCTACAAAAATATATTTTTAACTAAATTTTCCACAAAAAATGGTATTCAAAGTACTGTAGAAAAAAGATTTTTTTTTAAAAAAATGGCTTAAATTTTTTTTAAAAATTTCATATTCAATAAATCTACAATAATATTCAAAGTATTGAAGAAAAATATTTTTTTATATAAAAACTATTTTGCTGAAATTTTCTTTAAAAATTTAATTTTCAATAAATTTTCAAAAAATGCATTTTTAAAAAATTTTTCCAAAAGTATGTAACTTAGAAATTTTTTATCATTGTTTTTGTTTTTTGTTATTCGATCTGTTGTGACTTTTCATAGTTTTGTTTTTGACTATTGAGTTCGAGATCGTTGTTTTTGTTTTCTGTTAAACAGAAAAACAAACCTTCTTTAAATAAGAATTTTTTTAGAAAAATGTAATTTCAAAGAATTTTTTTAAGTATGGAACTTTGAAAAATTTTCTAAAAAGAAACAACATTTTGCAAAAAATACAATTTCGACGAAATTTCCCAAAAAAAATTCAATTTCCAATACATTATTTTAGAAGTATGGAATTTTGCCCACATTTTCCAAACAAAACGTTTCATTAATATTTAAAAAAAAATTCGAAAAAAGTCAATTTCGACGACATTTTCTAGACAAATTCCAATTCGAAAATTCATTTTTAAAAGGAAAGGATTTTGCCTACATTTTCTAAAAAATATCTATAAACATGAATTATTAACAAAATTTCCAGAAAATGCAATAGTATAAGATTTTGACTACATTTTCGAAAACAAGTCTGCAATTTCGAATACATTATTTTGAAAGTATGGAACTTTTCCCACATTTTCCAAACAAAACGTTTCATTAATATTTAAAAAAAATTCGAAAAAAAGTAAATTTCGACGACATTTTCTAGACAAATTCCATTTCGAAGATTCATTTTTAAAAGGAAAGGATTTTGCCTACATTTTCTAAAAAATATCTATAAACATGAATTATTAACAAAATTTCCAAAAAATGCAATAGTATACGATTTTGACTACATTTTCGAAAACAAGTCTTTAAAAATTTATTTTTAACAAATTTTTCCAAAATAATGAAATTTTGACGAAATTTTCTAGAAAAATACAAATTCGAAGATATTTTTGTAAAAGAATCGATTTTGGATAACATTTTCTATAGCAATGTAATTTTAACAACATTTTCCAAACTGATGAAATTTCTACAAGGTTTTCCAGAAAAATGAAATTTCGACGATTTTATTAACTTTGATAAAATGTTCTAAAAAAACCAAACTTTTTCGCCGAAATTTTCAAAAAAAATAAATTTTGACGACATTTTTAACTATATGGAATTTCGCCACATTTTCCAAACAAAATGTTTCATTAATACTAAAAAAATCCCAAAAAAGTATTATTTAATGGAATTTTCTAGAAAAATGTAATTTCGAAGATTTTTTTAAAGTATAGGATTTTATAAAAAACCTATAAACATGTATTTCTAAAAAAATATTTTCCAAAAAAAAAAAAATTCCAACAAAAATTTCCAGAGTATAAGATTTTGACTAAAATTTCTAAAAGAAGAATTGTTTCTAAAAATGGATTTTCGACACAGTTTTTTAAAAATACAGAATTTTCCAAAAAAAATGGAATTTCGAAGAAATAAGAATAAGGAATTTCAGCTATATTTTCTAAACAAAATGTTTCAATGATATTTACAAAAAATTCCTAATTTTTTTATATAAAAACTATTTTGCTGAAATTTTCTTTAAACATTTTATTTTCAATAAATCTACAATAAATATCATATTTTTTATAAAATTTTCAAGAAATTAATAATTTAGAATAATTTTTTTTATAACTATTTAGTAAAAATTCTCGTTATTTTTCCAAAATTTTTTTATATATACGATAATTTCAAATATTTTTATATATTTTTATCTGTTGAAACTTTTTATATAAAGTGATATGAAGTTTGTACAGGCGGAATAAGGCCCATTTAATAACGCTTCGTAAAATACCAAAATGTAGTTTATATCATCTAAGATTGTGACCAATGACCTAGAGAGGAATACTGTTAACAAAGGCCCTCTTTTCAAAAAAAAAAATAAAAAATACCACTTTTCAAATTACAATGAACATCTTTGTTTCACGAATATGAAAACATTGCGCCAAAGTTTTCAAAATATTTGTGTGTGTGTGTGGAAATCACAATCCATGTGTGCTAGCCAATGAAAGATATTTTTTCGACAGAAAATCTGAAAAATCGACAAGGTCGTTGAAATTCTCCTGCGAAAACCTCCAAAAACAAGGCTTGACAAGATTCTTCGAGATAAAATCAGGAAAAATTGTTTTCCCCAAATGATATTTGCAGTGTCGTGAGCTGACCAACAAAACTTTTTGTTTGTCACACAATAAAGAATTTGACGAAAATTGACCGAACCCAGAAAACAAAAAAACAACAGAAAGAAAAGAGAAAGTTTACAAAGTACAACCATTCATTGAGTTCATTTGCAGATTTGCAACGATATATATTTTTTTATGTCTTCTTTGTTTCGACTAGCAAGAGATATATACTTATGTTTATTGTATATATATAGATATCACCCATTACCTCTGACATAGCATAGTGGAGCATAAAATCATGGCATCACTGGAAAAAATGTTCCCTTGAACTCGTAAAAAAAACTCGTTGAGTGATAGAATGGAAGAAAGAATGAATGAACCAAAAAAAAAACTAGAAACGAAATCTCGCACACAGATGGAGAAGTAGAAGAAAAAGGCATATGAACGAAAATCAGAGCATCAGCAGTAGTACGAAAGGAAAACAAACAGTTGGCATCCCTTTGGCTGAAAGTTGAGTTTTGACATCCTCATTCTGGTACAAGGTACACCGAAAGGGGGAGTAAGGGGTTGGGAGGGAGTGTACTACTCATACAAATACAAAACGCACACTCATTTGCAAATACTCGTACACCCAAAAACTAGTACACCACCCAGTTCTTCTGTAGTTCTGTTTTTTGTTGCCGTTCTTGTGTGTGTGTGTGTGTGTTTGTCTGTTTGTGAGTGTGGTTTCGTTTTGGTATTATAAAATCCTTTTAAGATTAACTTTTATTTAATGTGCAGCACAAGGATTATAGAAGTGTATATTTTAGTTGTACAAAATACAGTGTAGAAAAACGGTTTGTCGTAAAAATAAACACAATCTAATCTTTAAATGCCAAGAAAATGTCGTTAACATGGTAGTATATATAAGTAAATTTTCTTTAACCCTTTCATGCCCAGTACTGACTATATAGGCAACATTGTGTATTCTTTTCTACAAAATCGTATTATAATTTTTTTATCAATTCTTTAATATTATTAACTGATTTTCTTATCAGGAATCCGCATTTTATCATCGTATAGCAGGAAATTATCTACTGTATACTCGTACCAGTTTTGAAAACAAAAAATATTGGAGAAAAATATGTACGCATATATTTAAATACATTTCTATATCAAAAATCGATAAGATTTATGAAAACATTCAAGGAAATAGGCAATATGGATTGTTTGTACAAAAATTGGTTCTTGTGTCCTTTTCGCAATCCTATTTGCCTATAATCAACTCCTTATAAAGGACAAACCAGGGCACCAAGGACACTGAAATTGCAAAATAGGCAGGAATATGTAGAGAGAAATGTGTTAACGATTCCTAAAAAAAGGCGACCATGAAAGGGTTAAAAGATTTTAAATACAATTGAACTTTTGTTTCATTCAAATATGGTAATTGTGATCAATTTTACTAGATATTTTTTTCAATAGTGATAAAATGATGTCCTAAACCCAATCTTAAAATCCAAATTGCAATCTGTCTTAAATTAAAGGAAAACTTCTTTAAAATGAGTTTAATTTCCATGATGTAAATAAACTTCTTAGGCTGAGATATTCATGCGGTAAGTTTAAGTTTAAAATGTACTTATATTAAAGTTAATTGTCTCCTTAATTTTAGGATATTTTCCTTATTGTAGTAAAGATAAGGATGGCCTAATATTAAAATTCGAAATGCGATCTGTCATATTGGATAGAAAATGTCTTAATAACTAGAACAATTTATTTAACGTAGTAAATTGTCTACATTTTATTTCTTCAAGTCAAAATTTTGAGAATAAAATTTAGTTAAATTTAAGAAATTGTCTCATTATTTTAAGGAAAATTTCCTTAATATTGGCAAGAATATTTTAAGAATTTTCTCGTATAAATAACGGTGACCTTACCTTCATGATCAAAAAAATTTTTGATATATATTGAATGACAATTTCTTTGCAATGAGAAAAAATTACTTCTTGTAATTAAATAACGGGTTTTCCAATATGGATGATATGATTTTGAAGTGACGTTACGGCCATTTGTAATATGTCATGATCTGTCATTTGTTTTTCATTGTATTCAGTAGTGTTTATAATTTCATCATGGAGAGATATACGCAAGAACAACGTTTACAAATTATTCAGTTTAATTATCAAAATTTAATTATCCAATTGAAACTTTTCGTGCGTTAAGTCCATTTTTTTTAAATCCAAAAAAACGTTTTCCAGTCGACGTACGACCTTGACACCCATGAGCAATATTTTAGCTCTCGTTAAGAGCTATCTTTTTGCCATTGACCGTCTCCCGATCCGACGTACCGTTAAGCGGCTATAGCAAAAATAAACTATCCGTTCAGATTTGAAAATTGTGCTAAGTCCATTTTTTTAAATCCAAAACAAACACTTTCCAGTCGACCTACGAACTTGACACGACATGACACGAACTTGATATTTTCTCTCGTTAAGAGCTATCTTTTTGTCATTGACCGATTCCCGATCCGAAGGAGCGTTAAGGAGCTATAGCTAAAATAAACTTTCCGTTCACATTTGAAAATTATGCTAAGTCCATTTTTTTTAAATCAAAAAAAAAAAAACACTTTCCATTCGACCTTGACACCCATGAGCAATATTTTAGCTCTCGTTAAGAGCTATCTTTTTGTCATTGACCGTTTCCCGATCCGACGTACCGTTAAGCAGCTATAGCTAAAAAAACTTTCCGTACAGATTTGAAAATTATGCTGTCCATTTTTTTTAATCCAAAACAAACACTTTCCATTCGACCTACGACCTTGACATATTTTAGCTCTCGTTAAGGGCTATTTGACCGTTTCCCGATCCGACGCACCGTTAAGCAGCTATAGCAAAAATAAACTTTCCGTTCTTATTTAAAAATTATGCTAAGTCCATTTTTTTAAATCCAAAAAAAAAAACACTTTCCATTTGACCTACGACCATGACACCCATGAGCAATATTTTAGCTCTCATTAAGAGCTATCTTTTTGCCATTGACCGATTGTGGCTACGTGCCACACAGCAAATGAAACAATTGAATAGTTGCAAGAAAAGTTTGGAGATTCGATTATTTCAAGAAATTGTGAAGTAGTGATTTAACACCATTAGACTATTTCTTGAGGGGTTATTTGAGGTCATTGATCTTTCGAAATTAAGCAGACTCTCTTCAAGCTTTACAATTCAATATTGCATGTGCCATTCATGACATACGACTTGATTTAGTGGAAAAAGTGCTCGAAAATTGGGTTCATCGAATTCGTTCCTGCAGAAGAAGTCGTGGAGGCCATTTGAATGACGTTTTATTTAAAACTTAATTGTATCGATTGTACTTCATATTGAATAAAAAAACCTTTGAATTTCCTTGACAATAAGTGTGTTTCTTTTTTCAAAGAAATCATATCACTCTTATTGGAAAACCCTGTATGTATATTGTTTCAAATCCATATAGAATGTCATTACAATGAGGATAATTAACTTGAATAATGAAGTATGTATACTTAATGAAAATCTTCTTCAATCTTCTTTCTCATGCCAAATGGTTTAGTATGAAATGTACTTATTTTAAAGATAATTAAAATTAATTCGATTTTTTAAATATTTTCTTAATTTAAGCAAAAATACCCTTAACTTTAGTACACGATTTTTGTAGGTGTACGGAAATATATACATATAAGAGTAGTCCGTAAGCCTGTTTTACTGCCGAATGAGTACATTTATCTCTAAAATTTCCATAGTGGCGGTAGTTGTTCTAAAATCTGCCAGTTCCTATTTCTTTTGCTCACTATGGCCTACCTACCCCCTTTCTTCGTCGTTGTCGTCGTTACATTTCGCATTTGTATTTTGATATCTTGTTTTTTTATTGGGTTAATTAAAGTTTATGTATTTAAAATTAAATTTTCATGCTCAGAACAAAAACACTGAAACGATCTCAGCTGTTGTTGTTGTTGTTGTATGTTGCTGTTTTTGTATCAGTTAAGCTTTTGCGTTTTGTCCCATAAAATCAGCTTATGTACAAAAGAATAACAAAAACAGCATTTGCCGAGGGAAAACTAGTGAAACATCTTGTTTTGTTTGTGAAGGGAGGGAGGAGGAAGTTTTACAGGAAAAAAATCTAAATACAACAATTTATTTATAAGACCATTTACAAAGCCTCTTCTCATACTCATATATGAAGAAGAAATAAAGGCGCTCACTTTCTATGCTTGTCAGCACAAACACACATGGGCACCATACACGCTGCAATGTCCACCAACGCACACACACATACACCTACTCTCCGACAGACATATTTATTAAACGGATACGGAAGCATAGCATTTGATGCTTTGACCACCAGACGTACACTTAAAGAGACGTCTGAGAGACAGTGTTTGGTTTCTTATAAAGTGGGGGAGTAAATCAGAAAATTTTTAAATAGAAAATCACATGTTCCTATATCCTATTTTTTAAAAATGTTGATTTTTTTTAATTTTTTTGTGCCATTACATTTTTTTTACTTAAAAAAATCAATTTTAAATAAATAAATAAATGATAGCGCTATCCTATTTTTTCATGTAGCAACCTTTTATAAAGTTTTTAGGCAAAAAATAAATGTCATCGTTAGTTACAAATTTTGACCCGTATTTAAAAATATGCAAGATTTCCCCTTACACATGTTGTTTGTATGGTTATTTGCAATAGCCACGAAACACTGTGCCCCGTGATTGTTATGCTTATATGTTTGTAATAGTTGCAATATTTCCCTATAAGAACCACTTGAGTGGGTATGTAAATACTTTCATATGTATAAGCCTTTTTCCCTCTTCATACACACAGACACCCACACACTCACTCACAGGCATTCACTCACTCATACCCACTGTGTAAACAATCTAAGATGCTAAAGTGTAATCAAAATTGTCTATACTTTGGTGTATTGTAACACTTAAATAGATTTTATTTTGGGTCTACTCCAAAGAGAATTCTGTGGGTGAGTTTATTTTTTTTATTAAACATATCTACTTGGGCATTTCCTTTAAACAATTTATTGGCTGGCCCATTGAAAAACGAAGAATGTTAAAATTCTTAAAAGGATTTTTGGCATACAGTTTAGGTCGGAAATGTTTTAGTGAATTTAATTGTGTTTTGAAATTTGTTGAAATGGGTTTTCACATGTATGTATACCGGAAATTTTAGCACTGCCATTGAGTTGAAGGCCGAGGAAGGCTGTTAATGAATGAAGCACTGTCATGGTTTAAAGTTCGCTTAAAAAAATTACAACTCATTGTTATAATATTTTTTAGACAGTAGTAGCGTTTGTAGATTTTTTCTCTTCAGCTGGCCTAGTATGTAATTTTTGAGAATGACCAAGTGCATTCGATTTTTTGCATAACACTGTGCAACCAAAAACAAATATTTGCTGCTTTCAAGACTTAAAAAATGTTTTTTTTTGTGTACTCGTAGATTGGGGGATATATCGTTCCATAAAATCAAAACGCCAAATTTGTTTATGGTATTTTTTTTATTTTATTTTTTTAATACAATTTTCATGGAACATATCTTTTGTATTTTGACTACGAGTTAAATTTAAGGTAATTACCAGTAAGGAAAGGCTAAAGTCGGGCGGTGCCGACTATATAATACCCTACACCACTCTCGTAATATTGAATAACTCTGATATATAAATTTTGTAATTCATGTATAAATTGTTTACATAAATTTACTTTTGGGACATTTTATACTTAAATAATACCCTGTACCACAGTGTGGTGTAGGGTATAAAAACGATTGGATCAAAAGAGCCAAAATCGGACGAAACATATATATGGGAGCTATAGCTAAATCTTAACCGATTTTCTTTAAATTCGGCAATGTTGGTTCATGGATCAAGAAACTCTACCATTCTAAATTTCAAAACGATTGGATGTAAAATACAGCTTTTATAGGACTAAATGGCCAAATCGGACGAAACATATATATGGCAGCTATAGCTAAATCTTAACCGATTTTCTTCAAATTCGGCAATGTTGGTTCATGGATCAAGAAACTCTACCATTCTAAATTTCAAAATGATTGGATGTAAAATACAGCTTTTATAGGACTAAATGGCCAAATCGGACGAAAAATATATATGGGAGCTATAGCTAAATCTTAACCGATTTTCTTCAAATTCGGTAGTGTTGGTTCATGGATCAAGAAACTCTACCATTCTAAATTTCAAAATGATTGGATGTAAAATACAGCTTCTTCAGGACTAAAGGGCCAAATCGGACGAAACATATATATGGGAGCTATAGCTAAATCTTAACCGATTTTCTTTAAATTCTGCAATGTTGGTTCATGGATCAAGAAACTCTACCATTCTAAATTTCAAAACGATTGGATGTAAAATACAGCTTTTATAGGACTAAATGGCCAAATCGGACGAAACATATATATGGCAGCTATAGCTAAATCTTAACCGATTTTCTTCAAATTCGGCAATGTTGGTTCATGGATCAAGAAACTCTACCATTCTAAATTTCAAAATGATTGGATGTAAAATACAGCTTTTATAGGACTAAATGGCCAAATCGGACGAAAAATATATATGGGAGCTATAGCTAAATCTTAACCGATTTTCTTCAAATTCGGTAGTGTTGGTTCATGGATCAAGAAACTCTACCATTCTAAATTTCAAAATGATTGGATGTAAAATACAGCTTCTTCAGGACTAAAGGGCCAAATCGGACGAAACATATATATGGGAGCTATAGCTAAATCTTAACCGATTTTCTTTAAATTCGGCAATGTTGGTTCATGGATCAAGAAACTCTACCATTCTAAATTTAAAAACGATTGGATGTAAAATACAGCTTTTATAGGACTAAATGGCCAAATCGGACGAAACATATATATGGCAGCTATAGCTAAATCTTAACCGATTTTCTTCAAATTCGGCAATGTTGGTTCATGGATCAAGAAACTCTACCATTCTAAATTTCAAAATGATTGGATGTAAAATACAGCTTCTACAGGACTAAAGAGCAAAATCGGACAAAACATATATATGGGAGCTATAGTGTAACGAAACCGCCGTCCTAGTCGCATATCCGGCCGTGCTCAGGGTAAATGGGGGGATACTTGGACAGCTAGTCACACAATTTAAATAGAGGGGATAGACAATTTAGTGAGAGGAAATTAAGGAAATTGGGGAATTGTGGGATCATTCTATGAGTTTCGAAGTATTGCTTATCTGAATGGCCCTATGTTTCATCATTTAGAAAGCGGTAATTAATTAATCATAGTGACAGTGAACATATTTATTAACAATAAAGATAATATTAACTATTTGGATTTAGCTGGTATGTATATTAGAAGTATTCTTAAAAATGGACGTGAGAATGTATAGAGTATTATGATACAAATTATTATAAGAAGTTGATTACAAACTAACAGTTATATTAATGAGATTTTTATAGAGATTAAGATAAAATAACTTACATTATATCCTGTTCCACGAAGCGATCGCTGCGTCGATTTGATAATAATTGCTGTGTTTCAAAGTTAATTAGAATCAATGATGGATTGTATATATATAATACTTAAAATTAACGGCAAATTGACCAATAACAATTAAAGATGATGTTCATTTGTGTCCAATTTGTAGATAACTTATAAGATCGTCTCCAGACTAAATCTTTCCCAACCGATAAACGGAAATATAATCTTGAGATATTGGTAACTAACAAAATGGGCAGATTTCTTTCATGATGACCAAAAGAGGTAACCAGGATTTTCAAAATGTATACGTATATAGTTTCCGCTTGATTGTAATTTTGCTTCCATTTGATTTTCCTCAAAGTGATTGCAATTAACAGGATTTATCGCGGATTAGATATCCATATATTTTTGTTCGTTTTTCTCTTATTGGACACACATAAAAAAAAAAAGAATCCGCAGGATATACTCTTGTATTTAATTTCGGCGAATTGCAAATCGGATTCTCAGACGCTTTAAACAATTTAAATATTGGTACAAATGGAAATCATTCAGACAACAAATCGTTCTCTAATTTCAGTCTTTTTTTTTTAAATTTCTCGTTATATATTTTTCAATGAATTTTTGTTGTACGTCTTTCCTTTACAAATTTTCCAATCAATCTTTTTCTTGATTTTTCGTTTTCAAAAACTCTTCCACTCAAATTTTGATTTCTAAAACTCAATATATCTTCGATGAATTTCTACAGTTAGTATCAACACACAGTAGAAATAAGATAGACCCCCACAAACTACAACAAAGCTAAAAAAAAAAAAAATGTCCTTGGCATGATATATAGCTATGTTCCCCGAATTTATATCTTCCAATTTGTAAGAGCAATTACCAATTTTTTCTAACACTATCGCCTTTATTCCTACGGGTGCCAATTTCGCATTAAAATGATTTAATAAACTACTTTGTGTAAAGTTGCGCCGTGTCACTTTTTGGCCAATGTCGAATGTCCTTCCAGTACTTCGTAAATTGTATGTCTTCACGTTTCTATCGTAGGCCTTCCTCATTTTTTCCAATACCATGTCTCGGAGGTAAGAAAATTTGTCTTGTCTATCTAATCCTTCTTCTCCATCGTGCAATTTCTCTAAATTTCTCAGAAGCTTGTAGTCATCTCCATGACTAACCATATTCTGCCCGAATACCACATAATATGGAGATTTTCCGATAGACTGGTGAAGGCTATTTCTTAAGGAACTATTTATAGCACTTATGTGTATGTCCCATTCTCTCTGATCTCCTCGAATATACGATCTCAATGCCTCATTTATGCTACGGTTCACTCTTTCACTTGCATTTGACTGTGGAGCGTATATTGGAGTGTAGACATGTCTCACTCCGAATTCCGATAGAAGCTCCTGGAAATTCTTACTTTTAAATTGACTCCCATTATCTGATATTAGCACCTCGGGTACACCAAAACAATGGAAAACGTCTTCTTTCAAAATTTTGATAATCTGTTTCGCACAGAATTTTCTTATCGGTTTCAAGAAGGTAAATTTGGAGAAGTGATCTAAAATTATACAAATGCCTACATTTCCTTGCTTGCTCCTTGGAAACGGACCAATCAAATCAATATATAATCGTTGAAATGGACGTTCAGAGGTAGCCATGTTCCCCATTAAAGGGCGTAAATTCTTATTTGGGGTCTTCGAAGTCTGACATAATTCACAATCTTGTATATATCCCTTCACATCTACAACCATCCGTGGCCAATAAAAATATCTACGAATTTTATTCAATGTTCTCGCTATCCCGGAGTGTCCCGAAGATGGGGGATCATGACAAGCATACATTACCTTTCTTCTCAGTTCGTAAGGAACAACTAATTTCCATTGCGTCGTTTCGTCAAAGTTTGTCCTATAGTAGATGAACTTATCAACCACCTTGTAGTCTGGTAACCCAGACTTAACAACCCTCTCCCGTAATAGTCTATACTCCTCGGAATCAAACGTCTCGGATTCTAAATCAATAGCCGGAAGTGTCTCAAAATCCAGTTGAGCAATCTCATCATTCTCGAAAGTTCTCGACAGTGCATCTGGTACCACATTATCGCGCCCCCTTCTGTGCTCGATATTGAAATCGAAGCCCTGAAGTTTGAGCGCCCATCTGGCCAGCCTACCATTCAAGTCCTTCTGACGCATCAGCCATTTAAGGCTAGCATGATCGGTCACCACCGTAAAGTCATGTCCCTCAATATACACTCGGAACTTCTTAATAGCTAACACCACTGCCAGACACTCTAATTCCGTGACCGTATAATTTCGTTGCGCGCGATTTAGTTTCTGCGACATGTATGCAATAGGTCTTTCAATACCATGATCATCCTCTTGAGCCAACACGGCACCTACACCCGTTTTGCTGGCGTCACACTGCACTATGAACTTTTTCTCATAATTTGGATGAACTAAAAGTGGAGCCGTAGACAACAATATCTTTATCTTCTCGAATGCATTCTGTGCATCTAGATTCCATTTAAAGGATCTTTTATTGGATAACAATTCGGTCAAGGGGAAGGCAACCGTCGCAAAATCCTCCAGGAAACGTCTATACCATCCTGCCATGCCTAAAAATTTACGTACCTGCTTAATATTCCTGGGCACTGGATAGCTTGTTATTGCTGCTACCTTGTCTGGATCGGCCTTAATAGCTCCATTCCCAACTATATATCCCAAATACTTAACCTGTTTAAGCCCAAAACCGCTTTTCCTGATATTGATGGTGAGTCCGGCCTTCTTTAAAAGTCCTGCCACTTCCAATAAATGGGATATATGTTCGTCAAACGTTCTGGATACTATCAATAAATCATCCAAGTATACAAAAACATGTCCTTTCAAATCATATGTTATTACCTTATCCATTAATCTGCAAAGGGTCTGAGGGGCGTTGCAGAGCCCAAAGGGCATTCGGCAAAATTGGTATAAAGGTCGATTAGGAATAGAGAATGCAGTTTTAGGTCTAGATTCCTCAGATAAATTCACTTGCCAGAAGGCATCTTTCAGATCTATTTTTGAAATTATATGAATTGCCGGTAAACGAGAAATAAGGCCGTCAATATTTGGCATCGGATATGCGTCTTTCTGCGTCACTTCATTCAACTTTCTGGAATCCAAACAAAATCGAACTTTGCCAGGTTTTACAACCAACACTCCCGGTGAAGACCATGCGGAATTCTTCGCCTCCTCTATGACCCCAAGACTTAACATCCTATCGATCTCCTCGCATAGGATTTTCTCTCTAGCCGGAGAAATGGGATAAAACTTCTGTTTGATCGGTCTGGCATCACCCGTATCAATAACATGTTCTAACAACGTAGTTCCTCCTAAACCCTCTTTCTCAGATGAAGGAAACAGTGAAATAACGGCTTCCAATTTCTGACGCTGAATCGAGGTTAGATCACAACTATCCGAGTTCACTTCTTCCAAAGACAACTCAGAAACAGTTCCCAAAATCTTCAAATCGAATAGTCGCCAAAAGTCCATCCCACAGATCATATCCTGTCTCAAGTCGGGTATTACTAATACTTTCAGAGATTTAGTCTGTCCTCCAAATGAAATATTGACCGTCATAGTACCTACCACCTTCTGCTTCTGCCCGTCCGCTGTTTTCACGTTACCATAAAATTTCTTCAGCTCCTTTGAATTGTTTGAAATAATATCTGCAGCCAAAGAACTGCCGAAACAACTTATAGTAGCCCCGCTATCTAAAAGCGATACAAATGTCTTTCCTAAAATGTGTACCTGGACATAAGGACGAGTATCAATATCTCTTGCAATTACGGCTGAAATGCAATGCTTTCGTAGATTCCTTCTATTTCCCCAAAATGATTTAATCCTATTTGAAGAACGTGCCTTTCTTTTTGATAGTAATTTAGGTTTACAAATATCATATTTAAATTTTATTATATTGTGATATAAATTGTCTATGTCCGGTTCTCCTGATTCTACATAATGGTTTGTCTTTTGCTCAAATCGTGAATTTACTATTGGAATTTGCTCTGCGGATGTGAATCCGTTGCCGGATACACATCCTTCCGCGAGTTTAAAGATTTAATCTTATTCTGACAAATCTTACAGTACGGCTTATAAGTGTTAATCCTGCCGCATCCATAACAAAAAATGCGCCGTGATTCCAAGCAGTCCTGATACCTATGACCTACAGCCTCACAGTTCCAACACTTGGGGACAGATGAACTTAACACCTCAATATCCTCTTCCCTAGCATCATCCATCTCAGTTTCTACCTCACAAATTTTCCTCCGAATGCAAGGGTTGGGCCTGCTCGACCATCCTATCTCTTCATGAAATTTTTCGTGCTTTCGAACTTCAGTACGCAGAACAGCTATATTTGGTATATCTATATGTAGCAATTCATATCTCAAATCATCTCGGAGATTACGAAGCAATATCTCCACCAACTCCTTTTCCTCTAGTGGGTTTTGTAAACGATCGCTCATCCCAGTCATCAATTCGAGGTAATCCTCAAAGTTCTCCTTTGGTCTTTGTTTACGCCGACGCATGTCATCCTTAATATCATAATCCGTCGTAGTGTCCTTAAATTGCCTCTTCAAGGCCTGACTCAAATCGAACCAAGAGAATGTCCCACCCGTCTGACGGTGATAACGCCAATACCATTGTCTTGTCATTCCCTCGAATAAAATATGAGCATGTTGACACAAAAGATCGAAGTTCCCATTTAAGTGTAATGTGGTTAAGGTCCTAACACGGTATATAAAATCATCTACCGATACCTCTCCTAACAAGCCTTTAAATGTTACATGCCAATTATTAATCAATGTAGCTATCTTCTCACTAGATACTGAAATACCTTCCCTTGTAGTATGAAGGGATGCGTTATTAGTTGTGGGTAATTCTTGTCCAGGATGCCCAGGGTCATCCTGACGATCACTTGACCTATCCCCAGTGCCAATATTTAAACTGGATAAAGCATTTCGCAGTTCAGTACCAATAGTACTAGACATTTCTATCCGAAAATTCTCGATAGACTCAACAACGATATTTCGAACTTGCTGTTCGTTCATAGAATTATTTCTCGAAGTGCTAGGCTGTTCGTCCTGAAACCTAGCATTCATTTCTGTCTCCTTTTGAGTCTGTGACCGCGTTCTAACCTGAGATACGGTATTCGTTCTCCTTCTTATAATATCCTGCGGATCCACTTCCTCTATGCTGGTATCATTACCAACATTAACTAAATTTCCCGCACTTGGACTTCGCGTTAAGGGCATCTCTTTAAATCAAATGAGTTTAAAAATTATAAGCAAAATAACTTAACTATATATGTATAAATAGATGGATATTGAAAGTAAAATATGTCACAAAATGTTGATTACTCCATAGGGTTATCAGACAAGCAACAAATAAATATCCCGTTATAATATTCGCTCCACATTTCCTTAATTTTTTTTTATCAAAAGGTATAATTGTGAATATATGGTAAGGTGTATTTCCAAGCATTAGCTCTCAGAAATAAAAAATCCCTATCATAACAGTCACTCATGAATGAGGTTTCCCATTGTGCTGGTTTGACCACGACACTGGCATCAGTCAAAAATCCCAATCACAAAAAGGAAATCTATTTCATATTCGACATGTGTATTGAATCTGGTCAGTAACAACAAATTATCATCACAGCAAATCCAAGATTCAAATTCACAAACCGAAAGAGAAAAGAGGGACACAACTGTTCTTCGAATTTCTCAATTCTTGGTAAAGGTGTAATTAACCGACATTTAAGAACGTTGTGCCCCACGTTGGGCGCCAAAAATTATGTAACGAAACCGCCGTCGCATATCCGGCCGTGCTCAGGGTAAATGGGGGGATACTTGGACAGCTAGTCACACAATTTAAATAGAGGGGATAGACAATTTAGTGAGAGGAAATTAAGGAAATTGGGGAATTGTGGGATCATTCTATGAGTTTCGAAGTATTGCTTATCTGAATGGCCCTATGTTTCATCATTTAGAAAGCGGTAATTAATTAATCATAGTGACAGTGAACATATTTATTAACAATAAAGATAATATTAACTATTTGGATTTAGCTGGTATGTATATTAGAAGTATTCTTAAAAATGGACGTGAGAATGTATAGAGTATTATGATACAAATTATTATAAGAAGTTGATTACAAACTAACAGTTATATTAATGAGATTTTTATAGAGATTAAGATAAAATAACTTACATTATATCCTGTTCCACGAAGCGATCGCTGCGTCGATTTGATAATAATTGCTGTGTTTCAAAGTTAATTAGAATCAATGATGGATTGTATATATATAATACTTAAAATTAACGGCAAATTGACCAATAACAATTAAAGATGATGTTCATTTGTGTCCAATTTGTAGATAACTTATAAGATCGTCTCCAGACTAAATCTTTCCCAACCGATAAACGGAAATATAATCTTGAGATATTGGTAACTAACAAAATGGGCAGATTTCTTTCATGATGACCAAAAGAGGTAACCAGGATTTTCAAAATGTATACGTATATAGTTTCCGCTTGATTGTAATTTTGCTTCCATTTGATTTTCCTCAAAGTGATTGCAATTAACAGGATTTATCGCGGATTAGATATCCATATATTTTTGTTCGTTTTTCTCTTATTTGACACACATAAAAAAAAAAGAATCCGCAGGATATACTCTTGTATTTAATTTCGGCGAATTGCAAATCGGATTCTCAGACGCTTTAAACAATTTAAATATTGGTACAAATGGAAATCATTCAGACAACAAATCGTTCTCTAATTTCAGTCTTTTTTTTAAATTTCTCGTTATATATTTTTCAATGAATTTTTGTTGTACGTCTTTCCTTTACAAATTTTCCAATCAATCTTTTTCTTGATTTTTCGTTTTCAAAAACTCTTCCACTCAAATTTTGATTTCTAAAACTCAATATATCTTCGATGAATTTCTACAGTTAGTATCAACACACAGTAGAAATAAGATAGACCCCCACAATAGCTAAATCTTAACCGATTTTCTTAATATTCGGTAGTGTTGGTTCATGGATCAAGAAACTCTACCATTCTAAACTTCAAAATGATCGGATGTAAAATACAGCTTATTCAGGACTAAAGGGCCAAATCGGACGAAACATATATATGGGAGCTATAGCTAAATCTTTACCCATTTTCTGCAAATTCGGCAATGTTGGTTCATGAATCAAGAAACTCTACCATTCTAAATTTCAAAACGATTGGATGTAAAATATAGCTTCTATAGAACTAAAGGGCCAAATCGGACGAAACATATATATGGCAGCTATAGCTAAATCTTAACCGATTTCCTTCAAATTCGGCAATGTTGGTTCATGGATCAAGAAACTGTACTATTCTAAATTTCAAAATGATTGGATGTAAAATACAGCTTCTATAGAACTAAAGGGCCAAATCGGACGAAAGGTATATATGGGAGCTATATCTAAATCTGAACCGATTTCAACCAAATTCAATAGCGATCTTAACAGCCGCGAAATACTCTAAACTGCAAAATTTCAGAACGATCGGGGTGAAATTGCGACCTGTAGTCGACGAACAACTTTACAGACGGACGGACGGACGGGCATCGTTAAATCGACTCAGCTAGTGATTCTGAGTCGATCGGTATACTTTAAGGTGGGTCTAGCTGTGTTATTTTCAGGTGTTACAAACATCTGCCGTGAAACAAACTTATAATACCCTGTACCACAGTGTGGTCTAGGGTATAATGAGGGCTATAAGTATTGGAAATATGTATTTGGGGGATTTCATGTCAATTGAGTAAATTTTTAAAAACGTTTTCTTCTTATCGTGAAGATAGTTGATAACTACTACTAAATTTAGTGGAAATCGGTTCGGATTGATATATAACCCCCATATATAACAAGTTCCTTCCGATTTGGATTCTAAGGCCTATAACGGTGTATTTTACACTAGATCGAGGTAAAAATTGCCAGAGACAACTTTCTTTACCCAATAAGAAATACTACCAAACGTAGCGGAAATCGGTTCTGATTTAGATATAGCCCCATATATATGTGCCTTCCGATTTAACTTCGAAGTGGTATAGAAGGTGGTTTTTACAACATATCGAGTTAAAAATTGGCAGAGGCACGTCTCTCCACCCACTAATAAAGATTACTAAATTTAGTGGAAATATAGTCACCATATATATTTTCTTTTCGATTTAGCTTCCAAGGGCTGCATAAAGTGTTTTGTACAGACGCCCGTTATGAAAATTGGAAAAAGGGTGTCACCTGCTCTAGGAATAAACGCAGCTAAATTTGAAAGAAATCGGTTTAGATTTAGATATAATAATTTCGCTTATGTAAAGGATTTTCCAACAAGAGGTGTTATTTTGAATCACCCGGTATTTCGGTAGCTGTCACTTTTGAAGCTTTTCTTCTTATCGTGAAGAAATTTGTACCAAGTTTAGTCCTATTGGATAGTAGTTATGGCACAAAATTTAGGACTGTCGGAGTTTGAGGGAGTTTACATAATTATGACATTTTGGGCTCAAACGGCCTTTTTGCTCCCATTCAAACACAATGCAATAAAAAACTTATTTTATTTCGATAGTTTTTTCTTCAATAGTTTTAAGAAAAAAATCAAAAATATTTTTTTGTGATTTTTTTCGGAATTAAAACTTATTTTTTAGACTTTTGTATTATATTTCAATATTTGATTTTTTTTTTTACTCAAAAGAAATCGTATGTCAATTCCTTTAAGATCTTTGTGGTCTATTAGTGGAATGAGACCTGTTTATCTTCGAGGAAAGATAAAGCTCGAAAAATATTATGGTCCAGTCATATATTTTAGCACAACGGGAGAACAATTTATCGTAATTGGTTCTGGAAAGCTTTTAATAATGCAAAATTAAGTAGCCTTCATTCTACTTAATAAACTACCACGTTTTAAATTTTCTTCAGAATTGTATCATTTTATTTTTTGGCCCATTTGACTTCACGATAAAATAATAAAATTATAATAATTTTAAATTTTTCGATGGTTTTAAGAGGTTTTAATTAAAACAAGTAAAAGACTTAAGTTTGGCCATGCCGAATCTTATACACCCTCCGCCATGTATTGTATTCAATTTGAATACTGGAAAAATCTTTGGATATGGAGCAAATCACTTTTTGTTTAAACAAATTTTTAAAAAACGAACGCTGAATTTTTGTTGCCGATATTTTAGGCCGCAAATTCTTTAGACGAAGTCTTCACTTAAAAAATGTGGAATTTATGGTTTAAAATAAAATTTTTGAGAGCTACAGGAAAATAAAATTTGATTTATATAAATTTTATAGATATGAATTGTTGCCAAAATAGAATATATGTAGACGGCAAAGTTTTAGCTAAATTTCTTAGAAAATGTGGTGTTATGGCTTAATTCAGCCTTTTTGGGAGCGACATCTATAGGTGACTATACAAAATATGAACTAATTTAAACAAAATTGACTGCAATAAATTCTTGTCTTAAATACAAACTGCAAAGATTCAGTTAAAAAGCTTTGAAAATGTGGCATTTATGGCGTAAATACGTATATTTTGGAGCGAACTCTATAGAGTGACTATAACAAAATATGAACCGATTTGTAAAATTTTTGCTGTGATGATTTCTTGGCAAAATAGAATACAAAATGGAAAGTTTCTGCTGAATTGCTTTAAAAATGTGGTATCTTTGGCTTAAAAACCATATTTTGGAGCGACCTCTATAGGGGAGCTATATAAAAACATTGACCCATATGGCCCATTTGCAATCCCAATCAACCTGCAAATATAAGAAGTGTTTCTACCAAATTTGATTAACTTAGCTCAATTATAACGGACCGTAGCGTGATTATAACAAACGGACGGACAGACGGACATGACTAAATGGTCTTAGAATTTTACGACGATTAAGAATATAAGTATGTAGCGGGTTTTCCAATAGGGATGATATGATTTTGAAGTGACGTTTCGGCCATTTGTAATATGTCATGATCTGTCATTTGTTTTTCATTGTATTCAGTAGTGTTTTGCAAGAAAAACGTTTGCAAATTATTCAGTTTTATTATCAAAATAAACGTCCATTTTTTGTTTAAATCCAAAACAAAACCACTTTCCAGTCGACCTACGACCTTGACACCCATGAGCAATATTTTAGCTCTCGTTAAGAGCTATCTTTTTGCCATTGGCCGATTGTGGCTACGTGTCACACAGCAAATGAAACAATCGAATTGTTGCGAGAAAAGTTTGGAGATTCGATTATTTCAAGAAATTGTGATATTGAATGGTCTCCAAGAAGTTGTGATTTAACACCAATAGACTATTTCTTGTGGGGTTATTTGAAGCCATTGGTCTTTTGAAATAAACCAGACTCTCTTCAAGCTTTACAAGTCAATATTGAAAGTGCCATTCATGACATACGACTTGATTTATTGGAAAAAGTGCTCGAAAATTTGGTTCATCGAATTCGTTCCTGCAGAAGAAGTCGTGGACGCCATTTGAATGGCGTTTTAAAAAACTTTTGAATTTCCTTAACAATAAGTGTGCTTTGTTTCAAAGATATCATATGACTCTTATTTGAAAACCCTTTATAAGTATACTTTATGGGTTCTCAGATCAATATTTGGAAGTGTTACAAACGGAGTAAGTATAAAAATATTACAAATTTCTCCAAAAATTTGATTTTTCGCAAATATTTTGTAAGATATCTTTGATACCGCTGGGGCAGAAATTATAAAGTATATGATTTTTAACTTTTCCATAATGGTTTGTACTGCTTGAGTTATCCTTCCCCTGACTTTGGTTTGGGACATGCGGCTTGTAACGAACAATTAAAAGTAGCAGTTAGTCGTTTCACTGTTTTTCTTCAGTGCATCTTCATTTCAGGTCTTTTTGGAAAGGACTTGTTGAATATGTCTATAAATTTTCCCCAATCAGCCTTCCTAATATTGTGTAGGAAGATGGAAGTACTATACGGCTTCTCACCCATACAAAAGCTAATGCGTCTATGGTCGGATATTATATCCTAAGATTGATATTAAATTCTCCACCTTTGCGACTGATATACGAAAGTGAAGTAAATGTAATATCGTAATAGCTTCACTGTACACAGTGACGAATGATGTATATTAAATCAGCGTATAACTAATATGAATTCATTTACTGATAATACATACACTCTCTGTCACAGTGTAGCTGTTATAATGAGATTTTTATACCCTACACCACACTGTGGTACAGGGTATTATAAGTTTGTTTCACTGCAGATGTTTGTAACACCTGAAAATAACACAGCTAGACCCACCATAAAGTATACCGATCGACTCAGAATCACTAGCTGAGTCGATTTAACCATGTCTGTCCGTCCGTCCGTCCATGTAAAGTTGTTCGTCGACTACAGGTCGCAATTTCACTCCGATCGCTCTGCAATTTTGCATTTTAGAGTATCTCGCAGCTGTTAAGATCGCTATTGAATTTGGTTGAAATCGGTTCAGATTTAGATATAGCTCCCATATATATGTTTCGTCCGATTTGGCCCTTTAGTTCTATAGAAGCTGTATTTTACATCCAATCGTTTTGAAATTTAGGATGGTAGAGTTTCTTGATCCATAAACCAACATTGCTGAATTTGAAGAAAATCGGTTAAGATTTAGCTATAGCTCCCATATATATGTTTCGTCCGATTTTGCTCTTTAGTCCTGTAGAAGCTGTATTTTACATCTAATCATTTTGAAATTTAGAATGGAAGAGTTTCTTGATCCATGAACCAACATTACCGAATTTGAAGAAAATCGGTTATGATTTAGCTATAGCTCCCATATATATGTTTCATCCGATTTGGCTCTTTAGATCCAATCGTTTTTATACCCTACACCACACTGTGGTACAGGGTATTATTTAAGTATAAAATGTCCCAAAAGTAAATTTATGTAAACAATTTATACATGAATTACAAAATTTATATATCAGAGTTATTCAATATTACGAAAGTGGTGTAGGGTATTATATAGTCGGCCCCGTCCGACTTTAGCCTTTCCTTACTGGTTTATTAGTAGATTTACTATTTTTTGGCTGTTTCGAAAGTTATCGCATTTTGTTAAACTTCTTTTAAGGTCGTAGACAAGCTATGACGGTCAAATTATTGTTGCAGATCCAAAAAAAATTAAACTCTTTAAATTTAGGAAGAGATAAGTTGCGCTGATTTAAAAATTGTAATTACCTCTTTAAACTCTACAATACCTCTTTTAAAGGAGTTCTATGTTTCATTGCAATATAATGATTGGTTAAAAAACGCCACCTTTGCATAGGATTGATATAAGATCATCCACCGTAGGCTATAAGTAATACTAATCATATTTTTCATGCGTTATTGATATAGGAAACGTTTATTCGTCAATAAGCTACTATTCTTTCCAGATCTTTATTTGATTTTTAAAAAAATCGGAAAATTTGTATGTGTTCTTTGGATTTAAACTTTAAATTTCCTCTCAGTTGTAATATCATTTGTATTCCGGCACTTAAAGCCTCCCCCAAACAGACTTTCAACTTTCATTAAGTGAAATTTCTGTGTAGCCTATTTTCGCAGTTAGGGCGCCCATCACATATAACATTATCATTGGAAACCCTCCAAGCTCCTCAACAAAACAACGAGCGAAATGTTTGTAATTTCAATATATATACATACTACATACATGTACTAGTATATAGACAGCAACAATAATGTAAAGAAGCTATAATTAAATTGATTATTTGACAATTTAATTGAACAATGCCAAGCTTTCAAAAACATAAACACCCACCACTTTACCACTGAATGTCAGAACTTATATAGATGGGTAGACATGGAGCTATTTATTTGTAATACATATATAAATGTTACAGTGACTATAAGTTTTAATAGCACATATAATGGGTGCAAAATTTGGCGAACAGTGGTCCAAAACATATATGAAAAATACTTATAGGGAAATATTAAAAAATACTTCAAATTTTTTTCTGATGGAGCGTATGATTGATATCCATTTTTATTAATATATAACTCATACACTATTAATATATAACTCATACACTATTAATATATAACTCATCACTGTGATAGTCTAACGAGCTTTTGAGTCATTGTTTGAGTTTATTTGAATCACTTTTAAGTGATGATTAATTAAATTTTCCTTTTATAAGTTGTAAGCTGAGGCGTATACGTATTATGATGAAGACAGTTAATGTGACTCATACGCTCTAAAAGTTTCAAATTATAAAGTTTTATTAGCATAAAACGTAAATGTGAAACATACCTCATAAAACGGGTTCATTATCTCATAAAACCATAAGACCTTATAAGAAACCTTATATGTATAGTTCACCCTTAGGTTTTTCAAAGGAATTTATTTCAAGCTAACAACAAACCACTACAGTCCTTCGGTTTATATAAAAAGGTTTACTAATTTATGAGTTTTGTATAATAAATTTCTATTCCTTAAATTCTTTCATCAAATTCTAAATTCCTATATATCCCCTAATGCAGAACTATGTAACCACTATTTGTATTTACAAAAAAATGTTCATCCTTGTTGTTCTTTGGATCCTTTCTCCAGTTTTCCCTAGACATTGTAAAATCCTGTAAGGATTCTTCCCAGGCTTTTATAGGGCTTCCTCCCTGTTGTGTGTGTATGAGGAATACAATGACAATCCTAATATAATTAACTCACACTCGCAAATCCTTTCGTGCAATGGAGGGGCTATGTAGGAAGAAGCAAAAGAAGAAGAGGAAAAAACAGGACAATCTATAGAGTGACACATAAAACAAGAGTCTTACATTTAACTTCAATTACTTATGATGACAGTAGGGCAGCAAAGCAACGAACCTTAACAAATAACATACATACATTGTACACGTGCATACATACATTGTATGTATCATCATCTTTAACATATGTAAGAATGTATGAAAACACATTAGGGTGTATGGACATTTTTGAGGTGTTATTATTGACAGGTTTTATTTAGGTAAAATTAATTAAAAGGTTAATTTATTTAAACCTATTTTAGCTAAAGTCTTATATTTTCCAATCAGTTTTTTATGTACTTAACCAAGGAGCGGGGATATTTTTCTATTCAAGAAACGTTAGAAATAAATAGAAATATTTTCATCATTATAATTTCCAAATGCAATTTGTAAAATCTCTCGGACAAAACCTGTTGTGTTAAAAATGTAGTTTGTAACACTGTGTGTATAATTAATATTAAATCACCACCTTGGCGTATAACTAATAATGATACAATTATCAAAACACGTATACGCTTCAAGACGCAGTCAGTGATGTAAAGTGTTTTATTTGTCATAAAATATTTTTTGTATATAATATGAAAACATTTACATAATTGTTTCTACAGAAACTATGGGGTAATTCTCTTCGAATAAATCTGTCAGTTTGTGTAGGGGTTGCAAAAGGGGCAGGTAAATGCGCATATTTTGCGTACTAATATTAAAGTTATGTGATATTAAATGTTGGTATGATTTCGTTTTTTTTTATGTGGGGGTACCAATAGGGACGTGACAAAAACTTAAATTTTTCTCTGAACTATTACACTTGACATGATTTCAAGTATTTATATAAACTGGTATCAAAGTTATACTTAATCTGTTATTTTTTAAAAAAAAGTTCCCAAAAGGGACTTGAGAACTATGCCCATTTTTCACAAGATGTTAGCGAACGATAAACTGTGGCTACATGTTTGTATAACGGAAGATTCAGCAAAATAGTATAACAAATATTAGAAAATTAAATTTGAATCCGTTGTGGGGGAGGTACTAGAAGTAGTGCACCAATATGGTCTATTTGCAAATATAGCCTTAGATAGGAAAACAATATTAATACGTACAAAATTTCGAATTAAACGGTTACTCATTTCGGGAGTTATCGTGCGCTACAGCAAGACAGACAGACGGACGGACATTGTTCATTTGACCTAAAATGAACCAAAACGAATATCCGCCGAACATACTTAGGGTCTTAGGTCACCCCTTCGATGTGTTACTGATGTATTACATACCTGGACGAAATTTTCTATAAAAATAAAATTTGAAGAAATTTTCTTTACAAATGAAATTTTGACGAAATTTTCTATACAAATGAAAGTTCGACAAAATTTTCTATAAAAATAAAATTTCGACGAAACTTCGACGAAATTTTCTATAAAAATGAAATTTCGACGAAAGTTTCTATAAAAATGAAACTTCGACGAATTTTTCTATAAAAATGAAATTTTTATAAAAATTAAATTTTCTATATAAAAATGATATTTCGAAAAAAATTTTAATAAAAAAAATTTTCTATAAAAATGAAATTTCGACGAAATTTTCTATAATAATGAAATTTCGACGAAATTTTCTATAAAAATGAAATTTCGACGAAAGTTTCTATAAACATAAAATGTCGACGAAATTTTGTATAAAAATGAAATTTCGTCGAAATTTTCTATAAAGATACAATTTTGAAGAAATTTTCTATAAACATGAAATTTTGAAGAAAGTTTCTATAAACCTGAAATTTTGAAGAAATTTTCTATAAACGTGAAATTTTGAAAAAAATTTCTATAAACGCGGAATTTTGAAGAAATTTTCTATATAAAATGCAATTTCGACGAAATTTTCTATAAAAATGAAATTTCGACGAAATTTTCTATAAAAATGAAATTACGACGAAATTTTCTATAAAAATGAAATTTCGACGAAATTTTCTATAAAAATGAAATTTCGACGAAATTTTCTATAAAAATGAAATTTCGACGAAATTTTCTATAAAAATGAAATTTCGACGAATTTTTCTATAAAAATGAAATTTCGACGAAATTTTCTATAAAAATGAAATTTGGACGAAATTTTCTATAAAAATTGATATTTTGACGAAATTTTCTATAAAAATTGATATTTCGACGAAATTTTCTATAAAAATTGATATTTCGACGAAATTTTCTATAAAAATTGATATTTTGACGAAATTTTCTATAAAAATTGATATTTCGACGAAATTTTCTATAAAAATTGATATTTCGACGAAATTTTCTATAAAAATTGATATTTCGGCGAAATTTTCTATAAAAATTGATATTTCGACGAAATTTTCTATAAAAATTGATATTTCTACAAAATTTTCTATAAATATTGATATTTTGACGAAATTTTCTATAAAAATTGATATTTCGACGAAATTTTCTATAAAAAATGAAATTTTGACGAAATTTTCTATAAAAATGAAATTTCGACGAAATTTTCTTTGAAAAGAAAATTTCGGAGAAATTTTCTATAAAAAGGAAATAAAAATGAAATTTCGACGAAATGTTCTAAAAAAAATGTAATTTCGATGAATTTTTCAATAGAAAAATTCTAAGTAAAATTTAAAGTCAATCCGTTACTCCTATCGAACGTTTTTGTGCGCACCAGACAGAAGGACGATGTGTTACACTTTTGGTCCCGAACAAATGACATAAAAAATAAAATTTATACAATTGCTTATTAACTTATTTCTTGGCAAAAGAGCAATTGTGTTAAATTTCTTTCCTACAAAAAATCGTATATTTCATCATCCACCCTAAGGTAGCTACATATGTACATACATTCGTGTATTATTCCGATATATATGTAATATACTATGTGGATATTTTTTCCTCTATTATTTTTTTGTACTTTTATTTTTCCCTATATTCTCAACAACGTTTCTTAATTGTTTTGTTATTGAATCGTTGGTTGTGTTTTTTACTACCACTATTCGTACTCGTACCTCTACCACTACAGAAGCAATATAGAAAGTTTGTTTTTGGAATGTATCTGTGAATGTGTGAGGGCATATGAGGTGCTCTTCTTTTTGGCATTTGTAGGTCTAGGTTTTTACCTGGTTTTATTTTTATGAATCAATTTTGATACACAACCGCTTTTTTGTCGTTTTTTGACTTTGACTATTCTCCCACAAGAGATGTGTACGAGCCATTCATACCTTGTGTGTGTGCGATGACTTTATATCTGTGTTTGACTGTTTGACTGGCTGACTACGACAGGGAGAGAGAAAGAGCAAGTGAGCTCACATATGTGTAAGCACGTGTGTGCGGTGTATGGCTGAGCTAGAGTAACTGTAGGTAAAATGAAGTGAAGCACACAAATCCCTTCAATATTAACGGCAATAGCAATGGCGGAAATGCCAATAGCAATAGCAACAACTGACTCTCTTGCAATAATAACAGAGCTACATTCGCATGTATTAATACACACATGTGTGTGTGTGTTTGTGTCGTTTTGTATGTTTGTCTATTTTCATTGGAGTAAAATGTATTACAAACATAAAATTTAATTAAAAACTCGGTAAAAACGGCAAAAAGTCCAATACGACGACAGTACAAATGCAATTACGCCAAAGAAGAAGGACCTTTACCACATAAAGCACACACACACACACTCACATAACCATGTCAAAACACCCACAGACCCTCGAGACTGCAACTACCTACACACACACACATTTATAGTCGGTGTACAAAGATACTATAGAACTGAGTCGAGTTTCTACTGGCACAGAGAGGATGCTAAATTTATTATCAGGTCCAACCTGAGATACTCGTATTCACCTCTCTGCGACGACGAAGTACACACCTCAACATCTCTATGTGCACATCCATCCATCATACGAGTATTTATGTTGTTGCCACCGTTACTCTTGTGTGGTTTTGAGTGTGTGTGCCGTTGTGTTTGAGCGTGAGCATGAGTGAATTAAAATATAATCAGCTCATTGTGAACTCTGTGGTCGGTGGTAATTGTATTCATCCGCTTTCTTGCTCTCTATGTCAGGTAGGCGATTATGCATGAGTGGTTAGGGACAGTGGAACGATTTAAACAAGTATAAACAATTTCAAATCACACTGAGAAAATGTTGTCGTTGAACTAAAGATGCTTCATACATAAATCAAAGAGAGCAATTTGTTTCGAATTCAATAAAACGTGTTATAATAAGGGTAATCTACTTATTTTAAGCAAATGTTTCTTAAGCTGAGCTTTAAAAATTGTGTACATGATTGTTTGTTTCAATGAAAAATAATCATGTAATTTTCTTATCTTACAGATTTGAATTTTGGATAAGTCGATAACTCGCGCTGCAACTCACTGAGGAAAGTTCATTAAATCATAAATTTACGTAATATTCATCCATAGTAAGAAATATGCAAAATCTTGAATTGCTTACAACATTAATACCAGTACATATACGCAAATATTAGTAATTCAATTCAAAATTATTATCTTAAAGTTCTTACTGCTCCTGAATATGGACATGACTGTCAAATCGCTTCTGTATTGAAGCGTTCCGAATTAATCCTATTAAGAAAACAATTTTTCGAAACTGATAATCTCAGATATTTCTTTACTTTTATTTAGTTATTACAAGTTAAATTATAATAAACTAAATGTAAAAGGTATTAGCATCTTAGACTATCGGCCTAAAAATCTCAGAAATATACTTAGTAGAGACATAAATACTGTTACAAAACTGAACACACCCATTACATACCCTACCATTGAACATACCCTACCATTGAACATACCCTACCATTACCACGTGTTAGTTTGTAACGGGAATTTAAAATTGCTTTAGTTTTCGCTATGGAGTGGTCATATAATGAGAACCGTATCGCTGTTATATCGCTTTTTAAATATGGAATGAAAAAACAATATTTTCAAAACGCTCTGCCAGCTTGGGATTAGTCTCATGTTCATCTACAGGTACAAAATACTGTTTGGAAGACTGGAAATGTCAAAGACCGCCACTCGGGGGGTCGGGACGCCCTCGTACTGTTCGAACGCCGCAGGTCATAAAATCAAGAAATCTGCAAATTCCGCTCCGAAAGCAGAAAATCGTGCCCCGTGAGATGAATATTACACAATGAGTCCATGAGTCGATTTATGCAAAAAGACTTGAAACTTGGGGGCTTTCAAAGCCGCAATGGACATTTTTTGACTTCAGCTTTATAAAAAAAATAGGAAAGAAAAATGCAAACGTCTTTGGGTGTAGTACGCTGATAAATTGCACAAAAAATTCCTGTTCACATATGAAACAAATTTTACCCTGCAAGAAAAATTCCACAAACGAAGTGATATGGTGTATGCACAGTCGTCTAAAGAAGCATCTCAACTGAGTCCACGGGTCGAAAAGGTCCATCATACAGCTTCTAAAATGATTTTATGGGGTGTCTCTTACGATGGGGTCACTGACTTGCATTTCTGTGAACAAGGGGTCAAAACATTGGACAAAAATGACCCTGAAACTGTTTTGGAAGCTGTAGTGAAACCACTTAACTATTCCCTATTCCCTATTCCAAAACCAGGCATGCACTTTCTAGTATGATTCTGCTCCGACACATATGGCTAAAATGACCCAGACATGGGTTTAAAAAAATTTGTCAGCTTTCATTTCTTCTGATGAATGTCTCTCTGGCAGCCTTGATATAAACCCACTGGATTACAAATTGTGGACAGTTTTAGAGGATAAGGTCTGCACAAAAAATACCCCAGCATCGATTCTCTTAAGACTGCTTTTGATTCGTACTGTGGCCACTTTCCCAAAGGAAAGAGGCGCGTGCGGCTATTCCGTGATTGGTCAGTGCGCCTTAAGGCAAGTGTGAAGGGCAAAGGCGGACATATAGCATAAAATGTGTGTGTAAAGGTATTTATGTCCCTACTAAGTACAAAGTTTATCCTATCAACAATAACAATCTTTTATATTTTATGGTACATGATATTTATAAATTGCTGAGGTAATATTCTTATATATCAATTAAACTGGCTTTATTGGATATATGTATAATTTAATGCCATTAATGTTTAAATATGATTTTGGTCTTGTGGCCGTCCCGGGTGTCGCGTAAAATCTGGAACTCAAAATTTCACACACATTTCGCAGCATTTGCGAGAGTTCGCCAATAACTTGTCGAATGTTGTTTTCCAAGTGTACAATTGTCTCTGTTTTATCGGCGTAGACGAGTGACTATAAATAACCCCAAAGAAAATGATCCAATGGGGTTAAATCACACGATGTTGGTGGCCAATTAACAGGACCATTATGTGATATTATTCGTTCATCAACGATTTCTTTGAGTAAATAATTGTAGCTAACTAAGGTACGAAAAAACTTGTAATTCTTTCTCTATACCGTTCAGTTTTGACAGTTACATTTTACCAATCTTCGTTTTTGAAGATACTTATTAGGGCGGGTTGATTTTTTTCTTTTAAATCGTATAGCAAAAACGTAAACTACATATAATTCTAAGAAAAATCTCCGAAGAAACCATGTATCTAAAATAAAATCCTAATCCGCGCCTCTCGACTTGAAAATTTATACGCCCGCCTTTGCCACAAAAAAAAATGTTAGAAAAAAAGCTTTTTCCAAAAAAAAAATCGAATTTTCTGAATAAAATAGTTTAGTATGGTAGTTCTTTTGCACTTTATATCATTTTCATTAAAAAAAATATTCACCCAAGAAAAAAAGTTTGTATATAATTTTATATTTAATATTTTTATAAGGAACATAGATAAAAAAATTTTCTTTCATAATTTAATAAAATAGATTGGAAATACAAAAAAAAAAATATTGCACTCAAAATTGCACTTCTTTTGTTTCGATAAACAATTATTATTTTATAAAGCAAATAAAAACGTGTTAAAAACTATTTTTTTATATAGAACGCAAATCAGAGGAGATGCAAATTGGGGTTCAACCGCTTTTTTGATAATTGAATATTTTGATTAGTCTCAAGACAAAACATGTATGGCATAAACTATAATATAACAAGTAAGAAAGTTTCTTTCGGATAAACCGACTAAGGTATACCTCACTTTGTGAGTACTGTAATATGAAAATACACGAACTAATCTTGCTAAACAGTAAACTTCAAATATATTGCACTGTATCGAATTGTAAGCGTTCAATTTTGGTATATTTGACCACTTTGTTTGAGAGGTACCAAAAGGAGCGTGGCAACTTCGTCCATTTTTCACTGGATTGTAGGTACTTTGAAACCGATACACTGTACAAAATTTCATGTCTTTTTGTGCATAGGTATTCAATTTATAAGCTGTTAAATTTTGGAGCAAAATGGTCCATTTGTGTGGAAGGTACCAAAAGGGGCGCGGTAAATTCGCCCATTTTTCTTGAGGTGATAGTGACTAATAAAATAATATTATGTGTAGAATTTCAGAGGATTCAAATAAGTAGTATAGAAGTTATTAAATAATCAATAATTCACTTAATATTAACACTTTGTGGGGTAGGTACTAGAAGGAGAGGACCAATATGGCCCATCTTCGAACTTAGCCGGAGATAAAAAAAAAAATAATACCACATACCAAATTTGAAGTCAGTCGGTTACTCCTTTCGAGAGTTATCGTGCACACCAGCTAGCAGAAAGACAGACAGACGGACGGACATTGCTCATTCGACTAAAAACGACCTAAAACGGATATCCGCCAAACATACTTAGGGTCTTATGTAACTCCTTCGATGTGTTACACTTTTGGCCCGTAGCAAATGTTATTTACCCTCGCATCACTTAAGTGAGGGTATAATAAAATATAATATATTTCAAGAAAAGAAAATAATTTTAGCGAAAGTAGAGGACAAAAATTTTCAAGTTGAGAGGCGCGGATTAGGTTTTGATTTTAGACCCATGGTTTCTTGGGAGAATTTTTTTAGAATTTAATGTTGATTACGTTTTTGCTATACGATTTTTAATTTTTTTTATTCTCACAAATCAACCCGCCCTAATACTTATATATGTATACCACAGTGACTCCGACAGTTTATAAAGCACCAAACAGTAATGGTCGTTTGGCAAAAGATTGTGGACTACTTTCGCTCCAAATGCGACAATTTTGCTCAGTTACGTACCTATTCAACCAGAAATGAGCTGCATCGATGAAATTTGAATTTTGAAGAACAGAGCCATAATTTTGATAAAATGTCAACAACTTGCAAGCGTACTTCCCATGCAAGTCTATCCATGGTGAAATGACAAAGCTAACTTAACAAAAAGCAAGTATCAGCTGTTAAGTCGGTTGTCAAAAGCAGTTTTAGATTTAAGTTAGATTCGCAGCCAGCTGCCAGAAGTAACGGGTTTTCTAATAGGGATGATGTGATT
Source organism: Eudasyphora cyanicolor (assembly GCA_963930755.1). NCBI lineage: Eukaryota > Metazoa > Arthropoda > Insecta > Diptera > Muscidae > Eudasyphora > Eudasyphora cyanicolor. The sequence continues at coordinate 173,939,609 of OZ005738.1, forward strand.
TTGAAGTGACGTTTCGGCCATTTGTAATATGTCATGATCTGTAATTTTTTTCGTTGTATTCAGTAGTGTTTGCAATTTTATCAAGGAGAGATATACGCAATAACAACGTTTACAAATTATTCAGTTTTATTATCAAAATAATCGTTCTCCAATTGCAACTTTTCGTGCGCTAAGTCCATTTTTTTTTAAGTAAAAAATCACTTTCCAGTTGGCCAATGTTAAGAGCTATCTTTTTGCCATTGGCCGATTCCCGATCCGACATACCGTTAAGGAGCCAGAGCAAAAATAAACTTTCCGTTCACATTTGAAAATCCAATTTTTTTCAATTTTTTTAAATCCAAAAAAAAACACTTTCCAGTCGACATACGACCTTGACACCCATGAGCAATATTTCAGCTTTCGTTAAGAGCTATCTTTTTGCCATTGACCGATTGTGGCTACGTGCCACATAGCAAATGAAACAATTGAATTATTGCGAGAAAAGATTGGAGATTCGATTATTTCAAGAAATTGTGAGATTGAATGGTCAATATTGAACATGCCATTCATAACATACGACTCGATTTGGTGTAAAAGTGCTCGAAAATTGGGTTCATCGAATTCGTTCCTGCAGAAGAAGTCGTGGAGGCCATTTGAATGACGTTTTATTTAGAACTTAATTGTATCAATTGTACTTCACATTAATTAAAAAACTTTTGAATTTCCTTAACAATAAGTGTGTTTTTTTTTCAAAGAAATCATATCACTCTTATTGGAAAACCCTGTACAAACATCCGTACCGGAAAGATCTGTCAGACTTCTTACTTAATGAGGGACAGAAGCATAGCAGGTGTTCATTGCAGTCCACTTCTTCCTCATCACCACAACTCCTGCAGAAGTAATTGGACTCAAAACCTAATTTTCTGGCGTGTTCGCCGACGAGGCAGTGTCCCATCAGTACTGACACTAACGTAGAGAGTTTTCCCCCACTAGTGCGAGGAGACATTTTGACCTTCTCCGTTCGTATATTGAGCAGATTTGTCCAGCTACTCTGCAGGTGTCGATTTGTGTCCATTTTTCATTGGACTGCCTGATCGCCTCTTGCCTAAACCAAAGCTTGCATGTGGACAGTGGCGTACCAAAGGACGATTTTAGGAGAGGGACCCCAACGAGACCCTACATATAGCTTTCCTACGGGAATATAAGGCAACGTTGGCCTTCCTTACACGTTCCAGTATATTAATAACAATTTCCTGTCTAGAATTCTGTTCCATTTATCCGAGGAGGATTCACATGTGGGACCTTGTACTTCCTAGTAAATAGAACAAATTCGGTCTTACTTGGGCTAAGGCTTAAACCACTGTTTTCCCTATTTATACCCTACACCACACTGTGGTACAGGGTATTATAAGTTTGTTTCATGGCAGATGTTTGTAACACCTGAAAATAACACAGCTAGACCCACCTTAAAGTATACCGATCGACTCAGAATCACTAGCTGAGTCGATCCGTCCGTCCGTCCGTCTGTCCATGTAAAGTTGTTCGTCGACTACAGGTCGCAATTTCACTCCGATCGTTCTGAAATTCTGCAGTTTAGAGTATTTCGCAGCTGTTAAGATCGCTATGGTTGAAATCGGTTCAGATTTAGATATAGCTCCCATATATATCTTTCGTCCGATTTGGCCCTTTAGTCCTATAGAAGCTGTATTTTACATCCAATCGTTTTGAAATTTAGAATGGTAGAGTTTCTTGATCCATGAACCAACATTGCCGAATTTGAAGAAAATCGGTTAAGATTTAGCTATAGCTCCCATATATATGTTTCGTCCGATTTGGCCCTTTAGTCCTATAGAAGCTGTATTTTACATCCAATCATTTTGAAATTTAGAATGGTAGAGTTTCTTGATCCATGAACCAACACTACCGAATTTGAAGCAAATCGGTTAAGATTTAACTATAGCTCCCATATATATATTTCGTCCGATTTGGGCCTTTAGTCCTATAAAAGCTGTATTTTACATCCAATCGTTTTGAAATTTAGAATGGTAAAGTTTCTTGATCCATGAACCAACACTACCGAATTTGAAGAAAATCGGTTAAGATTTAACTATAGCTCCCATATATATGTTTCGTCCGATTTTGCTCTTTAGTCCTGTAGAAGCTGTATTTTACATCCAATCATTTTGAAATTAAGAATGGTAGACTTTCTTGATCCATGAACCAACACTACCGAATTTGAAGAAAATCGGTTAAGATTTAGCTATAGCTCCCATATATATGTTTCGTCCGATTTGGCCCTTTAGTCCTATAGAAGTTGTATTTTACATCCAATCATTCCAATTTAGAATGGTAGAGTTTCTTGATCCATGAACCAACACTACCGAATTTGAAGAATATCTGTTAAGATTTTGCTATAGCTCCCATATATATGTTTCGTCCGATTTGGCCCTTTAGTCCTATAGAAGCTGTATTTTACATCCAATCATTTTGAAATTTAGAATGGTAGAGTTTCTTGATCCATGAACCAACACTACCGAATTTGAAGAATATCGGTTAAGATTTAGCTATAGCTCCCATATATATGTTTCGTCCGATTTGGCCCTTTAGTCCTGTATTTTACATCCAATCGTTTTGGAATTTAGAATAGTAGAGTTTCTTGATCCATGAATCAACACTACCGAATTTGATGAATATCGGTTAAGATTTAGCTATAGCTCCCATATATATGTTTCGTCCGATTTGGCCTTTTAGTTCTATAGAAGCTATATTTTACATCCAATCGTTTTGAAATTTAGAATGGAAGAGTTTCTTGATCCATGAACCAACATTGCCGCATTTGAAGAAAATCGGTAAAGATTTAGCTATAGCTCCCATATATATGTTTCATCCGATTTGGCTCTTTAGATCCAATCGTTTTTATACCCTACACCACACTGTGGTACAGGGTATTATTTAAGTATAAAATGTCCCAAAAGTAAATTTATGTAAACAATTTATACATGAATTACAAAATTTATATATCAGAGTTATTCAATATTACGAGAGTGGTGTAGGGTATTATATAGTCGGCCCCGCCCGACTTTAGCCTTTCCTTACTGGTTTTTAAATAAAACTTTTTTTCTATTTTTCAACGACTGTTAATAAACCACCGTTTGTACCACTCATGTTTGTACCTGGCTCTATTTTATACTTCCAAAAATATGGTCCAAATACTAAAGGTACTATCAATAAAAATTAGAACAGTAAAACTTTTTTTATAAAAATTTACCATAAATTTGTTTTTAAATATTTTTTCGTGTTTATTATATTTAATAACAACAGAAAATGTTATACACAGCCCAGCCTTTCCACAGTTTTTTTTTCGCAAACTAGTGAAATTAAGAAAATGAGGGAATCAAGTTGTTTCTCCCACTGTGCTTTAATTGTTTGGAGTCAGTGCGTGAGTCTCTGTGTTATTGGTATGGTTTTTTGCATCGTTCCACTTTCTCTCTCTCTGAATTAGTTTGATTCATAATTCGGTCTTTTCCCTGCATCTGTATGAGTGTGTGCATGTATATTGAGAGCGTGTGTATATTCTTTGCAAACATAACCACATAAATCAGTAGTACACACACACACTCGTACACTGCCACATTTTGGTGTCTGTTTAATGTATTAGTGTCATCTGAGGTCGAGTAATTAGTTTAAACCTACCCCAACCCCATCTACCAATAACCTGATTGTTTATGCATTAAAATGCATGCCAAAGTGATATTTTAAGTTCATCATCCATGAAAAGCATATGGAATGGAAACGGAAACCTCAAGGCAGACTCTGGCATACATTAAATAGCCATACTGCCGACGGACTTACTCCTGCTATTTTGACTGACTGACAGTCAGTTGCCACTGAAAAAGACAGCCGAGAGAGAGACAGAGAGAAATGACTTCAAAGGCTTTTCGGGAATTTAACTTTTGGTTTTTCACCCGAATACCATTTATCCCTATGTCAGGAGGACGTCCATCCGTTTTATCCTTTTTTCTGTTGTTGAAAAGTATAGTGGTTTTTGTGAATGAATTCCGAAAAGAGTTGGATATATTGGCTTTAATTTTAAAGTTGGAATGATACAGAATATCATTAAGTTTAACAAACGTTTTTGGATAGGATAAATTTGGTTAATTATAATTTTTGTACTGAAATGATATTTAATTTAACACAAATTGCTATTTAATACAATTGGAAATGTCATAGAAATCATTGATCTCATATATTTTTATTGTTTGGCTCCTTTTATGTTTAATTTAATGCTTGAGTTTTTTTATTACTACATATTGATTTATATATAACATCTGTCGCCCTTTTTAATTTGTTTCACATTTCTTTTCTAATGGAGCGCATACATGTCTTGATTGTTTTTTTTTAGTCTTCTCACAAATTCATTTGCCTCCTAAAGGAACATTTCGTATTTTTATCTGCACAATTTCCATATAAATGTTTTTTTGAGGGCTTGAAATGGTGCACATTTCTGTACATATGAAGGTATAGTACATTAGGGTGGTCAAAGTTTCCCCTTGAGCATTTTAATAGAGCGGTTTTTTTATATATGTTTTTCAACAAAATACAAAGTAAAATAAATGAACAGCCATGTGGGGTAATACAATAAAAAGCTCTTCATTAACTTTAAGTTTTCAAAATTCAGAAATATTGTAGACCACAACGAAACTTTGCACAACAATTTCGACATCATTTTATAAGACAATATGTATTCAAAATAACTACAATAGAAAATATAGTCGAAATATCATTTCTACAGAAACTTTCATTGAGTTTCGATTCCTATAGCTAATTTCTTCGAAATTATATTTTTTTTTTTTTAGAAAATTTTGTAGAAATTGTATTTTTATAGAAAATACGACCGAAGCTAGATTTCTATGAAAATTCCCTGGAAACTTCAGTTCTGCAGAAAATTTTATTAAAATTTTATTTTTAAAGAAAATGTCTTCTTAATATAATTAGAAAATAATTTTTTATAGAAAATTTCATGTAGTTTCCTTTTTAAAGAAATTACATTCTTATAGAACATTTCGTCGGCCGGTCAATGACCTTAAAACCTGAAAAATGAATTTTCATTGAATACTTTCGGAAAAATTAATTTTTATAAAAAATTTACTGGAAATTTTATTTTTAGAGGAACTTCTCTGGTGTTGTTTTGAGGACATTTTTACAAAATTACTATTTTTTAGAAATATTATTCAAAATTTAATTTGCATAAAAAATTTGTCGAAAAATCATTTTTATAGAAATTTTTGTTAAAATTTCCTTTTTGTAGAAAAACTCGACATTTTATTTTTATCGAAAATTTCGTCAAAATGTCATTTCTATTAAAAAATTCGTCGAAATTTCATATTGATAGAATATTTCAAAATTCTAAATTTAATTTATATAGAAAATTTCTTTAAAATTTTAATTTTAATTTTTATAGAAAAATTTTTCGAAATTGCTATTTTAATAGAAAATTTCGTCAAAATTCTGTTTTAATAGAAAATTTCGTCGAAATTTCATTTTATAGAAAATGTCGTCGAAATTTCTTTCATTTTATAGAAAATTTCGTCGAAATTTCATTTTTATAGAAACGTTCGTCAAAATTTAATTTTTATAGAAAAATTCGTCGAAATTTCATTTTTATAAACATTTTTTTAAAAATTTCATTTTATAGAAAATTTCGTCGAAATTTCATTTTTATAGAAAATTTCGTCGAAATTTCATTTTTATAGAAAATTTCGTCGAAATTTCATTTTTATAGAAAATTTCGTCGAAATTTCATTTTTATAGAAAATTTCGTCGAAATTTCATTTTTATAGAAAATTTCGTCGAAATTAATTTTTTTAGAAAATTTCGTCGAAATTTAATTTTTATAGAAAATTTTGTCGAAATTTCATTTTTATAGAAATTTTGTCAAAATTTAATTTTTATAGAAAATTTCGTCGAAATTTAATTTTTATAGAAAATTTCGTCGAAATTTCATTTTTATAGAAAATTTCGTCGTAATTTCATTTTTATAAACAATTTCGTCGACATATCATTTTTATAGAAAATTTCGTTGAAATTCCTTTTTAATAGAAAAATTTTGTTGAAATTCCATTTTTATAGAAGATTCGTAAACATTTTTTTTAATAAAAAGTTTCGTCAAATTTCTATTTTAATAAAAGTTTTTGTCGAAATTCTTTTTTTATAGAAAATTTCGTCGTCGAAATTTTATTTTTATAGAAAATTTCTTCGTCGAAATTTAATTTTTATAGAAAATATCGTCGTCGAAATTTAATTTTAATGGAAAATTTCGTCGAAATTCTATTTTAATAGAAATTCGTCGAAAAATTTCGTTGAAATTGCTATTTTAATAGAAAATTTCGTCTAAATTGTTATTTTAATAGAAAATTTCGTCGAAATTGCTATTTTAATAGAAAATTTGCTATTTTAATAGAAAATTTCATCGAAATTTCATTTTATAGAAAATGTCGTCGAAATTTCTTTCTTTTTATAGAAAATTTCGTCGAAATTTTATTTTTATAGAAACGTTCGTCAAAATTTAATTTTTATAGAAAATTTCGTCGAAATTTCATTTTTATAAAAATTTTTTTAAAAATTTCATTTTTATAGAAAATTTCGTCGAAATTTCATTTTTATAGATAATTTCGTCGAAATTTCATTTTTATAGATAATTTCGTCGAAATTTCATTTTTATAGAAAATTTCGTCGAAATTTCATTTTTATAGAAAATTTCGTCGAAATTTAATTTTTTAGAAAATTTCGTCGAAATTTAATTTTTATAGAAAATTTTGTCGAAATTTCATTTTTATAGAAAATTTTGTCAAAATTTAATTTTTATAGAAAATTTCGTCGAAATTTAATTTTTATAGAAAATTTCGTCGAAATTTCATTTTTATAGAAAATTTCGTCGAAATTTCATTTTTATAGAAAATTCCGTCGTAATTTCATTTTTATAAACAATTTCGTCGACATATCATTTTTATAGAAAATTTCGTTGAAGTTCCTTTTTAATAGAAAAATTTTGTTGAAATTCCATTTTTATAGAAGATTGGTAAAAAAAATTTTTTAATAAAAAGTTTCGTCATATTTCTATTTTAATAAAAGTTTTTGTCGAAATTCTTTTTTAATAGAAAATTTCGTCGAAATTCTATTTTTATAGAAAATTTCGTCGTCGAAATTTTATTTTTATAGAAAATTTCGTCGTCGAAATTTAATTTTTATAGAAAATTTCGTCGTCGAAATTTAATTTTAATGGAAAATTTCGTCGAAATTCTATTTTAATAGAAATTCGTCGAAATTCTATTTTAATAGAGAATTTCGTCGAAATTGCTATTTTAATAGAAAATTTCGTCTAAATTCTTATTTTAATAGAAAATTTCGTCGGAATTGCTATTTTAATAGTAAATTTGCTATTTTAATAGAAAATTTCGTCGAAATTGCTATTTTAATAGAAAATTTCGTCGAAATTGCTATTTTAATAGAAAATTTCGTCGAAATTGCTATTTTAATAGAAAATTTCGTCGAAATTGCTATTTTAATAGAAAATTTCGTCGAAATTGCTATTTTAATAGAAAATTTCGTCGAAATTGCTATTTTAATAGAAAATTTCGTCGAAATTGCTATTTTAATAGAAAATTTCGTCGAAATTTCATTTTTATAAAAATTTTTTTAAAAATTTCATTTTTATAGAAAATTTCGTCGAAATTTCATTTTTATAGATAATTTCGTCGAAATTTCATTTTTATAGATAATTTCGTCGAAATTTCATTTTTATAGAAAATTTCGTCGAAATTTCATTTTTATAGAAAATTTCGTCGAAATTTAATTTTTTAGAAAATTTCGTCGAAATTTAATTTTTATAGAAAATTTTGTCGAAATTTCATTTTTATAGAAAATTTTGTCAAAATTTAATTTTTATAGAAAATTTCGTCGAAATTTAATTTTTATAGAAAATTTCGTCGAAATTTCATTTTTATAGAAAATTCCGTCGTAATTTCATTTTTATAAACAATTTCGTCGACATATCATTTTTATAGAAAATTTCGTTGAAGTTCCTTTTTAATAGAAAAATTTTGTTGAAATTCCATTTTTATAGAAGATTCGTAAAAAAATTTTTTTAATAAAAAGTTTCGTCATATTTCTATTTTAATAAAAGTTTTTTTCGAAATTCTTTTTTAATAGAAAATTTCGTCGAAATTCTATTTTTATAGAAAATTTCGTCGTCGAAATTTTATTTTTATAGAAAATTTCGTCGTCGAAATTTAATTTTTATAGAAAATTTCGTCGTCGAAATTTAATTTTAATGGAAAATTTCGTCGAAATTCTATTTTAATAGAAATTCGTCGAAATTCTATTTTAATAGAGAATTTCGTCGAAATTGCTATTTTAATAGAAAATTTCGTCGAAATTGCTATTTTAATAGAAAATTTCGTCTAAATTCTTATTTTAATAGAAAATTTCGTCGGAATTGCTATTTTAATAGTAAATTTGCTATTTTAATAGAAAATTTCGTCGAAATTGCTATTTTAATAGAAAATTTCGTCGAAGTTGCTATTTTAATAGAAAATTTCGTCGAAATTGCTATTTTAATAGAAAATTTCGTCGAAATTGCTATTTTAATAGAAAATTTCGTCGAAATTGCTATTTTAATAGAAAATTTCGTCGAAATTGCTATTTTAATAGAAAATTTCGTCGAAATTGTTATTTTGATAGAAAATTTCGTCTAAATTGTTATTTTAATAGAAAATTTCGTCGAAATTGCTATTTTAATAGAAAATTTCGTCGAAATTGCTATTTTAATAGAAAATTTCGTCGAAATTGCTATTTTAATAGAAAATTTCGTCGAAATTGCTATTTTAATAGAAAATTTCGTCGAAATTGCTATTTTAATAGAAAATTTCGTCGAAATTGCTATTTTAATAGAAAATTTCGTCGAAATTGCTATTTTAATAGAAAATTTCGTCGAAATTGCTATTTTAATAGAAAATTTCGTCGAAATTGCTATTTTAATAGAAAATTTCGTCGAAATTGCTATTTTAATAGAAAATTTCGTCGAAATTGCTATTTTAATAGAAAATTTCGTCGAAATTGCTATTTTAATAGAAAATTTCGTCGAAATTGCTATTTTAATAGAAAATTTCGTCGAAATTGCTATTTTAATAGACAAATTCATCGAAATTCTATTTTAATAGAAAATTTCATAGAAATTGCTATTTTAATGGAAAATTTCGTCTAAATTGTTATTTTAATGGAACATTTCGTCGAAATTGTTATTTTAATGGAACATTTCGTCGAAATTGTTATTTCAATAGAAAATTTCGTCGAAATTGCTATTTTAATAGAAAATTTCGTCGAAATTGCTATTTTAATAGAAAATTTCGTCGAAATTGCTATTTTAATAGAAAATTTCGTCGAAATTGCTATTTTAATAGAAAATTTCGTCGAAATTGCTATTTTAATAGAAAATTTCGTTGAAATTGCTATTTTAATAGAAAATTTCGTCGAAATTGCTATTTTAATAGAAAATTTCGTCGAAATTGCTATTTTAATAGAAAATTTCGTCGAAATTGCTATTTTAATAGAAAATTTCGTCGAAATTGCTATTTTAATAGAAAATTTCGTCGAAATTGCTATTTTAATAGAAAATTTCGTCGAAATTGCTATTTTAATAGAAAATTTCGTCGAAATTGCTATTTTAATAGAAAATTTCGTCGAAATTGCTATTTTAATAGAAAATTTCGTCGAAATTGCTATTTTAATAGAAAATTTCTTCGAAATTGCTATTTTAATAGAAAATTTCGTCGAAATTGCTATTTTAATAGAAAATTTCGTCGAAATTGCTATTTTAATAGAAAATTTCGTCGAAATTGCTATTTTAATAGACAAATTCGTCGAAATTCTATTTTAATAGAAAATTTCATAGAAATTGCTATTTTAATGGAAAATTTCGTCTAAATTGTTATTTTAATGGAACATTTCGTCGAAATTGTTATTTTAATGGAACATTTCGTCGAAATTGTTATTTCAATAGAAAATTTCGTCGAAATTGCTATTTTAATAGAAAATTTCGTCGAAATTGCTATTTTAATAGAAAATTTCGTCGAAATTGCTATTTTAATAGAAAATTTCGTCGAAATTGCTATTTTAATAGAAAATTTCGTCGAAATTGCTATTTTAATAGAAAATTTCGTCGAAATTGCTATTTTAATAGAAAATTTCGTCGAAATTGCTATTTTAATAGAAAATTTCATCGAAATTGCTATTTTTATAGAAAATTTCGTCGAAATTGTATTTTTATAGAAAATTTCGTCGAAATTGTATTTTTATAGAAAATTTCGTCGAAATTGTATTTTTATAGAAAATTTCGTCGAAATTGTATTTTTATAGAAAATTTCGTCGAAATTGTATTTTTATAGAAAATTTCGTCGAAATTGTATTTTTATAGAAAATTTCGTCGAAATTGTATTTTTATAGAAAATTTCGTCGAAATTGTATTTTTATAGAAAATTTCGTCGAAATTGTATTTTTATAGAAAATTTCGTCGAAATTGTATTTTTATAGAAAATTTCGTCGAAATTGTATTTTTATAGAAAATTTCGTCGAAATTCTATTTATATAGAAAATTTTACCAAAATTCTATTTTTATAGAAATTTCGTCGAAATTCTATTTTTATAGAAATTTCGTCGAAATTTTATTTTTAAAGAAATTTCGTCGAAATTCTATTTTTATAGAAATTGTGACGAAATTTAGTAATAGAAAATTTCGTCGAAGTTGTTATTTGAATAGACAATTTTTGTTTAAAAGGTTGATAATAGAAACTCTGACCCTTGTAAACCTCTCCCTACTTAACTCCACCCTAATACACATTCATATGTAAATCTTGGTTAGTTCACAGCCAATTTATGGATGACCATGAATTTTGTTTTTGTCGTTTTTGTTTCGAGCGGTTCGTTTTAGCCGACTAATCAAAAATACTAGTACACCACAGCGCACACTGTGAACAAGTAAACTCGCATACGCCCGCAAACGCACACAATTTTATGGGTTTTTCTGGTTTGTTCATCTTCCTCCATTAGAGTGTGGGAGTAGGCAAATACGACAACGACGAACATAACAAATCCAAAGTCATTGCAAAGTTTGGTTCTTTCGGTCGGTGGGTTGGTCGTCGCTTGACGTTTGGTTGACTGGCAACGAAGCCAAGGTTTTGGAGGAGTGAACTCGGGGAGAAATGTTACTTTTAAAGTTGTTAACCAAATAAAAAGTCCTTCTCTTCGTGTGTTTGCTTGTGTGTGTGTGTGTGGTTAATCAAAATGTTCAAAAATGCTTACCACGTCCACACACACACACTCTATCTGTCTCACTCCCCCGCCTTCCTTGATCGTATAGAATAAATTAAGGAAAACATATTTAAGTTTGTTTCATGTCCATCTTTTTTGTGTGTCGTGTCCTTTGAATGAACGAAGCATAAAAAGACAAAAAAGAAAAATAATCCAAAGTCATGTAAGCCGAATTTTGGGTCTTTGGAATTTTCCATATTAAATTTAGATTGTTTTGCTTTGTCCTTTTGTGGGTTTGCTTTGATGAATTAGAGAAGATAAATATCCTTTTGGTGTCATAAACATGTCAATCAGATTTCGATATTTTAAGACCCACTCAATATGGGCCTTAGGCTGACACTCTCTCTCTCTCTCTCTCTCTGTGTGTGCGTGTGTGTGGTTTAGTGTTTGGCGACCAAAACAAAGAAAGGATTTCATTGTCCCACTTGACTGACTGAGTAGAAAGAACCATTTTTTGAGTCAACGAGTCGCCGTCATCGTCGTTCGTCCCTTTTTTCGTTTGGCTTGCCCGTCGTCAATCTGTATGTCAATGTAGCCTTGTTTTGCAAAAATTTGGCACAATCAACGATTTTTTTGGTTCATGGATAAATCTTTGTGTTTTTTTTTTTTGGGGAAAACTAGACCAGACAATAGCCCAGCCTAGTTTTATTAGCCAAATTGATTCGGGTATGACTTGCAGATTGAATTGATAGCTTTTGTTCGTCCTTCATGGAGTTTGCAAATAATGAAAAGGGGTTTTGCAGGAATGTGTTTAGATACCGCCCCTTCCCCACCGCCACAATAATTGACATTTCACATGAGAATACCGGCAGTTTTCGAAATAAACTGATGCAAAAATCTCTGAGTCACAAAGGAGTTGAGACCTAACAGGTTCTGAGCTTCAGGTTTAAGCCGACTATTGACACCGATCTTTGAACTTTGGATACTTTAGTATCGGTCTCCTGATGGACGTATTACAATTTCTTGTATTATAGGTATATTCTCCACATAATGTATGTCAGTTCTACTTAAACTTCTTAGAGAAAAGCAACCAACATTTAAAGAATTTCATATCTGATACCTGAAGAATATTGAGATAACCCCGCAGACGATATTGGGTATAAATATTTTTTATAAAATCATGTTGAAGTCTGGAGTGGACCTTTCTCGAACAATTTATAATTTATAAGTATACCCTTTAAATTAAAAACAAATTATAAGGGATACAAATGTTGAAAATATCACATTCACGTAGAAACCTAAGTTAGATCTAACAGAAGATCTGTAAAGTCCTTCTCTAAGGACGAAAGCTCTACTTCTGGCACAGAGGGGCTGAGGGGAGTCTCCGGACTCTTTGACGCATCTGGCGGGGACACGCTTCTCGATGATACGGACGAAAAGTTCGATAACACCCTTGTCGGGGTGGATGTTAATCTGTCAATTACCAATGATGGTAAGAATTCTACAGATAAACCTTCGTCACGCTAAAGCAGCCTCAGCGGCTCTATTGCTGCGCCTGTTCACAGGTGCAGTAGACATCGTCCTTATACAGGAGCCCTACGCAGTGGGAGGAAGGGTGTGCGGTATCAGGACACCCAACTTTAAACTGCTTGTGGCCAACTGTGAAGGCACTCCAAGAACCTGCATTTTGGCCAGGAAAGATCTAAGTATCTTTCTCCTGGCTAATTTAAGTGGTAAAGACCAAACATCTGCTAGGCTGCAGATCGGTAATCGCATATATTGGGTGCTCTCCAGTTACTTGCCTTATGAAGCTGAAGTACCGACTGCTCTATTCAAGGAAGTAGTAGAAGAAGCAACGTCTGACGAGGTCGAGCTGTTTGTTGGCGCAGACACGAACGCTCATCATACTATCTGGGGTAGTACGGATATAAACAATAGGGGTGATTCGCTTCTTGACTTTATTCTAACTACCAACCTAAGTATTTGTAACATAGGTAATAAACCGACCTTTACAATTAAAGACAGACAAGAAGTACTAGACGTAACGTTTGCTACTGACCGGCTGTCAGACAAAACTATTGGGTGGAATGTACTGGACGGTCGTCCTCATTCTCAGATCTCCATTATATTGAGTTCAAACTCGCTGAAAAAGCGCCTGAACCTGCCGTCCACAGAAATGTGAGAAAGGCAAAGTGGCACCTGTATGAAAATAATTTCAAGAAAGTCCTCAACTCCAAACTTCTGTAAGAACCGAATGACAAAGCCTGTCTGGATAATCTGGTCGAGCATATAACCACATCATTCAATAGTTCCGTTGAAGAAGCCTGTCCAAAAACAAGGTACAAGGGTAAAACTAAACCCCAATGGTGGACTTCTGAGCTAACGGCTATGAAAAAGACCTGCAACAAGCTATTCAACAAGGCTAAATCTGCAGGGGTCGCTAATGTTTGGGATGCCTATAAAGAGCAACTCAACATCTATAAGAAGGAGCTTTGAAAGGCGCAAAGACACTCTTGGTATACCTTCTGTGGCGAAGTGAAAAAGGTCTCCGACGCCGCAAGGCTGAGGCAAATACTATCAGCTTCACCCTGTACAGTGGGTTACTTGCAGGATGAGTCAAATAATTGGACCAAAAACAGCGAGCAATCGGGGAACTCTCTAACAGAACCAGAGGATCAGCAGGACCAACAAGAGTGCGAGTGGACTGCGAGCGTCGCTAGCTTGTTGACTGAGAGATCCAGAAAGAGCTGGGCTATTAATAGCTTTGAGCCCTTCAAGAAGTCACCTGGACCAGACGGCATCACTCCAGCAGAAATGCAGAAAATGTTGAAATACATTATCCCCTGGCTGGAGAAAATTTATGTAGGCTGTATCAGGCTTTCATACATCCCGAATCGATGGAGGGATACCAAAGTGGTATTCATACCAAAAGCGGGGAAGATATCACACACTAGGCCAAAAGACTTCAGACCAATTAGCCTATCCTCCTTCCTATTGAAAGGTCTGGAAAGACTTTTAGAGTATTTCATTAGGGAAAAACTGGATACAAAACTCCTGTCAGTGAACCAACATGTTTACAATAAGGGGAAGTCTACAGAATCAGCCCTGCACGAACTTGTGAGCACTATCGAATCGTCCCTGCATTTCAAGGAATTCACCATGGTGGCATTTCTTGACATAGAAGGGGCTTTTAACAACATTCACTCAGATGAAAAAAAAAAAAAAAAAGGAGACCTCACACAATGCAAAAACTGGAGAGGAATAACTCTACTAAACGCCATCCAAAAACCAATGGCCCAAATTATACTCCAAAGAATCTCACCAATGGTAGACACTATCCTACGGAAAGAACAAGCGGGCTTCAGACGCGGCCGCTCATGCTCCGATCACATAAATACTTTACGTATTATCATCGAGCAGTCGCTGGAATTTAACAGCCAACTTTACATGCTATTCATTGACTTCGAACGCGCATTCGATACGATTTCGCGCCCTGCACTGTGGTCAGCACTCAGCAGCAAAGGCATCCCCGACAAAATAGTCAACATTATTCGTAACCTATACCAGGACGCGGAATTGAGAGTGAGGTTTAACGGTAAGGAAAGCAACCCTTTCACCACAAACACCGGCGTTAGACAAGGCTGCGTCTTATCTCCCACATTGTTCCTGATAGTACTCGACAGCGTAAAGCACCAAACCAACATGGATGCACCAAAGGGTATACGGTGGAATCTACAGGAATTTCTAAACGACATCGACTACGCTGACATCGAAGCGAAACTTCATCATCTCTCCATAAACGCCAGCAAAGTTGGTTTAAAAATCAATGTCAAGAAAACTAAGCTTATGCGAATTGGCACCAGCAACACAACACCACTGACATTAAATGGGACTCCTATTGAGGACGTTACATCGTTCTCATACCTAGGTAGCACCATCACGACAGATGGCGGATCAGGTGCAGACATAACCAGCCGTATAAATAAGGCCAGATTAGCGTTTCGTGAGCTGCACAAAATATGGCGCTCAAACAGTATTTCAGAGCGCACAAAACTGAAAATTTTTAACACCAGCGTAATTTCAGTTTTGCTATACAGCTGCACAACTTGGAGCACCACGCAATACACCCAGAAGAAGCTACAAACATTTGTCAACCGTTGCCTCAGACAAATTCTTCGCATCTATTGGCCCAACAGAATATCAAATGAAGAACTGCTGCTAGCTACGAGCAGTAATCCCATCGAAGTAGAGATCAAAAGACGCAGATGGAGCTGGATCGGTCACATACTTAGAAGACCAAACGATGACATTGCAAAACAAGCTCTAGAGTGGAACCCGCAAGGACATCGGCGACCAGGCAGGCCACGAAACACGTGGGTGAGAATGTTGAAGAAAGAATGCGAATCAAATGATATGTCATGGAGTCAGGTCAAGGCCATGTCAAGCGATCGAAACAGGTGGAAAGAGTTTATTAACGCCCTATGTTCAAATTGAATATTTATTTCATGTAGTGTGATTTTTATTGTCAATCTATTGAAATAATAAAAAGGGGAAAAAAAAAAAAAACTCAGATGCGGTAATTGCGGCACTGTCACATCTTAATGTTAACTCTAGTTTGATTAGACTAATTCAAAGTCTGCTCAACAGAAGACGCATAACAGCATGTCTTGGGTCCACAACTCTAACAAGGTTTGTAAACAGAGGGACCCCACAAGGAGGAGTACTGTCTCCACTAATTTGGAACCTAGCGGTGAATGAAATTCTGCTAGATCTAGAACATTGTGGCTGAAAGGTCGTGGCATGTGCGGACGACGTTGCAATCGCAGTGAGTGGCAAATTCGAAAACGTCCTCCGAGACAGGTGGCTCTGAACAAATTGGCTAGATGGCCAGACAAGACAGAATTGGTTCTCTTTACTAGGATGAATAAAGTCCCACATGTGGACCCTCCACCTCGGATAAATGGAACAGATCTAGTCTTTTCTGAAAGTGCAAAATTTTTAGGAATAATTCTAGATAGAAAACTGTTATTTAGACTTAACGTATTGGAACGTGTGAGGAAGGCTAATGTCGCCTTATATTCCTGCAAAAAGGCTGTAGGGTCGCGGTGGGGCCTCTCTGCTAAAATCGTCCACTGGATATATATAGCAGTTGTTCGTCCTATACTGCTATACGTCATTGTGGTATGGTGGACGGCAACTGACAAACTAACCATCACCAACCTACTAACAAAGGTTCAGAGAACAGCCTGCCTGAGCATAAGCGGAGCCTTAAGGACTACAGCGACCGAGTCTATACATGCCCCACTCCATATACTGCCGATTAATATTGTGGCGAGAGAAGTTGCAATCAGAGCAGCACTAAGATTAAACTGCCTATCAATGTGAAGGTACAAGCACTACGGTCACATGAGGATATCATAGTGTAGTGCTATGGTAACCGATCGAGTGGACTATATATCAACTGTGTACACCTTCGAGGCTGATATGTATTGCAACCAACTTCAGGTTGCTATCATTTCTAAACCGCTAGTCTGATAGCTGACAGATTTATTTCAGTGACAGTTCATTTTATTGTTTACAAGCTTACAAAAGCATTTTGATCTATTGCATTCAGAAAAAAGTTATTCGTGATGGAATTCGAGCGTGATAGTGTGATTGCTTTATATTTGGGTGGAAAAACACAAGTGGCTATCGTTAGAGCCCTCCAGCATTTAAATTCGAATACATCTTTTGTTTCTCGTACCATTGCTCGTTACCTGTTCGTTAGTGTTGCATCGCGTCCAAAAAGTCGACGAAAAAAAAAGGTAACAACACCAGAAATGATCCGAAAAGTGAAGGCCTGATTTGATCGAAATCCACGCCGCAGTGGTAGAAAAATTGCTCGTGAGCTGAACATATCACGAGAACGGATACAACACATATTAAAAAATGAGCTTGGACTAAAGCCATTGAAGTTCCAAAAAGTGCAAGAGCTCACCGATGCACAAAAAAAAGTTAGACTGGAAAGAGCCAAGGAGTTGCTTCGCTTGCACGAAGGTGGCCAGTTACCGAATTTGGTTTTCTCCGATGAGAAGCCATTCCAAATTGAGCAGTTTGTGAACAAACAAAATGATCGGGTTTACTTGCCAAAGAGGTCAGCTGAAAATTTACACCTTCGATTGGCCACCAGAACTCAAGCGCCGCCGATGGTAATGGTGTGGGCCGCCGTAACGGCCGATGGTCGCTCCCCGCTCGTATTCATCGACCATGCCGAATATTATCGGGAAAATGTCCTAAAGACAGTATTGAAGCCGTGGGCAGACAAACATTTCAGCCGCAGACCATGGACATTCCAACAGGACTCAGCACCATCGCACTCAGCACGTGTCAACCAAGAATGGCTTAAAAATGAGGTTCCTCGCTTCATTTCTACCGCACAATGGCCACCAAGATCTCCGGATCTCAATCCGTTGGACTTTTGCGCCTGGGGCATTTTAGAGAGTAAGGTTCGCACTAAAAAATACCAAAGTATCGATCATCTCAAGACGGCGCTTCGCCGGGAATGGGCCAAAATACCGCAGAGCCACATTCGTGCAGCGTGCGATGGCTTTGTCGGCCGTTTGAAGGCCATAATTCGTGCCAAAGGAGGCCAATTCGAACAAATCTAAACTGTTTCTAAAATTGTATGTTATTTCCGACATTTTTTGCTTTTGAACAATAAAATTTAAAAAAAATTAAAAAAATATAGCGCTTTACTTTGTTGCATTACATATCAGCCACCCAGTAAACCATCTCCACATTTACACGGATGGATCGAACCTTGATGAAAAGGTTGACTTCGGAGTACACTGTGAAGAACTTAGTTTGGATATAGCTCACAGACTATCAGATATCTGCAGTGTCTATCAAGCCGAACTAATGGCGATATGGGAAGTCGCCAAGTGGCTGGGTCGCAACATAGTATCCAACACTGGGGGCGACATCCCTAAACTCACAAACAGCCCTCGACTGCCGCAAATCTCTTAGTGAGATGGCTGAGCAGTTTAATACACACCTCATATATGTATGCCTGAGCATAGGGATATCCCGGCGAACTGCCAAGCTGATGAACTTGCTAGGAAAGGGACGACATTAAAAATTCTCGAAGAATTTGCATATATTGGTGCGCCACTATCCACGTGCAAGCTTTGGCTTAGGCAAGAGGCAATCAGGCAGTCTAACGAAAGATGAACAGAAATCGGCACCTGCAGGGTAGCTAGACAAATCTGGCCAAGGTATGACCTGAGAAGGTCAAAATACTAGAGTGGAAAAGATTGTCTACGTCAGTATCAGTTCTGACGGGACTTTGCTTGACCGGCGAACACCCCCAAAGGATTGGGTACTGACTCCAATGACTTCTGCAGAAGCTGTGGAGATGAGAAAGAAGTGGAGAGCATTGAGCACTTGCTATGCGACTGTCCCCACGACGACTGGACATACTGGGGTCGGCCTTTCTAGGCAGTCTGACAGATCTTTCCCGTACCGATATTCGTACTATCGATAAATTTGTATTTCAAACAGGTTTGGTTTTGCTGAGGGGCATTTCAGCCCGTGGTAACACAAGGGACCTAAACTGGTCTATGTGGGCTGGTAAAAAAATACGGCTGCCACCCTCCTAACCTAAAACCTAAAACCTTCCTAACCTAAAACCTTTGGCTGTTAACAATTGTTTTTCAATTTTGTATGTGATAATATATTTTGTCTATCTCAGGCTAAGTTTGAAAATGGGTCATATTGGTCCACTCCTTGTGGGGTAACTCCATCCTACAAAAGTTTACAATTTATTAAAATATATCTATTAACTTCTTATCCGAATTTTCTGTAAATTGGTTTCAACCAGCTAATTATTTCTATATACAGGGTTTTCCAATAAGAGTGATATGATTTCTTTGAAAAAAAGAAACACACTTATTGTTAAGGAAATTCAAAAGTTTTTTATTTATACAAGTTAAGTAAGTTCTAAATAAAACGTCATTCAAATGGCCTCCACGACTTCTTCTGCAGGAACGAATCCAATTTTCGAACGAACCCAATTTTCGAGCACTTTTTCCACTAAATCAAGTCGTATGTCATGAGTGGCACGTTCAATAATGACTTGTAAAGCTTGAAGAATGTCTGGTTTATTTCGAAAGACCAATGACTTCAAATAACCCCACAAGAAATAGTCTAATCGTGATAAATCACAACTTCTTGGAGGCCATTCAATATCACAATTTCTTGAAATAATCAAATCTCCAAACTTTTCTCGTAACAATTCAATTGTTTCATTTGCTGTGTGGCACGTAGCCACAATCGGTCAATGGCAAAAAGATAGCCCTTAATTAGAGCTAAAATATTGCTCATGGGTGTCAAGGCCGTAGGTCGAGTGGAAAGTGTTTTTTGGATTTTAAACAAAAATGGACTTGGCATCATTTTCAAAGGTGAACGGAAAGTTTATTTTTGCTCTAGCTCCTTAACGGTACGTCGGATCGGGAATCGTTCAATGGCAAAAACATAGCTCTTAACGAGAGCTAAAATATTGCTCATGGGTGTCAAGGTCGTAGGTCGAACTGGAAAGTGTTTTTATTTTTTGATTTAAAAAAAAAATGGGCTTAGCGCACGAAAAGTTGCAATTGGAGAACGATTATTTTGATAATAAAACTGAATAATTTGTAAACGTTGTTCTTGCGTATGTATATCTATCTCTCCATGATGAAATTGTAATACTGAATACATTGAAAAACAAATGACAGATAATAACATATTACAAAAGGCCGAAACGTCACTTCAAACTCATATCATTCCTATTGGGGATGATATCGAAAATGCGATCTCACAGGAAAAAAACTTCTAATGCCATTCGATTTACCGAGTCGAAATTTTAAGGGGTAATTATTTTTGCGATTTTGAAGGCACTGATGCACTTTTTTCGGGTAGGTTTGTTCCGTATTTTTTTTTCTCCTATTCAACATCTACATTCAACTTTGCTTCAAACACAAAAGAGATATTTCATATGGTATACCAAGAAATAACCAGTAAGGAAAGTCAGAAAGTCGGACGGGGCCGACCGTATAATACCCTACACCTCCCTAACCCTACACCTCCCACTTTAAACATGTAACAGAAAGGAGACCTATGGATATACCTATTTCGACCTTGCTGAATCCAATGGAGCTAACCGTTTTTCTAGGTTATTCTAGGTTTTCCCGATATTCGACCACAAAGTTAGCAAAAAAATCAGAGAGGTTAGTTATCTCGGAGGTGATTTTGAAGTGTAAGACTTCCAAACGCGCTTCAGTCCAAAGAACGAAATAAAGGGAACCCTTCGAGTATTATTTCTCTCAAAATAGTCAACCACACTTCTCACCACTTTACCCCGGAAAAAGTGCAATCAAATCTTACCATATGTCAAACGTCATACAAATCACCGACATTTTTAGTTTGTGTCTTTGAGAAAAATGTTCCTCGCGAAAAATGACTATAAGACTCCTTTCAACATATTTATGAAAAATTAACAGGTTTCACAATTTAGCAGGTTTTGTTGGTTACCTTTGAAATTTCCATTAACACTAACGAAAAAATAATTTACAAAAATGTAAGTCAAAAAATGTTATTTCAAATAATATCTGCTATGAGCAGAAAAATACACAAATTATGTAATAACTCGAAATTTGCTTAATTCTCATAAAAAAGTTGAGAACGGACTTATAGTATTTCTTCGCGAGGAATATTTTTCTCACCGATGCCTACTAAAAATGTCGACGATATGTATGATTTTTAACATATGATAACATTTCATTGCACTTTTTCAGGGGTTAGGGGGTGAGAAGCGTGGACGACTGTTTTGAGAAAAATAATGTTGAGAAAAATAATGTTGCAAATGTTCCCTTTATTTCGATCTTTGGACTGAAACGTATATTCCGAAGTCTTCCACTTCAAAATAACAAAAGAGATAAGTCACCTCTCTGATTTCTCAACAAACTTTGTGGTCGAATATCGCGAAAAGAAGAGCTAACATAGAAAAACGGCTAATGCCACTGGATCCAGCATGGCAGAAATAGGTCTATCCATAGGGTCTCCTTTCTGTTACATTTTTGGACTAGCACAGTGTAATTGGTAAATGGGTAGGAACATATTATCTAATTCTGAACCGATAATCGCTAAATTGAGCAATATTTGTTCCTAAATTGAGAAACATCTTTCTGGAAAATGTTTCTGATGGGAAGTAAAGTACAACTTCTATAGCGCTTTGATACAAAATCAGGAGGAACATACATATATATGGAGGTTATATATAAATCTGAACCGATTTTCCCTGAATACCCATTCATGTAAAAAGACCTCTTTCTGTGGAATTTCGTACTTATCGGATATAAAATACAGTCTCTACAGCGCTTACATGTCAAATCGGTGGTAACATATATATGGGGACATATCTAAATCTGAACCGATATTCTCCGAATTTGGCGCTATTCCTTCATGTAGAAAGAAACCTCTTTTTGTCGAATTTCGCACTGATCGGATATAAAATAAAATTTTTACAGCGCTAACATGTCAAATCGGGGGTAACGTATATATGGGGGCTATATCTAAATCTGAACCGATTTCTTCCAAATTTAAAAGTGTTCATTCATATAATAGGAAACCTCTTTCTGCCGAATTGCATACTTATCAGATATAAAATACAGTTTTTACAGCGCTTACATGTCAAATCGGGGCTAACATATATATGGGGGCTATATCTAAATCTGAACCGATTTGCTCCGAATTTAGCAGTATTCCTTCATGTAATAAGAAACCTCTTTCTGCCGAATTTCGCAATGATTGTATATAAAATACAGCTTCTACAGCGCTTACATGTCAAATCGGGGGTAACGTATATATGGGGGCTATATCTAAATCTGAACCGATTTTCTACGAATTTAGCAGTGTTCATTCATATAATAAGAAACCTCTTTCTGCCAAATTCCATGCTGATCGGATGTTAAATAAAGTTTTTACAGCGCTTACATGTCAAATCGGGGCTAACATATATATGGGGGCTATAGCTAAATCTGAACCGATTTTAAACAAATTCAATAGGGATCGTCCTTGGGCCAAAAAAAGATATGTGTAAAGTTTCGTCGAGATCGGACAAGATTACAAGAATACATGCACAGACAGACGGACATACAGCTCAGAATCAGCTCAGAAAGTGATTCTAAGTCGATCGGTATAATAAACGATGGGCCTATTTCTTCTCCTTTTGGGTGTTACAAACAAATGCACAAATGTACCACATTGTGGTGTGGGGTATACATATAGAAAAAGTGCAAAAAAAACCTTGAGCAATAAAATTCGTTTTGCCATTAAATTATTTATTGAGCCAACATGACTAAACGAATGATACAGAAGTTCTTATTTTTGGGGCTACTTTGACGTCCAATCCTCAGAATTGAGTCCCAAATCACTGAGCTGAAAGTTGCTGTAATGTGTTATTATTCGCTACGCTATATGGGCAAAAAAGGTCTTTAGTATTTATTCTTTATTTCACAGCCAACTGACCCAACAATATTATTTTTTATCAGTAGCGAAAATGCTTGTCTCCTTTTGATTTTAAATCTATTAATCCCAATACAGCTTCTTCGCTTAAAGCTGTTTCCCATCGATTTCCTCTCATTTACTCTTGAATGTTATGCCAGCAAAGTCAACTATCAAATATCACACAGCACACTGGTCTTTAGTAGTATTTATCCCATTTGGTTATTTGATATTTTCCGTCTTTTTTGCCCAGCTCTGGCATATTAAGATTTCATTCTGGCCAGAGTGGGAAATCATTGAAAGTTATTAGCCCCAGCTGCCAGTTTTGGTTAGATTTTGTAAATGACAAAGTCCCCATATTTCCCTAGAGAGATTTTTCTCGATATCCCGGACGCTCGGGGTGTGTGTTAGTTTTTATTTTTCGTATCTAGGGATAAACAATGTTAATGTCCTGCTTTGGAAACGAAATAGTAGAGAAGGCAGCATTAACTATGTACATAGGAGCTTCACCCGAATATTTCCAAAGCATTTAACAATTTTAACACTTTTAAAACATTTATAATCTTTGCCTTAGCAGCAACAACATTAGCAACAGCAACAAGCAGTGCAACCAACTACAATGGCAATAATGTACATATGTAATACAACGAGAAGAACTTAACAGTTACCATTTAAGTCTTATAGGGGTATGTGAAAAAGAGCGAGAGAGAGGTTTTATATGTACACGTGTGTGTGTGTGTATGTGTCTGTGCATTTTGGATCACATTATAAAAGGCAATAATTTATTACTCCTATACATGATGTCTGTTGGTTGGTTGGTTGGCTCGTAGTTATCCCCTACTTGGCAGTAGTGAAACATAGTGTGAAAAAATCTCCAGCTATCGTTTGCCACTAACACTCCACCACAAGCGGAGTGAACACACTCTTTTACTCACACAAATACTTTAATATATGTATGTCTTGCTGTGTGTACGTTTGTGAATCAACGATAATGCTTAAGGCAATTAGTTTTTGGTTGGTCACAAATAATCGTGCAAAGTGGTGCTTGAAACTGAACAACAACCTCCAGCTCCAGCTCCAAACTCCAGTCCTTGCACACACAGGGACAGAAGAACCATCAGCAATAATACACCAGAAGCAGCAAGTAGTGCCTGCCTGCCTGCCCTTGTCTGTATTGTAACTCTGCATGCCAGTCAGCAGCCCTGACTGCCACCAGTACGTATACTTAATGTGTGCTGCACACTCACACTGAGGTGGCCGTTATAATACTCATACGCACCATGTGACCGACCGTGCGAACTGAGAACGACCACTTCGTTAGTTTCCTTCTGTTTTTTTTTCGTGGAACGAATGTAAGCCGCCACGTAGTCGTTGACGTCGCCGTCGTCGTTTTATAAACGCGCAAAACAATGAAATGAACAACAATACAACGTCGACTGCGCGTACTCATATTAAAATCATAAAGAATGTTTAAGTTATTACTATTGTTGTTGTTTTTTTTTTGCTTCGCTATTTTATTGTCGCGGTGCATGAGTACGAGTATTTAAATGTATACATATGTATGTATATGTGTATATAAGTACGCTGGGTGTTGTATATTTGGCGGTTTATTTTCTTGCCATCTTTTCGACAAAAATATGGGATTTATATTCAGTTTATCGCAATGTTTGTAATATTTACGGAGACTTTTTCTGAATGAAAAATGAGGAGAATAAATTTCATTTCTAAAGATTTGGGATTTTTCTTATAAATAATAGTCTTCGTGCCTCGAATCATCATAAACCTCGACATAAAGCCTTAAAAGAAGTTCCTATCGACATTTCAAACCTTTTTAAAGTAACATAAAACACAACTACCGGTCAACATCTTCATCGTTCCCCGCATTCATTTTGACGAAATAGAAAACTTTCAAAAATTCTACTTAAATAGAAACATTTGAAGAAATTATATTTTAATAGAAAATTTCCAAAAAATTCTATTTTAATAAGAAGATCAAAAAATTCCGTTTTAATAGAAATTGTTGGCGATTTTCCACTTTTAATACAACATTTTTAGGAAATTCTATTTTAATAGAAAATTTCCAGGAAATTCTATTTTAGTAGAGAATTTCGACGAAATTCTATCCTAATATAGAATTTTGAAGAAATTCTATTTTAATAGAACATTTAGACGAAATTCTATTTTATTAAAAAATGTAGACGAAATTCTATTTAAATAGAAAATTTCCAAAACAAATCTATTTTAATACAAAATGTCCAATGTATCGCAAAATTTTCAAGAAATTAATTTTTAATAGAAAATTCCAAAAAAAATTTATTTAAATAGAAAATTTCTAAGAAATTCTATTTTAATTGAAAATTTCGTCGAAATTCTCTTTTAATAGAAAATTTCGTCAAAATTCTTTTTTAATAGAAAATTTCCAAGAAATTCTATTTAAACAGAAGATTTCAAAGAAATTCTATTTCAATAGAAATTTCCTATTTTAACAGGAAATTTATGTTTCTATTCTATTAAAGAGAAAATTTCGACGAAATTCTGTTTTAATAGAAAATTTCGACGAAAATGCTATTTTAATAGAAAATTTCGATGAAATTGTTATTTTAATCGAAAATTTCGATGAAATTGCTATTTTAATAGAAAATTGCGATGAAAGTGCTATTTTAATAAAAATTTCGATGAAATTGCTATTTTAATAGAAAATTTCGATGAAATTCTATTTTAATAGAAAACTTCCTCGAAATTCTATTTTAATAAAAAATGTCCTCGAAATTCTGTTTTAATAGAAAATTCTATTTTAATAGAAAATTTCCAAGAAATTATATTTTTATAGAAAAATTTCGAGAAATTATATTTTTATAGAATATTTTCGAGAAACTCTATTTTAATAGTAAATTTCCAAGAATTATACTTTAATAGAAAATGTTCTATTTGATTAGAAAATGTCCAAGAAATTCTATTTGAATAGAAAATTTCGAGGAAATTTTATTTTAATGAAAATTTCTGCAAAATTCTTTTTTTAGATAAAATTTCGATGAAATTATATTTTTAGAGAAAATTATCGAAATTCTATTTCAATAGAAAATTTCGTCGAAATTCTATTTCAATAGTGTTTCAATAGAAAATTTCGTCGAAATTCTATTTCAATAGAAAATTTCGTCAAATTCTATTTCAATAGAAAATTTCGTCGAAATTCTATTTCAATAGAAAATTGTGTCGAAATTCTATTTCAGTAGAAAATTTTGTCGAAATTCTATTTTAATAGAAAATTTCGACGAAATTGCTTTAATAGAAAATTTCGACGAAATTGCTTTTATAGAAAATTTTAAAGAAAATTCTAAAGAAAACGATATTTTAATAGAAAATTTCAAAGAAATTCTATTTTAATAGAAAATTTTCAAAAAATTCTATTTTAATTCAAAATTTCCAAGAAATTGCTATTTTAATAAAAAATTTCGACGAAATTACTATGTATTTTAATAGAAAATTTCGACGAAATTACTATTTTAATTCAAAATTTCCAAGAAATTGCTATTTTAATAAAAAAATTCGACGAAATTGCTATTTTAATAGAAAATTTCGACGAAATTGCTATTTTAATAGAAAATTTCGACGAAATTGATATTTTAATAGAAAATTTCGACGAAATTGCTATTTTAATAGAAAATTTCGACGAAATTGCTATTTTAATAGAAAATTTCGACGAAATTGCTATTTTAATAGAAAATTTCGACGAAATTGCTATTTTAATAGAAATTTCGACGAAATTGCTATTTTAATAGAAAATTTCGACGAAATTGCTATTTTAATAGAAAATTTCGACGAAATTGCTATTTTAATAGAAAATTTCGACGAAATTGCTATTTTAATAGAAAATTTCGACGAAATTGCTATTTTAATAGAAAATTTCGACGAAATTGCTATTTTAATAGAAAATTTCGACGAAATTGCTATTTTAATAGAAAATTTCGACGAAATTGCTATTTTAATAGAAAATTTCGACGAAATTGCTATTTTAATAGAAAATTTCGACGAAATTGCTATTTTAATAGAAAATTTCGACGAAATTGCTATTTTACAAGAAAATTTTTAAAGAAATTCTATTTTAATAGTAAATGTCCAAAAAATTCTATTTTTATAGCAAATTTCGATGAAATTCTAGTTTAATAAAAAATTTCTACAAAATTCTTTTTTTAGAGAAAATTTCGATGAAATTCTATTTTATTAGACAACTTCCTCGAAATTCTATTTTAATAAAAAATTTCGTTTGTACTTAGATTTAAGATATTTTAAGTATTGGATGCTATTTTAATCATGATTTTATTGTCTTTGGCGGTATATCAATATCATTGTCTTCAATATTAGGAACATTTTCCGTGCAATATTGTACAAAATGACTCTAACTGTGGTAACAATACCTGTAGGGAGAATAATTCCTTATAAGAAAAATCTTGTTTGCAAGCAATTTGAAGCATTTTTCGGAGTGAACTTTTTTTCTTGAAATGCATTTTTTTAAATGTATTAACTAAAGGGTACGTCGGCAACATCATGACCGATATTTTTTCTTCACACCCCGTTGTACTTGAATTTTATTGCCACTGCCACTTTTGATGCTGTCGCTGCCAGCGGTGGTCTTGATATTGCTACAGTATTACTGCAGCTACTGTTGCTGACTTTACTCTTGTTGCTGGTATTGTTGTTGGTACTCATTTACATTCAAATGCACACACATACCCGTGCATATAGTCATGTATATAAATTACTATAAATGACTCTTGGAATAGAGTGACATTAAATATGTGTGTTTTTTTCTCGTTCTCTTTCTCGGTGTGCGTATCATGTGCCTTTTTTATTTGTTTTTAAGTTAGTGTGTCACAGTATGTGTTCTTGGTCCATTTTTCTTGTTCGTGCTCTGTTTAATTTTCAGTTTCGGCGGTGTTTTTGAACAAAAAATGAAGAAAAAAATATCCCTAAAGGATGTAAATATATATAAGAGTGTAGGTCGTTTCTCTTGCTGTTGGTCGTCCCTCCTTCCCTCTGCCTTTAACCATATCCGTAAATGCGTAAGTGAGTGTGTGTATAGGTTTCGTCCAAGCTCTCTTATGCGTATACGAGTGTGTTTGTGAGGTTGTGTGTGCATTGAGGGTATAAATTTCAAGGATAACAAGAACAAAAATTATGATACCCCCACTAAAGTTGCGTTTTGGGGAAATTGTTTCCACGACATAGAAGTGCTATTAAAAAACACCACGAAACTTTTTTATTACAATACGAAGCATAGCGTACAAACGCAAACTAACGAGAAAATATTCCGCTTTTTTTCTGTTGGCAAAAAATCAGTTACACTAGAGGCTCTTTGTAAATTTAGGTATTCGGTTCGTTTCATGATATATGTTTGTACGTATATAGAGCAGGTTCTGTTTCCTTTCATTTTGAGATTCCATGAAATATGAACACAATGCGTGTTTTAAGATTATGAAATACGTATAAACAGCAATCGCCGGCGCCGTCATACAAAACACTCCAAACTCGAGCAATGTTTGGTAATAAAAATGTTTTAGAATGAAATTCAACAACTATGGGAGTGCAAAACAAAACAACGACCACTATGTGAAGTGAACTGGAAAAAGAACACAACAACATTTCACATTTAAGTGAGTCTCAAACCATCGGCCAAAAATTCCCAGAAACTAGTACGTAAAAATATCCAGAAAGTTGGTTTTCATTACATCGAACAGTGGGGGTCAATAAATGTATTTAAAGTTTAAAAACCCCATTATACTCGTAGTGTAATAGAAAATATTCCCGAAAATCAATTTTAATATGATATAGAATATTTCGACGAAATTCTGTTTTAATAGGAAATTCTGAAGAAATTTTATTTTAATAGAAAATTTCATAGAAATTCTATTTTAATAAAAAATTTTGACGAAATTCTTGTTAAATATAAAATTTCATAAAAATTCTATATAAAAAAGTATAATAATTCTACTTTAATAGGAAATTTCATAGAAATTATATTTTAATAGAAATTTCATAGAAATTCTATTTTAATAGAACATTTCGAGGAAATTTTGTTGTAATAGAACATTTCATAGAAATTCTATTTTAATAGACAATTTCATAGAAAATCTAATAACAATAACAAAATTCCTAAAAATTTTATTTTAATAGAAAATTTCCCAGAAATTTTATTTTAATACAAAATTTTATAGAAATTTTATTTTAATTGAACATTTCGAAGAAATTTTATTTAAATAGAAGATGTCGACGATATTCTATTTTAATTGAACATTTCAAGAAAATTCTATTTTAATAGAAAACATATTTCATATTTCTATTTTTATAAAAAAGTTCATAGAAATTTTGTTGTTTTAACAGAAAATTTCATAGAAATCCCATTCTAAAATTTTTTTTGACATAATTCTATTTTTATAGAATATTTCATAGAAATTCTGTTTTAATAGAAAATTTTGACAAAATTCTATTTAAATAGAAAATTTATATTTTAATAAAAAATGTTGACGAAATTCTTGTTTAATAGAAAATTTCATAAAAATACTATTTAAAAAAAAGTATAGAAATTCTACTTTAATAGAAAATTTCATAGAAATTATATTTTAATAGAAATTCTATTTTAATAGAAAATTTCGAGGAAATTTTGTTGTAATAGAACATTTCATAGAAATTCTATTTTAATAGACAATTTCATAGAAAATCTAATAACAATAACTAATAATTTTATTTTAATAGAAAATTTCCTGCAAATTTCATTTTAATTTTATAGAAATTTTATTTTAATTCAACATTTTGACGAAATTTTATTTAAATAGAAAATGTCGACGATATTCTATTTTAATTGAACATTTCAAGAATATTCTATTTTAATAGAAAATTTCGACGTTATTCTATTTTAGTTGAACATTTCGACGAAATTTTCTTTTAATAGAAAATTTCACAGAATTCTATTTTAATACAAAATGTTGACAAATTTCTATTTTTATAGAAACCTTCATAAAAATTCTATTTAAAAAGAAAATTTCATAGAAATTCGTTTTTAATAAAAATTTTGACAAAATTCTATTTTATTACAAAATTTCATAGAAATTATGTTTTTATAAAAATTTTTGACAAAATTCTATTTTAATAGAAAATTTCGACGAAATTCTATCCCATAGAAGATTTCAAAGAAATTCTGTTTAAATAAACAGTTAGGACGAAATGTAATTATTATTAATTTATATTATATTATATTTAATTATTATTATTATATTATTATTTTGTGAAATTAATTATTTTATTTGATTATTTCGACGAAATTTGATATTAACAGAATGTTTTATAGAAATTATATTTTCATAGAAATTCTATTTTAATAGACAATTTCGACGAAATTCTATTTTAATAGACAATTTCGACGAAATTCTATTTTAATAGACAATTTCGACGAAATTCTATTTTAATAGACAATTTCGACGAAATTCTATTTTAATAGACAATTTCGACGAAATTCTATTTTAATAGAAAATTTAGTAAAAATTCTATCTTAATATAAAATTTCGAAAAAATTCTATTTAATAGAAATTTTCGATGAAATTCTATTTTAATAAAAAAATCCAATGACATTATATTTTAATAGAAAATGTTAACGAAATTCTTGTTAAATAGAAAATTTCGTAAAAATTCTATAAAAAAATTATAGAAATTTTATTTTAATAGAAAATTTGATAGAAATTATATTTTAGTAGAAATTTCATAGAAATTCTATTTTAATATTATATTTAATAGATATTCGATTTCAATAGAAAATTTCGACGAAATTCTATTGTTTTAGAAATTTCGACGAAATTCTATGTAATATAAAATTTCATAGAAATTCTATTTTAATACAAAATTTCATAGAATTTAGATTTTAATACAAAATTTCATAGAAATTCAATTTTAATAGAACATTTCAAAGAAATTAGATTTTTATAGAAAATTTCGACGAAATGCTATTTTAATAGAAAATTTCGACGAAATGCTATTTTAATAGAAAATTTCGACGAAATGCTATTTTAATAGAAAATTTCGACGAAATGCTATTTTAATAGAAAATTTCGACGAAATACTATTTTAATAGAAAATTTCGGCGAAATTCTATTTTAATAAATAATTTCGACGAAATTCTATTTTAATAGAAAATTTCGACGAAATTCTATTTTAATAGAAAATTTCGACGAAATTCTATTTTAATATAAAATTTTATAGAAATTTTATTTTAATAGAAAATTTCATAGAAATTTTATTTTAATAGAAAATTTCATAGAAATTTTATTGTAATACAAAATTTTACGGAAATTTTATTTTATTAGAAAATTTCAGACATTTTTTTAATACAAAATTTTTCAGATATTTTATTTTAATAGAATATTTTATAGAAATTCTATTTTAATTGAACATTTCGACGAAATTCTATTTTAATAGAAGATTTCCAGGAAATTCCATTTTAATAGAAAATTTCGACGATATTCTATTTTAATTGAACATAGAAAATTTGTAATATAATATTTCATAGATATTCGATTTTAATAGAAAATTTCGACAAAATTCTATTGTATTAGAAATTTTGACGAAATTCTATTGTAATAGAAAATTTCATAGAAATTCTATTTTAATACAAAATTTCATAGAATTTAGATTTTAATACAAAATTTCATAGAAATTCTATTTTAATAGAACATTTCAAAGAAATTTTAAATAGAAATATAGAAAATTTCCACGAAGTCCTATTGTAATAGAAAAATTCGACGAAATGCTATTTTAATAAAAAATTTCGACGAAATGCTATTTTAATAGAAAATTTTGACGAAATGCTATTTTAATAGAATATTTCGACGAAATTCTATTTTCATAGAAAATTTCAAAGAATTTCTGTTTTACATAAACAGTTTGGACGAAACCTAATTATGAAATATTTTACGTTTTAATAGAACATTACGACAAAATTCTGTTTTAATAGAACATTTTATAGAAAATTTAGACAAAATTCTATATAATCAGAAAATTTTGACAAAATTCTATTTAATTAGAAAATTTCATAGAAATTCGATTCTATTTTAAAGAAAATTCTATTCTAATAGAAAATTTCTTAGAAATTCGACTTTAATAGAAAATTGACAAAATCCTATTTTAATAGAAAATTTAAATTTTAATAAACAGTTTGGGCGAAATTTAATTATTAAGCATTTTACGAAATTAATTATTTTAATATATTATTTTGACGAAATTTTAAATTAACAGAAATTTTTATAGAAATTATATTTTAATAGAAAATTTCTACAAAAATCAATTTTTTATAGAAAATTTCGATGAAATTCTATTTTAATAGAAAAGTTCAAAAAATTCTATTTTAATACAAAATTTCATAGAAATTCCATATTTTAATAGAAAATTGTATAAAAATTCTATTTTAATGGAAAATTACATAGATATTTTAGTATAAAAGAAGATTTCCTACAAATTATATTTTAATAAATAAAATTTCATGGAAATTCTGTTTTAATAGAAAATTTCGACAAAATTCTATTTTTATAGAAAATTTCAACGAAATTCTATTTTAATTTTAATTTGAAAATTTAGTCGAAATTGCTATTTTAATAGTAAATTTAGTCGAAATTGCTATTTTAATAGTAAATTTTGTCGAAATTGCTATTTTAATAGTAAATTTTGTCGAAATTGCTATTTTATTAGAAAATTTCGTCAATATTGCTATTTTAATTGATACTTTCGGAAAAAATGCTATTTTAATAGAAAATTTCGTCAAAAATGCTATTCTAGCAGAAAATTTCGTCAAAATTGCTATTTGAATAGTAAATTTCGTCGAAATTGCTACTTTAATAGAAAATGTCATCGAAATTGCTGTTTTAATAGAAAATTTCGTTGAAATAGCTATTTTAATAGAGAAAGATTTTTTAACAATTGTAGAACTTAACCAAAATTTTCAATCTGTTATAATTCCGAGGAAATTTAATTTTAACTCTAACATAGACTTGGAATTTCGTAGAAATATTTATTTAAAAGAAAAATTTGAATTATACGGCTATATTAAGAATTTTGGTGCCCTCCATATTTTAAAGTGTATTTATTTCCCATTGTGCGCCAAAATTATGGTCATTTTCCCGGAACTTGTGCCGAGCTTTGCAAAGAAGAACACTACTGAGGTTGTCTGCGCACTTTTGGCGTGCAATGGAAAATTTTGCAAACTGTGCACTGAGGAGCAGACGGAGCAGATGGAGGAGTAAGAATACCGGGGGTACTTTGTAATGGTTGGTTAGGTGCCAAGTTTTCCCACTGCAATGGATAGATGGTGTGTAATCAAATGAAATGTTCTATAGCACTTAGACATTTCTTTAACTTGTACTTTAGTTATTCTTGTCGTTGTTTTGTTGCTGTTGCTACTGGTGATTCCTCTCTGTCTTTCGACCTGTCTCGGCATGAAGTCATCCGGAATTTTTAATGATACACAACATATAACGTACGTAGTTGTGTTATTTAGTGTTTCAGTGTTTCACTTCAGCTTTATAGCCGGTGTGTCTTGGACACAAGACCCAACGGCCAAGCCAAGCCACTCCCACCATTTCGACCAAAAGCAGAAAAAAGATTTAAAACTTTTACTAGTGAAAATGAACTACTTACAGAAGAGTACAGAATAACAAACTCTATATCTGCTTCTTCTGTGATTTAACATTCAAATATTCTTGTTCAACCTAATGATTCACATTCCCAACCATCGCCAAGTAATGCCAAAAAAGTGAGTCGGTGGGGCACGTGCGGAAACGGAAATGAATTTCGGCGTGTGTATGTGTGGGTGGGGTCTCTGTTTGTTTGTTTGTGTACTGCTGCAGAGCACAACTCAGCTGAACTGAACTGAACTGAGCAAGCAACATGTAGCTCTACTTAAAAACAATAATCAACAAACATTTGCCAGATGTGATGCTTTAGGGCCAATTTTTTTTGTGGTTCATTTTTGTATATTTTTTTGGTGTTATAGCTCTTTTGGAAAAAATATAAAATGGCTGCATAAGACCAGCCAAAACTTTGTAGTGGTTTATATGATCGAAACTTTTTAAATATCTAATTTAAAATAATCTTTTGTAATTTTTACTCGATATTAATTTTATGGTAGATAAAGAGATTTAAAAACTTTGCCAACACACATTTTCATTTCAAGATATACAAAAAATTGTGGTAAATGTTTTTATACGAAATTGAAGAAGATTGTGTAGTTTGTCATAAAAGGAAACAACGAAACGTCATGACAATTTTACGAAATTTATTGGAAAGGATTCATTAATAGAATTTCGACGAAATTTTCTATTAAAAATATAATTTTGACGACATTTTCTATTAAAAAGAGAATTTCGACGAAATTTTCTATTGAAAATAGAATTTCGACGAAATATTCTATTAAAAATATAATTTCGACGAAATATTCTACTAAAAATAGAATTTCGACGAAATATTCTGTTAAAATAGAATTTCTACGAAATTTTCTACTAAAAATAGAATTTCGACGAAATTTTCTATTAAAAATAAAATTTTGACGAAAGTTTCTATTAAAAATAAAATTTCGACGAAATTTACTTTCAAAAATAGAATTTCGACGAAATTTTCTATTAAAAATAGAATTTCGACGAAATTTTCTTTCAAAAATAGAATTTCGACGAATTTTCTTTCAAAAATAGAATTTCGACGAAATTTTCTATTAAAAACAGAATTTCGACCAAAGTTTCTATTAAATATATAATTTTGACGAAATTTATATTAAATATATAATTTCGACGAAGTTTCTATTACAAATAGAATTTCGACGAAATATTCTACTAAAAATAGAATTTCGACAAAATATTCTGTTAAAATAGAATTTCGACGAAATTTTCTATTAAAATTAGAATTTCGACGAAATATTCTATTAAAAATAGAATTTCGACGAAATATTCTACTAAAAATAGAATTTCGACGAAATATTCTGTTAAAATAGAATTTCGACGAAATTTTCTATTAAAAATAGAATTTCGACGAAATTTTCTATTAAAAATAGAATTTTGACGAAATTTTCTTTCAAAAATAGAATTTCGACGAAATTTTCTATTAAAAATAGAATTTCGACGAAATATTCTGTTAAAATAGAATTTCGACGAAATTTTCTATTAAAAATAGAATTTCGACGAAATTTTCTATTAAAAATAGAATTTCGACGAAATTTTCTATTAAAAATAGAATTTTGACGAAATTTTCTATTAAAATAGAATTTTAACGAAATTTTCTATTAAAATAGAATTTTGACGAAATTTTCTATTAAAATAAAATTTCGACGAAATTTTCTATTAAAATAAAATTTCGACGAAATTTTCTATTAAAATAAAATTTCGACGAAATTTTCTAATAAAATAAAATTTCGACGAAATTTTCTATTAAAATAAAATTTCGACGAAATGTTCTATTAAAATAAAATTTCGACGAAATGTTCTATTAAAATAAAATTTCGACGAATTGTTCTATTAAAATAAAATTTCGACGAAATTTTCTATAAAATAAAATTTCGACGAAATTTTCTATTAAAATAAAATTTCGACGAAATTTTCTATTAAAATAGAATTTCGACGAAATTTTCTATTGAAATAGAATTTCGACGAAATTTACTATTAAAATAGAATTTCGACGAAATTTTCTATTAAAATAGAATTTCGACGAAATTTTCTATTAAAATAGAATTTCTACGAAATTTTCTATTAAAATAGAATTTCTACGAAATTTTCTATAAAAAGAGAATTTCTACGAAATTTTCTATAAAAATAGAATTTCTACGAAATTTTCTATAAAAATAGAATTTCTACGAAATTTTCTATAAAAATAGAATTTCTACGAAATTTTCTATAAAAATAGAATTTCTACGAAATTTTCTATAAAAATAGAATTTCTACGAAATTTTCTATAAAAATAGAATTTCTACGACATTTTCTATAAAAATAGAATTTCTACGAAATTTTCTATAAAAATAGAATTTCTACGAATAGAATTTCGACAACATTTTCTATTAAAATAGAATTTCGACGAATAGAATTTCGAAAAAATTTTCTATTAAAATAGAATTTCGACGAAATTTTCTATTAAAATATAATTTTGACCAAATTTTTTATTAACGAAGAATTTCTATGAAACTTTCTATTAAAGTAGAATTTCATAAAATTTTCTATTAAAATATAATTTCTATGAAATTTCACATTAAATTTTAATTTTATGAAATTTTCGATTAAAATATAATTTCTACGAAATTTTCAATTAAAATAGAATTCCTATGAAATTTTCAATTAAAATAGAATTTCTATGAAATTTTCTATTAAAATAGAATTTCAATGAAATTTGTTATTAGAATAGAATTTGAAGAAATTTCCTATTAAAATAGAATTTCTACGAAATTTTCTATTAAAATAGAATTTCTACGAAATTTTCTATTAAAATAGAATTTCTATGAAATTTTCTATTAAAATACAATTTCTACGAAATTTTCAATTAAAACGCAATTTCTACGAAATTTTCTATTAAAATAGAATTTCTACGAAATTTTCTATTAAAATAGAATTTCTGCGAAATTTTCTATTAAAATAGAATTTCTACGAAATTTGTTATTAAAATAGAATTTCTACGAAATTTTCTATTAAAATAGAATTTCTACGAAATTTTCTATTAAAATAGAATTTCTACGAAATTTTCTATTAAAATAGAAGTTCTACGAAATTTTCAATTAAAATACAATTTCTACGAAATTTTCATTTAAAACGCAATTTCTACGAAATTTTCAATTAAAACGCAATTTCTACGAAATTTTCTATTAAAATAGAATTTCTACGAAATTTTATATTAAAATAGAATTTCCAGTCACACCCAGGAAACTGAAATCTTTTTAAAAACAAATTTTATTGATGTCCTTCTAGTATCGGAAACACATTTCACACAAAGAACATACTTCAAAATAAAAGAGTATGATTTAATTACAGCAAATCACCCAGACAATCGTGCACATGCGGGATCAGCCATTTTAATAAAGTCAAAAATAAAGTATGAAGTATTACCAGAAATAAGGTACCCATATGTACAAGCTGCTGGGTTGAAGATTAAAACAAATAACGGTAATGATGTATCCGTATACGCTGTATATTTCCCCCCCAGACACACAGTGCTATGTGACATGTATATTGACTTCTTTTCTTCACTTGGACCTCGTTTTATAGTTGGTGGGGACTTCAACGCGAAGCATCCATGGTGGGGTTCTAGACTTACGAACCCTAAAGGACGCGAACTTCATAAATGTATAAATAAAAAACATTACCAAACCCTATCCTCGGGTAGTCCAACATACTGGCCCAGTGATCCCAATAAAATTCCTGATTTGTTAGACTTTATTGTGTACAACGGAATCTCGAGAAGTTCTCTAGATGTCATAGACAGCTACGAATTAAGTTCTGACCATACACCCATAATTATTAATTATTATGCTACACCACAAATTGTATCGAAAAATGTTAAACTGTTTAAAAAAAATACGGATATTGATTCTTTCAAATACTGGATTGATAAGAATATAAACCTAAACATACCCCTCAAAACAAGTGATGAATTGGATGATGCTGTTGAATCGTTTACAGGTCTTATTCATGAAGCCGCTTTTTTATCTACACCTGAGATTTTACCAAGCAATGATATTTCATACAGTGTATT
The DNA here is from genome assembly GCA_963930755.1 of Eudasyphora cyanicolor. NCBI lineage: Eukaryota > Metazoa > Arthropoda > Insecta > Diptera > Muscidae > Eudasyphora > Eudasyphora cyanicolor. The sequence goes on from OZ005738.1 coordinate 173,977,166, forward strand.
CATTTCAGCTGAAATTAGAAACCAAATACGTGAAAAACGTAGGCTGCGTCGTATATGGCAGACAAGCAGAAATCCAGTGGATAAACGTAATTTCAATAGAGCATCGAAACTTCTGACAGCAAGACTAGACAGGTTAAAAAACGACAACACCGGTAATTACCTTAGGAATTTGGATGCTAATAAAACTGGTGACCATTGCTTATGGAAAGCAACAAAATATTTAAAAAGGCCAGTAAAGAGGAATATCCCAATAAGGGATGCAAACAATGATTGGTGTAGATCAGACATTGCTAAAGCTGAAGCATTTTCGAAACATTTAGAAAATGTTTTCCAGCCATTTCCATGCAGTAATTTATCGGATGAAGAAGAAATTATGACTTTTCTAGACTCTCCTTGTCAAATGGACTTGCCAATTAAACATGTAACACCACATGAAGTGGAATGTGAAATAAAAAAACTGGGTAGTGGAAAAGCTCCAGGATATGACAAAATAGACTCGAGAGTTGCCAAGTGTCTGCCAAAGAAAGGAGTGATTTATCTTACGCTGCTATTTAATACAATACTGAGACTGTGTCATTTCCCCACTCAATGGAAATGTGCCGAAATAACAATGATCTTGAAGCCAAATAAACAGGAGAATGCTTTAACATCATACCGACCGATAAGTCTACTGGCCACATTCTCAAAACTGTTTGAAAGAATACTTTTAGAAAGAATTAAACCATTGCTTGAAATGCAGAATATTATCCCTGAATATCAATTTGGATTTCGCACTAGTCATGGGACTCCAGAGCAATGTCATCGCATTATTAATGTAATAAGTGATGCTTTCGAGAGAAAAAAATATTGTTCGGCAGTTTTCCTCGATGTGAAGCAAGCTTTTGATAAAGTGTGGCATACAGGTCTTTTGTATAAGTTAAAGACTTATTTTCCGGCTCCGATTTATTTGCTGTTAAAATCATACTTAAAAGATAGAAGTTTTTATGTAAATGTAAATCAGGAATTATCCATTATTCGTTATATACAAGCAGGAGTACCTCAAGGAAGCGCACTCGGACCTACCCTGTATTCTATTTTTACATCAGACATGCCAACAACGGACAATGTAACAATAGCAACATATGCAGATGACACCGCTTTAATATCTTCCAGCCACCTGAACACAGAAGCATCCAATTTTATACAAATACAACTTGATAGAATCGAAAAATGGCTTACGAAATGGAGAATACACATTAATACTGACAAATCGGTTCATGTAACTTTTACGAAGAGAAGAGGTGACTGTCCTTCTGTATTTTTAAATGGTCTTGAAATTCCTAAAAATAATAATGTAAAGTACTTAGGACTCCACTTGGATAGAGGTCTTACGTGGAAAACGCATATCAAAGCCAAAAGGACTCATCTGAAGATGAAGACATCCAAAATGTACTGGTTATTAGGACCGAAATCAGAGTTAAATCTAGAAAACAAACTGATGTTATACAAGGCTATATTAAAACCTGTTCGGACTTACGGGATACAGTTGTGGGGTACAGCAAGTAATTCCAACATAGAAATTATGCAACGATATCAATCCAAAACATTGAGATGTATTACAAATGCACCTTGGTATGTTAGCAATAAATCAATTCACAAAGACCTGAAGATGAATACGATCCATGAAGAAATAAATCTCTATAGCACCCGTTACCTTGAAAGACTTAGCAACCATCCGAATTTATTAGCTATATCTCTGTTGGATGATAGTAATGAAGTACGTAGACTTAAACGATTACACATACTTGATTTGCCATTTAGACACTAACGTTTATATTCAAATACAAGCTCTTAATTAAACTCTTAATCTGTACTTGACTAAGTATTATATTATTGTATTTCATAGAGGAATTGCATAGTACATTGGTACTATGCAACATATGTTATGTTCTTTAAATATTAAACAATTTGCTTATTGTTATACTAACAGATTGCAAATAAATAAAAGCTAAAAAAAAAAAAAAAAAAAAAATAGAATTTCTGCGAAATTTTCTTTTAAAATAGAATTTCTACGAAATTTGTTATTAAAATAGAATTTTGACCATAGTTTTTGACAAGTTTCTCTGAAAACAGAATTTAAATGTTTTTTTCTGAAAATAGAGTGTCTTTAACTTTTTCGCTAAAAAATTGTTTTTAATCGCTAAAGATAAAATTTTTTCGAAATTTTCTATGGAAATAGAATTTTGTCGAAATTTTGCTCTGAAAATTAAATTTCTTTGATAACAAAAAAATAAAATATTATCGGCATTTGACATTCGTTGTAGTATCTATTCTATGTTTTTTTTTTTGATTTTCACAATTTGTAAATTTTCCGAGACTGTACCATATTAGTTATAATTTATTATCCTTTTTAACATATTTCATGCAATATATTGCAATTCTGCGCTTACAACCAAAATATTTATTACTATTCTTGACATGCAGGAGGGATATTGCAATTTCAAACGAATTTATTTATAAATTTCGAAAAAATGAAGAATAATGCAACAATATGTTTACCATTTATTTGATTTTATAGCCATAACCTTTGACATGGCAGTTAATGGCTGTAGCTTCGTTGCACATCTTAGAATTCTAAATATGGGTATTTATACATCCTCATGAGAAAGGAATGTTTCCTTATATGTGTCTCGGTCCTTTGGTTCAAAACCTTAGAAATTCATGTTTTTGAGTAAAAGTAAAAGAACACAATGTTGACACTGACAACAGATACAAATCATTGTTCTCGTCGTTGGCGGATACGGATAATCATCAAAATCGTCGTCAGAATGAAAGAGTATAATAATGACGACGACGACGACGACGAGGATGCGGATGATGATGACGATGACGATGATAATTTTTAATAAAGTGTTGTCAAGTTCGCCAGTGAGAGTGCGTATGCAATATCCTTATGAGTTATGTATACTACATCCTTTTTTCATTTCATTTTATTGTAGAAATCCATAATATGAATGTATGGATTGTTTTTTTTGATGGTTATTCTTATTTTACTGAACGAACGAACTACAATCTCTTGGAATTCAACCCTTTTCTGTTGCTATTGTTTTATTGCTGAAGTACATACGTGGATGTATGTAGTAGCAATGCTGCTCACTCATATTCAGCGGCAGCAGCAGCAGTCAAAGGAAGGCATTTATTTTCATTTGTATTGGGTTGGGTTATGTATTAATTTCACTGCGAATGAATAACATTGGCAGTTGCTGCTGGTGTTGTTATTGTTGTTTGAGTTGTTGTCGTTGATGCTGCCAATTCAAGGACATGCCATATTCTCATTCTCATCAAAGGGCATATTCATCCTCATACATTCATTGTCGAGATTACGCGAATCTTCATCGAACAAAATATAAATATAATATTTTCATATATATATATATATATAGACAACACAAAATCCTATGATATCCTATCCTATCCTATTTGTACAGACAAACATAAATGTCTTTGAAGCAGTTTGTGTTTGGCATTCAGACAGATATGCAAAGAAACACACTCTTTATCGCTCAAGTATTCACATTCCAGTAAGCAGCAGTATTCGTAAGATGAGTAGGCTGATGTTTGTTACTAGGATTTATGAACGAAGAAGAAGAAGACGACGACGCCAGATACTTTGGCGACAAAAAATCCATATCAGTTTTATATGTTTTTGCGAATATGTAAAAATGCTGCGTATGGAAGACTATTTCAATGTTTATTCTTTTAAGACAATTTCCAAAGTCCCTAAAGACAAAATTATCTTAATAATTATACGGGAGAAGAACTAAAATGATGTCATATTTTTGTACACTTTTGCAAAACTTGGTGTTTAACCGTCAAGTTATTCACAAAACAGTACAGGTCATTCGATTTATGAATTTCATACCAATTTGAAAAAGCATTAAACTTTGGTTGCCTCTCCTGAAAACTACCTTTTTGCACTTAGCGTTGTTTAGAATGGAGCTATCGATAAATATATATTCTTGATCATCGTAAAATTTAAAGAAGATTTAGCCATGTCAGTCTGTCCTAAAGCACGCTGCAGTCCGTTATAATAGAGATAAGTTAATCAAGTTTGGCAAGTTTGCTCATAGTTGCAGGTCCTTTGGGACTGAATGTGAGCCGTATCGGTTAATGTTTTGATATACAGGGTTTTCCAATAAGAGTGATATGATTTCTTTAAAAAAAACACGCTTATTGTTCAAGAAATTCAAAAGTTCTTTATTTAATGTGAAGTACAATCGATACAATTAAGTTCTAAATAAAACGTCATTCGACTTCTTCTGCAGGAACGAATTTGATGAACCCAAATTTCGACTAAATCAAGTCGTATGTCATGAATGGCACATTCAATATTGACTTGAAGAGAGTCTGGTTTATTTCGAAAGACCAATGACTTCAAATAACCCCACAAGAAATAGTCTAATGGTGTTAAATCACAACTTCTTGGAGGCCATTCAATATCACAATTTCTTGAAATAATCGAATCTCCAATCTTTTCTTGCAACAATTTAATTGTTTCATTTGCTGTGTGGCACGCAGCCACAATCGGTCAATGGCAAAAAGATAGATCTTAACGAGAGCTAAAATATTGCTCATGGGTGTCAAGGTCGTAGGTCGACTGGAAAGTGTTTTTTTTTGGATTTAAAAACAAATGGACTTAGCATAATTTTCAAATGTGAACGGAAAGATTATTTTAGCTCTAGCTCCTTAACGGTACGTCGAATGGGGAATCGGTCAATGGCAAAAGAATAGCTCTTAACGAGAGCTAAAATATTGCTCATGGGTGTCAAGGTCGTAGGTCGAGTGGAAAGTGATTTTTTAGATTAAAAAAAATGGGCTTAGCGCACGAAAAGTTTCAATTAGAGAACGATTATTTTGATAACAAAACTGAATAATTTGTAAACGTTATTCTTGCGTATATCTCTCCATGATTAAATTATAAACACTACTGAATACAATGAAAAGCAAATGACAGATCATGACATATTTCAAATGGCCGAAACGTCACTTCAAAATCATATCATCTCTATAGGAAAACCCGTTATAAAAAGGTATAAAAAAATTTGTACTCTCTCCTAGAATAAAAAAAAAACTAATAAAGGATTTTTAATATTTTATTTTGTGAAGTAAAAACGTAGAGAAAATGTTTCAAATATTATCACCTTTTCATGAGATGATAATAATAATGAGTTTTAAAAACTTGTACTTTTTTTATTTAAAATGGCAATGTGGTTGCCTCTAACAGAGTATAATGAATATTTAATTTTCGAAATACCTACATTTTGCGGATTGTGCCATTTTGTACGTTTTCCGATAAAAGGTCATAAAGAGGGTAAAGACGACATTATCTTTAAGATATTAAATAATAATAAAGATATTAAATAACTAAAAAATAATAAATAAATTTAGAAATTTGAGCTTTTTTGAGTGCAAAGGGGACAAAATGGGCCGAAATATGGTACCCTTACCCTTATATGAAATAAAAATGAATTTTCGAAATTTTTACATTTTCAGTTTTAAGCTATTCCCAACGAAGTCTTAAATGGTATAAAGTTTGGCAAATATGGACCAACAATTTTCGAAAATAAGTCCAAATGTGTCAGAGCTTACCAAAAAGTAATGCATATTAAACATTCTTTGAATATGGAGCAAATCATGAAACGATCCGTTTTGTTTAAGCAAATTAAAAAAAAAAACGAACGCTGCAATTTTTTGCCAATTTTAGGCTTCTTTAGCCAAACATTTTCACCTGATAAATGTGGTATTTATGGCTTAAAATAGCATTTTTGAGAGCTACATCTACACGGGAACTGCAACAAAATAAAATTTGATTTGCATACATTTTATTGAAATGATTCTTGCGAAAATGGAATACAAACTGCAAAGTTTCAGCAAAATTTCTTAGAAAATGTGGTGTTTATGGCTTAAATAAGCCTTTTTGGAAGCGACATCTATAGGTGGAGTATAACAAAATATGTACTAATTTAAAAAGTTTCTAATGCAATGAATACTTGTCAAAATAGAATACAAACTGCCAAGTTTCGGCTAAATTGCTTTAAAAATGTGGTATCTATGGCTCAAAAACCGTATTTCGGAGCGACCTCTATAGGGGAGCTATATCAAAACATTGACCGATATAGCCCATTTGCAATCCCAAACAACCTGCAGTTATAAGAAATATTTCTACCAAATTTGATCAACCTAGCTCTATTATTACGGACTGTAGCGTGATTACAACAGATGGACGGACAGAAGGAAGGACAGACGGACATAGCTAAATCGTCTTAGAATTTAAGAACGATTAAGAATATATATTCTTTATGGGGTCTCAGATAAATATTTATAGGTATTACAAACGGAGTGACAAATATTATATACTTGCAGGTAATTTAGATGAAGCCTTCAAGACCTGGACATGCGGCAAAATGTTGAAACTGTTGAACCAGATCAACGCCCTGTGTCTTATCAGGGAATGTTTGAACCACCAAAAAAAAGCATCTAAAGAAGTAATAAAAATTCTAATCTTATGATTCGGAAGTTGTTCAAAATTATATCACCACCAATGAATTTAACAATGGCTTGTCTCGCCATAATGCCATTCGTTTGCTGTACATTTGACACAGTACTTAGGGAGTAATGGAAATTTTATTTTTATACCCTACACCACACTGTGGTACAGGGTATTATGACTTTGTGCATTTGTTTGTAACACCCAAAAGGAGACGAGATAGACCCATTGTTTATTATACCGATCGACTTGTAATCACTTTCTGAGTCGATTTAGCTATGTCCGTCTGTCTGTCTGTCTGTAGACGTATTCTTGTAATCAAAGTGCAGGTCGCAATTATGGTCCGATCTCAACGAAACTTTGCACATATCTTTTTTTAGGCCCAAGGACGATCCCTATTGAATTTGGTTAAAATCGGTTCAGATTTACATATAGCTCCCATATATATGTACCTCCGATTTGGCATATATGCACTGTATAAGCAACATTTTGTAACCGATTTGTACAAAAATTGACAGAGAGTAGTCTCGTGATACACTTAGATACAATACAAAATTTGGGGGAAATCGGTTCAGATTTATATATAGCCCCCATATATATGTTGCACCCGATTTGACATGTAAGCGCTGTAGAAACTGTATTTTATATCCAATCAGTACGAAATTCGGCAGAAAGAGGTTTCTTATTACATGAAGGAATACTGCCAAATTCGGAGAAAATCGGTTCAGATTTAGATATAGCCCCCATATATATGTTACCTTCGATTTGAAATTCAATAGCTGTAGAAACTGTATTTTATATCCGATCACAGCGAAATTCGGCAGAAAGAGGTTTCTTATTACACGAAAGAATACTGCCAAATTTGGAGAAAATCGGTTCAGATTTAGATATAGCCCCCATATATATGTTAGCACCGATTTGACATTCAAGCGCAGTAGAGACTGTATTTTATATCCGATCAGTACGAAATTTGACAGAAAGAGGTTTCTATTTTACATGAATGAGTATTCAGGGAAAATCGATTCAGATTTATATATAAGCTCCATATATATGTTCCTCCTGATTTGGTTACAAGGCGCTATAGAAGTTGTACTTTACTTCCGATCATTACAAAATTCTCCAGAAAGATGTTTCTCAATTTAGGAACGAATATTGCTTAATTTAGCGATTATCGGTTCAGAATTAGATATATCCGCATATATATGTTCTTACCCATTTACCAATTATTCCAAATTATGATCGCAATAACCCTTATCGCATTGTTAGGGAGGTGTAGGGTATTATATAGTCGGCCCCGCCCGACTTTCTGCCTTTCCTTACTGGTTTTGGGTGCTTTTTGACGTTACCATATTAAAACGACTATTTACTTTTTTTTTGAAATTATTTAGAAAAGTTTTTTATATTTAATTAGTATTTAAATTTGATTATATTGCCGTGATTTGAACCTGGGTCCCTCTGCGCCGCATCAGCATAACATCACACTTTATCGCGCACGGCCACAATCAAGTTGGAATTACCTTCGTTTTCTGATGTATAAGAACACTTTAGACTAAGAGTACTTTTTTGCAAAATTGGATCTTATTCACTGTCTTGGATGCTATCTTTATGGGGACATAAACTAAATCACAGCGGGTACATCCTAAACAGGTGACAGCCCTTTTTATCCCCTCACCTTACAGAGGAGGGAGGAGTTTGTCATGAGCCAATAGGACAGACGAAGGAGTGACCTAAAACCACAAGTATGTTTGGCGAAATTTTGAATGAACAATGTCCGTCCGTCTGTCTGTCTGCTGGCTGATGCGCACATTAACTCCTAAAAGGAGTAACCGATTGACGTCAAATCTGGTATGTGGTAATATTTTTTTTATACCCTCCACCATAGGATGGGGGTATATTCATTTTGTCACTCCGTTTGTAACACCTCTAAATATTGATCTGAGACCCCATAAAGTATATATATTCTTAATCGTCGTAAAATTCTAAGACGATTTAGCCATGTCCGTCTGTCCGTCCGTCCGTCCGTCCGTCTGTTGTAATCACGCTACAGTCCGCAATAATAGAGCTAGCTTGATCAAATTTTGTATAAATATTTCTTATAGTTGCAGGTTGTTTGGGATTGCAAATGGGCCATATCGGTCAATGTTTTGATATAGCCCCCATATATAGCATCTAACTTGCGGTGATTCCTACTGTTCTCATCTACGATATGTTTCCTACTGTTCTCATCTACTATATTTTTTTATTTTATTCGGTGTTATTTTCTTTAGGTTTGAGTTATTTTGTGAGATCATATGCTATCCATGGTGGAGGGTATATAAGATTCGGCATGGCCGAACTTAACGCTTTTACTTGTTCCTATCTCAGACTAAGTTCGAAGATGGGTCATATTGGTCCACTCCTCAGAATCTGTCACAATTCCACACATAGTATTACTTTCTTGATCGCTATCGTCTTGAGAAAAATCAGCAAGTGGCCCCGCCCCTTTTGGTAGATCCCACACAACGGGACCATTTTGTACAAAAAGTTGACTGCTAATAACTTTAATATCAGAACATATAAATACTTAAAATTTTTTGCTGTGTAATGCTTCCATAGGGCATTCAGTCCGGTAAAAATTGGCATTATTGCCACGCCCCTTTTCGTACCTCCCATACAAATAGACCATTTTGCACAAAAAGTTAACGGCTTATAACTTTTATTCCAGTCAATACAAATACTTAGAGTTTTGTGCCTTTACACTAACTATAGTCCCTTAAAAACTGGGCGTTTTTGCCCCGCCCCTTTTGGTACCTCCCATACAAACGGACCATTTGTAACAAATAGTTAACGGCTAATAACTTGATTTCCTGCGCATACAAATACCTGAAATTTTGTACAGTGTAATGTTTTTATAGTACCCATAGTATATTACAAAATGGACATTATTGCCACACCTCTTTTGGTACCTCCCAAACAAAATTGCCAAAATAAAAAATATGAAAAATTATTTTTGTGAATTTTCATGTTTTTACAATATTTATACATTTATCCATAGATATTTTGCAAATAGCCATTGTTTTCTTCGTTAGGATGATTGATAGCTTTCAAAAATGGAACGAAAAATTTTTTCCAAATTTTTTCTATTTTTTATGGATATTTTTGAAAAAAAAAAAATCAATTTTTCTGTTTTATCGACAGTTATGCTAAACTTCCTTTTCTACATGAAACTGATGTTTTCAGCATTCCTAGACCTTATAATTTCTTTTAATTTAAATGTTATCGGCCCAAATACTAAAGGTAAATTTGATGAAAATTGGAATTTTAGACAAAATGTTAATAAAAAAAACTACCATAAAATAATTTCGTTTTGGCTTCAAAAAAGTATGCCTCAATCTATTAAAAAAAGTTTTTAGGTCTCGGACAAAAAAAAAACATGTTTACATAGTGTAATTTACTAATTCTAAAATTTTCAAAGAGTAGTAGTATAGTCATCACTGAAATATGCTGACATTCATTAGTGAAAAAGGCCTTCAAGAAGTTAAAAAAAGTCCTTCAAAATTTGAGAAGGAAAAAAAAATTACAATTGAATTATAAACAATTCCATTTCTGTGGAAAACATTATATATTGTCGCCATTTTTGGAATAAACAGAAGAGACTTATTTTCACTTTCTGGAAATTACTTTTTCACAGATTTAATTAGGTTTCATTTCTATTCTCCTAATCCCATTGTACCACTGTGCCGCCACTTGAAATACATTAAAAAGGATTGGTCGTTAAATAGCTGCCACTAAATCATACCGAATTAGCCGCATATACAAAGTTGAGGCGGAACATGAAATGAGTGTTCATGGTGCGAGTGAGTGAGGAGCGAGTGGTTGGCTGGTCATAATGAATGGGGCAAAGACATTCACTCACTCAGTCACCCACAATTCAGCTGGAACTCGCAATTGTGGAACAATTTCGTAAAGTATTAAAAATAATGACCAACGTAATTACAAATACACACACACACACACATACACATGCATACACAAATTCCCACATTTATTTTATTGTATATGTGTAAATGTATATTATAAATGTGACCAATGTGACCACATACATATGAATACATCCAACTGTTATTATTTAGTAATATTTATATATATTTTCAGTTAAGTATGTATGGAGGTGTAAGTGTATGTGTGTGTTGGGGGGGGGGGGTGTCATGGTGTATGAATATTTTTGCTATAAATATTCCCTGTTTATGCATTCATTCATAATTCACAATTCAAATTCCAAAACAAGTCTCACTTTCATATCGCTAAACACAAAAGCAGCAGTTAAAAAAATATATATAAATTTCAATCAGACATGAAAACCCAAAGTCCACAATGTGTTTTTTATTGTCTGGTTTTTCGAGGGCGTTGAATTGTTGACTATGTAAATGTGTGTGGGTGAATGGTTATACCAGTATATATATTTGTGGGTGTGAGTGTGTGTGTGCTAAGGACTCTTTAACTCTTTGTTTCATTTCCGTTTTAATTATGGGTCATGCAATGTTAGCTGGTACTAAGTACCTAAACTAGTTATTAGGAATTTGTTGACGCAATATGTATATACTTCACGTTAGTGAAGAAGTTTAGCAAATCAAAGGCGTGACCTAAGACCCTAAGTATTTTTGGTGGATGGATATCCGTTGTAGGACATTATATGTCATTTGTGCTATGTCCGTCCGTCTGTCTGCATGGTGAGCACGATAACTCTCTGAAAGGAATGTCTTGAATGTCTCGAAGGAGTAACCTAAGACCCTAAGAATTTTTGGTGGAAATCCGTTGCAGGATGTTTTAAGTCATTTGTGCTATGTCCGTCCGTCCGTCTGTCTCGATGATGCACACGATAACTTTCTAAAAGAATATCTTGAAATTTCAAAGGAGTGACTTAGGCTCTTAAGTATTTATGCCGGAAATCCGTTCTAGAACATTTTAAGTCATTTGTGCCATGTCCGTCCGTCCGTTCGTCTGTCTGTCTGGATGATGCACACGATAGCTCTCTAAAGGAATGTCTTGGGATTTCGTAATTCGACGGTAGACTATTTATGGCCCACTCATTCTGGTACCTTTCCCACAAACCTTATATTTTACTGTGAAATATTGCATCTCTTATAATATTTATACATATTACTTATTCGAATCTTGCCAGAATGGTGGAAACATTTTGCCCAGTTCATATTAATTATAAAAATTTTTTGCTAAAATCACATTATGAAAACATTTAGATGATTACTACAGAAGTTATGTAAAGTTATGTATGAATGAATCTCTTAGTTTATGTGGGGGTACCAGAAGGGGCTTAACATATACGCATATTTTGCGCTGAACACTAGATATTAGCTTCGGTGGATTTGCCTTTGATCTAAATTGGCTGTTCATTGGACAATAGCCTGTGATATATTTTAGTTCTAAGGTAGCTGTCTATTAATCACCCTTATCGGGAACAAAATTCCACGCGGAATTTGTTCTCTTTTCAATGTGCAATTTAGGGAACAGGGAACAAATTCCGTGTGGAATTTTATTCCCGATAAGGGTAATTATCTACAGGGGTTTAAGGAGTACTGACGATCCACTAATGAGCCGGAAATCAAACATCAAACACACATATACATGTGGTTCGAAAAAACAAAACACAAACTTGTTTCTTGTCACTTGACGTGATTTTTTCGTATTGAAATAACAGAAGTAGGGTAACAATTCTTATTCGTTTGAAGAAGCTATGCCTCTCAGAGCTGGATTTTTGACCGCATAATCACAGCTAAACAACGCTGAATGATCGGAGTAGCTATACGAGGATCTGAGCAGTAAAGTAATTGTATTTGTTTAACCGTTTTTAAATTCCTTTGCATTCTATAATACATTATAGAGGCAAAGATGGTCCAAAGCCAGGAGAATATCCTAGTGATAAATCAATATCTTCAGAAATGCTTATCCTGTTTGGACACAATATTTGTATGAAAACTGATTTCTATTTTATTGAAATCCAATACAAATAGAAGTGATTTATATTTCTTAAGGAAATGTTGAAATGGAGAAAGAGTTTCCTGAGAAACATTTTTTTAAATAATTTTCTTCAAAGAGGCCAGTTTTGGATATGGACAGAAAACATTTTCTCTATCTTCAAAGTTTTACTTCTTCAGAGTGTTATAAACTGATTCATATTTTTTGGGAAAAGGCTTAGTATTTGATTTTGGTTGCACTTTTATTATAAAAGTTCAACCATAAGTCAATGTTAAAAATACTTCAAACTTAATTTTTATGGAATGGACTTATTTCATAAGAAACAAGTAAAAGCGTTAAGTTCGGCCATGCCGAATCTTATATACCCTCCACCATGGATAGCATGTGACCTCACAAAATACCTCAAACCTAAAGAAAATAAAACCGAAAACACAAAAAAATATAGTAGGTGAGAACAGTAGGAATCACAACAAGTTAGATGCTATATATGGGAGCTATATCAAAACATTGACCGATATGGCCCATTTGCAATCCCAAACAACCTGCAACTATAAGAAGTATTTGTACCAAATTTTATCAACCTAGCTCTATTATTGCGGACTGTAGCGTGATTACCACAGACGGACGGACAGACGGACATGGCTAAATCCTTTTAGAATTTTACGACGATTAAGAATATATATACTTTATGGGGTCTCAGATCAATATTTAGAGGTGTTACAAACAGAGTGACAAAATGAATATACCCCCCATCCTATGGTGGAGGGTATAAAAATAGTCCATTTGTTGTTAGAGTTTTTGCGCAATTTCGTTGGGCGATATTCCGTATCATCAAAATATTGTTGAACAAGTAATAAAGTTCAGTCAATTCAGTCCCAAAAAATATTAGTAAATTTATTTATTTTTTTTGTCTTAATAAAATTGTTATCAATTTAAATTGCATTTAATAACATTAAAGTAGGTACTTGTATTCATTCCATTTGTGTGGTGGCACCAAAAGGGGCGTGCCAATAACGGTATCTTTTCTCTAGACTATTTGTACTGTACGAAATTTTAAATATTTGTATGCCCTGGTATTAAAGTAAAAGCTGTTAAATTTTGGTACAAAAATGTCCATTTGTGTTGTAGGTACCAAAAGGGGCGTGCCAATAACGCCCATTATTCTATGGACTCTTGGTACTATAAAAGCATTACACTGTACACAATTTCAAGTTCTTATACGCACTGGTATTAAAGTTATAAGCTGTTAACTTTTGGTGTAAAATGGTCGATTTGTGTGGGAGGTACCACAAGGGGCGTGCCAATTACGGCCACTTTTCTCTAGACTCTAGGTACTATAAAAGCATTGCTCTGTAGGAAATTTCAAGTATTTGTATTAAGGTTAAAAGCTGTTCACTTTTGGTGCCAACAGGTCCATTTGTGTGGGAGGTACCAAAAGGGGCATGCCAATAACGCCCATTTTTCTCTGAAGTCTAGGTTCTATAAAAGCATTACATTGTACAAAATGTCAAGTATTTGTATGCACTGGTATTAAAGTTATAAGCTGGTAACTTTTGGTACAAAATGGTTCATTAGTGTAGGTGGTACCAAAGGAGCGTTGCAATAATGCCCATTTTTCACTGTATTGTAGGTACTATTTAACCATTACACTGAATAAAATTTCAAGTCTTTGTATGCACTGGTAATAAAGTTTTAAGCTATTAACTTTTGGTTCAAAATGTCCATTTGTGTGGAAGGTACCAAAAGGGGCGTGGCAACTTCGCCCATTTTTCTCGTGGTAATACTAGTGACTAATAAACTAACACTATGTGTAGAATTTCAGAAGATTCAAATAATTAGTATAGAAGTTATTAAATAACCAATATCTCACTAATTGTTAACCCTTTGTGTGGTAGGTACTAAAAGGAGTGGACCAATAGGGCCCATCTTCGAACTTAGCCGGAGATAGAAGAAAATATTACCACATACGAAATTTGAAGTCAATCGGTTACTCCTTTCGAGTGTTATCGTGCGCACCAGCCAGCAGACAGACAGACGGACGGACATTGCCCATTCGACTTAAAATTACCCAAAACGAATATCCGCCGAACATACTTAGGGTCTTAGGTCACTCCTTCGATGTGTTACACTTTTGGCTCGTAGCAAATGATGTAGACTCCCCTCTCTAAGGTGAGGGGATAAAAAGTAGCATTCCGTTGATTTTTCTATCCAATTTGAAGTCATTAACCATTTTAAAATATAACACAAAATCTCAGTTAAATGAACAGAGAAGAACTATGATCACGGCAGTCATGTACATAGCATCATAATGATGACTGTCGTGATCATAACATTCTACGTCCAGACCATGTTTTCAGCAATTACAGTATTTTTCGCTTAGCTGCATTGCACTTAAGTGAATAAATGGCACTTAAGTGAATAAATTGCACTTAAGTGAAAAAATGGCACTTAAGTGAATAAGTTGCGCCTAAGTGAATAAATTGCACTTAAGTAAATAAATTGCACTTAAGTGAATAAATTGCATATAAGTGCCATACAATTCTACTGTAAGGTTCTGAATACACCGAAACGCAAAACCCATCCATTTTTAGGTTTAGTACCAATTCGAAAAATACGAAATTTGCCTAAAAATGGATTGGAAGTTTTGACTTATTTTTGGCATTTAAGTTGAGTTTTGGTGTATGCAGAACCTTATAGTAGAATTGTATGGCAACTATTTTTGTAGAACATTTTGAGCCGTTTAACCTATTTTAATGGTAATTTGTTACCCTTCTCCACAAAAGAGACCTAAAAAGTCCCTAGATTGTGGAACTAGAGGGTTAAAATGTTCAACAAAAATATTTACCATAAAATTCTACTGTAGGTCTCTGAATACACCAAAACTCAAATACAACTTAAATGCCAGAAATAAGTCCTAACTTAAAATGCATTTTTTGGTTAATTTCGTACTTTTTCGAATTGGTGCTAAACCTAAAAATTAATTTTAAGTTTTGACTTATTTCTGGCATTTTAGTAGGGTTTTGAGTTTTTGTATATTCAGACACTTATAGTAGAATTTTTTGGCAAATCTTTTTGTAGAACATTTTGACTTGTTAAACACCTGTTTTAAAGGTGATTTTTACCCTTCTCCACAAAAGTGACCTAAAAAGTCCCTAGATGGTGGAACTAGAGGGTTAAAATAATCAACAAAAATATTTACCATAAAATTCTACTGTAGGTCTCTGAATACACCAAAACTCAAATACAACTTAAATGCCAGAAATAAGTCCTAACTTAAAATGCATTTTTTGGTTAATTTCGTACTTTTTCGAATTGGTGCTAAACCTAAAAATGAATTTTAAGTTTTGACTTATTTCTGGCATTTTAGTAGGGTTTTGAGTTTTTGTATATTCAGACACTTATAGTAGAATTTTATGGCAAATATTTTTGTAGAACATTTTATGCTGTTAAACACCCTTTTTTAAAGGTGATTTTTACCCTCATCCACAAAAGTGACCAAAAAGACCCCTAGATTGTGAAGCTAGAGGTTTAAAATGTTCAACAAAAATATTAACCATAAAATTCTACTAAAAGTTTCTGAATACACCAAAACTCAAATGCAACATAAATGCCAGAAATAAGTCCAATTAAAATGAATTTTTTTTAGTTAATTTCGTACTTTTTCGAATTGGTGCTAAACCTAAAAATTAATTTTAAGTTTTGACATATTTCTGCCATTTTAGTAGGGTTTTGAGTTTTTGTATATTCAGACACTTATATAGTAGAATTTTATGGCAAATATTTTTGTAGAACATTTTCTGCTGTTAAACACCCTTTTTTAAAGGTGATTTTTACCCTCATCCACAAAAGTGACCAAAAAGACCCCTAGATTGTGAAGCTAGAGGTTTAAAATGTTCAACAAAAATATTAACCATAAAATTCTACTAAAAATTTCTGAATACACAAAACTCAAATGCAACATAAAGGCCAGAAATAAGTAAAAAACAAGTAAGAAAGTTTCAGTCGGGTAAACCGACTAAGGTATACCCTCACTTTGTGAGTAATGTAATATTGAATATTACTCGAATTATTCTGTCAATTTGTGTGGGAGGTACCAGAAGGGGTTTAACAAATACACATTTTTTCGCTGAACCTTAGATACTTTAAATTCATTGCACTGTGCCGACTTATAAGCATTTATGTGCACTGGTATAAACGTTATGAGACATTAAATTGTGGTATGATTTTGGCATTTTGTGTGGGAGGTACAAGAAGGGGCATGGCAATAACGCCCATTTTTCACAGGGCTATAGACACTATAAAAACATTACACTGTACAAAATTTCAAGTATTTGTATACACTGGTTTTAATGTTATAAGCTGTTAACTTTTGGTGCAAAAAGGTACCTTTGTGTGGGAGGTACCAAAAGGGGCGTGGCAACAACACCCATTTTCCCCTGGACTGTAGGCAATATAAAAGCATAATACTGTACAAAATTTCAAGTATTTTTATACACTGTTATTAATGTTATAAGCTGTTAACTTTTGGTACAAAATGGTGCATTTGTGTGGGAGGTACCAAAAGGGACGTGGCGACTTCGCCCATTTTTCTCGAGTTGATAGCGACTAATAAGCTAATACTATGTGTGGAATTTCAAATTATTCGAATAAGTAGTATAGCGGTTATTAAAGAATCAATATTTCACAAAATTTTAACCCTTTGTGGGGGAGGTACTAGAAGGAGTGGACCAATATGGCCCATCTTCGAACTTAGCCGGAGATAGAAAAAAATATTACCACATACCAAATTTGAGGTCGATCGGTTACTCCTTTCGAGAGTTATCGTGCGCACCAGCCAGCAGACACACAGACAGACAGACAGACAGACAGACAGACAGACAGACAGACAGACAGACAGACAGACAGACAGACAGACAGACAGACAGACAGACAGACAGACAGACAGACAGACAGACAGACAGACAGACAGACAGACAGACAGACAGACAGACAGACAGACAGACAGACAGACAGACAGCCAGACAGACAGACAGACAGACGGACGGACATTGCTCATTCGACTTAAAATGACCCAAAACGGATTTCCTCCGAACATACTTGGGGTCATAGGTCACTCCTTCGACGTGTTACACTTTTTTCCGTAGCAAATGATATATACCCTCGTCACACTAAAGTGAGGGTATAATTAAAATGAATTTTTAGGTTAATTTCGTACTTTTTTCGAATTGGTGCTAAACCTAAAAATGGACTTAAACTTTTGACTTACTCTGGCATTTAAGTTGAGTTTTGATTTTTTTGTGTTTTCAGAGACTTATAGTAAATTTGTTTGGCAAATATTTTTGTAAAACATTTTGACTCGTTAAACACCTGTGTTAGGTGTTTTTTTGCCCTAGATTGATGAGCTAGGTGGCTGAAATGTTCAACAAAAATGTTTCTCATAGTCTTCTAAGTAATATTTCTCAACACGAACTATACCTAAAATGTAAGGATCACACGGTTTCCTATGCCGATTCATCATAAGAATGTGCAAAAGCGGGAAATATTTATCCCTTTCTAAAATGGCCCTCATACGTAAACTTTCTTTTTTTACCCCCTCTATCAGAATCCCTTGTCATAACCTTGTTATTTTTTTGTATTCTACAGTGCTATAAGTGTTAAAATAGTTTTGAAAAACCTTTGTTTTTTATATTTACATTTCGTGCACATAAAGACAGGCATGTGAGTCGGATTAGTGCACATTTGTGCAGCTAAGTAAATACATACCGCATAAGCGCATTTTCACTTAAGTGCGCAAAATTCCTTTGCAAAAGTAAACGAGACAGCTAAAATCATTGTTTTTGATATTTGCATTTCGTTTAAGTGCACATAAAGGCAGGCATGTGAATCGGATAAGTGCACATTTTCACTTAAGTGCACAAAATGACTTGCAAATAAGCAAATCAGCTATGCAAAAAAAACTCTAATTATTATTTTTAATACCCAAGATTGTAATGCACCGTAAAGTTTTTTTTTCACTCTTTTACATCAAATACACTTTTCTTTCCCATCTTTCTTAGATTTATATCGAAAAATATTACTTAGTTAATGTCAAAGTTAATTACAGTTTTTCCTGGTTTATGAATTTTAATTGTTGATTTCAGTAAAAGTGCATTGCAATTTTTAGAGTAAAGCGAAAGCTTTAATAGAAAATTATTTCAAATGACCACAGTTCCCTTCAAGAAAAATTGTATAAAACGGAGTAATGTATTTGTCATACAAATTAGCGTCAACATGTTTTGAAAACGGTGAAAAAAAATACGAAATGAATAAAAACGAACTAAACCTAGCAATTGCTATAGTATACGATGGACATAAATTTCAACATAAATCAAGGAAAAGCGTTAAAAGGCAACGGAAACGGAAACTAAAACGAAAAAGGCAAATTTTTATTAACCTTAAATAATAGAAACTAACAAAAAAAGGCAACCATAAAGGAAAAAACGAAAGAAAGGGAACCTTGGAAGGCGGCGAGGGAGTTACAAATAACAAAAAATACAAAACGAAACGAAAACTATGTAAACTAATCGTCAACAATTTCACTTGATTTTCAAGACTACAACAAAATTTGATAGTAGTAGTACTAATGGTATTAGTTGAGGTTTTTTTTTTTTTGGGAGGGCTCTCTGAGGGAACAGAAGGTTACCTAAGTATAACAGGTGGAGGTGTTTCGATAGGGTGTCAATGGACCGGGCTGGGGTGGAGGTTAGTTAGGTGGTGAATTTCTAGGCTGTGGTCTAAAAGTGGTAAGTGGTAATCCTTTAGTTTAATTTACTTAGACGAGTGATGTGTTTTGTAGTTTTATATGTAGTGTGTGTTTATGTAGAAAACTGTGATTGTTAGTTTTAGTTTATCATAGGCGAAAAGGTTTAGAACTTAACTCAAAACGACAAAACTGAAATAAGTAATGAAGTAATGACTTCTTCCTCACATTCACATTCACTTCTATGTTTTTTTTACTTTCTTTGCTATTATTATTACTGTACTGTTTTGGCGGAAAAACAACTGAAAATGTTATTTATAATTTCTTGGCATGTGATGATTTTTCCAAATAAAAAACGAAAAAAAAAAACAGGAAACCCGAAAACCCAAAAAACCTACAAAACGGAAATCAGTATGCAAATATTCAGCTAGTAAGTGAACAAAAATAATAATAATAAAAAAAAACAAATCCTATTTTGTTATTTTTATTACTTTTTTTATTCAGTAATCTCTTCCGGCAAACCAAAGCAGAAAACTTTAGTGTTAAGGTAAATTTAAACAAAAAAGAAAAAAAAAACAAAAAATTATCCGAAAAAACACAGAACAGAACCTAAAAAACATGGAAACAAATGATGAGAAATTTTTGCTAATTTGTGTAAAGAGGTTTTTGTTTGATTTTCTTTTTTAATTTTTTTCTTTTTTCGTTTGCTTTATGTTATTTATTCTCTTGTTTTTGGAGAAAACTAAATGTGTTTTTTTTTTCTTCTTTACTTTAGGGAAATTTATTTTCTCTTCTTTTCTTATTATTCTTTCTGTTGAGATTTTCTTATGTTATGAGAGAGAAGAAAAGCAAATACAAATAATAAATAAATGTACAACGAAAATAATTACCTGTTTTTGGGCCATCGCCTGCATTTGTTGGAACATTTGACGTTCTTCCTCTTTGCCTGCTTAGTTGTGTATTTTGGTTGTAGTCGTAGTAGTTGTTGTTGTTCAAGTTTTGCATTTCATCAAGGTGAGGTTGTTTTTTTTTTTTTAGTTTGAAGCATAAAATGAAAGAAACAGAAAAAGGAACCATACGATTCATTACACCATGGAAAAACTTGAGTTTGTAATTAGGATTTATTCTAAAGTGCCTCATTTAGAAAATTAAAATGGAAATAAATTTGAAGATGAATGGATGAATGGGAATAGTGTTCCCGCCATCATCCGTCGTCCACCATTCGGCTTGTAGATGTTGTAAACATTTCCTAAGATATTCTATTAATTGGGATACCTTAATTTCAAACTATGCTAAGTCGAAAGGCAGACTATACAATAGTATCATTTAGATCCAATAGCCACGATAATATGTTGATGTGCTAACTATAACCCCGTACGCTATGCAGTTCTGTCCTATTCTTTATGTTCTGTTTAGGGTATAACATAACACTACATTCTTCCAAAATTACATCGCTAAAAGGAAAAATACGATATCGCTATAATTTATTTCTTAAAAAGAATTTTTTTAGAAAATTTTTGATAGGGATTTAAGATTTAGAAAATAACATTTTGGGTTTCGCGAAATTTTCAATTGCTCTTGAATGGGTGAACTGATTTTTAAAATGTTAAGGTCGTTGGAAAGGTCCCATTTTTTTTGTTTTCAAAATTAGTTTTTTCGAAATTTTTATTTCAATGCTTTATAGAAATGCTTGCTTAAAATAAATTCCTACAGAATATGCACCAGACTCTAAAAAATTTACTCTTAAAACTTGGACTTGGAAAATGTCAAAAATTGCCTGAACTGCGTCCATAACTATTACAAAATGTTGAGTCCCCTAATGGAATGGAATTACTGTTTTGGATTTCTGAAAGTCTGGTGCATATTCTGTGTAAAATCTTTATATATAAAATCCTTTGTATGAAACCATAAAAGCGAATTGGCTGAAAATTTAACAATATATTCAGTCTGGGGTCATTTGTGTTTTAGAATTATTTTCACCGCAATAAATTGCGGAGTGGTCAAGTTATTTGCAAAATTCGCATTTCTAGAGCGATTTGACTGAAATTTAAAATGTATTTGTGGTTTGTTTAGATAATAGTTTGTTTGTATGATTCTAACCGGTAGATGGCGCTGTAGTGGCCATATGGTCAATATACATTTTTTTCCTGAAACTCGGGATGTATGCATTTTTGAATGAAGTATCAATGAATAACAAACCAATACATCCAAAACAGGACGGGCAGGACAACGTCTGCTGGGGTCAGCTAGTAAATAAATAAAATCGAAAGGGTTTGATTTTTTAAATTAAACTTTTTCTATTACATTTTTGCAATAGACAGAAAGTAACTGTAACATATGGTCTTGAACCGAATAAGTTCTGACTGAATAAAAAAAATATATTGAAAAACAAACGTTAAATTTTTTAAAAAAAATTGGTAAAAAAATTAGTAAAAAGTAGTAATTAATATTAAAACCAGTAAGGAAAGGCAGAAAGTCGGGCGGGGCCGACTATAAAATACCCTACACCTCCCTATCAATGCGATAAGGGTAGAAACATATTATCTAATTCGGATCGGACATAAAATAACATTTTTAAAGCGTTTACATGTCAAATCGGGGATAACGTATACACGGGGGCTATATCTAAATCTTGACTGATTTCTTCCAAATTTAAAAGTGTTCATTCATATAATAGGAAACCTCTATTCTGCCGAATTTCATACTGATCGGATATAAAATACAGTTTCTACAGCGGTTACACGTCAAATCGGGGGTAACATATATATGGGGGCTATATCGAAATCTGAACCGATTTTCTCCGAATTTGGCAGTATTCCTTCATGTAATAAGATACCTCTTTTTGCCTAAATTCGCGCTGATCGGATATAAAATAAAATTTTTACAGCGCTTACATGGCAAATCGGGGGTAATTTATCTATGGGGGCTATATCTAAATCTGAACCGATTTCTTCCAAATTTATCAGTGTTCATTCATATTATAAGAAACCTCTTTCTGCCGAATTTCATACTGATTGGTTATAAAATAAAGTTTTTGCAGCGCTTACATGTCAAATCGGGGCTAACATATATATGGGGGCTATATCTAAATCTGAACCGATTCTAACCAAATTCAATAGGTATCGTCCTTGGGCCAAACAAAAGATATGTGTAAAGTTTCGTCGAGATCGGACCATAATTGCGACCTGTACTTTGATTACAAGAATACATGGACAGAAGGACAGACAGACAGACGGACAGACAGACGGACATGGCTAAATCGACTCAAAAATTGATTCTATGACAATCGGTATAATAAACTATTGTTCTATTTCTTCTCTTTTTGGGCGTTTCAAACAAATGCACAAAGTCATAATACCCTGTACCACAGTGTGGTGTAGGGTATACAAATTAGTAAAAAAGGTAATTAATAACACTGCGCTAGTCCAAAAATGTAACAGAAAGGAGACCCTATGGATACACCTATTTCGGCCACGCTGAATCCAGTGGCATTAGCCGTTTTTCTATGTTAGCTCTTGTTTTCGCGATATTCGACCATAAAGTTTGTTGGGAGATCGGAGAGGTGATATATCTCTTTGGTTATTTGAAGTGGAAGACTTCGGAATATACGCTTAAGTCCAAAGATCGAAATAAAGCGAACATTTGTACAATTATCTATCTCAAAACAGTCGTCCACGCTTCTCACCCCCTTACCCCTGAAAAAGTGCAATGAAATCTTATCATATGTTAAAAATTATACATATCGACGACATTTTTAGTAGGTCCTGCTGAGAAAAATATTCTTCGCGAAGAAATACTATAAGTCCATTCTCAACTTTTTTATGAGAACTAAGCAAATTTCGAGTTATTACATAATATGTGTATTTTTCTGCTCGCAGCAGAAAATATTTTAAATAAAATTTTTTGACTTAAATTTTTGTAAATTATTTTTTCGTTAGTGTTAATGGAAATTTCAAAGGTAACCAACAAAACCTGCTAAATTGTGAAACCTGTTAATTTTTCATAAATATGTTGAAAGAAGTCTCATAGTAATTTTTCGCGAGGAACATTTTTCTTAAAGACACAAACTAAAAATGTCGATGATTTGTATGACGTTTGACATATGGTAAGATTTGATTGCACTTTTTCCGGGGTAAAGTGGTGAGATGCGTGGTTGACTATTTTGAGAGAAATAATACTCGAAGGGTTCCCTTTATTTCGTTCTGTGAACTGAAGCGCTTCAAAATCACCTCCGAGATAACTAACCTCTCTGATTTTTTTTGCAAACTTTGTGGTCGAATATCGCGAGAACAAGAGCTAACCTAGAATAGCGGTTAGCTCCATTGGATTCAGCAAGGTCGAAATAGGTATATCCATAGGGTCTCCTTTCTGTTACATTTTTAAAGTGTCCATTTCGAGCACAGTATAATTAATTGGTAAAAAAATTAGTAAAAAGTAGTAATTAATAGTAAAAAAATTAATAAAAAAAATTAATAATAAGTAAAAAAGTAATTAGTGCAAAAAATTAAAAAAAAATCCATAATAAATGTATTTTATATGCTTTTTCAAACGTCTTTGTAGAAATCGGTTCAGCAGTTCAAGAGTAATTAAAAATTTCGTAAAACCTAAAGAATAATTTTTCTCAATCTTTTTAAATCCCATTTCTTATTTTTTTTCTTATTTTTCCATTTATAAACTTTTTATAACGTTTTAAAAAAATTTGGATTTTTTTTGGCACAAAAAAACCTTGAAAAATTAAAAAAACTCGCAAAGAATGTCTGACCCAGCTTTACAAAGCTAGCATCCAAACGAAGAAGACAGTATCCATTTGTAAAAAAAACTGTTGATACGAGGGCTGCTATATATATTTCTGGCCTAATAATGAAAATGCGAATATTTATCATCAAAAATGGTTTTATTGTTTTTCAAAGTATTCTCCGGCTTGATTTATACACTTTTGCATGCGCTCAAACCAATTGTCGAACACTTTTTCCACTCCGATTGAGACACCTCCAAAACATGGCTTTTGAACGCTTCAACAGCATCTTCTGGTGACGAAAATCGTCGACCACGCATTTTTTTCTTGATGTGCGGTAATAAAAAGAAGTATTGGGTGCCAAGTCAGGGCTGTACGGCGGATGAACCATCAATTCGACGTTTTAGACGGTCAAAAAGGCACACATTGTCATGGTGTACAATGATTCGTCTTCTCTGGTTCGTTTTTCGAATTTCTCCGAAGACTTCAGGCAAACATATTGTGGTGTACCACTCAGAATTGTCCGTCCGACGTTGCTCAAGCGGAACAGTCGCCACATGCCCAGTTTTGCCGAAGAAACAGGCGACCATTTGCTTCGAAGTGCTTCTTCCACGAACAACTTTCGTTGGATTTGGCTCGTCTTCGAATACCCACACGGTCGATAGCTGTTTTGTTTCGGGCTCATACGCATAGATCCAAGATTCGTCACCTGTGACGATCTTATAAACGTCTTTTGAAGCACCGCGATCGTATTTTTACAAAATTTCTTTGGACCAATTGACACGAGCCTTTTTGTTGAGCGATTGTCAAATTGTGCGGGATCCAACGAGAACAAACCTTTATTACGGCCAGGGGTTCATGCAATATCGATTGTATGCTGGTGGAAGAAATGCCCAAGGATGCCTCTATCTCACGGTATGTCACATGACGATCTTGCATTATCAGTTCACTGGAGCGTCGGCCACGATTGAATTCATTAAACCAGTTTTTCACACTGCTATAGGATGGTGTTTCATCGCCATACAAAGATTTAAGTTCATATATGCACTCTTGTCGTAATAATCCACGTCGAAAGTTGTGAAAAAAGATCGCACGAAAATGTGCACGAGTTAATTCCATTTTGTTTGCCAAATTGATTTTTTCAAGTCTCCGTAAACAACACAAATGATGGTCGTACGTAAAAAAGTTCTGAGTACGTTTGTTCTAGAAAATGTCAAACTTTCCAATGGAAATGTCAGATGGCGCGAGGCAACACTTAGTGTTGCCTAGGCAGAAATATATATATCGACCCTCGTAACTCACTATACCATATTGAACCCTTTTTGCCCTACTGTGCCATATCTAATTGTTTTTCTCCACTGTGCCCCTAAAAGTATGAATTTCTGGAAAACAAGTTTTTATGTTTAGTTTTTATTCCAAGCTCTAACTTTGCACCCCAGGTCCGTCTTTACCATTTTTTGCCCTACAGTACCCATAGAAGAATGAGTTTCAAAAAATAGTTGCCAATCCCGTTACCATATTCTAAGATTATCAAACTTCGCGGTTCTAACTCGTGCCCTTTAAAATAAGGGGTGGTATCTATTTCTGCCTTTTCGTCCCACTGCGCCCCTAAACATTTCGAAAAATCGCTGCATTGTCAAGTCTAGTGAAGGCTACACTCACAACATATTTCACGATTCCAGTTTCTGTCAATTGGACTCGGTGTTGGTTTCATAGCTATCATAGTTGTCCAACTAACCGCATACATGCTCCAAATTGGAAAAATCCTGTCTCGTCCCGAGTCTACATTCTTCGGTGGTAAAAATGTCCTTATAAGGGGTTTTCCACCAAGAGGTGTTATTTTGATATTCAAAGATTTTTGAGATAAACGATCGGATATTTATTTCATAATAAAGAGGAAGGTATGCCGTTAATATGGAAAGGAACATCAGCCAAATGGCCACCGCGACCACGCTTACGGGACCATATCCTTTTCATGAAATTTTCCATAACCAAATCGGAAGGTGGCTGCCCTATGTCCTCGATAGCCTCACGAATTCTATCTTTGAGGTCTTGAATCGACGCTGGGCTGTTGGCGTAGACCTTATCGTTCACGTGGCACCAAAGGAAGAAGTCGCAAGGTGTTAAATCACAAGATCTCGGTCGCCAATTGTGATCACCTCTTCGAGAGATAACACGGTCCGGAAACTTCTCCGTAACAGAGCAATGGTTGCTTGTGTGGCACGTAGCGCTGTCTTGTTGAAAGTAAACGTTGTCCAGATCAATACCATCCAACTCCGACCATAAAAAATCATTAATCATCTCTCGATAGCGCAATCCATTCACCGTAACTGTTGATCCAACCGCATTTTCGAAAAAGTAAGGTCCAATGACCCTGCCGGACCATAAACCGCACCAAACAGTCACACGTTGAGGATGGAGAGGCTTCTCAACAATAACTCTTGGGTTTTCCGAGCCCCAGATGCGACAATTTTGCTTGTTGACGTAGCCACCGAGGTGGAAATGAGCCTCATCAGTCAAGATGATTTTTCGATGGAATTTCGGATGATGTTCATGCATTTCAAGGACCCAATCAGCAAAGACACGACGTTGTTGATGATCGAACGGTTTGAGTTCTTGTGTTAACTGAACTTTATAAGCCTTAAGACCCAAGTCTTTAAGCAAGATACGGTGTAATGACATTTGTGGAATGCCTATTTCCAAAGAACGACGAGGAATGGACAAACCTGGGTTTTCTTCAACACTTTGGGTTACAGCAGCAATATTCTAAGTTGTTCTTAAGCGACGTGCACGGGTTTTATTCTTCGCATCACTAACTTGTCCCAACAGCTCGAATTTTTTCACCAATTTCTGTATTGCGTTCCGACAAGTTTAATAATTTCAATGCGTTGTTGAATCGTGTATCGTTCAATTTTTATACCCTACACCACACTGTGGTACAGGGTATTATGACTTTGTGCATTTGTTTGTAACACCTAAAAGGAGAAGAGATAGACCCATTGTTTATTATACCGATCGACTCAGAATCACTTTCTGGGTCGATTTAGCCATGTCCGTCTGTCCGTCTGTATTTTTGTAATCAAAGTGAAGGTCGTATTTATGGTCCGATTGTGATGAAATTTAGCATTGTGCTCTTTTTTGGCCCAAGGACGATCCCTATTGAAATTGGTTAAAATCGGTTCAGATTTGGATATAGTCCCCATATATATGTTTCACCCGATTTGACATGCAAGCGCTGTAGAAACCACATTTTACATCCGATCTTTATGAAATTCGGCAGAGAGAGTTTTATTATTACGTGAATGAACACTACCAAATTCGGAGAAAATCCGTTCAGATTTAGATATAGCCCCCATATATATGTTTCACCCGATTTGACATGCAAGCGCTGTAGGAACTGTATTTTAAATCGGATCAGTACGAAATTTGGCAGGGAGAGTTATCTTATTACATGAATAAACACTGCCAAATTCGGGGAAAATCGGTTCAGATTTAGATATAGCCACCATATATATGTTTCACCCGATTTAACATTTAAGCGATGTAGAAATCGTGTTTTATATCCGATCAGTACGAAATTTAACAGAGAGAGTTTTCTTATTACATAAATAAACACTGCCAAATTCGGGAAAAATCGGTTCAGATTTAGATATAGCCCCCATACATATATATGTTTCACCCGATTTAACATTTAAGCGCTGTAGAAATCGTGTTTTATATCCGATCAGTACGAAATTTAACAGAGAGGGTTATCTTATTACACGTATTAACACTGCCAAATTCTGGGAAAATCGGTTCAGATTCAAACATAGTCCCAATATATATGTTACACCCGATTTGACATGTAAGCGCTGTAGAAACCGTGTTTTATATCCGATCAGTACGAAAATCGGCAGAGAGAGTTTGCTTATTACATGTATGAACACTGCCAAATTCTTATCGCAATGCCCATTTTCGCATTGGTAGGTAGGTGTAGGGTATTATATAGTCGGCCCCGCCCGACTTTCTGTCTTTCCTTACTGGTTAGTAATGGCGTAGTTTCTACTTGTCAAGTGTCAAAGAATAAAAGCTTCAAAAGTGACAGCTACCGAAATACCGGGTGATTCAAAATAACACCTCTTGTTGGAAAACCCTGTATTAAAGAAAACGGTATTGATTTGGCGCTAACGACAATAAAATATGAACATAAGAACATTTCATACTTAGAATAAAGAAAATGTACTCGATACTAATTTTATTTTCCTTAAGCGTTTTTCCCACAACCCACGTTTTCAAAGTTTGTGCCCCGCATAACTCAAAAACTATTGCTCCGTTTCTTTTGAAATTGTGAACTCTATTTCTAGACGTAATTCAACAGGTAACACTGTCGAGTTTTTCCCAAATTTTGCCACTATTTTGTATTTACAATAACCAATTAATCAATTTTCTCCCAAACTTTAAAACTTCAATGTTTTCGCAAAAATTGAAAAATTTATATTTCGTTAAAAGTCGACAGCGTTACCTGGGGATAACAATTACCTAACAAAATAAATTATTATACCCTACACCACACTGTGGTACAGGGTATTATAAGTTTGTTTCACGGCAGATGTTTGTAACACCTGAAAGTAACACAGCTAGACCCACCTTAAAGTATACCGATCGACTCAGAATCACTAGCTGAGTCGATTTAATGATGTCCGTCCGACCGTCCGTCTGTCTGTCCATGTAAAGTTGTTCGTCGACTACAGGTCGCAATTTCACTCCGATCGTTCTGAAATTTTGAGTATTTCGCGGCTGTTAAGATCGCTATTGAATTTGGTTGAAATCGGTTCAGATTTAGATATAGCTCCCATATATATCTTTCGTCCGATTTGGCCCTTTAGTCCTATAGAGGCTGTATTTTACATCCAATCGCTTTGAAATTTAGAATGGTAGAGTTTCTTGATCCACGAACCAACATTGCCGAATTTGAAGAAAATCGGTTAAGATTTGAAGAAAATCAGATAAGATTCGTCCGATTTGGACCTTTAGTCCTATAGAAGCTGTATTTTACATCCAATCGTTTTGAAATTTAGAATGGTATAGTTTCTTGATCCATGAACCAACATTGCCGAATTTGAAGAAAATCGGTTAAGATTTAGCTATAGCTCCCATATATATGTTTCGTCCGATTTGGCCCTTTAGTCCTATAGAAGCTGTATTTTACATCCAATCATTTTGAAATTTAGAATGGTAGAGTGTCTTGATCCATGAACCAACACTACCGAATTTTAAGAAAATCGGTTAAGATTTAGCTATAGCTCCCATATATATGTTTCGTCCGATTTGGCCCTTTAGAAGCTGTATTTTACATCCAATCGTTTTGAAATGTAGAATGGTACAGTTTCTTGATTCATGAACCAACATTGCGGAATTTGAAGAAAATCGGTTAAGATTTAGCTATAGCTCCCATATATATGTTTCGTCTGATTTGGCTCTTTAGATCCAATCGTTTTTATACCCTACACCACACTGTGGTACAGGGTATTATTTAAGTATAAAATGTCCCAAAAGTAAATTTATGTAAACAATTTATACATGAATTACAAAATTTATATATCAGAGTTATTCAATATTACGAGAGTGGTGTAGGGTATAATATAGTCGGCACCGCCCGACTTTAGCCTTTCCTTACTGGTTTTTTTTTTGATTTTCGATGATCCGGCATCGAGTTATTAAAGGCACCTCACTTCTACTTTTTTCGAGAGGCTTAAGAATAATTGCTGTCGTTGCCATATTTACAATAATTATCCCTTTTCGAAAAATCACTTCTAACATGGACTACCCTTCCACTAAATTTAATGATATTGTAATATGTAAATTATATCAGAATAAGAAGAAATATGAAATTTTATTAATGTCGATTTT
This sequence comes from Eudasyphora cyanicolor, assembly GCA_963930755.1. Taxonomy (NCBI): domain Eukaryota; kingdom Metazoa; phylum Arthropoda; class Insecta; order Diptera; family Muscidae; genus Eudasyphora; species Eudasyphora cyanicolor. The sequence continues at coordinate 174,007,028 of OZ005738.1, forward strand.
AAGATAATGAGGTCCGGCCGTTATCAAGACAGGATTACTCTCTTATTATATGAGAGACGTTTAGTCTTGGGAATTGTCTTTTGCAAGATCTGAGTTGACGAAGAGAAGGAGGAATATATATGTATAACATCTTCGATTTTTTGGGTGATGTTAGCATCATTATTCGATGATGTTAGCATCAGCCATTTCTTGAGTTTTTAAAGCATTTGGTTGAGTGGGGACTTAAGGTCTTCAGAGAGGGACTTGGAGAATCGAACATTTTTCCTTCCGTCCCTGTAGTATCACAATTTTACAATTTCACAATGTAGTTTCACAAGTCTAAGTGAGCTGCTGTGACTTTAAACGCATATTTTGAGACCTCTTAGGAGATGTTGCACTCCATTTCACTCCGTATTGATGGGAGTAAAGCACGCTACATGCCGTAATAATAAAACTAGATTGATCAAATTCAGAAGAAATATTTCTTATAGTTGCTCGTCTATTTGGATTAAAAATGAGCCGTATCGGTAAATGTTTTGGTATAGCTCCGCCTATAGAAGTCGCTTCCAAATCTCTTTCTCTAAGCCATAAAAACTTCATTTTCTAAGCATTTTAGCTGCAACTGTGCAGTTTGTATGCAAATTTCACATGAATCCATCACAACAAAAATTACACTAATCTGTTCTTAATTTGTAAAAAATTGTATTTCCTTTACAACATATTGTTAAATTAATTTGTTCATTGTTTCGAGTCTTTAAATTACAAAATCCACAATCCTTTTGTGCCACACCTATGGGGTGCATTTAGTTTCATGTTTCCAGAAATATTAAAATTTACTTCTCAAGACAGGCCCCGCAACCCCCTTCAACATACCTTTGGTTTCTGCATAGATTTCCCCACAATAATTTTTTCATACTTTTTCATATTTCGAGTTAACTTTTGAAATTGAGACAAGCAACTAATTTAACTTTTTTAATCTGCACAACTTTACATTATAATTTTTTGTTTGGTTTGTATGACTTGTAATAATTCATAAGAAAGTTATAAACACCTTAAGAAAAAGTCATCTCCCCTTTTTGGAAAAGAGTTTTGTTTTTTTGAATTTTTTTTTACGAAAGTCTAACAAGTTTAGAGAGCTTTAGTTTCCTATTCAATGAAAAGAAAAAAATGCGTCAAATGTAATTATCCACCTCTCCCTCCTTCTCTTCCTCCTCCACCCAATGACTTTTGCTTGTAAATAGTTAGTGTGTAAGACCATCTTTAACATTTGCCCTCTCTGCCTTGCCTCAATGTCAATATCCTTGATCATCATCATCATTAACCTCCTGCTGTGACTAATGCCTGGTCTCCTACTCAACTCCTCGCCTCCTGCTTACATGCCTGCCAATCTGACTGCCGCTTTGTCTGTTGGTGGCTCTGAAGCTCTTGCCTCTGTTTGCCACCGAATGTGACTCGTACTCGTACGTCATTGACGTTGCTTTCTGATATTATAATTTTATTTTATGTTATTTCTTGTATTTGTTATTTGTTTGTTTGTGGTTGTTGTTGTTGTTGCTGTGTACACTCTTAGAAAACTTATGTAAACATTAAAGCTAACCTCAATGAATTTCTATTTGCTTTTCACACTACCATGGAGCGCACACAAACGAACCAACGTACAGATAGGCAGATGGACGGACAGATGCACAATAAATAAAATGTTCAATAAAGCAACACCACAGAATAACAACCGCAAACAATCGAAAAAAGTGAAGGAAACACACAAAAAGAAACAAAGACCAAAGAAAAGTGGGAAAAGTTTTATTTTATAAGATTGAACTGATGCACACCTCTCCTCCTTCTTGATTTAAGTACATATGTCTTAAATAACACAAGTTTACAAAGAGCATTTTAAATACGATAAATTTGTTCAATAATAAATATTTATTTACTTTGCACAAAACAATGCTCTAAACTTCACAAAAAAAAAATAAAAATGCTAACAAATATTTTTAATAACTTTTTTTGAAAAATATGTTTTTCTATTTTTGCTTTAATCAACGTTTGAATATATTCAAAGGATTTGAATACTTTTCAAACATAGTATAATCTAGTCTTAACAACATCTACGACAACCAAAATCCTAAGTTTCATTAAAATCCGCGACAAGACACGCTTTGGGTGTGATCACCCAAATACCGACTATCCTCTCTATTTTTAAACAGAACGTTTTAACTCGAGAACCATAAATAGAAAATCCAAAGAAACTAATTTATTGGCTACATTATCCCACACATCTCAATTGATTCATTTAAATTTATCGAATATTGATTTCTTAAAACTACGTAAACTAGTGTAGAGCAAAACATACTCTTATAGCTAGATATGTACATACAAGCATAGCAGAAAACACTTACCCATGCCTTTGGCCTGCAACATTTCCAATAATTTTTTAATACTTTCATCGCGTGCAATCAAAGTTTGTTTTTGCGTTTCGACGCGACACTCCAAATCTTTGATTGTCTCTCGTAAAATGCTAATTTCACGTTGCAAATGATCATTTTCCGCATAGACCGCCTCAATCTGCTGCTGCATTTCAATGTTGGGCTGACGCATTCGAGCACGTAATTCCTCCTCTAATTGACGCACCAGCATAGCTTGTTTCTATAGAGAGAATGGGGAATGCGAGAGGGGGAAAAAACAACAATTCAAACACAACAAAAGAAAACAGTGTTAGTTCATTAGATTCGCCATACATTCTGTGATGCATACAAAAATGTTGAAAAAGCTATAGCATTACGCACTCCCCCTTTCATTCCTCTAGGGGAGGAAATTTTAAAATGTTGTTTGAGTGGGGGAGGTTGTTGTTTCTAGTTCTAACCACGTTTTCATTAAACAGCAAACATATTCTCTAATTTTTAATTTGGTCTACATTGAATAAAATTATCCTAATTTTAATGATTTATCGCCAAAGATATCAATGTCTTTAAAATAGGTGGATTTCCTATAAACTTAAGAAAATTTCCTTAATATTGAGACATAATCTTTCAAATGATGAAATAAGACCTTTCGTACTTAAATAAGAAAAACATATCCTTAATTTGAGGTAAATTGTCTTAATTTGTGTATAAGTTGTTATTATTTTTATGATTATGTCTTTATATATTTTTTTGAATTAGGACAACTTTTCTCAGTATAAGAGAACACGCCGGAGACGTCCTAATCTTTAAGATCACGTCCTAACTTCGTCCTCATCACATTTCATAAATAAAGTTAATACAATTTATTTAAAATTAATTCATTATACTTTAAATGGAAAGGTTTTTTTCGTTAATATTAAGACGGAATCTTCTTCATATGTACATGACATACTTATAATTAAATCAATGTCCTCTATTTTAAGTAAATGGTTTTTATTTTTGTATACATGTATTTTAAATCAATTTGGCGCAATATCTTTAATATTATGAAAAAAATACTAATATTTAAAACAAAAAAAATATTATCTAAAATGAAGAAAGTGTTCTTAATATAAGGTCAAAATATTTACATACATACATACGTACATTTCATATTTTGAATTTCCTTGATATTAAGTCGTAATATTCGAATTAAGTACAGGGTCTCCCATATTCGACGGACCCATCTGGCAACGCCATAACTTTTGACAGAGATGTCAGATCGCTTAATGACATACCGCGTTTGAAGCGTCAGTCCAAGCAGATTTTTACCATGGAACAATACACGCCACGCGAGCGCTCTGAAATAGTTGAAATTTACATTCAACAGAAGAAGTCAAGTCAACGTGCTTTTAAAATATTAAAAAATGTGAGAAGTGCGCCTTCTAAGAACACCATTAAGCGTTTATACGAAAAATTTTCGACTGGTGAGGCTCTTTCTAATCCGAAGAGGCCAAATAAAAGTCGACCAAGGCGATCGGCCGAGAATATCGCTGCCGTACGAGCCAGTGTTGAGAGGTCCCCAAGAACATCCCAAAAACGCCGTTCTCAGCAGTTGGGCATGGCTCGGTCCACTTTACAATGGATTATTCGCGTTGATTTGCATTTGTTCCCGTACAAAATTCAATTGACGCAAAGATTGTTGCCTGCGGACAAGCCTCGTCGATTGGAATGGGCCCAACGAGTCAGTGGGTCCGTCGAATATGGGCAATCCTGTATATCCCATACTTATAATGAAAACAATTTCCTATATTTTAAGTACCTTTTCTTCATTTTGTATATATCGACCATATTTTAAATACTATGTCTTTGAAGCAATATCTTTAAGATTTAAAAAAATCCCAGTGTGAAAAAACATTTGCCGAAGACGTCCTAATCTTAAAAATAAGAAAATTGCGTATTTGAAATTTAGAAAATTTCCTTTATATTAAGTCATAATCTTTAAAAAAAGTACATGTCATACTTAAAATGAAAATAACTTCCTTAACATTAAATCATAAATTGTCTTCATTTATTGTACAAGTTTTCCTTATTTTAAATATTGACTTTTTCGCAATATATTTAAAATTATGAAAGTGTAGAAGACGTCCTAATATTTAAAATAAAAAAGTGTGATATTTAAAATGAAGAAAATGTCATTAATATTATGATATAATCTTAAAAATAGGTGAATCTTATATTTAAAATGAAGACAATTTTCTTAATGTTAAGTCAAAACCTTAAAAAATATGACATACTTAATTTAGAGTATGTATATTGTCTTAATTTTTTATATAATTTGTACTTATTTAAAATATTATATGCTGCAAAAATATCTTTAAAATTAGGGAAAAATTTGTATAAAAGTATGTGACGAAGAGGTCCTATTCTTTAAACAATTTCTTTAATTTAAAGTAAATTGTCTTAATTTTTTGATCAAGTTGTTCTTATTATAAATATTATAGCTTTTTTGCAATATCTTTCAAATTATGAATAAAAAAAGTCCCAGTATGAAAGCATGTGCCGAAGACCTCCAGATTTAAAAAAAATAAGAAAATTGCATATTTAAAGTAAAGAAAATTTCCTAATATTAAGTCATAAACTTTAAAATAAGTATATTTATACTTTAAATTAAGAAATTTTTCGGAATATAAAGTCATAACCTGCAAAATAAGTAAATTTTATATTTAAAATGGAAATAAATTTCCACAATTTAATATAAATTGTCTTAATTTTTTGTATTTGTTGTCCTTATTTTAAATATTATGCGCTCGAAACAATATCTATAAAAATAGTATAAAAGCAGGAATAGAAGATATCCTCTTCTTTAAATAAGTAAATTTTAGTTAATATTTTCTTAATATTAAGCCAACGTTAAAATATGTTTTATACATCAAATTAAAACAATTTCTTTAATTTTAAGTCATAATTTTATACTTAAAATTATGTATATTTCTTTAATTTTAAGTAAATTGCCATCCTTTTTTTGTGCACGTTATCCATATTTTAAATATTATGTCTTTTTCGCAATATCTTAAAAATTATGAAAAAAATCCTTAAAATAAGAAAATTTAATATTTAAGGCGAAGAAAATTTCCTCAATATTAAGACGTAATATTAAAAATAAATAGATTTTATACTTAAAATTAACACAATTTCTTAAGTTTAATTTATAATCTTTAAAATAAGTACATTGTATACTTAAAATGAGAATATATTTCATTAATTTAAAGTAAATTGTCCTAATTCTTTGTATAAGATGTCCTTATTTTATATATTATGTCTGTGGCGCAATATCTTTGAAATGATGAGAAAAAATCCCAGGGTAAAAGCATGCGACGATGATATCCTGTCTCTACAGTAAGTACATTTCAATTAATATTTCCTTAATATTAATCCATAATCTTTTAAATAAGTACATTTTACACCAAAAGTGGAAACAATTTCTTTAGACATACTTATTATACGTAAAATAAAGCCCACTTCTTTAAATTTAAAAAAGTTGTCTTCATTTTAAGAAAGTTGTCTTAATTTTCTGATCGATGTCCCTATTTTAAAGATTAGGTCTTTGGTGCAGAATCATTAAAATTAAAACATGAACTACATTGAAAAAAGAGTTTTCAAAATTGGCATTAAAATAACTACATTTAGTACGTATAAGGTTTTTTCTTTCTAAGTAATAACCTTAAGATAAACTTATCTTATACTTAAACTTAAACCAATTTCTTTAATTTTAAGTATGCTGCCGTTCATTTTTTGTGTATGAGATATCCTTATTTTAAAGATTAGGTGCAAAACCTTTATATTTAGGAAAAAATGTTTCTGAAAACATGAATCGTGTTTTCAAATTGGCATTATAATAAGTTTATTTCATACTTAAAATATTTTTTTATTTTTAAGTTATAATCTTCAAAATAAGTATCTCTAATATTCCATATTAAGCCATTTCTTTATATATTTATATGTATTCCCGTCGTTGTAGTGTGGAGCATAGGGACAAGCCAATTTCTTTAACTTTAAGTAAATTGTCTTCATTTTGTGAATGACATGCCCTTATTTTAAAGATTAGATCTTTAATGCAAAATCTTTAAAATTAGGAAAACTATCTTTTAATAAAACCTGAACTACACTGAAAAAAATGTTTTCAAATTAGCATTAGCGCTGAGTTCATGCTTTTCTAAGTATAAAATATATGCGAACTCCTTAAAGTCTTCTGGAAAAATTCCGAATACCGACTTACTTGATTTTCCGTGCTCAACAATTTCAGCTGGTCATTAATCAAACTATATTTGGCGCTCTCCTCTTTGCGCAACGCTCGTTCCTTCTTCAGTTCTGGCGACCAAAAAGTCTTAATGCTATGCATGGAACTGCCCAGTTTTTGATTTGTCAGCTCCAGCTCTCGCTTGAGTTGTCCCAGTTCACGCTGCAGATCTGTGTTTTGATGTTGCAAATCTCCCAGATACGCTCGATCCGTGGTAGGCATGCCCGAGTTAAAACCTGCAGAGAAATGGCAAAAAGAGAAAAAAACGCATATATTGTAAATCACCTTTTCTTTTGTTGAGGTTTTTTTTTTTTGATAAAATCCTTTAAATCCATCTACGTTGATGCTCTTACCCAGAGGATTGGGACTTTGTCGTGCCGAACGTCCATACAGCTCATCCTCCAAATATAGACCACGCTCCAGAGATCGATCGCGTGAACGATCTCTGGGCTCACGGATGGGTATGAACTCACGGTCATGATGATCTACCAGGCCACCTCTATCCAAGGACTGATAACGGGGGGCTCCTTTAAAATAGATTTCAGTAAAAGCGTAAAGAGAAATATAGATTTTATTAATCAATAATTTCAATTGCTGTGAGTAGAGTAGGTAGAGGTATATAACAAAATTATATTTACTTGGATAATCCAGACCATGTGACATTACGGGCCGACTGGCGCTTCGACTTCGATGATGTCCCGCCCCCGCGGGACTGGTTGGCTCATCCATGTCTCTGTAGTATGGACTGCCCATTGCTGAAATTCATACAATTATGATGATGATATCATGAGGATGATGACAGGGTTTGTGAGGGTAGTAGGGGGGAGGTAGAGTTTGTTGATTGATTGTTTTTGGATTTTGGTTTCGGGGTCGGGTTAGTTTGAATTTGAAAACAGAAAAATCAGTGCAGGCGGGATCATTTTTTGTTTGTCTTTGGATTTGCTATTGTAGCGTTTAAAAAAGAAATTCAAATGCTTTTCACAAAATAAAAAGAAGAAACCAAAAAAAATATATAAATCAAATAAACCATTGGAACTAAGAGAGGAAAACGGAAATAACTGTATGAATTTGAGAGAAACGGAAATGGAACACAATAGAAAAGGGAAACCAAAACAAAAATCCAAAAGAAAAATGTGACAACGAGTATTTGCGCCAAATAATGAGTGGCATTACAGTGTGTGTGTGTGTGTTGGTGTGTGTGATGGTGCAGTAAAGCTATGAGCTATGTGAATGTTAAGGTCAACCATGATACACTAAAACTACTTAATTGCAGGTTTCGGTTAAGTTTCCTTGAAGTCATTTTGTCAATAAGGTCTGCTTCACACAAAAATAGGGTCAACTTTAATTAATAAATCTAAGTTTAAATCCGTGACCATAATCCGGGCGTGTTTGCCTACTCAAATAATACTAAGTCAATAACGGTATTAAGAATAAATTGCGAACTGATGGTCAACCAATTATGGGAATCCGTAATCGAATGGGGACATGATTACACTGTGCAACAGTGAAAAAAATACACGGATCTGACGGTATAGGTTCGATTCTACTGCCAAATGGTAGTATAACCCTATACTCAGTTTGGCGAGATTGGTGACCAATTTCTTTTTATGGGCCTCGAAAGATTCGGAAAATCAGTGGACCCCTTGAAAAAAGGTGTCATCGGTTTTTGAGCAACAGCTACTTCAGACTTGGTTATAGCGCTTAACTATATTTGGCAATAATGTAGCTAAGAACACGCTAAACAAAGTCTGTTAACATTTCATGCCAAAAAATTTTTGTTTTCCTGCACTTTTTTTCGAAAAACATGGGATTAAATTTATTTTTTTTTACTTTTTTCGGCATAACTTTAAGGGATCGCTGATTTTTTACTAACAATATTTGGCAATATTGTAGCCACGGTAAATCTGAACAACTTTTATGAACATATCAATACAATCTGAACGTGTCTAGGCACCTTAAATAGCTCAAAAATCCACATTGTACCCCAAAAATGTAAGTATTTCACTGTTATGTAACAAAAATATATTTTTCTGGTATGGGGTATGTTCAGCAATTTTATAGAAAATATTAAGGCCAATATTTTTGTGGAAAATTTTAACCCTCTAGCTCCCCCACATAACTGTAATTTTTGGCCCCATTTTAACAAATCGTAAAAACCACCCCTTAAAAGGGGGAGGGCGGGTATGAAATGTTCTACAAAAATGTTCGCCATAAAATTTTACTATATGTGTCAGAACACACCAGAGCTCAAAACATAACACAAACACCAAAAAAGGTCAAATTCCTGATCGTGCATCAATGTTAGTCGTACGATCTAGTGGTTGAAGCAATGAAGATACCATTAAAGAACGTTGTTGACTGGAATTTGACCGTTTTTTGGGTTTTTGTGTTAAGATTTGGGTTTTGGTGTGTTCTGACACGTATAGTAAAATTTTATGGCGAACATTTTTGTAGAACATTTCATACCCGCCCTCCCCATTTTAAGGGGTGTTTTTTACGATTTGTTAAAATGGGGCCAAAAATTACAGTTATGTGGGGGAGCTAGAGGGTTAAAATTTTCCACAAAAATATTGGCCTTAATATTTTCTATAAAATTGCTGAACATACCCCATACCAGAAAAATATATTTTTGTTACATAACAGTGAAATACTTACATTTTTGGGGTACAGTGTGGATTTTTGAGCTATTTAAGGTGCCTAGACACGTTCAGATTGTATTGATTTATTCATAAAAGTTGTTCAGATTTACCGTGGCTACAATATTGCCAAATATTGTTAGTAAAAAATCAGCGATCCCTTAAATTTATGCCGAAAAAAGTGAAAAAAAAATAAATTTAATCCTATGTTTTTGGAAAAAAAGAGCATGAAAACAAAATTTTTTTGGCATGAAATGTTAACAGACTTTGTTCAACGTGTTCTTAGCTACATTATTGCCAAATATAGTTAAGCGCTATCACCAAGTCTGAAGTAGCTGTTGCTCAAAAACCGATGACACCTTTTTTCAAGGGGTCCACTGATATTCCGAATCTTTCGAGGCCCATAAAAAAAAATTGGTCACCAATCTCGCGAAACTAAGTATAGGGTTATACTACCATTTGGTAGTAGAATCGAAGCTATACAGTCAGGTCCGTGTATTTTTCAAAAAGTGTTCATTTGTTGCATAGTGTTATCTACCATTTATACTAAACTCCCACCTTCCTTAATCAATGATGAGGGGACCTGCGGTTTGCGAAGTGTTCAAAAATGCTACAGTGCATAAGCCTTATACGATCTAGAATCTTGGGGTTTCCTTGCTGAAGCTCCCTTTCAGTTCTACAAACTGTCAAAGGTTTCGTTGGAATGAGCTCTACAGAAGATTTTCTAAAAACCCCAGAACAAGTATAACTTTAATAGCAGAATACTTGCTCAGGAATGGATTGGAACCTTACAGCATTCTAAGCATTTATTACTAATTGCGAATCTTGGTTAGGAGTTCGGGAAGTCGAAAAGGCTCTCAGCAGAAGACAATTGTACAGTAAGGTTTGGCTAAGCAATATATTGGGTCAATTATTTTTTTTTTTGAAAGTCAATCATTGTCAGGTTTTAAGAATAAATTCAAAAGAATGAAATAACGTCTTCTAGTAATAGAAGGAAGATTTACCTGCAGTTGATAGGATTTTCCACCCAAAATTAAATCAGCACCCTCAATGCTTTGACGAAAGATGATAATACAAAGGTTCTGATGGATTAACTAAAGAGCTATAGCAATTAAGAACATATCAAGTGACAATAGCAATGAGCATACTAAGAATGTGGTGGAATATTCCCTCTAACCATTAGTAGCAGAAGTCTCTGAACCAGTCAATGGGTTCTATCCATCCAGTATGAAGTCCAATGGCTACCAACGACGAGATGTATAGAGCCAAAGATACAATAGTATAACAACTATATTCGACACTCGTAGGATATATTGTTTATGAACAAGATAACCTCAGAAGCAATAATCGGGATCATTGTTGGTCATAACATCTTTGGTTAATATTAGCTATGAATATAAGTAGGATTAAGAGATGGTCATATTTACAGATGTTGCTCGGTTGCTGACACATGGGATAGCAGTCATAGCTGACCTCATTCAATATCCAGAACTATCACTTACAGTACAGTCAGAACTCAGAAGTTCTGAGAAATATATTCAACACTCGAAAGTTTTATTGACCATGATCAAGAAAAACTCAGGTTCAATGATTGGGATCATTGTTGGTCATAAAATCCTATGTTGTCATATGCTACGAATATATGTTGTCATGTTGCTTGAATACTGACACATCGGAATGCAATCATAACTCATCTGAGTTAAGGTCCAGAACTGTCACTTAGAGTTTAGTCTGAACCTCGGAGGCTTAGCCACACATTAATTAATCAAAATGAAGAATCTGAGCAGATACTAGGACGAGTAGCTGAACGAGAATGACATACGTAAGATCCATGTATACTTCATAAACTATGTCATTAGGTATTTTAAATATAAGAGGAACTTAACCAGTAAAATACCTGCCAGAGAGGAATGGGTTGACAAAGTAACAGGAAATAGAAACTATCTCCACTTCTAGCCTAGAAGTGTGATGGGAAGATGAGATGATGTATCTCACGGACTACTAGTGCCGGTCAAAGAGAAATAATGATAATAACTCAGAGAAATAATGATAATAAGGGAAATCTCCAAGTGGCTGAGCTGCAACCAACACCGGAGTCGTCATTTACTCGGACAGCCAGACTACCATTCAAACCTCTGGATGTTAATCCACAAATCTCTTTACGAAATGCCCAGTTACCCTTACGTTACAGGTACCATGTTAAAGTGACATCATTGGCAACTGAAAATCCGCTGCACTTCCTAGAAACGACGGCATTACAATTTCTCGAAGAATTTCAATATATGTGCCACTATCCACATCCAAACTTTGGCTTAGGCAAGAGCCAATCAAGTTGTCCAGAAATCGACACCTTCAAGGTAGTTAAACAAATCTTGCCAAAAAACAATCTAAGAAGGTGAAAATATCTCTTCGCACTAGTATGGGAAAAAAGGTCTACGTTAGTATCAGCTTTGTACATGAACAACACGCCATGAGGTTGGGAATTAAGTCCAATGACTTTTGCAGTAGCTATGGCGATGTGGGAGAAATACAGAGCTTTGAGCACCTGTTTTGTTCCCATTATTCCGCATTGAGTAAAAGACGTCTGTGTATACTGTGATTGGCTTTTCAATGAAGTCTGGCAGATATATCCGGTAACGATATTCGTATTTCTAATAACTTTTTTATATCAAACAGGGTTCCTTTGATGAGTGGCAACTGGGCCCATAGTATCTGTCACTCAATTGGTCAATCTAGTCTGGTAACTACGGCTGCCACTCCAACCATAACCTGAACTAATACTCTCAAGCCTAACCTACCCATGGGGTACATATGTATATCTGTAGAACCTTTTCCGGCTATTAACTGTTGAATGTACTAACGCTAGAAGGAAAGAAGCAGAACTTTTTTTTTAGGAAAGAAGCATAACTTTAATCGCAGATACAATGAGTTTAGGTGTCCGATGACAATAGTGATGACAAAATTAATGCTGTCTTTGCTAAAACTCGTCTTTCACGGGCTTGTCCTTTGGTGCCCACTCTGCTATATCATGTACGAAGAGGTGGTAAGTCTACCCATACCTCTGTGTTTTAAAATAATTGACTTTGCTGGAGATTATTGGAAGAATTGCGATGTCTAAACAGATCCACTAGTTGAAGAAAGCCAATCCGCAACGTACAATCATGGTTAACATCTGCACACTACAACATCTTAATGTTATAATGTACGACAGATGTTATATTCTACATATTTAAGGAGAGCAATGAGTATAAAAGTGGGGTATATGTGGCAAGAATGCTTCCCAGCATCGAAAGGCTGCAATGCTCTACAAGCTACCACTAGAAGTAAAGAGCCAATTTTTCCTGAGTCTTCTGATTCTAGTACTGGCTAAATTTGGTCACTAGCACTGATCTGATCAAGTAGTGAATGAATGGTTTCAGTAAATTAGGGTTAAATGTACTTAGTTGAGTTATCCAATCCCTAGCTCAGGGCCAATTCGGTTATAAGCTATCCTTTGATGGGCTAATTGGGTTATCAAAAATCCAGTTGAGTTATATACAAGTATTCCTTGTAGGCAGCAAGTTGGGTTATCTACTCTTTAGTAGAGGGCCAGTAGGTTTATCTAGTCCTTACAAGAGGCTTATTTGGGTTATTTACTCCTGAGAAGAGGGTCAGATGGGTTATCTTTTCCTTAGTTGACAATAAGTTGGAGTATCTAGTCCTTTGTAAACGACGAGTTGGGTTAGGTAGTGTTGTGACATAATTATGTCACAAGGTGTAAATTCACCACCAATGGCGAAGATATGTTAAAGATACTGTTTGTTTTCATATAAAACGGACAATGCTCGGAGCGATCTCTTCCTTAATAGTCATATCACGCATTACTTGTTGTTCCAGTCCAATTTCCCGTAGGAGAACTATAAAAACATGAGAAATAAATTGCTCTCAATATACAGGATCGCTAGAACGATTCACAGGACATCTACCAATGGGTGGGTGGACTCAATTCCAGAAGTAGTACACGGAGATTAAAAAATTTCTCAATGAGGAGTCAGTGGTAGTAATCGGTGCCCTTATAATCCCCCCAGAAAGACTATACGAATTTGTCATATACTCATACATCCCAGCTGGCTCGCTAAGGCCCTACCAAAATACTACACGCAAAGAAAAAATTGGTTTCTGCGGGACGAAATTATAGACAACTACAATTGTCGTTTACGATGACTGAAATTTCTTTTGGCCAGAACAAAAAATTGTTTACCCAAAATAAGTTTCTGTCACAACAAACGAAATTTCAGTTCCTGCAAACGAGAATAGTAGTTGTCTAAATTTTCGTTTCGCAGAAACGAATTCTTTTCTTTGCGTGAACCTCACCCAGTTTTTGCCGAACCATGGTTGCTTTCGACACAGATTTTGGTATGGTAGCTCTTCCATGTGTCCAAGTTATATGGATAAGGATCACAGCTTGAAAGACAAAATCTTTAGGCATACGAATCACAAACTGTCATTGAATATATACTGCAAAGTTATAACAATTTGCAGAACATGAGCGATTTTGTGACAAGGGGACCTAGAATATACAAACGCATATATAACATGACTGCTAGCCGGTCTCACGATGTTATACTTAACAGTTGAAATGTGGTGGTTGCATCTCAGTACGTAAGCGCCGTGCTAGTATGGAACTGACCAATATCATCTTTGAGATTCCATACATACGGTGCCGTAAACAACAAATATGTTCCACTCAAACATTCAAAAAGTTCTTTAAACATAAGTGAAACAACAAATGGGACCTTCTATCAGTTAACTTAGCTCACAGTTTATATTAACCAACTACAAACAGGTTACCGTTATATGACCCTTCTCGTGATTTGAACCTAACCTCTCAGTTTGCAAGAAAGGTGCACTACCTACCACACCTCAACCGGGGATATGCTACAAGGCTGAGTCACAAACTACACGCCACAATTGACTTCAGAGTCTTATGATACTCGTAGTTTACAGTGGCAGCCTATATGTCTATATAGGGACCTAAGAAAACATACATGATTTTACTAGACCGCCTCGTTGAACCAAAATTGTATTGCTCTAAAAAGCTTTAGATTTGGCGGATATTAACATTGGCTATGATGGCTAACTCCCCAAAGAAGGGTGAGCCTGGGCTAGAATGATTATGTTCTGGCTACAATGATTATGTTCTCCTCTTCGTCACCCCAACTTCAGCAAAAGTATTTTTCCAAAACTTTCATGTTATCTGCGTGCCGGCCTTTGAAACTCGTCACGAAGGACACTATAGGTGAAATATCTGGACTCGATAAGGACAGCAGGGCGTTAGTACGTTTCGAATTTAGGCAGGGCCAAATCATCTTGGAATGTCTCTGCTTTGAAGTTCCCTAGTATCAATGCTGTACTGTTTAGCCATTTCGTTAGGAGATCTGAGACAATCGACGGCAGGTTATTGATTTCAGGAAGACCGTGACCAAGGACTTTAAAGCAGCCTGACTATCACAGAAATATTGATATTGTATTTTGGGATATCAGAGAAGATAATTTTCATACCACTATGAATGTAGGTAATTCTTGCTGAAAGAACCTATTGAGTCTTACATCTTAGAATGTATACAGTTCTTGACTGACGACCAGCCATAAAGTGTACTATCTCAATAGAAGAGCTTGGAAGTCGCTAGAGACACGTTCAGATATTCCAATTCCCGTGGAACATGTGTTGTATGTTCATCCGCTTTGCCGTTTCCGGGCATGATGTTCCCTGTTGCCCGGTACCCAAATCAGGTGAATATTGAAATGTTTACCATTTCATTAAGAGATCTGCGACAAGTGAAGGCAGTTCATGAATTTAGGAAGACCGTTTCCAGGGATTTATAGCAGTCTGATTAACACAAATTGATATCCTATTTCAGGGAGGTGATTTTCAATACTCCCAAAGGGCCTGTACTTCTGCTGAAGATAACTTGTTCTGTCTTGGTCGGGATTACACCAAGATGATTAACGAAAGCCCATCTTACGGTGGACAGAGTTAAACAGAAATTGAATTCGAATTAAATTCGGAAGATGTCGGGGTTTTAGCAGGTTTCCTACCAATTGATATCTTAATCAATGAAACGAAGAGTCTAGTTGATACGTAGACACCCTAGAAATAGTAGGCGATGATCAGAAGTCCGCAAGAAAGAGCGAGATAGGCGCTTTTAGATGGTGCTAATATATGTCTACCACAGGCTGATAAGTCCACCAATTTATCTCAAACTTCCCAGCTAGACTGCTAAGGCCCTACGGAAATACGGGATAATGCCGCGCAGAGTTTCTGCCATTGTTGTTTTCGGAAGTAATATCAGTTTGATGGGAGAGAAGGGTGAAATGTAATCATTGACGAAATTTTGCTGAATGAGATTGATTTCCTTATCAGCTGACTTTGACAATTTAAGACAAACAAAGGAGATAACTACCACTTCTTCTTTAGTGTTCTGTCAACTTATGTCTTATTATCATTTCCTGTCTTAAGAACCGATTTTATGCAATGATTCTGACATTTATGTGTTCATTTCGGAAGATTAATTTGTTTAACTTTTAATATAAGTAAGATACACTCACACACTAATGTTCAGCAGATGTTATAATGTAAAAATTCAAGGAGAACAACGAGTGGGTATATTTGGCAAGAATGCTTCCCAACATCTTGAGAACTAATGCGCTATGGAAGCTGCTATCGGCTGCAATGTCCTACGACCTACATACTAGATACGGATAAAGAACCTACGGAAAGTGAAGAGCTAATTTACCTACTGATTCTAGTACTAGTTAAATTTGTTCAGTATTACTGGTCTGATCAAGTAGTGAATGATTGGCTTCAGTAAATTAGCGTTAAATGCACTAAGTATATGATAATCTACTCCTTAGTATAGGACAAGTTGTGTTATCTAAACTCTAGTATAGGGCCAACTCTGTTATATACTAGTTGGGGGTCAATTGGGTTATCTAAAATGCTTGTTAGTTTATCTGCTGCTTAGTAGACGTCCACTTGGGTTATCTAATCTTTAGAAGAGGGCCTGTTGGGTTATCTACACCTTAGTTGACAATAAGTTGGATTATCTACTTCTTAACAAACGAGTTTGCTTATACACTCCTTAGTTAGGTTAGTTACTTGGGATATAGACGCCTTAGTTGACTTCTAATTGTGTTATCTACACCCTATTAGAGATACTGTTGGATTATGTACTCCTTATTTAAGGACCTGCTTCTTTTTCTACTCCCTATTAGACTACCAGTTTGGTTATCTACTGCTTAGTACGCGGTCAGTTGGGTTATCAAAGAGAGAGAGTGGTTGAAAAGCAATCATTGGACGTGACGAAAATTTTCTGAATGTGATTGACTTCTTAATCAGATGACTTTGAAAATTTATGACAAAGAAAAGACATCTAAATGCCCAATGCACTATGGAGGCTGTTTCGGCTGCAATGTTCTACGACCTATATACTAGATACATACTGATCCTAGAACTGGTTAAATTTGTTCACTATCACTGATCTGATCAAGTAGTGAATGATTGGCTTCAGTATATTATCGTTAAATGCACTTAGGATATGGTTATCTTCTCCTGAGAGTTATATAATCCCCAGTATAGGGCCAACTCTGTTACATACTAGTAGATGGCCAATTGGGTTATCTAAAATGTGTGTTAGTTTATCTACAGCTTAGTAGACGTCCAGTTGGGTTATCTACTCCTTAGAAGAGGGCCAGTTGGGTTATCTACACCTTAGTTGACAATATGTTGGATTATCTACTCCTTAGCGAATGACGAGTTTTGTTATTTACTCCTTAGTTATGTTAGTTAGTTGGGATATAGACGCCTTAGTTGACTACAAATTGTGTTTTCTACTCCTTAGTAGAGATACAGTTGGATTATTTACTCATTATTAAACGACCAGTTTCCTTATCTACCCTTTATTCGATTACCAGTTTGATTATCTACTCTTTAGTAGGCGGTCAGTTGGGTTATCTAAGAGAAAGTGAGTGTTTCAAATGCAACCATTTCATTTGATGAAGATTTTCTGAAGGTGTTTGATTTCTTAATCAGCTGACTTTGACAATTTAAGACAAACAAAGGAGACCACTACCTTATTCTTTTGTGCTCTGTCAACTTATGTCATATTATTATCATCTCCTGTCTTAAGAACCGATTTTATACAATCATTCTGACATTTATGTGTTAATTTCGGAAGATTAATTTGTTTAAGTTTTAATATACGAAACGAATGGTAAGACACAGCCACACCGACAAAGAGTCATTTCAAGCTTTATCTTAAGGACAATGACATGATGAGATGTTTTAGTAACTTTTTGCCAAAGCAATAAATTTATTTTATGTACATTTTCACAAAGATGTTAAAGTGACATCTGTGGTTAATTTGAAAAGTTTGTCTACAAAATCTACTAACATGGTTTTTAAACCACACACACTCACATAAAAAAAAAGAAAATCCCCTAAAGCTCTAGTCAGTCATTCAGCCAGTGAGTCAAGTTAAGACAGCCAGCCTGCTTCTACAAAAACATCTTGAGACACATCTCTGAGTGGAGGAGAACCTCTAATAATGTTTTAAACTTTTGTGGAATTTTTAATGAGGGAGAAGAAGGCCGGCAGGAATGAATGGTCATACATTTTCTGATGAAGCGGGAGTAGTAGGGTGAGGGGGGAGGAGGAAGAGGTGATATACTCTCTATGAATATTCACAAACAATGGTCCCTGGTGGCCATAGGTGAAGGTGGGTGGGACATATGTATGTCGATCTGTCCCCTTATTGTCTGTTAGTAGGTGAATTTCGATGACTTGATAAAGCTGTAGACACATACACACACACCAACACATGAGTTTTACTCAAAACAATGACAATAATAATAATGGACGACGACGACGTCGTCGACGAACAAACCGAACGAAACGGACAATAATGGTGTCATTATTTACTAACCATAATTGCAATCCAGTTTGAGGCTTTTTTAATGTTAACTTGTCAAAGGTGAAAAACAAAACAAGGTGGCAACAACAACACGGCCGCAAACGAGATGAACCAGCGAAGAAACACACCTTACACAAGCACGCACGAACGCACTCTCTGAACTGAACTGAGTTGGGTTGAACACGTGTAATTATCACCACCCAAAAGAGGTGAGAACTGAAAGCTTGTCTTTGTCCGTTCTTTCAACAATTACTGCGGTGATGACTGTTGCTGTTGTTGTTGTTGCTGCTGCTGCTGCTACAGAGACAGATGATGAGAGGAGCTTGTGTTGTGTTCGGCTGGCTGGGGTGGGGTGGTGTTGAAAGTGAAGGTGGTGGAGGTGTCGTTGGCCGTTTACTACTATTGCTGTTTATGTATGCGGCCGTTTTTACAAACTGTTTTCTTCTTCTTCCCCAACTAAAGGACAGAGTTAAGTGAGAAGCAGTTTAAACGGCGTAGTATGGGTGTGTATGTATGAAAGGTGAAGTGAGTGGAGAGACGTAAGCGAGTGAGTATAGGTTGTGATGTGACACCATGATGTGATGTGTCACATTGTTGTTTACGGTGATAATAGTGATGATTTTGTATTTTGTTTTTGGTGGGGGTGAGGGGAGTTAGTTCATGGTGGTGTTAATATATTGATGTGAGATGGTGGGTGGGGGTAGTAGGCAGCGAGTGTTCCACGGTGTATTACAAAAGAATTTGTATTCATTGTTTTTGTTGTAATTGTAGTTGTTTTTGTAGGGTTTTTATAACCAAATAAATAAACAGAAAAAATTAAAATTAAAAGGTTTTGTTGAAAAAAAGAAACAAATATATAAAAATTAAAAAACAGAATTAAAACAAAAAAAGAAGGTACGACGAGAATAAGCAACAAAAAGTATGTTTTCATGCGCATGCGTGATGTAAGATAATAAAATTAGTTTTAGGATAAAAATGATGAGTTTTTTTTTTAAATTGCACTCTTAAAATTAAATTCAACAAAAACTCAAAAATAAATTAAATAAAATACTTTGTTAGTTGATAATTAATTAATTAAATTTAGAATTTGTTTTTAGCATTTCTAATTACAGACTTGGTTAAAAGAAATTGTACATAATATTAAACCCATTCGTCGTCTATTCGTTATTTTTTTTCCCCACTTTTATTTAAATTTTGTTAAAGTTTACTTTCTTTTTTGCTTTTTTCTCTCCTCTTTTGAGTTTATAAGAGGTTAGTTTACTTTGAGATCTTAACACTAATTAATTTTATGGTAATTTAATTGTTCTATGTAAAAAAATAGAAAAAAACGAAGGTATCGAGGGATTATTTGCTGTTGTGTCTGAATTCCCAAAGGATTGTGGTTTAATAGTATATAATTAATTTTAATTTTTTTGCTAGTCGTATCGTATCAATTAGATAGACCAAGCCTTTAAAGGAAAGTGCAGAATTATTTACAATCCTTGTACGAGGCAGATAGTTAAAGGCAATGTAGTACATATACGAGGGAAAATACTTTTTAGACAAATTGTTATGAAATTAGGCAGGACAATACACGACGTATCTCTGGAAAACAAAATATTCTTTTGTTGAACCCGAAAATTATCTTTTTCCAAAATTTCGTTCTTGTGAAAATATTTTGTTTATACATGGGATCCATATCTAGCTTGGTAGTAGTAGCCGAGCTATATTCTACTCTGTGTAAGTCTGAGCCTTCGTTTACGACTATTATTGTTGAGAATTGAATTATTGCGAGAAAAGTTTGGAGATTTGATTATTTCAAGAAATTGTGATATTGGCCTCCAAGAAGTTGTGATGTAACACCATTAGACTATTTCTGGTGTGGTTATTTGAAGTCATTGGTCTTTCGACATAAACCAGACTCTCTTTAAGCTTTACAAGTCAATATTGAACGAGCCATTCATGACATACGACTTGATTTAGTGGAAAAAGTGCTCGAAAATTGGGTTCATCGATTTCGTTCCTGCAGAAGAAGTCGTGGAGGCCAATTGAATGACGTTTTACATTTCCAACAAGAGGTGTTATTTTGAATCAAAAAACGATCGAATAAAAAAACGATACGAACGATGCAAAATCATATTGACTGATGAGGCCCACTTCCACCTCGGTGGCTACGTCAACAAGCAAAATTGTCGCATCTGGGGCTCGGAAAACCCAAGAGTTATTGTTGGGAAGCCTCTCCATCCTCAACGTGTGACTGTTTGGTGCGGTTTATGGTCCGGCGGGATCATTGGACCTTACTTTTTCGAAAATGAGGTTGGATCAAAAGTTACGGTGAATGGATTGCGCTATCGAGAGATGATTAATGATTTTTTATGGTCGGAGTTGGATGGTATTGATCTGGACAACGTTTACTTTCAACAAGACGGCGCTACGTGCCACACAAGCAACGAAACCATTGCTCTGTTACGGGAAAAGTTTCCGGACCGTGTTATCTCTCGAAGAGGTAATCACAATTGGCCAATGAGATCTTGTGATTTAACACCTTGCGACTTCTTCCTTTGGGGCCACTTGAAATATAAGGTCTACGCCAACAGCCCAGAGTCGATTCAAGACTTCAAAGATAGAATTCGTGAGGCTATCGAGGACATAGGTCAGCCACTTTGCGATTTGCTTATGGACAATTTCATGAAAAGCATATGGTCCTGTAAGCGTGGTCGTAGTGGCCATTTGGCTGATGTTGTTTTTCATTATTAACGGCATACCTTCCTCTTTATTATGAAATAAACATCCGATCATTTATCTCAAAAAATGGAATTTTTCTTTGAATACCAAAATAACACCTCTTGTTGGAAAACTCTTCACATAGAACTTAATTGTATCGATTGTACTTCACATTAAATAGAAAACTTTTGAATTTCCTTAACAGTAAGTGTTTTTTTTTAAGAAATCATATCACTCTTATTGGAAAACCCTGTCTTAACACACGGTAAGGGAAAAATGAAAAATTCAATTGCAGATATCTAGGTAACTGTACGAGATAATTCTTAGGTGGAAAAAGTTTTTTTGTAGACCTCAGTTAGTAGAACACATACAAAAAGAATTTTTATAAATCGGAAGAGAAACAAGAGTTACACGCGCTTGAACATTTTCTTCACCCGATGTGGCCATCTTTGAGGCCCTCTAGCTCCGCTCCTGTCTGAGATAGGGGGCCCAAATATAAAACTTTACATCTCTAACACCTCTTCATCTACCATGCCAAGTTTGGTCGCAATCGGTTGTTTGGTGAAGAAACACTCGAATTATTTCCCCTTTTTGAGTTCGTACCACTGTGCAGTGTTTTGCAAAAACAGACGAGAATTGTCAGACTAGTCTTGGAATTTCGTCCATTACATTTACAAATTTTGAGTCCCCCAAAAATTGGGGAAAATTTTGGTTTTGTGAGAGTGCGACGAATATTTTTTGAAAATTTGACGAAAATCAAGGGGAAAGCAATTTTGCAAAAAAAATTGTTGTATTGTTCTTTGAAAATTTGAAGAAAATCAAGGGGGGATCAATTTTTTCTACAAAGGTTTTTTAAAAAAAACCCTAAAAATTTTTTTTAAAGAATTTAAAAAAAATTGCGTAGTAAATGGCGCATTGTGTCCTCTGTAAACAAGTTAACTTTGCAAATATCGGTTCAGCCGTTCGAGAGCAATTTCAAATTTCGTAAAACAAAAAACTCTTTTTTTTAATTTTTTGAAAAATTAAAATGCCCATAAAATGTTTGCAAATTTTTAAAAAAAAAAATAATAGCGAGATCTCATTTTACCTATTTGTAACTGCTTATAAACATTTTAGCCAAAAATAAACTACATAGGTCGACTCCGAAAGGGTATTTTGGGTATTATAAAAATTTTCTAAAAACCATAATATCTGTACCACAGAGACAGGTAAGAAATTGTACTTCCAGTAAACCCACTGATTCAATTTCAGAGAAATATAATATGGAACTTGAGCGCCCCAGTAGATGAGTTGGTAGCGTACTCGCCTATGAGTTTGGGGGTCGTGGGTTCGATTCCCACCAGAGGCTCTGGTCTGTCGCTGCAAACATTTGCGCCATATGGTCGTTGTAACCCGGCCTTTCCCTGGACTGTAAATTAAGAATATAAATTTACTTTGTATTGTAATTCATATAAATAAATAAATAATATGGAACTTGCTACATTGTGCGAAAATTTTGCACATTCTTTGTGAGACATTTCAAAAATAGTCTAAAATATCACTATACACTTTAGTGGTGAGGTATAAGGGCCAAAAGTGTAACACATCGAAGGAGTGACCTAAGACCTAAGACATTTTAAGTCATTTGAGAAATGTCCGTCCTGTCTGTCCGTGTGGCTGGAGCGCACTAACTCTCGAAAGGAGTAACGGGTTAATATTGATTCTGTAATAAATTATATACTACATATCCGAATCTTCTATAGTTCCACACATATTAATAGCACTGTCCAACAAATTAAGACTTTTTGATTAGAACAGAATAGCGGCCCTATAATTCTGAAAGGTCATGTTGAGTAGTTAATTTTTTAGAATAAACTTATGGCAGCTGGTCTGAGTTTTTTTTTTTACAGTGGGTCAAAGTTTTCATTTTTCATTATAGTAATTGAAAAAAATGCTGTATGTTAATGTCTTAGAGATTTCTTATTGTCAGAGTTACATAGTGGAATTTTATGAGGATCATTTTGGTGCAAGATCTTAACCCTCTAGCTCCCCTCTTAATGGGTCAATTTGGCCCTTTTTCGAAAAAATCAAACAAATTCAAATATGCTACAAAAATTTTTGCCGGAAAATTTCAGGGGGGGGGGTGGTGGTTCGCCAAAGACATCCAAGTTGTAAATATAGCACTTTACGTTTAATTAATGCCAACTTATATGTACAAAAAATAATATAATGTAAATTCAAAGCCGTAATATCTGTGGAATTATTGGAGCAGAAGAGCGACTCTATAATTCTAAAAGGGCGAATTGAGTAGATTATTTTTGTAGAATAAACTTAAGGTCCAGCTGATCTGAGTGTTTTTGTAGTGGGTCAAAGTTTTTTCGTCGAAGGGAGCATTATACTAAATGAAAAAAATTACGTAAGTTAGTGTTTTAGAAATATCTCATTGTCAGAGTCAATTTGGTCCCTTTTTCGAAAAAATCAAACAAAGTCCTTTCAAAAAGGACATTTAAGGATTAAAATATTTTACGAAAATTTTTGCCGGAAAATTTCAGTGGCGATCGCCAAGGACCCCCAAAAGTTGTAAATATAGCTATTTTCGCTAAACTTATAAGATATCACTAAGTGAGGGGGGCATACCTTAGTCGGATTTCCCGACTGAAATTTTCTTACTTGTTCAGACGATTGGTTTTGAGTTTATAAAAGAGGTATGTCAAGAACTCTCATTTTAAGCTGAACTAGTAGATACTTCAAAAGCACTTCACTGTAAATAATTTTAAGCGTTTTTGGCAAATTTTATTAAAGTTATGGAATTTTGGACCGATTCGGTCAATTTCTGTGGAATGTACCAAATGAGGTATTGCTATTTCTCCCATTTTTCTTAGGATGGAATCGATTATAAAACCATTACTATTTTTGGAATTATAGAAGATTCGGAGTGGTAGCATATGTGTTATAAGAGATTCAATATTTCACTTGGTGGGGTGCTTCCTGAAGACGTGGGCTTATACGGTCCATCTTCAAACTTAGCCTGAGATGGTGGAAAATCTACCACACATAACATCTGAATTTGAAGATGAACCTATTTCATTTTTTTTTTGTTTAGATAAACTGTCCTATTAATTATACCCTACACCACACTGTGATACAGGGTATTATAAGTTTGTTTCACGGCAGATGTTTGTAACACCTGAAAATAACACAGCTAGACCCACCTTAAAGTATACCGATCGACTCAGAATCACTAGCTGAGTCGATTTAACCATGTCTGTCCGTCCGTCCGTCTGTCCATGTAAAGTTGTTCGTCGACTACAGGTCGCAATTTCACTCCGATCGTTCTGAAATTTTGCAGTTTAGAGTATTTCGCAGCTGTAAAGACCCTATTGAATTTGGTTGAAATCGGTTACGATTTAGCTTTAGCTCCCATATATATGTTTCGTCCGATTTTGCTCTTTAGTCCTGTATAAGCTGTATTTTACATCCAATCATTTTGAAACTTCGAATGGTAGAGTTTCTTGATCCATGAACCAACACTAACGAATTTGAAGAAAATCGGTTAAGATTTAGCTATAGCTCCCATATATATGTTTCGTCCGATTTTGCTCTTTAGTCCTGTATAAGCTGTATTTTACATCCAATCATTGTGATATTTAGAATGGTAGAGTTTCTTGATCCATGAACCAACATTGCCGAATTTGAAGAAAATCGGTTAAGATTTAGCTATAGCTCCCATATATATCTTTCGTCCGATTTGGCCCTTAAGTCCTATAGAAGCTGTATTTTACATCCAATTATTTTGAAATTTAGAATGGTAGAGTTTCTTGATCCATGAACCAACACTACCGAATTTGAAGAAAATCGGTTAAGATTTAGCTATAGCTCCCATATATATATTTCGTACGATTTTGCTTTTTAGTCCTGTAGAAGCTGTATTTTACATCCAATCATTTTGAAATTTAGAAGGGTAGAGCTTCTTGATCCATGAACCAACACTACCGAATTTGAAGAAAATCGGTTAAGATTTAGCTATAGCTCCCATATATATGTTTCGTCCGATTTGGCCCTTTAGTTCTATAGAAGCTATACATATTTTACATCCAATCGTTTTGAAATTTAGAATGGTAGAGTTTCTTGATCCACGAACCAACATTGCCGAATTTGAAGAAAATCGGTTAAGATTTAGCTATAGCTCCCATATATATGTTTCATCCGATTTGGCCCTTTAGTCCTGTAGAAGCTGTATTTTACATCCAATCATTTTGAAATTTAGAATGGTAGAGTTTCTTGATCCATGAACCAACTTTGCCGAATTTGAAGAAAATCGGTTAAGATTTAGCTATAGCTCCCATATATATGTTTCGTCCGATTTGGCCCTTTAGTTCTATAGAAGCTGTATTTTACATCCAATCGTTTTGAAATTTAGAACGGTAGAGTGTTTTGATCCATGAACCAACACTAGCGAATTTGAAGAAAATCGGTTAAGATTTAGCTATAGCTCCCATATATATGTTTCGTCCGATTTTGCTCTTTAGTCCTGTAGAAGCTGTATTTTACATCCAATCGTTTAGAAATTTAGAATGGTAGAGTTTCTTGATCCATGAACCAACATTGCCGAATTTGAAGAAAATCGGTTAAGATTTAGCTATAGCTCCCATATATATGTTTCGTCCGATTTGGCCCTTTAGTTCTATAGAAGCTGTATTTTACATCCAATCGTTTTGAAATTTAGAATGGTAGAGTTTCTTGATCCATGAACCAACATTGCCGAATTTGAAGAAAATCGGTTAAGATTTAGCTATAGCTCCCATTTATATGTTTCGTCCGATTTTGCTCTTTAGTCCTGTATAAGCTGTATTTTACATCCAATCATTTTGAAATTTAGAATGGTAGAGTTTCTTGATCCATGAACCAACACTACCGAATTTGAAGAAAATCGGTTAAGATTTAGCTATAGCTCCCATATATATGTTTCGTCCGATTTTGCTCTTTAGTCCTGTATAAGCTGTATTTTACATCCAATCATTTTGAAATTTAGAATGGTAGAGTTTCTTGATCCATGAACCAACACTACCGAATTTGAAGAAAATCGGTTAAGATATAGCTATAGCTCCCATATATATGTTTCGTCCGATTTTGCTCTTTAGTCCTGTATAAGCTGTATTTTACATCCAATCATTTTGAATTTAGAATGGTAGAGTTTCTTGATCCATGAACCAACACTACCGAATTTGAAGAAAATCGGTTAAGATTTAGCTATAGCTCCTATATATATGTTTCGTCCGATTTGGCTCTTTAGATCCAATCGTTTTTATACCCTACACCACACTGTGGTACAGGGTATTATTTAAGTATAAAATGTCCCAAAAGTAAATTTATGTAAACAATTTATACATGAATTACAAAATTTATATTTCAGAGTTGTTCAATATTACGAGAGTGGTGTAGGGTACTATATATAGTCGGCCCCGCCCGACTTTAGCCTTTCCTTGCTGGTTTTTCATAAAGTTACTTCTGTCTCTTTCAAATTTACACAATATCGGGTGCTTTAGATGCGGCTGCGTCAAATGTGGTTCTTGAAACGGCTAAAATACAGAACTAAGTATTTATGTGCTTTAAATTATAACAGCTATTGTTTGATGATGGAAGAACAAGTTAACATGTTATTTAACTATTTTGTGAGTGTCTTCCTCAGCATTTGTTATAAGTTCAATTGCTCTACGACGTGACATTGCAATTGATTATTTTATCTTATCAATAAATTTCCAGAGACCTTCAGCTAAAATGTTTGCCATTGTACGTATTATCTCTACATATTAAATTTCGTTGGGTTAGGTCACGTATTTGTTACCTTTGTCTTTAAATTACTCTCTGGAATAACTTAATTCGGCAGTGTTAAAATCTCATGTAAACCAACCTTCGATGGAGCAGCGAAAAAAGAAAGTAAAAAACAATGTTTTCTTTTTTTTCTTGTTGATTCAATCCAATTCAAAGCCAAATTAAATTGTATGCAAAGCAAAGGATAAACACAATCTGCGAGCACGATAACAGATCGAATTACAAAACTTACAAACTTAACCTAAACGTTTGCGTTTTTATGTTGGTTGCTTGCTTGCTTGCTTTCCTCCTTTCCTTTGCCCATTTCCATCACTTCATACCATTTCACATGATGCAATGGCATGGAATGGGAGGAAATAGGTAAAAAAATTTGCATAATTTGTTTGCCACCGGTTAATTTGGACAAAACAAAGAAGAAAAACTGAATGAACGCAATGTAAAAGAAAACCGAGGAGAACAAACGTAACGAACGTAATGTAGAATAACCAATAATCGTAATAATAAATGTAAAATTACTAAAGTAAATTGAGAGTATCTTCACCTAAAGGACTTCCACGTGCACCGTAATCCCGTGATGGCGAACGATCAACTGTTGGCAATTCCGTCAGTCGCCTGGCACGACCCGGGCTACGAACACCAGAGCTTGTTACAGGATTGTAATCGTCTCGTGACATAATATGCCGCGGTAAAGCCGCGGTTTGTCTCCCTTCTTCGGTTCACAACGTTTCACACTCTTCTCACACACTTCTCTCTTCTCTTCGATATGCTGCTGCTGCTGCTACGGCTATCGCTACGGGGGGCTAGTGCTGTTATCACTTTACTCTCTCTACGCTACCCCAACAATGTAAAATGATGACGACGTCGACGAAGACGACAACGATGAACTCACGACACTCACTCCCACACGCACACACACAATTGTATTCAGGTGTAGAGGGCGCGCAAGGCTTGACGATACAGTATTCCGGCTCTGACTCGGACTCTGTTGCGCGAGCGGGACTTCTGTTCACTTGTCGTCAACAATGAATCGCCCAACCACAATCCACTCACTCTCCGTGAAATGACAGGCGAGACGGAAAGAGTTATGACGACGGCGAAAACGACAGCAAAAGTCGTTTTGCAAAATGAGCGAGCGAATATTGTCGCATCTGTAAATATGCAAAAGAACAGGAAGAGAGAGAAAGAGTAAAACATACACATCAATGAACTCATTTGCAGATTTTAGGATAATTATCATTTGAATTGAGATTGTTGTTGCATTCGTACTACTTTTTTTTTGAGGTTTTTTGTTTGAGAGAGTGAGAGAGAGGGGGAGAGAGAGGCAAAAAGCAACGAAAGAAAGAACCAAAGGTATAGGTGCATATCAAACAAAGCAGACTAATTTTCTAATTTAAAACTCAACAATGCGATTGCGGATGCGGATGTGGAATGTGGATGTGCTTTTAGATAAATTAGAATTGGTAATTTTAAAGAAGACTTTTTTTTGTGTTTGTTCTGGGCCATATCCGAGCGGTGCGAGGAGTAATCTAGATTTGCATATGGGATATTAGGTCGTCATCCTATCCATAGTCCATTACAGAGGATAGTAAATGTAAAGGCTGCTTATATGAGTGCAATCAATCAAGCCATTGTATGGAGGGCGGTAACAGGGAATGGAAGTGTGGAATGGTGTCCTGTACACCAAAGTTCCTTTTTTTAGTTGTTTAAAGTTCAAGCATTTCGCTATTCTATTTTATTTTACTTTCGATCAATTTAACCAAACAATACTGAAATTCAACCAAGAGTCTCTCAGCACACAATGACATTTTCCTATTTGTGAAAGATGCTATTTACTTTCAGCTTGACATTCCATTTCGATGATTAATCAAATTGGAAATTCAATAGCACCTAAAAAGGAATACAGAAAAATTGTGTGTTTGTGATGTGAACGTGAAATAGTGATTCATAGGAAGAAAACGCCAGAAGCGGGGGGAAATATTGTCAACCCGGTAACAGTAAAAACATACAGAGTCCAATACAGGGCAGATTCTATTTAAATGACTTAAGTATTTAACGAGAAATCTCTTAACTCCTCAAGGTTGCCAGCATTAATGAAAGGAACTCAGAATACTAAGAAAACATGGCTGAGTTTAAAAAAAATAATATAAACTTTATTCTTCGCATCCGATTGATAGTAAAAGGAACAATCTTAAAACGGGGCATTTAAAAATAAAAGTGCAATACTGCTGCAGTAGTGCAGGATGATATATACACATTTTAGAAAAGCAACAATATTCCATATAATAGGGAAGGTTCGGTTAGGATAACTGTGACAACCTGTAAAACAAACTCACTTAGACTACTCGTATACAGTCCCTTGTGCTACCACAGGGACGTAAGGCAAAACGTAAGTCATCCCTAGCCCTTCCCGATAAACCAATTTTATTGCTTTAAGCTCAAAAGTTGGAGGATTTCAATGTCAGCCAAGTTAGTTAACTCCCCAAAGAAAAACGAGCCTAAGGTTGCACGCCTCTTTCTAGAGAGAGGGGCAAACATACACAGGAGGTGTTCTATAGATTTCTCCTCCTCTTTGTCTCCACAGCTTCTGCAAAAATCATTACACAAGACCTTCAATCTCTCTGCGTGCGGTACAATAAGACAGTGACCCTTCGTGACAGATACGATAAGTGAAACGTCCGGTCTCGATAACGATGACAGTGTGCTGGTACATTTTGACTTCAGGCAGGGTCGCATCAGCCTGTAATGTATACAGTTTCTGACTAGTGACCACCTGCCATATGTTGCCTTAAGTGCACTATCTCTCAAGAAGAGCTTGCAGAACGCGAGAGGCATGCATACATATTCCCTGGAGCGTGTAAGGTAGTTCCTAGCCTTACAAGTTCATCTGCTTTGCAGTTACCTGTGGCCCAAGGGTATATTGAACTGTTAAGAGATTTGCGACAGATGAGGGCAGTTTTTGAATTCAGCAATATAGTTTTCAGCGACTTGATAGCAACCTGACGATCAGAGGAAATATTAACTCTGACTTTGGCCAGAACATTAATTTTCAGCCATTCTGCTACAGCTTTAATAGCTAATCTGCTTGGTAAACACTACAGTGATCAGGCAGCCTTTTTTCAATGGATAGCTCAAGTTCCTTAGAAAATACAACAAAGCCCACTTGGATGCTGAGTTTGAAACTGTCTGTATAAAAGATAACGAATCTCCTATGCCCTGGGATATGACCATTCCATTCTGATCTGTCAGGTATACTAGTGAGGTGCTTCTTGTCAAAAAGTGGTTCAGGCATAATATAGTCAAGAATGCCTTATGTCCGTAGCCATTTCCTGACCATGGCGACTGTTATCTAAGTCTGCAGTACATGCTACTTATTGCATTGTTGTAATGTCTAGCGGCAATAAATCTAGTAGTTAGTGCCTCCGTTGGTGTCGCTCCCAGGGCACCAGTGATACATATAGTAGCCAATTCACTAAACCTAGTTTAGTATCGCACCAGACGACAATGCCGTACATCATTATTGGCCTGACTACTGCCGTATACAACCAATTAACTATACGCGGGTTCAGATCCCTGCTTTTTCCTGTTGCCCCTTTGCAAGTATATAGCGCTACCACAGCCTTCTTTGCCCTTTCCTGAATGTTGGGTTTGCAGTTAAACTTCCTGTCTAGTAAAATATCTAAGTATGTATTTTGTGCTATCAGA
The DNA here is from genome assembly GCA_963930755.1 of Eudasyphora cyanicolor. Classification (NCBI taxonomy): domain Eukaryota; kingdom Metazoa; phylum Arthropoda; class Insecta; order Diptera; family Muscidae; genus Eudasyphora; species Eudasyphora cyanicolor. Next base: position 174,037,488 of record OZ005738.1, read on the forward strand.
AGAGGGAATTTCCATACCCTCTAAGGAGACAGGTGTAACTGGTGGCACCTTATTTCTCCTGGTGTAAACAACTAGTTCCGGTTTATTTGGGTTAACACCAAAATCATTAGCAGAAGCCCATCTTGCGGTTGTATGAAGGGCCTGCTGTAGGATATCTCTAAGAATTCCCTCAAACTTCTCAAAGTTATAATAGGGAAACCAATTCCAAACTGCAGAACAGAAATAGCACTCGCGAAAATTTTAACGGCACAACATCTTCGTAATAGGTGCCTTAAGGATAGCCACCTGCCCTGTCATTTTTATATGAATACAACCGGCAACTTTAATACGAGTACAAGCACTGGTCTCAACGAATATGTTGGTCTAAGTTCAGGCTACTATGGGGGTCAGCATGTGGCAGATCGTTGAACAACCTAAATTTATGTAAGTCAACTGCGAAGAGTAAGCAGTCCCCGACCAAGCGCAATAGAGTTCGAGTACGTACAATGAAAAAGGCCATATGTCCGACAAAGACCCTGCATCACGGTGACAAGCGGTGCTCTCAAGAGAGTAACAAATAGGTGAGTGGTGCCTTCGTGGATCCTCTAGTCAAAAACTCGGTGTCTGCGTCTGACTCCAGCTTGAGCGTCAGCATATATGGCAACACGAGCCTTGGCATTAAGATCGACGCAAGTAGAATCGTATTTCTGGCCAAAATACAACCTAAAAAGCATAAAATATATCCACGAACCAGTGAGTAGAGACTGATGGGACATTACCTGATGGGCGAATATGCCAGGAGGTTGAGAATTAAGTCCAATGACTTCTGTAGGAGCGGGAAAGGCATTGAGCATCTGCGTTGTTACTGTCCCACATTGAGTAAAAGTCATATACATATATATACTGGGATCGGTCTTTATAGGATGTCTGACAGGTCCCGCCGGTACCGATATTTGTATTATTAAAAACTTGGTGTATCAAACAGGTTGGATCCGATTAGGATAAACTGGGACCGTGGTAGCACTAGGGACCTCAATGGGTCTATGTGAGCTGGTAACACCGGCTGCCAACCCAACCTATACCCAACCTAGGTCCTTAAGGATAACTACCGGTCCTCGGATTGCCCCTTTTATATGAAAACAACCAGTAGATTTTACCCGAGTCGGAGAACTGGTTTTTAGGAATATGTACATATGTCTAAGTTCATGCTACTATCGGTGTCAGCAAGTGGCTGAACGCTGAACGGCATACGGTTATGCAGGTCAGCTGCGCAGAATAAACAGTCCCCGACCTAGAGTGGTAGATACGAGGATGTATAACGAAAGGGTACTGATGTCTGACGAAGGCCCTGTCTCATGGCCATCAGATACAAGCATTAACTAAGTATCATCCACAAAGGATGCTCCCAAGAGATTAGCAAATAAGTAGGTGGTGCCCTCTAGGAACCCCTAATCAAAAACTCACGATCGACTGATCCACATGGGTCTATGTCGGAATCCAGCAGGAGCGTCAACGTAAATGACGACAATGGCCTTGGCATTAGGATCGAGACAAGTAGAATCTTAATCACGATATACTGAATAGAAAAAAAAGTTCATCAGACGACAAATTGGCTAATGAATGTAGTTTCTATAACCTCTGTACGTAGAAGTGAAATTATACTGAAATGACTTCTGAACTAATTAAGTTGGAGTCTCTACAAATTCTACCCAATTTACTGCCGATTGATATTGTGGCTACAGATGTTGCAACCAGAGTTGTACAATAATTTAACCTGCCTATTAATGTGGAGGTACAGGAACTACGGCCACATGAGGATATCACTTTGTTGCACCACAACTCAGACGACAAATTGGCTAAGGAATGTTGTATTGTAGAACCTGAGTACGAGAGTACGTACCGAAATGGCTTCTGGGCTAATAAAATAGCCGAGAGGAACCACACCACTAATGGTGAATTCGATTCTGAAAAAAATGTTGCCCCGTCGACGCGAAATTCTAAAAAATATTTGCCCTTTTAAAGTGGAACTGATGCATTCCTTCGAATTAATCACAGCTCCTATTTCAAAATTCCAAAATATCGTATAAAATTCCAGTTATTGGGAAAAGGTCAACGAAAATGTTGACCTTTTTTTCAGAAACAAAATCGCCATATGATACCTGACAGAGAGGAATGGGTTGGAAATTTAACATATGGTTAGAAACTTGATGATAAGGTAAGACGCCAAGTGGCTGAATCTCAACAGAGTGAACAAACACTGGCTTCGTAATTTATTCGAAAAGCCAGGTTGCCTTTATTTAATGAAGTCTAATGAGATTAGATGAGGTTAAGCAGTTTAACATATACCTCATATGGGCACCTGGGCATAGGCATATCCCGTGTAACTGCAAAACCGATGAACTTGCAAGGAAAGGGATGGCACTACAAATTCTTGAAGAATTTGCATGTATTGGTACGTAACATTCCTCATGCCTTCGCCTTAGGCAAGAGGCAGTCAGGCAGTCCAATGTGAGATGGACAGAAATCGACACCTATAGGGTAGCAATACAAATATGGCCAAAATACGACGTGACAAGATCAAAATATCTACTTGCACTAGTGAGTTCTTACCGGGCACTGTATGATCGGCGAACATGCTAGAAGGTTGGGAATTGAGTGAAATGACTTCTGCATAATCCGTTGAGATGAGGAGCAAGCTGCACCTGGAAGAACACCTGATTTGTTACTGTCCCGCATTGAGTAAGCGACATCTGTATATACAGCGATCGGCCTTTCTAGGAAGTCTGACAGATCCTGACGGTACCGATATTCGTACTATTGATAATATTGTGTATCAAACAGGTTGGTTTCGATGAGGGACATCTCAGCCTGTGGTAGAACTAGCGATCTCAATTGGTCTATGTCAGTTGGTAACTCCGGCTGCCACCCAAAAACGACAAACGAACTAGTCGAATATTAAAATGCAGATAACACAAGTGGCCGTCTACTAAGCAGTAGATAATCCAACTGGTCGTCTTCTAAGAAGTAGATAATCCAACTGGTCGTCTTCTAAGAAGTAGATAATCCAACTGGTCGACTTCTAAGAAGTATATAATTCAACTGGACGCCTTACAATGAGTAGATAACCCAACATTACGACTTCTAGGGAGTAGATAAACAACGATATGAGAAAATGGCATCATATGGATATAGGAAACGAAATACAGGAAGTCAACTGTCAAAATTGACTTCAGAGTGAAAATAGATGAAAGGGAAAACTGAAGCCATTCCAAAACCCTTTCGAAAGGATGTCAATTGACAACACTGCACAACAAATTAATTATAGGAGGAGTAGGGTGACCTATTTTTTAACCTCCATAGCTTTTTCGTTTATGTATAAAAATAAATGCTGTTAGAGAAAAAGTTTGTTTTTAGGAATCTTCATGAGAAATAGGCACCATATGGATGCAGGAAACGAAATACAGGAAGTCAACAGTCAAAATTTACTTCGGAGTCAAATCTTTAAACGTTAGGGTGTCCGCCTCAACTTTTTTTCGATCCAAGTTATTTTAGCAGTATGACGTGGCTACTTGTCCTGGCAAGGAGTGATTAAAGCATCAGTCAAAGACACCAATGTTAATAAGATTATAGTCCAAACTGCTACCCAGATTGTTTATTAAACAACAGATAAAAACGGGATTCAAAATGTGTAAAAGTTCCATTTTTTTTGACATAATATCCAAAAATTTTTGAAGACCCTTCGTTCGCTCAGGTGGATTGGACCCTTGAGTTCCTTCTAGATTATTTTCGCTGTTTACATAGGACATTCTGTTCTCAACCAGCTTCCTTGTGCTGCTGAATCCTCGACGTTAGACTGAGTGGTGGAATAAATTGTAGAACTTTTCATGATTACACGCCTAGTTGGTTTAAACCGTGAATGCGGCAACATGTGCTCCGTTATAATTATCACGGTAGCTTCACACAAGGAATCAGCGGTATAAACGTACACTTTACCTCTTGCTATGAGAATAGAGGGCTACCTAAAGGCTCTACTATTCTAAGGGTAACAGCGCTTGTTTGTTAGGCAACTCCAATTGGTGAAAGCGCTCTACCCTCGATTTTGAATTTAAACTGAGTGCTCATGGAATACAAAACTGGTGGAATTTAAAGAGTGCCTACTACAGTTGGAAGACATGGCTACTCGTCCCTACATTGAGTGACTAAAGCATCAGCCAATGGTTAAAAAAAAAGAATAAAAAGAAACAAATTTACATAGTATTTTCATGTCACTCAGAATCTATAGGGGGAAACCAACTTTACAACTCATTCATAGTGACCTAATCCCCTAAGAAATATGTGTCATCCTAATACCTCTAGACTGCACTTAGCACCCTTTTATATGTTCCATTAGGAATTCCATTGTAACTTGAACTGATATCAAACACAAAGTGTATTACATTTCTTGGAATCACGCTCACGTACAATAGTCGCATACAAAGTTTTCTTATTCCCCCTCCACGCCTCCCCCATTCCCTTGCTACCCTAAGTTGCAACAAAATTCGACATTTGACATAATCTCAGTCTAAATAGTCAGTCATCTTTTTTTCAATCGATAATCCATTGAATAATGAAGGCTATTACTGGTTCAACTACATACTACAGTACTCGTACCTTGCTGCCTTTTGCGGATCAATTAAAGTTAGACAAAACTATTGCAAAATCGAAGGAAGAAGTGGAAAAAAGGAGGTCAAACGATAGTTTAACTGTCAAACTTGTCATTACTTTGCCTTTTGTCGTCCTAGTCATCGTCGTCATTCGCCGTGAAGCGAACAAACGATGTGCTATGTCTTCCCTCATACGAATCTAATTGAATTCTCCTTGAAATGTTATAAAAGGTATCCAAAAGGAATTTCATTTTAATAAAACAAATAGTTTTGATGTGTTCCTTCGATATACATATACTCGTACTCGTACTTCCAAGTAGGTGTGTGTGTGCCTATAAAGAGTCGACTTGTCGCCGTTGTCCCTATGCCTCCTTTGCAAGCCAAACAGGCTGCATGTCACATGCGAGTAATATTTTCACGTAGAAGAAGAAAAACAAAATGGGAAGGACGAAAGGAGCAAACGAAATAAATACTAATCTCCGGTATAGACAAAACACAATATTGCATGACAAGTGCACTCGTGTGTATGTGATATGTTCGTTATTCAACTATGTATATTCCGGGAGACTAAGTGAGAATGCGAGGGTGGAGTGACAATTTCATAACAGCCAATGTGACTGAAATTCTATAGAATCATTAAGTTTTATGAAGAAACTGTTTAAGTGACCAAAAACCTCCATTACTACTTCAAAATATCTGCGGAAAAATGGTCTTTCGAGGCGGACTTTTCCGAGAATTGAAAGTCGTATGAAAACCCTTTTCAGCAGAGTAGAAATATCAAGATAGCAAACCAGCAAACCACAGCTATTGGCTTCTTTAACTTCAAGAACAACATCCACCGTATAGTCAGGGGCAAATAAGGAATCTGCAACGTAAGCGCAGCTGTCATTTCGTTTTGGATGAAGCAACGAAGAAGAAATGTCGGGATCGCAAATCAAACTAAACTATTGGTTTCTTCTACTCCAGGTAGATCATCCAATACATAATGAGGGAAAATAACAAAACTGCATCACAAGCGCTGCTGGCCGCTTGTGTTCCAGTACTGGTACAACTAAATATGTCTTATTTACAACCAACCAAGTGCCAATATGAACGTTCTGTCCGATGTAAATGATATCGAGAGCCGTGTTACAAATAAGGTTAAAAGAGATGAGACTTGTTCACGCCTCATGTTTTTACATGGACATAGATCTTACAGACCGTAGTAGTATACAAAATAATAAAATTAATTATGCCGTGAACTCTAAGTAGTACTTCCATCCAACGCTGGTGGCGAGATCTTAACCATCTCGGGATATTCATATTCAAAAAATGGTCCTTCGAATCTGCAACACGAGTTCTGCAGGCTTGTCCAGTAGGTCAATTAACCAGCCAACTGTCTGTATGAACGATCTTTTCCGATGTAAGTCCATTCAAGGGTCGTGTTGTTCAAATAAGGTACTCTGAAGCCCTAAGTTTGTCTAGGTTAAAGGAGAAGGCACTTTTTCAAGCCGCATGTGCATGAACATAGTTCTGATAGACCTGTAGGCATACAAAGTTTTCTTATTCCCCCTCAACGGAAATAGATTACGCAGTATACAAAATAATAACATTCCTAAAATTCTATGCAGAGAGAATATAATCAAATAAAGCTAACCACACTGATAGAAAAAGCTTCGTCAAAAGTTAGCTAACGTACGGATAATCCTATTGATGAATTTGTTCGTCGCCCTGACGAATCTCTGTTTAATCTCTGGAAACTATAGTTTCGAGGGTTATCGTTCGCTCCAGTCAGGCTTACGGATGGACGGACATAAGTAAAATGACTTAATGTGTTCTAAAACGGATTTCTTCCGCATAAACTTAGGGTCTTAGGCCACTCCTTTGATGCGTTACCCTTTTGCTATATGTTATATATACCCTTATTGATATTTGTATTATAAATCAAATAAATCCCCATATTTATCCCCTCACCTAGAGAGGAGGGTATATATATATTTTTTTATTTATGAGCACGATTCATCGTAGGGATGATATGTAATCACCCTGTGGGTTTTTTATTCCACTAAATAGTTCTTGTTCTAGTATACTTAAACAGATATTCGTCATGGCGACGAACAAATTCATAGATAGGATTATCCGTACGTTAGCTGACTTTTGACGAATGACGAAGCTTTTTCTGTCAGTGCAAGAATATGCTTCGCTAGAGCTAAAGGTATTGAAGAAAGTAAGTTGAATATTATTCAATAAGAGAAAGGAGGGGAATTCGCCAGGAAAAAGAATTTCCCACAGTTGCAGGACTGTGTGTAAAAAAACGAGAAAGCGAATAAATCGTGCTTAAAACTTTCTGATATGGTTTCCCTCAGACCTAATGTTAATTGACAAAATCTCTAAAGAAATTTTCCAAAACATAAGATCTGAAATCAAAACATATAAAATAGGGCAACATGCGTGGTTGTGCAGATTCCATCAATTCTGCTGAGAGTTGTCTATCCGTTTGGAAGAAAGTCACTCAGAACTGTCACAACTGAACTGTAGAAGGCTAACATCATAAACATCCTTAAATACTATAGGGACTTACATTTCAAAATATGATACCTCTTCTGCATAGAACCAAGTTGGGATACTTCAGGTGCATGATCGTATGTCATAATATCTTATGAACATTGCTTCTTATTATATCAAAACTTTGGCTTTCCATATTCTGTTCTAAAGTCCCAGAATACCTTCTGAAACTCGTATGGTATATTTATCCCCTCACCTTAGAGAAAAGAGTATATATCATTTGCTACGAACCAAGAGTATAACACACCGAAGGAGTGACCTGAGACCCTAAGTATGTTCGGCGGATATCCGTTTTGGGTAGTTTTAAGAGGGTTACTATTAATATTTCGGTCCTGGCAATGCTGGTGTTGCCAGATGAAAACTGGAACTTCCATTGGAAAGTATGACATTTTTTAGCATAACTTCACTCAGACCGTTTTGTCATTTGAGCTCGAATTGTTTTGGTTACAGTGTGTTGGCGTCGAAAAACGTGGATCAAGCAGTTTTTTCTTCACGTGAGTGAATAAGAAGAAGTCATTGAGTGTCAAATCAGGGCTGTACGGCGGATGACCCATCAATTCGACGTTTTGGCCGGTCAAAAAGGCGCTGGTTTGAGCCAATGTGTGAGAGCTCGCATTGTCATGGTGAACAATGATTCGTCTTCTCTTGTTCGTTTTTCGAATTTCTCCGAAAACTTCAGGCAAACAAATTGTGGTGTACCACTCAGAATTGATCGTCCTACGTTACTCAAGCAGAATAGTCGCCACATGACCAGTTTTGCCAAAAAAACAAGCGACCATTTGCTTCGAAGTGCTTCTTGCACGAACAACTTTCGTTGGATTTGGCTCGTCTTCGAAGACCCACACGGTCGATTGCTGTTTTGTTTCGGGCTCATTCGCATAGATCCAAGAGTCGTCACCTGAGACGATCTTATAAACGTCTTTCGAAGCACCGCGATCGTATATACCAGTGCATACAAATACTTGAAATTTTGTACAATGTAATACTTTTATAGTACCTAGAGTCCAGAGAAAAATGGGCGTTATCGGCCCGGCCCGCCCCTTTTGGTACCTCGCACACAAATGGACCATTTTGTACCAAAACGTTAACAGCTTTCAACTTTAATACCAGTACATACTTTAAAGTTATTAAATCCAATTTAAATTGATAATAATTTAAATAAAACAAAAAATAAATAAATTTACTAATATTTTTTGAGACTCAAGGTGAGGGGATTCATTGGTCGGTTTACCCGACTAAACTTTCTTACTTATTGCTTGTGTAAGCGATAAAGCTTATATCCAGAGATGGATATATTCTGTCCTGTGATATCTTGTTTCAGACTTGAGGCTGCTGTTAAATTTGGTGTTATGACTAATTGGCATTGATTCAATATCAATAGTCAAAGATGCAGATTTGGGCTCATCAGGCCATGTGATGTTTTTGATTAACAAGATTCTTTTTGGTTTCCAGGCCTTTGGAGAGCATTCTTGGTAGGTTTTTGTCTTGGCTCCTTAAGTCATGAAATAGAATCCATTCACCATTCTGTGGCCATTTTTTTCCCTTTCATCACATTAACTTTTCCCTTTTGGCCACAGTGGATGAAATAATATGCGCGAAAAAATAACACAGTGTTTAAAGAAAGTGAATATATTTTTAATAAAGTATTGTAGATCACGAAATCAATATCTAGACCTGCTGTTAGGTTAGGTTAGGTTGAATAGAGGAGACGTTTAAAACGTCTCATGTCCATTGACATACACTTAAGCCAGTGGTTCGGCCTGTTGTGCGCTCTTTATTTATGATTTTCATACCCCACGGATTACAGAAAATCGGTACTAGACACGTATTTTCTCAGTATCTTCCAGTCATATCCTCTGAGATGAGTCAAGTCTGGCAATATGTCGGAACCGAAATATCGGGATCTTGCATGTGTGAAAGCTGGGCAGTGACACAGAAAATGTTCTATCGTTTCGATGTTTTCCCTGCATGCCCTGTACTCGTCGTTTTCTGCTAGTCCTATGCGATGAAGATGTGCCTGTAAGCTTGAGTGTCCCGTTAGAACACTTATCATCTTACTAATCTCGATCTTGTTTATTTCCAGAAAACTACTGGTTTTCTTCCCATTTGGGTCACCACACAGTATCTTTGCAGTTGCTCCTACAGTTGCTCTATTCCACACAGTTTTGTGAGCCATCACTGCCCAAAGCTTCAACTCATCCTTCGTGGCTTCGAAAGTTTTCCAATTTTCCAAGTTTATTACTCGAAGTTCTCTGCCCTTTGAAGCCAAGCTGTTTGCTCGTTCATTTCCAATCACTCCGTTGTGTCCCGGTACCCAGAAAATACGCAGTTGACCATGGACTGAGTAATTATTTATCGTTCTTTTACAGTCTAACACGGTTCTGGATTTGACCTTTTCCGATGTTATTGCTTTGATCGCCATTTGGCTATCTGTGAATATGTTGGCATATTTAGGCTTTGTGGTATTACTGAGCCAGTTAACACACTCCGTGATTGCTCGAACTTCTGCTTGAAATACTGTGTTATGGTCTGGGAGGCGGAAGTAAAGTTCGACTTCTGGTTCATCAATAAAAAGTCCCAGACCCTTCCTCCTAGCCTGGACCCATCAGTGTAGCAGCTGGTTCCCACTGGCGCATGAGCAAGTGTTCCGTTTTCCCAGGAGCGTCTGTCTGGCACGAACGATTCACAGGTAGCTGTAAGCCGCACTTCAGGAATGCGGTCGGAGATTTCCGTTGTTTGAATATGACCGAACAGTGATTGTAATATCTTCTGATGGTACGACTTGTGGTCTCGATTTATCCATTCACCCATCACTTGTAGACGTCTTACTGTGAGGGCTGCCTCATATCTTCCTTTTCCTTGTAAATAGACATATTTCTGTTTTGTGTGGATTGACATTTAGTCCCCTTGGTTGTGCCCAGTTATATGCTATGTTAAGTGCCTCTTCAGCTCTTCTGCATAGTTGGTTTGGATGTGTGCCCCTTAGAAGTATTATAACGTCGTCTGCATAACAGACTGGTTTAAGTCCTTCATTGGTGAGGGCTTGAAGGAGACTGTGTATCGTCGCAACCCATAGGATAGGCGATAAAATGCCCCCCTGAGGTATACCACGATTTACCTTGTCTCTGATTTTTACGTCATATGACCAACAAATAATCCACCTATTCCTTAGCATATTGTTGATCCAGTTTATCAACGCCCGGTCAACCTGAAACTCGTCTAAGGACTGGATAAGTGTATCGGTCTGAACGTTGTTAAAAGCACCCTCAATGTCTATACAAACGGCAAGTGTGTACAATTTTTCACTGAAGGACTTTTCTATGTGGTGTACTACCTCATGTAGAGCTGTTTCCACTGATCTTCCTTTAACATATGCGTGTTGCTTGAATTTTAGCTTGTCATCGGCTATCTTACTTTTGATCATGTCGTCAATTATTCGCTCCATTGTTTTTAAGAGGAAAGAAGTTAGGCTAATAGGTCGATAAGCCTTTGGGATCGTATAACTCGCCTTGCCAGGCTTAGGTATGAAGACCACCCTTGATTCCTGCCAATTTTTTGGGGTATATGCATGAGTTAGGCATGCAGTGAAAACTCCAACAAGATGAGTTGATACCAGATCCACCTCATTCTGCTGTTAACGGTGCATAGTAAAACTTATAGCATCGATTTCACAATTAGATGGCGCTAGTCGCCAGAACCAGAACCTGATTCCATTATTATTTTTATTTGACAGCTGATAATCTGCGACCAGCCAAAGAGAAACAGAGAGAACGGAAAAATTAATAGACATATCCAGTGCCAAAAATAGCAACATGATATTTTGTTAGCCATTGTGAGTTTTAGGTCTTTGAATGTCATCCATAGCAGGATTGTGTCTGCTACTATGTATGATTGAGTTCTCATAGATTTGCATGTAGAATTCGAATACTGGTTACATTTTGGTCGACATGTTTTGCTCGAATTTAGTCCGTCCTATCGAACCAAAGATATTGAACTCTTAAGTTCTGAGCATATGGGCAAATAGAAAGAAAAATTAATATACATATATCACTAAATGTGTTCGGAAAATTTAAATATTATCTTTGGCAAATATAGCCCCCAGTGGAATATGTAATTATTGAAAGAAGAACGTGATGTGGATTTTGTATTTGTTCATACAGAACCTACTTTCATTTTTCTTATAGCCTCCATCAGAGGATGGATCAAGTAAATGTAGATCGTTGGTCTCTACCACTGAAATTAGCTAACAGAAAAGGGCTTAGATATTTTCTGGTCAAAATACAAGTTCTTGAAGTACCTTCGCAGTTGGCAAAAAGTAACTTCAAGGTGGTTGCCGTGATACCACAATCTTTCATCAGTACGATGTCTACTGCAACTGTGGATAGTCACGGATATACTTTGGTGTGATGGAGGTCAATATATGCAGAATATATTGGTAATCCACAGATTAACTTTCACCCCAAACAGGGTGTTATCGAACTCCTCGTCCGTATCATCGAGGAGCATGTCCCCGTCATAGAACTTATGGACATTTGTAAATAATATCTTCGACAATATTCTGATGGTGAATATTGATTTTAGAGAAATACAGGATACGCTATGGTAAAAAATTTTGCTTCGCCCACTTTACTTCGTATTAACGATATCTAAACCGACATCTAACGGGTTTTCCAACAAGAGGTGTTATTTTGAATCACCCGGTACTTCGGTAGCTGTCACTTTTGAAGCTTTTATTCCTTGACATTTGACAAGTAGAAACTGTGCCATTACTAAAAATGGAACAATACACGATCATCGAACGATACAAAACGATCAAAAAACGATACGAACGATACAAAATCATCTTGACTGATGAGACCCATTCCCACCTCGGTGGCTACGTCAACAAGCAAAATTGTCGCATCTGGGACTCGGAAACCCCAAGAGTTATTGTTGAGAAGCCTCTCCATCCTCAACGTGTGACTGTTTGGTGCGGTTTATGTTCCGGCGGGGTCATTGGACCTTACTTTTTCGAAAATGAGGTTGGATAAACAGTTACGGTGAATGAATTGCGCTATCGAGAAATGATTAATGATGATTTTTTATGGTCGGAGTTGGATGGTATTGATCTGGACCATGCTTACTTTCAACAAGACGGCGCTACGTGCCACACAAGTAATGAAAACAATTGCTCTGTTACGGGAAAAGTTTCCGGACCGTGTTATCTCTCGAAGAGGTGATCACAATTGGCCACCGAGATCTTGTGATTTAACACCTTGCAACTTCTTCCTTTGGGGCCACGTGAAAGATAAGGTCTACGCCAACAGCCCAGCGTCGATTCAAGACCTCAAAGATAGAATTCGTGAGGCTATCGAGGACATAGGGCAGCCACTTTGCGATTTGGTTATGGAAAATTTCATGAAAAGGATATGGTTCTGTAAGCGTGGTCGTGGTGGCCATTTGGCTGATGTTATTTTTCATAATTAACAGCATACCTTCCTCTTTATTATGAAATAAACATCCGATCATTTATCTCAAAAAATGGCCAAAATAACACCTCTTTTTGGAAAACCCTTTATGTTACTGAAGAATTTGCATAGGAGGGGATATAGTAATGGCTCAAGTCTTGCAGCGTCCATCACTGATCCATTTCGCGCGAGTACGTCAGCCTTCTCGTTCACCGCGATATCAGAGTGTCCGGGGACCCAGCATAGTCTGATTATGTCTGCCAATTGCTGTAGTTCCAAACGGCACTCATTAACCACCTTTGACTTTATAATGGTTGACTTCAGTGCCTTCAGAGCATTTGTTTGACTGTCAACATAGAGTGTTCTGTGATCATCTTGCCCGAGTTTTCGTCGATTTATCAAGCTGAGGACTTGCAGTATAGCAAAGATCTCCGCCTGGAAAACGCTGCAGGTGTCGGCTATCCTGTAGGACGTATTTATGCCAAGAGATTCGCTGAAAATGCCTGCGCCTGTGCCTACATCCATATTTGAACCGTCATTGTACCGGGTTTTTCAAGAAGAGCGCTACAAAAGTTTTTTTAAATAAAACAAAAACGGTTTTGGATATCAACGAAATTCTTTATTCCTGTGAAAGTACGTTCGATGCCATTATGTATGGAACTCGATTTCTTTTGCATGGCCACCACGGACACGCTTGCAGAAGTCCAGACGCTGAACCCAATTTTCGACGGTTTTCAATCATAAATCGGCCGGTACTGTTGCAATTTCACGTTCGATATTCGTACGAAGTTCATCAATCGTCGCTGGCTTGTTGGCATAGATCATAGACTTGACGTAGCCCCACAGGAAATAGTCTAACGGCGTCAAATCGCACGACCTAGGCGGCCAATCGACTGGACCAATTAGTGAGATAACACGTTCTCCAAACTTGGTTTTCAATAAATTGATTGTGGCAATCGCTGTGTGGCTTGTGGCGCCGTCCTGTTGGAACCACATGTCCTCCAAGTCCATATCATCCAATTGGGGCCAAAAATATTCCCATTCACAGTAACGTGCCGGTCTTGATCATCACGGAAGAAGTACGGACCAATGACTCCGCCGGCCCATTAAGCGCACAAAACCATAATTTTTTCGGGAAGCAATGATGACTCATGGAGTACGTGTGGATTGCTGTCTGACCAATAACGCATATTTTGTATATTGACGAAGCCATTCAGCCAGAAATGAGCCTCACCATAAATTGGACGTAGCGCTCTTAGCGTTGAGGCCACTGACTCCGAATTTCGGTAGTAAATTTTAATAATTTCGACTCTTTGTTGGCTCGTATATCTTTCCATCATGAAATGGGAAACCTTACTGAAGAGAAATGTCAAAAGAGCGGCAAAAAATATGGCATCGTTTGCTGTCCCTGTCGGTCTACTTTTGAAGTTTGCCGCATGACTAGTCTGTTCTGGGGGGGATTATTATGTCGAGATTTGAGTAGAATTTCTGAACTGGTGACAAATACTGTGTTGGTCCTGCCAGAGTCCTTAGATTAGATATTCTTGAAGCCTCAATGAGAATGGCCGAGTGGCCCCAATCCGCGTTATGCCACACACGACCGTCTCCGAATCTGAGAGCGCATTTTGTAGCACTGCACTTAACAAAAACACCTACAGGTTGTAGGTTCAATACCATGTCGAGGGCCGCATGCGGTGTGCTACTCCCCTATACTTATACGAGGACGGTTCCTAAAGTAGCCCACTTGACATGTAGATGGCGGAAGTAGTTTGAAAAAATATGTTCGTGAAAAGTGGCATCCTTCTGAAAAATATGTTTTAAGTTTCAAAGCGCCAGGTTGTTTAATTTTTGCTTTTAGTACTCTTAAGCAAAACGATCTCAGTGAATTTGTAAATATGGAAAAAAATTGGTCACTGATATGTAATACAATACATTTATTCGAAATGTCTCCCATCCAAGCAATATTAAAACCTAGCTACATTCTGCTTTGGGAGAGTCTGCTCCTTCGTTTACAATTATAAAATATTGGGTGACAGAGTTTAAACGGAGCCGTAAGAGTTGCCAAAACGAACACCGTAGTAGTCAACCAATTGAGGTATCGACGCCAGAAATTGTTAAAAAAATCCACAAAATGGTATTGGTTGAAGGTTCGTGAGCTAGCTGAAGTCATGGGCATTTCAAAAAGTGCTATTGCATCGCAATTTGATGGGTGCCGCGTTTGCCCACAATCAAGACAATGCACCAGTTCACACATCCACTATTGCGATGGACAAAATCAATGAATTAAAGTTCGAATTGCTTCAGCACGCACGCACCTTATTCGCCAGATTTAGCTCCCTCCGATTATTTTTTGTTTCTAAACTTGAAAAAAATGGCTCGGCGGAAAAATAAAATAAAATAAATATGCCAGCAATGAAGAGTTGGAAGTTAAGTTTGAGGGCTATTTTCAGGAGCTAGACTGAAGAAGAAACATTTTCCCAAATTTGTTGTGTTTTTTTTTTAATTCGGCTAATTTTAGGTCTACCTTCTTATTAAGTAACAACAACTCTACTCGAAATGGGCAGATGTAGCCCAGAACATTAAAATTCTACCATTTTGTAAAGATTTAAATGCTGAAAGCTGAAAAATATGCACTGCAACCAAGATAAAAATGGTCCTTCGAGCTCTCATAACCTGATCCTATAAAGCTTCATTTATTGCAAAAATAATTCGAAAAAAGGAATGAAGTGAATATACATATGTCCCTTGTAAATTTCCTTAATGTTTCATTATGAACATAAACTGTTATCAATTTACATGAGTTCGACCGCCACCACCCCCCCCCCCTGACACAATGTGTTCTAAGTAAAACTAATTCAAAATGACATTAAATAATGTCATGTTCAATTCAACATACATAGTTTCCCTTATTTTTTCTAGCCAAAGTTTTTATGTTAGATTCAACTAAATCTCCCATTACATCTCAAGCAGTAAAGTCGAAAACTTTGTAATCTATACTTCGTATTCACCGCTCGTATCATTTTCATATGTGAAAATGAAAAAATACACACACGTATACATATGATTATTTGTCAATTTGTTGCCTTCTTTCTTATTTGATGTAATAAAAACAAATGCCGATAGTTGCAACAATTTTGTTGCCTTTTTGTTGTGTTGTGTTATCAAGAAGTGCACGCAAATCCCAAATGTCGTTTCGTTTCGAAAACAAACAGAAACGAATTCCATAAAAAAATACACTTTGTTTGTGAAAAACTCTGGTGCTACAGAAATAGACACTTATTAAGCCAACACCAGCTCCAGCCACTACCGCCACCTATATACAAACTTACAACACACCCATTCGCCAAATGGTCCACCCCATCTGCAGGGCGGCGGCGGCCCACTTGTGAGCCCACAGGCTTCACAGCAAATGCCACTAACGCCTACACTTTGAACTTTCTTCGTGCCTGCGTGTAGGCACGCACACGCTTATGCTCATGCTCAGGCTCAGGTTCATGCTCAGGCTCATGAGCCCCAACTCAGCCAGCCTGGATATGGAGGCTATCATCTATGAGCAAGCGAGTGGTGTTGGTGTTGGGGCTGTAACTGGTGCTACACTTTATGTGAACGATTATCGTCCAACAGATGCACATTCTGCATCTATGGGTGAATGGATGGATGGTTGCTTGGGTGGATGAATGGATAAATACGTTCGTTGAGTAAACTACACACACTTGGTCGCAAGGAGTAAAGTGGAAAATGTTGTTACCAACACCTGAAGTACTCTATGTACGAACAGCATGCAACTACTATCGGACCCTCCCTGCTCCTCCGCCTCCTACCACTATACCTACTGCCGGAGTTTAAACCCCCATCATCCATAGGCTATTGTTCCATCCCATAGCTACTCCCCTTGAGATCCAAATCTTTATGAATGAATGAACATTTCCATGCCGAAGTGAGTAGTTGAAGCACCTATTCAATGCCCCTGCAAAAGTACCTGGTATACATAGTGTAGTGTAGTTTGTTGTTTGTGGTAACAGCAGCACCACCACAACAATTGAACATAAAACAATGACCCAATGAACGCGAACGGCAGCACAACAACCTATGATTATGGCGTGGTGTTACGAGTATTCCCCGGATGGGTATGATTCAACACAATGTCCTAACTCCTTCCTCCATGGGGTGGCGGGATGGAAGGGAAAGGAGGTTGCAGGTTGTACATGCATAATTTACATTTACGTGTTTAAATATAGAAAATACGAAATCGTTTTATAGAAACGTCCGTCCATTGGTATGTTCATTTTTACAAAACGTCTATTGGAAAACAGGTGAAATGTGAAAAAAAAACAATCTTTGGAAAAATGTTATTCTAATCGACTGCAAATGAACGTGGAATGTTGTGGCAGTATATCGGATGGCGGTGCGCTTTTTGTGGTTCACCTATATTATATATCATTCAAACCTTAAGTATTGCTTTCAAATGGCTGTTGGTTTGTCTAACAAATCTTACTAACTTGATGAGCAGACAATACTCAAAACTTTGATACTAAATTGGCTATAATTTAGAAAGGAACCACAACAATCTTTTAAGTCGCCAGCACCAGACTATATCTCGCCGGCAGAGCCACAGGGTGTGGCTGATAAAATGAGATCTACACTTTGTGCTTTAAACCTTTCAATGGGGAGATACCACGATTGCCTTCTTTCCCAATGCGGACAGAAGGCCCTACAACAGGGGTGTAGGGTAGAAAGCTTCCATGGGGAAACAAATTTGGGAAATTTGTTCTTTATTTCTCAGCGCAATCTCCTTAAGTATTGCTTTCAAATGGCTGTTGGTTTGTCTAACAAATCTTATTAACTTGATGAGCAGACAATACTCAAAACGTTGATACTAAATCGCCAGCACCAGACTACATCTCGCCGGCAGAGCTACAGGTGCATCAAACCTTTCAATGGGGGAGAAACCACGATTGCCTTCTTTCCCAATGCGGAAAAACGGTCCAACAGGGGTGTAGGGTAGAAAGCTTCCATGGGGAAACAAATTTGGGAAATTTGTTCTTTATTTCTCAGCGCAATCTCCTTTTAGCTCGATACACTTTTCCAGCGATTTTCAATAGCTTCGATACCCTGTTTATAGTAAGAACTGTCTAGCTCATGAAAATAGCCATCAACCGCAACCTCCACCTCTTCATAGCTGGCAATTCTTTTTCCGCCGAGCCATATTTTCAAGTTTGGAAACAAAAAATAATCCAAGGGATCTGAATCTGGCGAATAAGGTGTGCATTGAAGCAATTAGAACTTTAATTTATTGATTTTGGTCTTCGCAATAGTGGATGGGTGAACTGGTGCATTCCTCCGTATAGTGAGCAAACGCGGCACCCATCTTGGTCATTCAATACCATTTTGTGGATTTTTTAACCATTTCTGTCGTGTCACCTCAAGGTTCTGGCGTGGACACCTCAAGGTTCTGCCGTTGAGCCTACAGTAATTCAATACCATTTGGTGAATTTTTTTTAATCATTTCTGGCGTGGACACCACAATTGATCGACCTTTACGACGTTCGTCTTGGCAACTCATACGGCGCCGTTTAAACTCTGCCACCCAATATTTTATGGCTGTAAACGAAGAAGCAGACTCCCCCAAAGTGGAATCTAACTCGGTTTTTATATTGGTTGGACTGAGACCTTTCAAATGAAAGTATTGTATTTCCAATTTTTCATGTTCACAAATTCACGGAGATCGTCTACTTTTGAGTGCTCAAAAAAATAAACAACGTGTGGCAACTTGAAACTTAAAACATATGTTTTAGAAAGTTGCCACTTTTCACGAAAGTATTTTTTTTTTCTCAAACTACTACCGCCATCTATATGTCAGGTCGGCTAATTTGGATACCGCCCTCGTAATTACAGCGACAACTGATACACGGGGTTTTAAACCTAGGCCTGAAACAAGCCCAGTGATCTATCGTCCTCTTCTAAGGTGACAGCACTACCTAGTACTTAGGTTTTCTATGGCAAGCGTACCCGTCCTTTACAGAAAAATTCTAATGATGGCACATGGCTCTCAGATCCATTGAGAGACTAGAGAAAGCCGACCCTGCATCTCTGACCAACAAGCAGAGAGAATCTCTAAAAAGAGCGAGGAGTATCGCTGAAGAATAGTAAACTTCAATGCTAGAGCAGCCTGTTAAAAGACTGCACTCAGCAGATGAACCGCCACCTTCCAAAAGAACCAAAGTAATCAGTGGTCCAAGGTGAAAAGCTTGGAGCAGTACTTATGCTTGGTACTAGCGGTCATCACCAAGGGAGAGGAAGGGGCAAGTGGAGTGATGTAGAAAATGGACATTCCTCTGCATACTCCGATGTTCTAAAGGCATTGTCGGGTCCACCACCATGTTGTAAAGACGTAGGCTAGTAGGTAGCAGAGCCGCATAAAACTAATTGCGTTCAGCGATAGCCGCTCTTTTGAGTGCTACCGATATGCATTGGAGATGGTTGGTGATATCGGGCCCGGTGCACCAATGGATGTTGTCCACATGGAGGACATCCCGACCCGGATGGGTAACTCTGAACAGGCATTGCATATTTTAACTGGAGATTACGTTGAAGTGCAGCCATCAGAGGACCTCAACGAGATTGTAACAGAATCTAGAATTCTTTGGGATATCAAAAGTTTTAAACCATTTAAGCTGCCAGAACCTGAAAATTCCTCGTCAGCAGAGCTATAGGCAGTGACTGATACAATTGCTCCCCGGCTCGGAGATATAACAATAAAATGAAGATAAACTAAGATTGGTTTTCATCCCCACTTTTGGGATGAAACAATCTTAGCCTACCATATAGGGACTAAGGATTTCCGGCCGATGAGTCTATCGTCCTTTTTCCTTAAAATCTTTAAGAGATTAATCGATAGTAATCCTAGGACTAATATTGATCATAGTCTACAGACCACTGAAGAGCAAGCTTACAGCAAAGGTAAATCCACGGAAATCGCCCTGCAAAATATGGCCAGCAATAGTGAAAGATCTGCTGAAATAGTTGCGACTCTGGCAATCCTGGGACTTGATAGCAATAAACGAAGGTTCATTCAGAAACTTCTGATTTTATTTCCAGCTAACCTAGGGTCGACTGATTTCCATTGATTTGAGAACAGAGAAACACTTCCAGATGGCGTTTTGCCACCTCTGCTATGGTATGCATCCATGATAAGTATTCTGCATTCTCTGTAGAAGAATATGAACCTTGAGGTTTTTACGTATGCAGATGAGTGGTTAGAGGGAATTTAGTCTTAGGAACATAGTCCTCTTTAACCCGATTCACTTTCTCCATCGATTTTCAATAGCTTCAATAACCGGTTTTTAGTAAGAACTGTCTAGCTCCTGAAAATAGACATCAACCGCAACCTCCACTTCTTTATTGCTGGCAAACCTTTTTCCGCCGAGACATTTGGTCATGTTTGGAAACAAAAAAAAATCCGAGGGAACTAAATCTTGCGAATAAGATGCGTGCTGAAGCAATTCGTACTTTAACTCATTAATTTTGAACATCGCAATAGTGGATGTGTGAACTGGTGCATTGTCTTGATTGTGAGCAAACGCGGCACCCATCTTGCGCACAGCTTTCTCATCATCACATTTTCCGTCAATATGTGATGTATAGCACTCTTTGAAATGCCTATGACTTCAGCTAGCTCATCAACATTCAGTCGACGGACATCCAACACCATTTTGTGGATTTTTCTGGCTGCAGATTGTAGCGCGATTAAAACAGTCGGACGGACATGGCTAATTTACATGGCTATTACTGTTACGTTTTTTTAAGTATAAGCGGTTTCTAAACACTGTGACTTTTGATTGACGACTGATTGTGGGTTGTCTTGTCTCCATTTTGCGGGTTATTGCAACAACCAATGGTTCGTCCGTTTGTACGTTCGTTCGTCGGTTCGTTCGTTCAGTGGTTGTGGGTTGTTACGGCCCAGCGACATGCAATGTCGTGTCGTCGTCTATAGTTATCGATGACGGAATCGACTTTGTACCAATTTCCTTAACACGTTATCAATTGCTTTTCAGTTGTTCATGCATAACTCTCCCGTGTTGTACAGTGTTGTACGCTTATACGACCAAATGTAGATTTGTATGTTATATGTATATTACATTCGTCACACTGTGAAATGTGAACAACAACAACAACTAAGTTGTGTGCATAAATAATTTTGTTTTCTAAATCGAACCATTTCATTGGAATTGGGCAATTATCACATGGAAATTGAGAAGGTCCTGAACGTAACGAAATATGTGGAGCACGTAAAGTATTTCACGAAAAATTAAAAAAAAAATCACACACAACAATTTTTTTTTGCAAGAGGGAAAGAGGAAATATATGTATGTAACATACATTATTATACAGTGGTACAAAATAAATACAAGTGGCAATATTCATAATCTATTATGCCCATTGATTGATTCAATGCAAGGCTATGTTGGCCACTTTTTCTTAAAGAAAAGTTGTCAGAGACAACCTTTTATTAAGGACAACTTGTCAGAGACAACCTTTTCTTAGAGAAAAGTTGTCAGAGGCAACCTTTTCTTAGAGAAAAGTTTTCAGAGACAACCTTTTCTGAGAGAAAAGTTGTCGGAGACAACCACAGGCAACATTTTCTTAGGGAAAAGTTGTCAGAGACCACCTTTTACTAAGGAAAAGTTGTCAGAGGCCATCTTTTCCTAAGGAAAAGTTGTCAGAGTCCACCTTTTCCTAAGGAAAAGTTGTCAGAGTCCACCTTTTCCTAAGGAAAAGTTGTCTGAGTCCACCTTTTCGTAAGGAAAAGTTGTGAGAGACCACCTTTTCCTAAGGAAAATATGTCAGAGACCACCTTTTCCTAAGAAAAACTTGTCAGAGGCCACCTTTTCCTAAGGAAACGTTGTACAAGACCACCTTTTCCAAAGGAAAAGTTGTACGAGACCACCTTTTCCTAAGGAAAAGTTGTCAGAGACAACCTTTTCTTTGAGAAAAGATGTCAGAGACAACCTTTTCGTAGTGAAAAGTTGTCAGAGACAACCTTTTCGCAGGGAAAAGTTGTCAGAGACATCCTTTGCTTAGAGAAAAGTTTTCAGATGCAACCTTTTCCTTAAGAAAAGGTTGTCTTCAGAGACAACCATTTCTTTGATAATAGTTGTCAGAGACCACATTTTACTAAGAAAAAGTTGTCAGAGGCCGCCTTTTCCTAAGGAAAAGTTGTCAGAGGCCACCTTTTCCTAAGGATAAGTTGTCATAGTCCACCTTTTCCTAAGGAAAAGTTGTCAGAGTCCACCTTTTTCTAAGGAAAAGTTGTCAGAGTCCACCTTTTCCTAAGGAAAAGTTGTCAGAGTCCACCTTTTCCTAAGGAAAAGTTGTCAGAGTCCACCTTTTCCTAAGGAAAAGTTGTCAGAGTCCACCTTTTCCTAAAGAAAAGTTGTCAGAGTCCACCTTTTCCTAAGGAAAAGTTGTGAGAGATCACCTTTTCCTAAGGCAAAGTTGTCAGAGACCACCTTTTCCTAAGGAAAAGTTGTCAGAGACAACCTTTTCGTAGAGAAAAGTTGTCAGAGACAACCTTTTCGTAGAGAAAAGGTGGTCTCTGACAACTTTGCCTTAGGAAAAGGTGGTCTCTCACAACTTTTCCTTAGGAAAAGGTGGACTCTGACAACTTTTCCTTAGGAAAAGGTGGTCTCTGACAACTTTGCCTTAGGAAAAGGTGGTCTCTCACAAATTTTCCTTAGGAAAAGGTGGACTCTGACAACTTTTCCTTAGGAAAAGGTGGACTCTGACAACTTTTCCTTAGGAAAAGGTGGACTCTGACAACTTTTCCTTCAGAGACAACCTTTTCTTTAGTAAAAGTTGACAGAGACAACCGTTTCTTAAGGAAAAGTTGTCAGAGATAACCTTTTCTTAGAGAAAAGTTGTCAGAGAAAAGTTGTCAGAGCCAACCTTTTCTTAAGCAGCACTTGTCAGAGGCAACCTTTTTTTAAGCAACATTTGTCAGAGGCAACCTTTTCGTAGAGAAAAGTTGTCAGAGACAACCTTTTCGTAGAGAAAAGTTGTCAGAGACAACCGTTGTCAGAGGCAACCTTTTCTTAAACTAAAGTTGTCAGAGGCAACCTTTTCTTAAGCAAAAGTTGTCAGAGACAACCTTTTCTAAAGGAAAAGTTGTGAGAGACAACCATTTCTTTAGTAAAAGTTGACAGAGACAACCTTTTCTTAGAGAAAAGTTGTCAGAGGAAACCTTTTATTAAGCAGAAGTTGTCAGAGGCAACCTTTTCTTAAGCAGCACTTGTCAGAGGCAACCTTTTTTTAAGCAACATTTGTCAGAGACAACCTTTTCTTAGAGAAAAGTTGTCAGAGACAACCTTTTCTTAGAGAAAAGTTGTCAGAGACAACCTTTTCTTAGAGAAAAGTTGTCAGAGACAACCTTTTCTTAGAGAAAAGTTGTCAGAGACAACCTTTTCTTAGAGAAAAGTTGTCAGAGACAACCTTTTCTTAGAGAAAAGTTGTCAGAGACAACCTTTTCTCAGACAAAAGATGTCAGAGACAAACTTTTCATAGAGAAAAGTTGTCAGAGACAACCTTTTATTAAGGAAAACTTGTCAGAGACAACCTCTTATTAAGGAAAACTTGTCAGAGACAACCTTTTCTTAGAGAAAAGTTGTCAGAGGCAACCTTTTCTTAGAGAAAAGTTTTCAGAGACAACCTTTTCTGAGAGAAAAGTTGTCGGAGACAACCACAGGCAACATTTTCTTAGGGAAAAGTTGTCAGAGACCACCTTTTACTAAGGAAAAGTTGTCAGAGTCCACCTTTTCCTAAGGAAAAGTTGTCAGAGTCCACCTTTTCCTAAGGAAAAGTTGTCTGAGTCCACCTTTTCGTAAGGAAAAGTTGTGAGAGACCACCTTTTCCTAAGGAAAATATGTCAGAGACCACCTTTTCCTAAGAAAAACTTGTCAGAGGCCACCTTTTCCTAAGGAAACGTTGTACAAGACCACCTTTTCCAAAGGAAAAGTTGTACGAGACCACCTTTTCCTAAGGAAAAGTTGTCAGAGACAACCTTTTCTTTGAGAAAAGATGTCAGAGACAACCTTTTCGTAGTGAAAAGTTGTCAGAGACAACCTTTTCGCAGGGAAAAGTTGTCAGAGACATCCTTTGCTTAGAGAAAAGTTTTCAGATGCAACCTTTTCCTTAAGAAAAGGTTGTCTTCAGAGACAACCATTTCTTTGATAATAGTTGTCAGAGACCACATTTTACTAAGAAAAAGTTGTCAGAGGCCGCCTTTTCCTAAGGAAAAGTTGTCAGAGGCCACCTTTTCCTAAGGAAAAGTTGTCATAGTCCACCTTTTCCTAAGGAAAAGTTGTCAGAGTCCACCTTTTTCTAAGGAAAAGTTGTCAGAGTCCACCTTTTCCTAAGGAAAAGTTGTCAGAGTCCACCTTTTCCTAAGGAAAAGTTGTCAGAGTCCACCTTTTCCTAAGGAAAAGTTGTGAGAGACCACCTTTTCCTAAGGAAAAGTTGTCAGAGACCACCTTTTCCTAAGGAAAAGTTGTCAGAGACAACCTTTTCGTAGAGAAAAGTTGTCAGAGACAACCTTTTCGTAGAGTCAGAGACAACCTTTTCTTTAGTAAAAGTTGACAGAGACAACCGTTTCTTAAGGAAAAGTTGTCAGAGATAACCTTTTCTTAGAGAAAAGTTGTCAGAGACAACCTTTTCTTAGAGAAAAGTTGTCAGAGACAACCTTTTCTCAGACAAAAGATGTCAGAGACAAACTTTTCATAGAGAAAAGTTGTCAGAGACAACCTTTTATTAAGGAAAACTTGTCAGAGACAACCTCTTATTAAGGAAAACTTGTCAGAGACAACCTTTTCTTAGAGAAAAGTTGTCAGAGACAACCTTTTCTTAGAGAAAAGTTGTCAGAGGCAACCTTTTCTTAGAGAAAAGTTTTCAGAGACAACCTTTTCTGAGAGAAAAGCTGTCGGAGACAACCACAGGCAACATTTTCTTCGGGAAAAGTTGTCAGAGACCACCTTTTACTAAGGAAAAGTTGTCAGAGTCCACCTTTTCGTAAGGAAAAGTTGTGAGAGACCACCTTTTCTTAAGGAAAATATGTCAGAGACCACCTTTTCCTAAGAAAAACTTGTCAGAGGCCACCTTTTCCTAAGGAAACGTTGTACAAGACCACCTTTTCCAAAGGAAAAGTTGTACGAGACCACCTTTTCCTAAGGAAAAGTTGTACGAGACCACCTTTTCCTAAGGAAAAGTTGTCAGAGACAACCTTTTCTTTGAGAAAAGATGTCAGAGACAACCTTTTCGTAGTGAAAAGTTGTCAGAGACAACCTTTTCGCAGGAAAAGTTGTCAGAGACATCCTTTGCTTAGAGAAAAGTTGTCAGATGCAATCTTTTCTTAAACAAAAGTTGTCAGAGGCAACCTTTTCCTTAAGAAAAGGTTGTCTTCAGAGACAACTATTTCTTTAGTAATAGTTGTCAGAGACCACATTTTACTAAGAAAAAGTTGTCAGAGTCCACCTTTTCCTAAGGAAAAGTTGTCAGAGTCCACCTTTTTCTAAGGAAAAGTTGTCAGAGTCCACCTTTTCCTAAGGAAAAGTTGTCAGAGTCCACCTTTTTCTAAGGAAAAGTAGTCAGAGTCCACCTTTTCCTAAGAGAAAAGTTGTCGTAGAGAAAATTTGTCAGAGACAACCTTTTCGTAGAGAAAAGTTGTCAGAGACAACCATTTCGTAGAGAAAAGTTGTCAGAGACAACCTTTTTTTAAGCAACATTTGTCAGAGACAACCTTTTCGTAGAGAAAAGTTGTCAGAGACAACCTTTTCGTAGAGAAAAGTTGTCAGAGACAACCTTTTCGTAGAGAAAAGTTGTGAGAGACAACCTTTTCGTAGAGAAAAGTTGTCAGAGACAACCTTTTCGTAGAGAAAAGTTGTCAGAGACAACCTTTTCGTAGAGAAAAGTTGTCAGAGACAACCGTTGCCAGAGTCAACCTTTTCTTAAACAAAAGTTGTCAGAGGCAACCTTTTCTTAAGCAAAAGTTGTCAGAGACAACCTTTTGTAAAGGAAAAGTTGTGAGAGACAACCATTTCTTTAGTAAAAGTTGACAGAGACAACCTTTTATTAAGCAGAAGTTGTCAGAGGCAACTTTTTCTTAAGCAGCACTTGTCAGAGGCAACCTTTTTTTAAGCAACATTTGTCAGAGACAACCTTTTCTTAGAGAAAAGTTGACAGAGACAACAATTTCTTAAGGAAAAGTTGTCAGAGACAACCTTTTCTTAGAGAAAAGTTGTCAGAGGAAACCTTTTATTAAGCAGAAGTTGTCAGAGGCAACCTTTTCTTAAGCAGCACTTGTCAGAGGCAACCTTTTTTTAAGCAACATTTGTCAGAGACAACCTTTTCTTAGAGAAAAGTTGTCAGATACAGCTTTTCTTAGAGAAAAGTTGTCAGAGACAACCATTTCTCAGAGAAAACCACCAGAGACCACCTTTTCCTAAAGAAAAGTTGTCAGAGACCACCTTTTTCTAAAGAAAAGTTGTCCGAGACAATCTTTTCTTAAGAAAAAATTGTCAGGGACCACCTTTCCGTAAGGAAAAGTTGTTCGAGACAATCTTTTCTTAATGAAAAGTTGTCAGAGATCACATTTATCTATGGAAAAGTTGCAGAGACCACCTTTTCCGAAGGAAAAGTTTTCAGAGACCACCTTTTTCTAAGGAAATGTTGTCAGATACCACCAGTTCCTAAGGAAAAATTGTCCGAGACGATCTTTTCTTAAGGAATAGTTGTCAGAGACTATTCTTTTCCCAAGAAAAAGTTGTCAGAGACCACCTCTTCCTAAGGAAAAGTTGTCAGAGACCACAGTTCCTAAGGAAAAGTTTTGCAAAATGATTTTAAAGATGATGCAAATTTAATTTTCTGTTCAAATGCAATTTCGTTGCGTGTTTTTCATTATTGCGCTATTAATATTTTTTTGTTGTGCTTTCAATAATATCGGTTTTCAATTTCCTCTTTGTGATTTGTTGTGAAAAGTTCAAATGCAATTACTCGTGTCAAAATCAGTCATACATATATCACATCACATCACATGACGATTTCGATATGGATAAATGCCAAGGCAGGTGAAAACTTGTTCATATTTGCATTTCGTAATTATTTCCCGCCAAAAAACCGAGAGAAAAAGAAAAAAAAACTGCATACAAACAAGGAAACAAGGAAATCCCCACAAAATGACAACACATATAAATACACCTTTAAGGTTTATTAGAACACATTCATACATACATAAACACGAGTAAAAGAAAAAACAAAAATAGCATTTTTGCTTCTGTTATGGTTTATTTGACGAACCAACAAATTGTCCATATCCCCAGCAAGAGGGACGGATGAGCGACCGACCGTTCGACCACCTTATAACCCTTGTATACGAATTGTATAGCTGCTCAGCAAGGCTGAAAGACACGATGATAAAAGGGATGGGTGGATGAATGGATGCATCAGCATTCAAACCCACAAAACATAGACTCTATAAAGAACATAACAAAATTGTCACACATTTTGTAAGTGAATAGGTTTATGTGTGTCTTTATATGTGGCTCTATGTGTGTTTGTGTGATATAGCAAAGATACCGGGGGGAACACCCAGCGGCCCAGTCAACATTAATGAACAGAAACAGTGGCCGAAGAGAAAGAAGAATAAACCCCGAAACGAAAACAAACATTGTAAGGTAAGCTTTACGTTTCGAACTAGACCGCAGCGAACCCCATACGTAACAACGTAACTAACCCCACTTCGAAGGT
Organism: Eudasyphora cyanicolor; assembly: GCA_963930755.1. Taxonomy (NCBI): domain Eukaryota; kingdom Metazoa; phylum Arthropoda; class Insecta; order Diptera; family Muscidae; genus Eudasyphora; species Eudasyphora cyanicolor. The sequence continues at coordinate 174,064,894 of OZ005738.1, forward strand.
AGTACCCAAAATGCCACCCACCACCCTCGCCAACAACCCACTCGAACAGGAAATTACCATTGAACCAACAACCAACGGCCAACATTAGTAGCAGCAGCTCCAGGAGCATATGAGTTATTCACCACACTTGTATGTGTCAAGAGCACACCTCTCTCTTTCTAGCTCTCGCACTTGAACACATGAGAGGTAAATTAGAGAAGAGAGTGTATGTGGAATGTTACGAGTATCACAACTATATATTACACCACGTTTACTTCCAGTGAGAGTAAGTGTTACAAGACTGGAAAAAATCTCTATCTTTCTCTTTATTATAGTGATTCCCATTTTCCCTTGTAATAAAACATGGTTTGTGTGATGGTTGGTTGGTTGGTTCGATGGACGGTTGGATGGATGGCTGGCTGGCTGGGTTGGTGACGATTAAATGATAGCGTCACATCGCTCAACGGTCATAGGCACTGAAGAGGTCGTGCTCGTGCGAACAGTTCGAATTCTCATCTTGCCTCGCCTTGTCTTCGTATGAGAGTGTCATTAACAAAGTTTATGCTCTGCAAGTGACAAAGGGCTGCTGCTGCTGCTGTCATTCTCCTGGTTAACATTGTTGCTGCTCTCTTTAGGCTAACGACAAATCTATTGCAACATAAAACATGCTTCTTGCTTGGGGGAGTAGAAAAATAAGGTTACAAATCGAAATCGATAAGACGACGAAACACAGAAAATAAAACATATATATTTTGGACTGATCTAAAATTAGATGTTGTACGCAAGAGTCTTAACGTCTTTTTCGCTGCTGTCACTGTCGTCGGTAGTCGTAGTCGTCGTCGTCGTCGTCATTGTCTGTCTCCTACAACACACGAATGTTTTATGTCACACCGTGAAAACTACACCACATAAAAATCAAGAAGAAGAAGAAAAAGACGCCGAATCAGCACACTATAATCAAGAAGAAGAAGAAGACGACGAAGAAACTGAAACAGAAACAGCTCAAGAACAAGTAGCCGAGGAAGTACCAGAGGCAAGAACACGCTTCAGAAACCCCAGCATAAGCTGAAAAAGAGGAAGAACGAAAGGCGTCCCAGACAGACGACCACGATGACGATGACGCCGTCGCCGCTAACGACGACGACTGAAAGTAGAGATTAGACTGGGGCACTCTCGTATTTCACCCCACATAAAATGTCTGTGTGATATTTAGTTCAATTTCATTATTGTTTTGTTTTTTTTATAGCATTACTTGAACTACTAGATTTTTTCTCTTCTTTTTTTATGAATATTTTTTTCTTTTATTTCAAATGGTTATGAATTGGATGAATTTGGGGTTTTTAAGGTTTACTATAAATACAAGCAAAAAATAATAAATATAGTAAAACTGTATATAGACACATATAATTTACATAGAGTACTTACAGGTCGACAAACTGAAAAAATATATTGTTGGAAATCGGATTGGATTTGAGAGGATTTTTATGTGTTATATTCTATTCAAACTGAAAACATGAATATTTGATTCAACCAGATCCCTTTTTGCTTTAAGTTTGAAGATTAATTTTAGATGTACCATAACATTGCCTCTGGAAAGGTTTAGGTTAGGGTGGCAGCCGTATTTTTTTTACAAGCTCACATAGACCAGCTTAGGTCCCTAGTGTTACCACGGACTGAAATACCCCTCATCGAAACCAACCTCTTTGATATAGAAATGTATCGATAGTACGAATATCGGTACTGGAAAGATCTGTTAGGCTGCCTAGAAAGGCCAATCCCAGTATGTCCAGTCGTCGTTTACTCAGAGAGGGGCAGTCGCATAGCAAGTGCTCAATGCTCTCCACTTTTTCCTCATCTCCACAGATTCTGCAGAAGTCATTGGAGTCAATACCCAATCTTTTGGCGTGTTCGCCGATCAAACAGTGTCCCGTCAGAACTGATACTAACATAGACAATCTTTGCCTCTCTAGTGCGAGGAGAAATTTTGATCTTCTCAGGTCATAGCTTGGCCAGATTTGTCTTGCTACCCTGCAGGTGCCGATTTCTGTCCATCTTTCGTTGGACTGCCTGATTGCCTGTTGTCTAAGCCAAATTTTGCAAGTGGATAGTGGCGCACCAATATAAGCAAATTCTTGGAGAATTTGTAATGTCGTCCCTTTCCTAGCAAGTTCATCGGCTTTTAAGTTCCACGCGATATCCCTATGCCCAGGCACCCATATGAGGTGTATATTAAACTGCTCAGCCATCTCGTTAAGAGTTCTGCGGCAGTCGAGGGCTGTTTGTGAATTTAGGGATGTTGCCTCCAGAGAATTTATGGCAGACTGGCTGTCCGAGTAAATGACAACGCCAGTGTTGGTTTGCTATTTTGCGACTCAGCCACTTGACGACTTCCCACATTGCCATTATTTCGGCTTGATAGACACTGCAGGTATCTGGTAGTCTGTGAGCTATATCCAAACTAAGTTCTTCACAGTATGCTCCTAAGCCAACCTTTTCATCAAGCTTCGAACCATTCGTGTAAAAGTGGAGATGGGTTCTATTACCAGATATTCTGCCAACCCATTCATCTCTGGCGTGAATCATAGGGATGTAATTTCTCTCGAAGGTGTACACAGAAACGTCTAATAAGGAACTACATATTTCGAAATCAGTTCCAGATCTTATCCATACCCCAAGGATGGCTATATAATGGAACCATGATATAACCTACACTTGTAGTATCCTTTCTAAGGCTTAATGATCCCAATAAATGAACCTGCCACCGGTTCATTACTCAAAAGGATGATATACTCAATATGTGAGGATAAAGAGTGAATGGAGCCTTATATCCAATATCGCTATTTATTGTAACATTTGGAGTATAGTATTTAGACCACTGCAATGAATGTGCAAGATCATTCTAAGTCCGTCACAAAGACTCTAAACCATCGGATTACTTTACTCCTTAGCTGATCCTTAAGCTGATGACTACAGTTGACTAGATCTTATCATCCTACACAGTCGGTGTCATCTGGGGTGGTCATCGAGGTCATCATATTGTCCAAGAGTTCTCCAATTTTAAACGTTCAACTCTGAGGTTTTCCGGAAAAACGTTATATAGCGTGATTCATTTCGAGGTTCCCTACTTTTTTAAAGAAAAAAACAGAAATTTCATATTGAATGGGGAATGTTTATTATAATTTGAAAGAACATTCTTTGGCATTTATTTTTTTTTGAAGATTATGTCAATCAAATGTTGGCCGCGGCTACATCTCAGATGGTCCATCCGTTTAGTCCAATTTTCGATGACTCGTTCGAGCATTTCGACTGGTAACTGGCGAATGACACGCGTCATGTTTTACTCCAAGGTCTGAATCGAAGCGGGTTTGTCCGCATAAACTTTAGACTTTACATATTCCCACAGGAAAAAGTCTAACGGTGTGATATCGCACGATCTTGGTGGCCAATCGACCGGCCCAAAAAGTGAAATTATCTGCTCACCGAAGTGTTCTCTCAATAAATCCATTGATTGATGCGATGTGTGTCGTGTTGAAACCAAATGTCGCCGAGATCACGAGCTTCAATTTCAGGCATCAAATAGTCGGTTATCATGGCACGATTACGGTCGCCATTGACGGTTACGTTCTCACCGGCATCATTTTTGAAAAAATATGGACCGATGATTCCACCGGCCAACAAACCACACCAAACCGTTTTTTTTTTCTGGATGAAGTGGCAGCTCTTGAATCTCTTCAGGTTGCTCTTCATCCCAAATTCGGCACTTTTGCTTGTTTACTATATACCCATTGAGCCAGAAATGGGCCTCATCGCCGAACAAAATTTGGCTCGAAAACGTCGGATCTTCTTTGAACTTTGGGAAGGTCGGGCGGCTTCAGTTCTTGCACAAGTTGTATTGTGTATGCTTTCAATTTAAGATCTCGACGTAAAATGCGCCAAGTCGTTCCATACGTCAGTCCGAGTTGCTGCGAACAGCGCCGAATTCGCTCTCCACGGTCTTCGTGTACACTCTCAGCTACGGCCGCTACATTTTCTTCACTGCGTGCTGGACGTGGTCTATTCGGTCGAATATTATCCAATAATGAATGCTGGGTCTCAAGATGGGTGATGGTGTTACGAATAGTACGCTCAGTAGGCCGATTATGTTGACCATAAGTTGAGCGAAGTGCACGAAACACATTCCTCACAGAACGTGAATTTTCGTAATAAAGTTGAACGATTTGTAAACGTTGTTCAGACGTAAGACTTTCCATGATGAAATGCCAAACAATACTTAACAAAAATAACATGACAGCTTGACACGACTCACACGAAATCTGTCAAAAAAGGCTATTGAAAAAAGTATCTCTACTTGGATCACCCTTTATTATAATATCTGCTATAATGTTCCTCAAATCTGTTCTACGATGAAAGCTAAAATCGTGAGGTATGAGTGAGCTGTGTAAGCAGATAAATCGGTCTCACATTTAAGCTTAGAAGGGATCTTAGCTCTTTTAGCGGTTTCTGAGTATATCGCGAATATTATCGACCACGTTACCTAAGCAGTCGATTTTTTACAAGTTATTACATAAAGCTACCTCCAACACCATACTCACGAAGGCAATGTCGCCTAGGTGGCTATAGAATTGTTTCAATAAGGTCGCAACTACGATGTTCTAAATAAGTTTAGTTAACAGATGTAGGCAGTTGAACAGGTGTGGTGTTGTCCCGCGGGACAGGTGTTAGGCCTGTTGCCACCAATTCTCGCCCAAAACGAATTGAGGCGGCTACACCAGCCCGATCTTAGTTGGGTAAGAACTACTCTTGGATTTAGTGGCAATTCCGTTGGCCCCGAATCTACTGAGGAAGGTTGATGAACAATCCCACGGCAGCCAGTTCTATGTACCGGATTGACCCGGAGCGCCAGTTCTTCGGTCAGGGGCTGCCACTTTAGTACTATGTTTTTTCTGTTCGAAAGTCTAGTCATACTGATTAGTGTATTCAATGAAACCCTGTGTGAGCAGAAGCCTCTTTGTTATGAAGCTTATTACCTTACCATGTACCGATTAGAGCATATATACACAGAGCATACAAATGGTTATTCTTCCTCAGATGCTACGAGTAATTCTAAGATTCCTGATGAGACGAATGTCTACTGATAAAGTAGCCTTTCATATACATATGTATTGTTACCGCTGTCTTTGGTTTGCTTCTGGACGAGTAGGATCATTATGCTTCATGCAGTTGCACGATGTGGTAACATATAGAAGGAACGGGTGAAAGAGCAACATCCGTCCAAGACCTAAACGTTAAATATTGTGACCAGAGGTTAGGAAGGAAAGACGACCATCACAATCCTCATTGATTGTCTTGGACGGATGCTGCTCTTTCACTTGCTCCTTCTATATGTCACCACATCGTGCAACTGACACAAAGAGGGAGATGTACATATTTCTCATAGGGATTACCCCGTGTCTGATCTGCGATTACTTAGAATAGAAAGACTTAATTAGGAATCGTGGAACCTGGAAAAATACATTAAGTCCATTCCTGAAGAGAAGGGTCTACTGACGAAGTAGTCGATTTTCCTGATGTTAGCGTAGTTTTTCTGTCTTCGGGGGCGGGTATTTTAGCTTTCACATATCTCGCCTTTTCATTTTGGGTTTAAAATAGGGACATAAATTGGTCAAAGTGAGCTGATAAAACCGGCTGCCACCCTAACCTAAAGGCGAGACAGTTAAAAAAACGTAAAAGCTAAATATCTCAAAACTACTAAAATATAGATGTGGCTTTCTTTCTTAGAAGGGGCAGAACAGATCTACGTTCATCGTAAAAAAACTCCCGCGGATCATCTATATATATAAAATTGTTGCGTGACTGGCTGACTGACAGACTGACTGATCATCGCCCAGGCCAAACGGCTGAAGCTAGAATCATGAAATTTGGTGGGAGGGTAGTCCTTGGGACGTAGACGAGCAATAAGGCGGGATTTTTCGAAATTCGTACTATTAGCCGCACAATGGGGCAAAAAGGGATAAATATGGTACCACCGCCAAATCTAAACGCAATGAGCTAGAATCTTGAAATTTGGTATGAGGGTAGCCCTTAGGAGGTAGACTCAGAAATTGGCAGGATTTTTCGAAATTCGAACATTTACGCACACAGTGGGGTAAAAAGTGATAAATGTGGTACATCAGCCAAATCCAAATGGCAAGAGCTAGAATCGTGAAATATTGTGTGATGGTAGCCCTTATGAGGTAGACTCTGAAATTGGCAGGATTTTTCGTAATTCGAACATTTACGCACACAGTGGGGTAAAAAGGGAAAAATGGGATAAATGTAGTACAACAGCCAAATTCAAATGGCAAGAGCTAGAATCGTGAAATTTGATGTGAGGGTAGCCCTTATGAGGTAGACTCTGAAATTGACAGGATTTTTCGGAATTCGAACATTTACGTACACAGTGGGGTAAAAAGTGGAAAATGTGGTACAACAGCCAAATCCAAATCGCAATACCTAGAATCGTGAAATTTGGTGTGAGAGTAGCTCTTGGGACGTAAACAAGAACAAGAAGTGATTTTTTTAAAAATGTAGATGCACAGTGGGACATTAAGGTATAAATATGGCACCACCGCCAAATTTAAAGCCTAATATTAGAATGGTGAAAATTGAAGCGAGTGTCTTTATGACAACTGATCGGGGTATTACGTTTTTTTTTGTATTCGTAGTTTTCGGGGCACAGTGGGGAAAAAAGTGTAAAATATAGTACAGTGGCTTAAAAATGTCAAACATGGATCAATGGTTCCAGGGTAACTTTTGGAACATAAACTAGAGATTGAAAGTGATTTTTAGTAATTCTAACTTTAAGAGGCACAGTGGGACACGACGGGTTAATTATGGAGCATGGGGAAAAAAGGGAACAATCTTCCAAAATTGGAACTTAAACATGAGATATGAAGAGTTCACATGGTTTTAGGAGCACTGTGGTCAAAAACGGTTAAATAGTGGAGTGGAGAAAATATGATTAAATATGTTACAGTCGGGAAAAAGGTTTAAGTATGCTAGCGTGGAGACACATTTTAAATACGAGTACGGTACAGTGAGACAAAAATTTGTTAAATTTGGTACAGTGGGTAAAAATTTTGTACAGTGAGATAAAGAGTTGAATGGGGCACAGTTGTGCAAAAAGGGTTAACTATGGTACAGTGGGGTAAAAATAGTTATATGTATATAGTAAAGTGGGACAAATGGGTTAAAAATGGTACAATGGGCAAAAAGCGTTAAATATTGAACAGTGGGGCAAAAATGTATTTACTATGATACAGTGGGGCAAAAAGGGTTAAATGTGGTCCAGTGTGACAAAAATGGGTAACTATGTAGTACAGTGTGGCATAACTGTGTTAAATATTGTACAGTGGAGCAAAGAGGGTTAAATATGGTACTGTGGGGCAAAAACTGTTAAACATGGTACAGTGAAACAAAGGGTTTAATATGATACAGTGGGGCAAAAACTGTTACATATGGTACAGTGAGACAAAGCGTTTAATATGACACAGTGGGGCAAAAAGCTTTAACAATGGAACAGTGGGAAAAAATGTGTTAGCTATGGTACAGTGGGACACAAATGGTTAAATATGGTACAGTATGACAAAAACGGTTACAGTGGGCACAAAAAGTAAAATATGGTAACGTGTAACAAAATGTGTTAAAAATGGTTTAGTGGAGCAAAAAGGGTTAAATGTGGTACGGTGAAGCAAAAAAGTTAAATACGGTAAAATGGTTAAATGTGGTAAGTGGGGGAAAAAAGGGAACAAAATAGTCCCAGATATGTATAAAAATTCGCACTTTAGAAGCACAGTGTAATAAAAAAGTGTTTAATATGGAACAGTGGTGCAAAAGGTGTTGAATGTGGTCCCTGAGTGCAAAGGTAGCTCTTACAGCATAAACCAAAGCTAAGAAATTGTTTTTTCCAAATAGGTTCTTCTACTTAAACCGTGGGGAAAAAGTTAAATAAATGGCACGGATAGGGGACAAAAATGTTAAAATACGGCCTAAGCTTGCGAATTTGGATTTTGAAATATCAATTATCATTTTAAAATATTGTACAATCGTGCAAAGTGGTTAATTATGACACACTAAAGTTTAAATGTGGTACAATGGAGCTATTTACTTTAGATTTTTAAATTCGTACCTTTATAGACACAGTGGGACAAACATGGTTTTATATTGTACCAGGGTGTGAATGTAGGTATTGGAACATAAACAAGGGGAAAGTTGCTATCGTATGAACCAAAAAAATAGTTTTTCAACGTCCAGAGGTACTGTGGGAAAAGGGTTAAATATTGTACCATGATGTCAGGGTAACTCTTGGAACATAAACTAGAAATGAAACGATGGTTCGTATTTTATATATAAAAGTAATCAAATCTTCTTCATTTTTCACCATATGTAATAATCATTAAAGAAAGAGGCATAGCTATTTTACAGTACCCTAAACAGAAAATAGATAAAAGATGGGGGCTGCGAAGCGCACCGGGTAAGCTAGTCCGACCATATTTTTACAACCCATGACTCAGGAAAGTTCAAGAATCAGGCTAAATGTGAATACGTCACAACTGCGATATAGTCATCAAACATATCCATCGATTGGAGTGTGCAAATAGGACTGGTCTGCCTCAGAAAAAACTATACGATTCCTAAAGAGAAGCACACCTACTAATAAGTTTAACGTACGAGGTATGTTCAGAAAATATCGGGAATTTTTAATTTCCGCGGGCTACGTGTGTTTGATTTTTGATACTTTTGTAGCGTTATGTTGGTACTCATGTCCCTTACTTATGCTGACAAGGTCGGCCATTTTGAATGTTTAGTTAATTTTTGACAGCTGTTGTGCTTGGATGTTTTTTAACTTGTCTTGGATTTTTATCTATTTCAGAAAATGGATCAAAGAATCTGCATCAAATTTTGTGTGAAAAACAGAATAAAGTGCGCTGACGCATTCCGAATGTTGACTGTGGCATATGGTGATGCTACCTTGGACCAAAGCAACGTTTATCGGTGGTACAAAATGTTCTTAGAGGGCCGAGAAGATGCGAAGGGCGAACAGCGTGCCGGACGCCCGATGAGTTGTTGCATTATGAGTTCTTGCCACAGGGTAGTACGGTCAATAAAGAATATTAACTGCACGTTATGCGCAAATTGTGCGAAGCAATCTGCCAAAAACGCCCGTATTTGTGGAAGAACAATAACTGGCTTTTGTACCATGATAACGCCCCTGCACACACATCGTTGCTTGTGCGCGAATATTTGGCCAAAAACAACACAGTAATGGTGCCGCAGCCACCGCATTCCCCTGACCTAGCCCCCTGTGACTATTTTTTGTTCCCAAAACTGAAAAGGTCCATGAAAGGACGACGCTACGGCACGATTGAGGAGATAAAGACGGCATTGAAGGAGGAGCTGAACAAGATCACAAAAATGATTATTTGAAGTGCTTCGAGGATTGGAAAAAACTTTTGGCAGAAGTGTATGTATTATATCCGAGGGGAATTACTTTGAAGGGGACAAAATAGATATTCATGAATAAATAAAAACCAATTTTCGAGCACTTTTTCCACTAAAGCAAGTCGTATGTCATGAATGGCACGTTCAATATTGAATTATAAAGCTTGAAGAGTCTAATGGTGTTAAATCACAACTTCTTGGAGGCCATTCAATATCACAATTTCTTGAAATAATCGAATCTCCAAACTTTTCTCGCAACAATTCAATTGTTTCATTTGCTGTGTGGCACGTAGCCACAATTGGTCAATGGCAAAAAGATAGCTTTTAACGAGAGCTAAAATATTGTTCATGGGTGTCAAGGTCGTAGGTCGACTGGAAATAGTTTTTTTGGATTTTAAAAAAAATTGACTTAGCATAATTTTCAAATGTGAACGGAAAGTTTATTTTTGCTCTCGCGGTACGTCGGATCGGGAATCGGTCAATGGCAAAAAGATAGCTCTAAACGAGAGCTAAAATATTGCTCATGGGTGCCAAGGTCGTAGGTCGACTGAAAAGTGTTGTTTTTTATTTACAACTGAATACAATGAAAAACAAATGACAGATCATGACATATTACAAATGGCCGAAACGTCACTTCAAAATCATATCATCCCTATTGGAAAACCCGTTATATAAAGAAGATAAAGTAATATCCAAAAACAATATTCGGAACATGAAAAAAGGCCATACTTTGTGAAGGTCATAAAAATGCCGATTGTTCCTCATCAGTGGCAATGGAATGATCCACAATGCAATTGAGAGAGCGCTTAACTACTCTACGGGAAAAAGTGTCAATTTACCTGAGTCTACTGAACCCAGTACTGCTTAAATTTGGACATATCACTGATGTGATCACGTATTGAATATTTCATATCAGTTAATTAAGAGTAAATGCATCAAACAATATTGCTGGATGCGATGTCTTCTTGCTTCAAAGAAATCTGCCCCTTTTAAGATGACCAGATGGGTTATCTACACCCAGTTGCGAACCAGAACCAGTTAGATTGTATATATATTTATTCCCGTCGTTCCAATTTGAATATCTACTAATTACTGCTGGATGCGATGTCTTCTTGCTTCAGAGAAATCTGCCCCTTATAAGATGACCAGTTGGGTTATCTACACCCAGTTGCGAACCAGAACCAGTTAGATTGTATATATATTTATTCCCGTCGTTCCAATTTGAATATCTACTAATTACCTACTAGTTATCTACTAACTAGTAAATTTTAAGTTGGTTTATCTACTGCTTAGTAGACGTCCATTTGAGTTATTTACTCTTTGGTATGTGACTACTTGGGTTATCTATTCGATAGTAAACGACCAGTTGGGTTAGGCGGTCAGTTAGGTTATCTACTCCTTAATATACGACCATTTTGGTTATCTGCCCATTAGTATATAACAGGTTGGGTTATCTAATCCTTAGTTGATGTACAACTCAAGTATCTACTATTGGTACGACCAGTTGAGTTATCTACAGCTTAGTAAAAAATTGGTTCAAATATTTATTAAACCCAGTACTGCTTAAATTTGGACCTATCACTTACTTGATCCCATAAGGAATGAATGATATTTGGAGTAAAAACAGCAAAAAATATTGCTCTATGTGGTGTCATCATTCTTCAGAGAAATCTGCTCCTTAAGATAGCAGAATAACAGTAGGGAACCAGTTCGGTTATATACTCCTACTACTTAGTAGAATGCCAGTTAGATTATTTAATCCTTAGTCGAGTTATCTACGGTTAGTTGGGTTATCTACTGTTTAGTAGACGACCAGTTGGATTAGATAATCCCGAGTAGCCGGTCAGTTGGGTTATCTAGCCCTATGTACACAATCTATTGGGTTATATACCCTCTTTGTAGATGACAAGTAGGTCTATCTAGGGCCATGCTTATCTACAATTATATAATAGTTATATACTAGTAAATTACATGTTGGTTTATCTACAGCTTGGTTACATGTTGGTTTATCTACATTTGAGTTATCTACTTGTACTTTGTAGGTGGGTACTTGTGTTATCTACTCGATAGTAAACGACCAGTTGGGTTAGGCGGTCAGTTAGTTTATCTACTCCTTAATACAAGACCATTTGGGTTATCTGCCCGTTAGTATACAACAGGTTGAGTTATCTACACCTTAGTAGATGTACAATTATCTACCACTTAGTACGACCAGTTGAGTTATCTACACTTTAGAAGAGGACCAGTTGTAGCCTAGTTTTTAAGGTAAACAATATATATGAATATAATTTGGAGTATTTAGAATTTAACAAGTAAGAAAGTTTCAGTCGGGTAAACCGACTAAGGTATACCCTCACTTTGTGAGTAATGTAATATTGAATATTACACAAATTATTCTGTCAATTTTTGTGGGAGGTACCAGAAGGGGTTTAAGAAATAAACCTATATTTCGCTGAACAGTAGATACTTTAAATACATTGCACTGTGCCGAATTGTAACCGTTTATATGGACTGGTATATTAACGTTGAGATATTAAATTGTGGTATAATTTGGCCATTTTGTGCGGGAGGTACAAAAAGGGGCGTGGTGATAACGCTCATTTTTCACTGGACTATAGGCATTATAAAAGCATTACACTGTACAAAATTTCAAGTAATTGTATACACTGATATTAATGTTATAAACTGTTAACTTTTGGTGCAAAATGGTACCTTTGTGGGAGAGGTACCAAAAGGGGGGTGACAATAACGCCCATTTTACAATGGACTGTAGGCACTATAAAAACATTACGCTGTACAAAATTTCAAGTATTTCTATACACTGGTATTAATGTTATTAGCTGTTAACTTTTGGTGCAAAATGGTGCATTTGTGTGGGAGGTACCAAAAGGGGCGCGGCAATAATGCCCATTTTTCACTGGACTGTAGGCACTATAAAAGCATTACACTGTGCAAAATTTCAAGTATTTCTAAACACAGGTATTAATGTTATAAGCTTTTAACTTTTAGTGCAAAATTGTGCATTTGTGTGGGAGGTACCAAAAGGGGCGTGGCGATTTCGCCCATTTTCCTCGAGTTGATAGCGACTAACAAAGTAATACTATGTGTGGAATTTCAGAAGATTCGAATACGTATAATAGCAGTTATTAAAGAACCAATATTTCACAACATTTTAACCCTTTGTGGGGGAGGTACCAGAAGGAGTGGACCAATATGGCCCATCTTCGAACTTAGCCGGAGATAGATCAAAATATTACCACATACCAAATTTGAAGTCAATCGGTTACTCCTTTCGAGAGTTATCGTGCGCACCAGCCAGCAGACACACAGACAGACAGACGGACGGACATTGCTCATTCGACTTAAAATGACCCAAAACGGATTTCCGCCGAACATACTTGGGGTCTTAGGTCACTCCTTCGATGTGTTACTCTCTTTTCCGTAGCAAATGATATATACCCTCGTCACACTAAAGTGAGGGTATAAAAATACAATGTCCATAAAAACTTGTTAGGTCGACTTAGCATACTGGTCAGAATATTTAATATCGACCTGTGAGGATTATTGTTGGTTTAAAAGTTAAAAACAGTTGCAAAATGTTAAAATAAGATTTCTCTATAATTTTTTTTTTTTTAAATTTTATGGGCTTTTGAAATTTTTAAAAATTATAAAAAAGGTTTTAGATATTACGAAAAAAATCGTTGGTTTGAAAACAAAATCTCAAACAAAAATAGGGCCGTTGTGTTAACCTTAAAACAAAGTTAACTGCAAAAATCGGCTTAGCCGTGAGAGCAATTACAAATTCCGTAAAACCCAAAAACTATATTATTTTTAAATTTTTTCAAATCTTCATATGCCCCTAAAGTTTTTGAAAAAGAATTAAAAAAATGATATCGAGTTCTTATTTTACCATTTTGGAAATGTTTATAAACTTTTTAGCCAAAAATAAACTTCATAGGCGGATATTTAATATTCTGATCCATAATCTAGAATATTTCCAATAACTACAGATTATGTAGTTTTTACCAATGTTACTATCCTATTTTATGAATCTGACGGAATCAGTATAGAATTGATCGCTGGTATCTGTTCTATGTGAATTATCTATTTGTAATCTGAATTAAGCTCTGTGTACATAGTCTTGAACAAATTGTGAATTATTGTATGTGGACATTCTGCTCAAATTAAAGATCAAATTTAGACATAAGCTGACATAGACTTAGGCAAACTCTCCGGTCTGCGGATCTGCCCAATTAAAATATATATATATATGTGTTTGCAATTAAAATAAAATTAAAACATCAACAAAATCCTCAAAGAATTTCCTCCAATAATTGCAATTTGTCGACCTGTCATTGTACCAATCTAACTACAATAAATACAAATACAAATAAATATAAATATAAATAAAATATAACTAATTAATGTTTATTTGGTGTTAACTACGAATAAAAATTGAAAATTGACCCGATGGGTCTGAGCAACAACACTTACCCGTTTTGTTTAATTTGTAAATTTTGAATGTTTTTTATTTAAACTTCGGGGCCAAGAAATGAAATAATAAAAATTAATGGGGATTTCGTCGTTGGCTCAGTTTTTTTTTCTGCTTCTCTCGTCGCGTAACTGCCGTAATTTTGTTGGGGATTTTATGGTCGCTTTTTTTCTGCTGCAGTTGTATATTTGTTTTGTTTCGTTTTTTGGATGTTGTGTTTTTTTCGGTGATTGGTTTGAATTGAATTGGATTGTTCGTTTCCCCTCTTACTTCCAACTTGTTGATAGAAGCGGAAGAAGACCAAATGCTGCTGCTGCTAAAGGTGGTGATGAAGGTGGACGTGGTGAAGGTGGTGGTGGTGGTGGCGAGTATTGATGGTGGGGGTGTTGTTGGCGGTGAAGAATGATTGTGAAACGACTTGTAGTTGTCGTTTTAGTTGTTGTTGGCCGCAGCGTCGACTTCGCTTTAATTGTGGTCTGAAAAACGATGTGTTTTAAATTTAAACATTTTTCTTGTTTCCGTTTCCGCTCTTGTGTATTTTATTAGTAGTTTATTGTAGTAGTGGTAGTAACTATCTGAAGGATATGGATTGTAGTATATTTTTGTTGGTTTTCTTGTTGTATTTTTGGCTTTGGTGTTTAATTTTTTCTTCTTTTGTTTTTGTTTTATTTGTATTACTTGTTGTTCTGTTCTATTTTGCACCGGCAAATGACCGCACAATTGTCATATACTAATAAATTTTGAATATTATAGAAATTTGAAATTTCAAATCTATTTTCATTAGGCTGTAAAATAAAATTAGAATAAATTATATTATTTAGTTTTGTTTGAAGTAAGCCGAACACTTGGGTGTAGAAAGTTTAAACACAGTTTTTAATCATAAATATACTCGTATACAATTTAAAACATTTTCACGGAAATCCATTTTAGTTATTTGGAAACAGCTACAACGTTATATTTAATTTTTATTGTTATTGTCTTAAAAATTGTGGAAAAATCTCTTGTTTTGTAATAAATACAGAAAAATAGAGACAAATACTTTGTTTTGAAAAACATATTAATCACAACATCTCGAAAAAAACCAACACAAAAATAATCTGGAAACGATCTCGAAAATACTTTGTTAAAACCATCACATCAATCATTAAACCTCCACAACAAAATATGACTTATCTGGTCATTTTTACTATAACTATCACTATATATTTACCTTGTAGATATGTAAATGCAAATGTAAGTCGATAGCCTTAGATGCTAGTACTTATTTTTAAGTTTATTATAATTATGTTGTTTGCTTGCTTTTATTTGGTCTGCAAATCTTTATTATAATTTTACTTGTAATAAATATTCAAATAAATAAATAAAATAAAAATTAATTTTACCATTATATTTGTAAAACCTCAAAAGTACTGTTTAGAAATCCTATAAAAAAAACTATGGTCGTCATAAGATCATGTTTTGATATAATTCCCACAAATAACGCCACCAATTTCCATCGAGTGGGCTAACCATTTTATATTAGATCTTTATTTTAACTAAATTCATCCCCACCAAAAATTGTCCTTATTAATCCTAGTTTAGTAAAAAACTTCCTATTGTCTAGTACAAATTTCTCAACAAAAGTTTTCTATTGAAAATGTCTTAACAAATATTTTCTTTTGAACATTACTTTTTTATTGAACAAAAATTTTCAATTCAATATTTTTTAACAAAAATTTTATTTTGGGATTAGCTTGAAAATTTCCCAAAATACCAAAAAAAAAATTTGGTATTGAAATTTTCACAACACAATTTTTCTATCGAAAATTTCACAACACAATTTTTCTACAGAAAAATTCTTAACAATTTGTTTCTATTAAAATTTTTTTCTCGAAATATTTTTGTTCGCAACAATTTCCTATTTAAAATTTCTTTGCAAATATGTTCTATTAAGAATTCCTTCGCAGATATTTTTTATTGAAAATTTCTTTTAAAAAATTCTATTGAAATTTTCTTCGGAAATATTTTCTATTTTAATTTCTCCAAAAACTTATATTGAAAATTTCTTAATGAAAATTTCTTTATTAAATATATTCTTTTAAAAAATTCTATTGAAATTTTCTTTGCAAAAATTTTCTATTAAAAAGTTCTTCGCAAATATTTTCTATTTAAATTTCTCCAAAAAATTATATTGAAAATTTCTTAATGAAAATTTCTTTATTAAAATATTCCAATGAAAATTTCTAAACAAAAATTTTCTAATGGAAACTTCTTAATAAACATTTTCTTTTAAAAATGTTAACGACAATTGTATATTGAAAATTTCTTAAAAAAAATTCTATTGAAAATATATTAACACAAATATTGTAAAAAAAATTAACAAAAACTGCGTATAGAAAATTTTTTAACAAAAATTGTCTAACGAAAATTTGTTAACAACAATTGGGTAAAGAGTATTTTTTAACAAAAATTTTTAAAATATTTTTTTTTAACAAAAAATTTCCAAATACAATTTTTTAACAAAAATTGTTTATTAAAATATTTTAAACAATAGACAATATATATTGGGAGTTTTTTATTGAAAAGATCTTATACATTTCTTAACAAAATTGTTCTATTGACAATTTTTAACAAAAGTCAACATACTAAAACTCTCATACCAAAATTTTGAAAGTTTTTGCTAAGAAATTTCAAAATATTGGTATGAGAAAATTGTTTTTAAGAAATTTTCAACAGAAAATTTTTGTTAAGAAATTTTTAACAGAAAATTTTTGTTAAGAAATTTTCATTAGAAAATTTTTGTTAAGTAATTTTCATTAGAAAATTTTCAGTAGAAAATTTTTGTTTTTTTCATTAGAAAATTTTTTTTAAGAAATTTTAATTAGAAAAATTTTTTTAAGAAATTTTCAATAGAAAATTTTTGTAAAGAAATTTTCAACAGAAAATTTTTTTTAAGATATTTCTAAAAGAAAATTTTCGTTTTAATTTTCAATAAAAAATTTTTGTTACGAAATTTTCAATAACACAATTTTATTGGAAATTTTCAATAGAAACATTTTTAATAGAAAATTTTTGTTAAAGACATTTAATTTAGAAAATTTGTGTTTAGAAACAAAAATTTTCATTAGAAAATTTTTGTTAAGAAATTTTCATTAGAAAATTTTCAATGAAAATTTTTGTTAAGAAATTGTCAACAGAAAATTTTTGTTACGAAATTTTAATAGTAAATGTTTGTAAAGAAATTGTTAATAGAATATTTTCGTTAAGAAATTTTCAATAAAAATTTTTTAAAAATTCAATAATAATTTTTTTTAAGAATTTTTATTAGCAAATTTTGTAATAGAAAATTTTCAATAGAAATATTTGTTAAGAAATTTGTAATAGAAAAATTTTGTTAAGAAATTTTCAACAGGTTTTTTAAGATATCTTCAACGAAATTTTCAATAACACAATTTTATTGGAAATTTTCAATAGAAACATTTTTAATAGAAAATTTTTGTTAAAGACATTTAATTTAGAAAATTTGTGTTTAGAAACAAAAATTTTCATTAGAAAATTTTTGTTAAGAAATTTTCATTAGAAAATTTTCAATGAAAATTTTTGTTAAGAAATTGTCAACAGAAAATTTTTGTTACGAAATTTTAATAGTAAATGTTTGTAAAGAAATTGTTAATAGAATATTTTCGTTAAGAAATTTTCAATAAAAAATTTTTAAAAATTCAATAATAATTTTTTTTAAGAATTTTTATTAGCAAATTTTGTAATAGAAAATTTTCAATAGAAATATTTGTTAAGAAATTTGTAATAGAAAAATTTTGTTAAGAAATTTTCAACAGGTTTTTTAAGATATCTTCAACAAAAAATTTTTGTTAAGAATTATTTAATAGAAAATTTTAATTAAGAATTTTTTAATAGAAAATTTTGATTAAGAAATTTAAAAAAAAAAAAGTTTGGTTATGAAATTTTCAATAAAAAATTGTGGTTAACAAATTTTTAATAGACGTTTTTAATAGCAAATTAATTTTAACAAATCTACAATAAAAATAGTTTATTAAGAAGTTTTCAAAAGAACATTTTTGTTAACAAAATTTTCAATAGAACATTTATGTGATGAAATTTTCAGTAAAAAATGTTGGTTAAGAAATTTGTATTAGAAAAATTTTCTATTCAGTCAGAATTTATTTTGGTTTGAGACCATATGTTTCATTTACTTTCTGTCTATTGCTAAAAAGTAATAGAAACAAATACAAAAATTGGTATTAATACAACAAATGTTGTTTAAAAAATTTCTTTAAAACATTTTTCTATTGAAAATTTCTTAAACAAAATTTTCTGCTAAAAATTTCTTAAAAAAAATTTTCTTTTGAAAATTTCTTAAAAAAAATTTTCTTTTGAAAATTTCTTAAAAACAATTTTCTATTGAAAATTTCTTAAAAACAATTTTTCTATTGAAAATTTCTTAAAAAATGTTCTATTGAAAATTCTTTAAAAAAAATTTCTATTAAAAATTTCTTAAAAACAATTTTTTACTGAAAACAAAATTAATTAAACAAAAATTTTCTATTAAAAATTTCTTAACAAAAATTTTATATTGAAAATTTCTTAACCAACATTTTCTATTGAAATTTTCTTAATGAAATCGTCTATTGAAAATGTCATAACTAATTTTCTATTAAAAACTTCTACAGAACATTTCTTCTGAAAAATGTTATATTGAAAATTTCTTAAGAAAAATTTTCCAGTGGAAATTTCTTAACAAGACCTATTGAAAATTTCTTAACAAAAATTTTCTGTTGATAATTTCTTATCCCAAATTTTGTATTAAAAATTTCTTAACAAAAATTTTCTATTGAAAATTTCTTAACAAAAATTTTCTAATCAAAATAATGAATTTATTGATAAACTATTAACAAAAATTTTCTATTGAAAATTTATTAATACAAATTTTCTAATAAAAATTTTCTGTTGAAAATTTTTTAATAAAAATTTCTTAGCAAAATGTTCTACTGAAAATTTCTCAAAAAATTCCTATTGGAAATTTCTTAAAAAATTATCTGTTGAAAATTTCTTATAACAATTTTCTGTTAATAATGTATTAACATTGTTTAATATTTCTTAACAATTTCTGTTGATAATTTCTTATCACAAATTTTGTATTGAAACTTTCTTAACAACAATTTTCTGTTGATAATTTCTTATCCCAAATTTTGTATTAAAAATTTCTTAACAAAAATTTTTTATTTTTCTAATGAAAATTTCTTCATAAAAATTTTCTAATATTTTTACACAAATTTTCTAATAAAAGTTCTCTATTGAAAATTTCTTAACAAAAATTTTCTGTTGAAAAATTCTTAACAAAAATTTTCTGTTGAAAATTTCTTACCAAAATTTTTTGTTGAAAATTTCTTAAAAACTATTTTCTATTGAACATTTCTTAAAAACGATTTACTATTGAAAATTTAAAAAAAAAAAAAAATTTCTAATAAAAAAAAATTTCTTAACAAAAATGTTCTATTGAAAATTTCTTAACAGCAATTTTCTATTGGAATTTTTTTAACAACAATTTACTATTGAGTCTTACTAACTAACAAAAAATTGTCTGTTGAAAGCTTCTTAACCAACATTTTTTGTTGAAAATTTCTTATAACTAATTTTTTATTAAAACTTTTTTTTTGAAAATTTCTTAACAAAAATGTTCTATTGAAAAATTCTTAACTTTCTAACTACTTGCTTAACTACTTAACAAACATTTTCTGTTGAATATTTCTTAACCAAAAGTTCCTGTTGAAACTTTCTTAAACAACATTTTTTATTAAACATTTCTTTACAAAAATTTTCTATTGAAAGTTTTTTAAAACAATTTTCTATTGAATATTTGTGAAAAATTTTCTATTCGAAATCTCTTAGCAAAAATTTTCTAATGAAAATTTATAAAAAAAAAATTTTCTAACGAAAACATTCTAAGCGTGAAAATGAGAGTGAAAATTTGTCACATTGAAGATTTTACATTTTGTAATTTTTGAATATAGAACAAAAAAATTGAAATGGCGTTTTTCAGGATAGTCAATAATGAAGGACATTTTTGTTAAATATAAAGGGTGGTTAAATTGTAAGGGCCGATGTTGAATGTGAACCACACCTAAACGTCAAGTTTTTTTCTGCATTTCATTGACATTTCTCAATTTCAGACTTACTCAATTTGAACCATGAAAAAATATACAATCGAGCAACACGTTAAAGTTTTTTAAGCCTTTTACGAAAATAGGCGTTCAAATCAAAATGCATTTCGTGCACTTCGTGATGTTTTTTTGATCAGCATATTCGACCAAATGTGTCCACAATCGGAAGAATTGTGTGAAAATTTCAGCAAACCGGGTCTGTAGGAGATGTGAAAACACCTGTGCATGCTCGCCCAGTTCGTTTGGTGCGGCTTATTGGCTGGCGACCTCATCGGGCCATACTTCTTCAAAATGAGGCCGGTCAGGCAGTTACTGTGAATGGTGTTCGCTATCGTGAGATGATAACGAACTTTTTATGCCCCGAATTGGAAAATATGGATGTGGACAATATGTGGTTTCAACAGGACGGTGCCACTTGCCACACAGCTAACGAAACAATGG
Organism: Eudasyphora cyanicolor; assembly: GCA_963930755.1. Classification (NCBI taxonomy): domain Eukaryota; kingdom Metazoa; phylum Arthropoda; class Insecta; order Diptera; family Muscidae; genus Eudasyphora; species Eudasyphora cyanicolor. The sequence continues at coordinate 174,085,444 of OZ005738.1, forward strand.
CTCTTTTGCGCAACAAATTCAATGGCCGTGTTATCTCACGTCGTGGCGATGTCAATTGGCCGCCAAGATCATGTGATTTGACACCGTTGGACTTCTTTCTTTGGGGTAATTTGAAAGAAAAGGTGTACGTCGATAAGCCAGCAACAATTCAAGAACTAAAGGATGAGATAATTCGGCACATTAACGGCATAGAACCTCAATTATGCCTCAGCGTCATCGAACATTTGGAGGTGTGCCGCCGAGGTCGCGGCGGCCATTTGGCCGATATTTTGTTCCATACATAATTGAACCATATCAATATTATCATAATAAAAAAAATGACAATAATTTCCTAAATAATCAGTGTTTTATTCAAAATCAACATAGGTCCTTACAATTTAACCACCCTTTACAAAAAGTGATCACTTCATTTGTAATTTGTAGAGAGGAATTTAAGATCGTTTAAATTGTGCTTATATCATTTAAATTCCGTTCAAAAGTTATGTCGACTTAAAAATGGCCAAATTTGAAAAAAATGCTGTAGACGACCAACCAATGAATTTTGGAACTGTCCTACGGTATGAACGTGGAATGTTTTATCGAAATTCTGAGTGGGGAGGCGGTTTATTTTGGACTAACCCAGCTGTTATAAACAGATCTATCTCTAAAGATATTCATATGAGTCATTCCATGACATACAGAATGGGAAAAACTGTTCTCAAGATATGCACTGAAAAAAAATTTATCATAAAATTAAAGAAATGCTCCAAAGACGTCATTAGCTTTTGAAATAAGTACATTTTGTACTTAAAATATAGATAATTTCAATATAATTAAGTAATGTACTTAATTTTAATAAATTTTTCTTAATTTTAAGTACAAAATGTACTTATTTTGAAGACTAAGGACGTCTTTGGAGCATTTCTTTAATTTTATGACAATTTTTTTTTTCAGTGTGCCCATAAATATTAGTAAGTTATTGTTTTTCAATTTCAATATATTATTTATTGAAACTGTTGTTTAAATTTGTACATGTTTAACGAATGTTTAATTACTTTGTTTCATTACTAGATTATATACATATTTCGATTAGATACATTTCAGATTTTTTTACACTGAAAAAAAAAATTGTCATAAAATCAAAGAAATGCTCCAAAGACGTCCTTAGTCTTCAAAATAAGTACATTTTGTAATTAAAATTAAGAAAATTTTATTAAAATTAAGTAAATTACTTAATATTATTGTAATTATCTATATTTTAAGTACAAATGTACTTATTTTAAAAACTAATGACGTCTTTGGGGCCATTCTTTAATTTTATGACATTGTTTTTTCAGTGTAGATCACCACTGTGGTCCTTTGTGGTATGAGCAATATATATATAAAAACAATTCATATTCAGTTAACGCCACCTATTACTAAAAAGGCCTAAAAGTATGCACTACAAATAAGTTCCAACATATTTAGAACTACTTAATCTTTTATGTGTAAACATGTCATTTGGCTAAAATGGTTCATTAAATTCATTTAACGTATTGAGTTATGACCACAACTTCAGAGTGATTACATTAAATATATTTTATTGTTGTTGTTGTTGTTTATCTTCTCATATGTTTACAAATTACCACTCTACCACTTAGAACTGAATATATAAGATAATTGGTGAAATATGATCACTGTTACTAATGTCTACAAACAATTGATAATTTTCTTTTGAATGTGAATGTATGTGTGGATGTATGTGTGGATGTATGTGAGTGAACTGGGAGAAAACTAATCTATCAAATTGTGACTTTAATAGTCTTGTTTGTGTTTTTTGTTCTTTTTTTTTTGGGACTCATCTCTGTGTCTGTGAATTACCGCCTCATCAAGAACAAACATTATAATCGTAAAATATCGTCATTAGAGCCATCACATCGCATCTTTGAACAATCATTTTGAATATTTCGTTTGTTTTTGTCTGCCCCCCTCACTTTCGCTCTCTCTCGCTTTCTTTGTGGGAAGTAGGGAAAATATAATAGAGGGGAGAAGAGCCGAAGAGGCTAAGGTATTGGATGAGTATAAGAAATGACTTTTCCATATGAAATGTTTCACATAAAGGTTTCCTTTTTTGTTTTTGTTCTTATCGCGATTTTCATTTGGCCATAAGATTATATATCACAGGATTCCTTTCATGTTCCTCACACAAAGCCACTCACACACACTCGCTTACACATGTATGTGTGTGTGTGTGAGTATGTGATGAAATCCAAACATCTTGGCTAAGCAAAAATTTCTTTTGGTGATTAGCAAAGTACACACAGTGGAGGAAATTTTGGAAAAATTTAAATATGTAAACCTAAAAAACAAGTAAGAAAGTTCAGTCGGGTAAACCTACTTACGAAACCCCTCACCTTACCACAAGTACCAAAAAATATTCGCAATTTATTTTTTTGTTTTAATTAAATTATTATCAATTTAAATTGCATTTTACAGTGACTTTAAAGTGTGGATATTTTAGTAAAGATAGCTTCATATTGGCGACCTGCACTTTGAATATAATAACACTGTGTAACAGTGAAAAAAATACACGGACTTGACAGTGTAGGTTCGATTCTACTATCAAAGGGTAGTATAACCCTATACTCGGTTTGGCGAAATTGGTGACCAATTTTTTTTATGGGCCTCCAAAGTTTCTGAAAATCAGTGGACCCCTCGAAAAAGGTGTCATCAGCTTTTGTCCAACAACTAATTCAGACTTGCTGATACCGCTTAACTATGTTTGGCAATAATGTAGCTAAGAATATGCTGAATAAAGTTTCTCAACATTTTTTGCGAAAAAAATTTGTTTTTCCGGTACTTTTATTTGAAAAAGTGAAGGGAAAAAAATATTTTTTTTTGCACTTTTTCAGCATAACTTCCGGGGACTCGTAATTTTTCACTAACAATGCTTGGCAAAATTGTAGCCAACGTAAATCTGAACAACTTTTGTGAACATATCAATACAATCTGAACGTGCCAAAGCACCCTATATATCTCAAAAAACCACATTGTACCTTAAAAATTTTAGTATTTCACTATTATGTAACAAAATTATTTTGTTTTGGTATAGTGTATGTACAGCAACATTATAGAAAATATTTAGGTCAATATTTTTGTGGAACATATTAACCCTCTAGCTCCAACATATAACTGTAATTTTTGGCCCAATTTTAACAAATCATAAAAAACACCCCTTAAAATGGGGAGGGCGGGGATGAAATGTTCTACAAAAATGTTCGCCATAAAATTTTACTATATGTGTCAGAACACACCAAAGTTCAAAACATAACACAAACACCAAAAACCACCTTTTATAAAAGAAATTTGTTAAGATTTCCTTAGTTATACCCTCACTTTAGTGTGACGAGGGTATATATCATTTGCTACGGAAAAAAGTGTAACACGCCGAAGGAGTGACCTAAGACCCCAAGTATGTTCGGAGGAAATCCGTTTTGGGTCATTTTAAGTCGAATGAGCAATGTCCGTCCGTCTGTCTGTCTGTCTGTCTGTGTGTCTGCTGGCTGGTGCGCACGATAACTCTCGAAAGGAGTAACCGATTGACCTCAAATTTGGTATGTGGTAATATTTTTTTCTATCTCCGGCTAAGTTCGAAGATGGGCCATATTGGTTCACTCCTTCTAGTACCTCCCCCACAAAGGGTTAAAATGTTGTGAAATATTCATTCTTTAATAACTACTATACTACTTATTCGAATCTATTGAAATTCCACACATAGTATTAGCTTATTAGTCGCTATCAACTCGAGAAAAATGGGCGAAGTCGCCACGTCCCTTTTGGTACCTCCCACACAAATGCACCATTTTGCACCAAAAGTTAACAGCTTATAACATTAATAACAATGTATAAAAATACTTGAAATTTTGTACAGTATTATGCTTTTATATTGCCTACAGTCCAGGGGAAAATGGGTGTTGTTGCCACGCCCCTTTTGGTACCTCCCACACAAAGGTACCTTGTTGCACCAAAACTTAACAGCTTATAACATTAAAACGAGTGTATAAAAATACTTGAAATTTTGTACAGTGTAATGTTTTTATAGTGTCTATAGCCCTGTGAAAATGGGCGTTATTGCCACTCCCCTTTTTGTACCTCCCACACAAAATGACCAAATCATACCAAAATTTAATGTCTCATAACGTTTATACCAGTGCACATAAATGCTTATAAGTCGGCACAGTGCAATGAATTTTAAGTATCTAATGTTCAGCAAAAAAAAAGGTGTATTTGATAAACCCCTTCTGGTACCTCCCACACAAATTGACAGAATAATTCGAGTAATATTCAATATTACATTACTCACAAAGTGAGGGTATACCTTAGTCGGTTTAAGCGACTGAAACTTTCTTACTTGTTTTCATACATATATCATTAAAAAGCATAATTTCGGGGGCAAAAATCGTCCATTCCTATTTGGGCACTAAAAATCACCCAATTGGAGATATGTCGTAATTTCCTACAACACTGGCAATGCGTATATTAGAATTCTTTGAAATCAGTTTGTTGCCGTATAAACATAAGATTTCTTTCCATTAGTTTCGAAATTCCTCCACTGTAGAGCAATGTAGGTATGGCTGTAGGGAGGGAGAAGGATAATGATGATGATATTGTTGTGTTGCTCTGTTGTTGTTATCATTGCTGTTGCTGATGCTGATGAGCAGATAGTTAAGTTTGCTGCCGCTATCACGGCGATGTTGTATCCGCTTTTGTTGTTGTTTAATATTAATATCAAACATGTTTTGCCCATAAAAAAAAACACTGACATAGATTTTACACTACTACGAACTCGCTCTGGATAAATGCTGCTGCAGTAAACGCCGCTGCGCTGCGGCCAATGCTTATCATACATGTGGTTGTTGCTGTTGCTTTTAATGGTGATGATGTTGCTCCTAAGGTTTGTTGTCTGTTGTTGTACACACAGTCGGTTTTAGGTTGGAAACCATTAAAACAATGAGTAACATACAATCCTGATGCTCCAACCTGCAGCAACATCAACATCAAAACACACACACACACATTCTAATGCTCCTGATTTGCTTCAGTTTGTATTCTCTTTACACAGTTATCCTTCCTTCCAACCGTTCATATCCTGGCTAAAGCAATCTTTGACGTTTCGGGGTTTGTTGAAACGTTGTGTTTTTGTTAGTGACTACGGCCTAAGTGAGCAGTGAATGAGTGAGTATTTGCTGAGCATAGTGAGTGAGTGAGTAAGTTTTAGAAGTACAGAGTAGAGTCAAGAGTAAAAGCAGTGTGGTGTGTGTCATTTGGTTGTATGGGAAAGTTTTGTACTACGCACTTGCATTTGGCGCACTGAGAGGAGTTATTTGCTCTTCCTCCACCCCCGTGCCCATTGTTCGTCTTATTGCTCACGGCTCTTTCGAAGAAGTGTGTGTTGTGTTTTACAAAACGAAATGGTTCAACAAATCCTACTGAAATTCAATATTGTGTAAAAATTTATGTTTTTTACAACCAACGACGCACAGCGAAACACATATATGTACAGTGGCTCAACTAGAAGACTGTAAGATATGATAAAGAAATATGTTATACTGCTCCAATTCACAGAAGTACCTCAAATGTGTTTTCGTTACAAAATACGAATATATATTTGGGACACAGCAGGACATTGCAGTATTTTGATATTTAAGTATTTCATGCAACGAGCCATAAAAAATTGTCACAGCTATTAGAAGAAGTAAATAAATAACAATTCAATTGTTATATATTTAATGACTCTGCAAATTCTGTCGTAGGTGCCAAAAGACCGGTCAGATTAGCTCATTTTCCACTGAAACTGTAGGAACTAAAAAAACTCATTAAATATATTTTAAAGATTAAACTTCGTGAACAATTGTATGGAAGTGCCTCTCGCATGTTTATATTTACACAAAAATAATTCTCATTCATTGTATGAGTCATATGCCTCAAGTACGAGTATTTCACAATTTACTCCATATCTTTGCGGTGAAGTTAAATTACTTGACTTCGCAGCGGATATTTGAATAAAAATTTGAGCAGTTAATAAAATAATATTTTAAAACGGATGGGAATTTGTTCGTTTAGAATGTGCAATAATATTATATTATACAAAAAAAAATTAATAACTTTTTTTCTATTTAATGAATCTGTTTATTTTTTTTTTATTTTGCAGATTGATTTTTAGATTTAACAAAAATGGATAACTGCGACATTGAAACAAGAATTTGGATTGTCCGCCGCTATTACGCACTGAAGTCCGTAGTTTCGGTTCAAAGAGAGTATAGGGGCACGTTTGGCGGCAATCCTCCGAGCAGATGGACCATAAAGAGACTTGTTAACAATTTTTCCCAGCATGGGACAGTCAACAGAAGACCTTACCATCGAAACCCTTCAGTTCGGACGAAGGAAACAATAGCTGCTGTAGCTGATGCCATACAAAACAATCCAAGAGTTTCGACAAGAACCTTATCTGCTCAAATGGGTATAAGCAGACAGTCATTGCAGTCAATTATGCACAAAGATTTTGAGTTATTCCCATATAAAATTCAAATGGCCAACAAAGTGAACTCAGCAGACTTCCCAATTCGCTTGGAAGATGCCAAGCGATGCCAGAAGATGCTTCAAATGGTGGAAGAGGACGGAAACATGTTGAACTGTCTTTTCATGTCTGACGAGGCCCATTTCGATTTAAACGACAACATAAACAAACAAAAGTGTCGAATATGGAGTGCTTCCAACCCACAGATACTCCATGAGACGGAATTGCATCCACTTCGTGTCACAGTGTGGTGTGCAGTTTCATCACGCTGCATTGTCGGGCCCTACTTCTTCGAAGAAAACGGTCACACCGTTACAGTTACTGGAGGCCGTTACTTAAGCATGTTGAGAGAGTTTTTCTATCCAGAATTACTCCGAATGAGAATTTCTTTCGACTCTGTGTGGTTTCAGCAAGATGGTGCAACTCCTCACATAGCCCGGCCTGTTATGACAGAATTGCGGCGAAAATTTCCCAATAAGCTGATATCCAGAAACGCCACATTCCATTGGCTCCCCAGGTCGCCTGACCTTACTGCACCTGACTTTTTCTTGTGGGGTTATTACAAACAGGAAGTCTACAAAGCAAAACCAACAAATTTGAATGAACTAAAACAATCCATTCGAGAAACAATTGCGGCTATTCCCGTCTCAACTCTCCAAGCAGTAATGAACAACTTTTTGGTAGGATGCATAAGGGGGGGGCATTTAAATTCCATTATTTTTAAAACTAATTAAGCTATATTTAATTATAATTTAATGAGCTTTAACATGAATAAAAGCAAACTGAATTCCATACACTGAAAGTTATTTGAGTTTCTTAATGTAGCAATATTCATCAGCCACCCTGTATATGATATTTCAATACATTTCAGTAAAACATGAATTTACTTAAATGCAATTTTTTCGAAGAATATTAAAAGTTTCTTCGACATTACGAAATACTTCTTCAGTCACTGCAAAATTTGTCTAAAATACAGAATATGAAAACATTTGGATAACTGCACTAAAAAACAAGCGCACTGAGAATCAATGAAATTATCCTATTTTTTTTTTTGATTTGACAAGACAACTTTCATTAAAGTAAGTACATCTTGCAAATTAAATAATAGACATGGAATGACTTTGAATTAATTACGTCTTGGACTTCAATTAAAGACATGCATTGACTTTAAATCAATTGCATCTTGCACTTCAAGTAAGGACATGAAACTTCCTTAAATCAATTAATGGGCGATATTTTGGCAACACTGTCGTTGGCAGCTCGTGTAACAAGTTACTGTCAAACATGTTAATTTTGGTCTATAATTTAACCATGAATCAACTTACAAACGAACAACGCTTGCAGACTATTGAATTTTATTTATTTTTGTTGAATTTTGAGTTCGGTGAACAGATTATCTCTTTTTTGGGGCTGTCTAGATCGTGCCATTTAACGCCTTTAGATTATTTTTTGTAGGGCTATGTTAAGGCTCATGTCTATAGGGACAAGCCCGCAACGGTTGACGCACTTGAAGCCAATATTGAAAAATTTATTCGTGAAGAAATACCGGCCGATATGTAAGAGAGAGTTTGCCAAAATTGGACCCAGCAGATGAACCAGTTGAGGCGCAGCCGCGGTCGACATTTATATGAAATCATCTTCATCTACACGTTGAAAAAAATCGCTTCTGCAGTATATTGTCCCAAACACATTCGGCTTGAAACATATTTATGTTTAGAGTACACTCTAAACATAAAATATTTGGTACACAGAAAAATTTTGTATTTGGGAAGATGTTCTTTTCAACAAATCTTTGTTTACATCCCAATTTGCGTATATTTGGGACTACTTATATTATTTCCGAGACAAATATGTATTTGCATTTCAGTACTCAGAAAATACCTAAATTGTGTTAACTTTTTCAGTAATTCAAAGAAAATTTTTAGAAAATTTCATATAATCTTGGATCGAAATAAATTACTTGGAGGATTGACAACTGAAGCATAATCGCGAATAACGTTGTAAGCGCCATTAACGCCGTGTGAACAAAAATAATTTTTCATTAATTAAATACATAAAATTTATAAGATTTTTTTTTTTATAAAATAGATTTTTATAGATGTCTATAGCGAGTGAAAAAACTTTGTCTGCTATTTTAAAACGTTTGTTATGCATTTTTGACCATTTTAATTTGGTCGTTAACAACGTTATTCGCGATTATGCTTCAACTAATGTTGGCTTGAAATACTCAGAAATTTGAAATGATTGATTTAAAAACGAAGTTAATACAGCAATTAATTAGTGGGAGGTTCAATTCGAAAGCAAGAAAAATTGAAACTGAAATTCGAAAAATTCAACAAAAGTTTTGAAAATCTTTTTTTAAATAAAATATATTTGGAGAAATTCCTGAACAAAAATTTTATTGGTATTTAAACACATATATTATTTGAGAAATTTAAAATATTATAATATATTTTATTGATTTCCAAATAAAATTTATTTACACAGAAATATATTACTTTTAAAAATGTTGTGTTTCAAATATATTATCTTTCGATTCAAACATACCAAAAAAAAGGCGATTTTGTCCGGTGTAGCATAACTGGAGAATAATTTATCATAATTGGTTCAGGAAAGCTTTAAATAATCCTGAATTAAGTATCCTTCATCATCTTCTAATATCATTTTTTCCATACCATCCATCCATCCCACAGGGATATTAGTAACATTTTCGGGCGTAATTTGGTATTGGGTCAGAATATTTAATAACGACCTATGTAGTTTAGGTAAAATAAGATCTCGCCATGATTTTTTTTTTTAAATTTATTATTTTTTGAAAAATTTTATGGGCTTTTTAATTTTTGAAAAAATTAAAATTTGTGTTTTACGAGATTTGTAATTGCTCTGGAACGGCTGAACCGATTTTAGCAAAGTTTACTCTGTTTTAAAGAAAAAAAAAAACACTTTTGAAAAAACCTTTGTAGAAAAAAGTGCTCCACCCTCGATTTTCTTCAAATATTCGTCGAACTCTCACAAATCCAGAACAGTCAATTTTTGGGACACCCAATAGTTGTAAAAGTTATGGACTGCACAGTGATACGAATTCCAAAAGGGGAAATAATTCGACCGTTTCTTAACCAAACAACCGATTGCGACCAAACTTGGCATGGTAGGTGAAGAGGTGTTAGAGAAGTTAAGTTTTATATTTGGGCCCCCTATGTCAGACAGGGGCGGAGCTAGAGGGCCTCAAAATTGGCCACATCGGGTGAAGAAAATGTTCAAGCGCTTGTAACTCGTGTTTCTTTTCCGATTTATAAAATTTATTTTTATGTGCGTTCTACTGGCTGAGGTCTACAAAAAAACGTATTACACCTAAGAATTATCTCGTGTAGTTACCGAGATATCTGCAATTGAAAATTGAGTTTTTAATTTTTTCCCTTACCGTGTGCTAGTATTCTGTAAATATAGGAGCACAATATGCACCGATTTCAGCCGCATCAACATGCCTGGATGGGCAATAAAATTTCCTATATGACGAATAAAAATTCGATTCAAACATTTCAAAAAGGTCGATTTTGCCCCGTGTAGAAGGAGTTGACCAACATGGTCCATCTTCGATCTTATGGAACAAAATATTGGCTCTATGAAATGAAACACCAATGAAATAACACCCAAAAATAAAATTAAATAAACCCCAAAAAATTTCATACATTTTGGGATTTATTTCATCGTCAAATAAATCCCAAAACATTGGGTTTTATTTAATTTTTTTGGAAATTGTTTCATTTTTTACTTGGGATTTATTTCGTTCCTGTAAAACACCCAAAAAAGGTCCAATGAAATAACTCCCTAATAAAAAAAATGTGGGACTTGTTTCATTTCTTAAAAATTTTGGTATTTATTTCATTTTTTTGGTACTTATTTCATTATTTAAATTTTGAAGGAAGTATGTATTTGAAATTATTAGTGTTAAAGAAGAAATATCATGTTGATCAGAAAACATTATATAGGGTGGCCCAAAATTACCAACGGGGTTTGAGTTCATTATAACTTTTTATTTAAGTTCATTATAAATTTTATTGCGCGCGATTTCCAAAAAAATTTTGTTTGAGGCGCATTACAGCAGATGTATCCTTCATAGAAATTCGTGTGAACGATATTTCAAATGATTTTTTTCTTCGGCATTACAGCATTTCCTACAGCATACAAATGGATATCATACAAAATTTTATTTTATATATTACACGAACTTCGCCATTTTCATGATTCATTCAATTAGATTTGCTTGCTAATAGCTACGGATCTTTATGTAACACATAAAAACTTCGTATATTGGTGGATACGAGTGAGAAATTTAAGCGGCCTCACAAGAACTGTTAAGTGGAAATATTATATCTTCCACGGCATGTGTTTATGTAATCTATATATATAACAAGTAAGAAAGTTTCAGTCGGGTAAAACGACTAAGGTATACCCTCACTTTGTGAGTAATATAATATATAACATTACACCAATAAATCTGTCAATTTGTGTGGGAGGTACCAGAAGGGGTTTTCCAAATACACATATTTTTCGGTAAACAGTACATTCTTAAATACATTGCATTGTGCTGAACTATAAGCGTTTATGTGCACTGGTATATTAAAGTTACGAGCTATGTAATTTTGGTATGATTTGGTCATTTTGTGTGGGAGGTACAAAAAGGGGCGGGGTGATAACGCCCACTTTTTACAGGACTATAGGCACTATAACAGCATTACACTGTACAAAATTTCAAGTATTTGTATGCACTGGTATTAAAGTTACAAGCCGTTTACTTTTGGTACGAAACGGTCCATTTGTGTGGGATGTACCAAAAGGGGCTGTACAATAATGCCCATTTTTTACCGGACTATAGGCGCTACAAAAACATTATACTGTAGAAAATTTCAAGCATTTTTATGCACTTGTATTAACGTTATAAGCAGTTAAATTTTGATGCAAAATGGTCCATTTGTGTGGGAGGTACCAAAAGGGGCATGCCAACTTCACTCATTTTTCTCGAGTTAATAGCGACTAATATACTAATATTATGTGCAGAATTTCAAAAGATTCGAATAAGTAGTATAGAAGTTATTAAAGAATCAATATTTCACTAAATGTTAACCCTTTGTGTGGGAGGTACCAGAAGGAGTAGACCAATATGGCCCATCTTCGAACTCATCCGGAGATAGATCAAAATATTACCACATACCAAATTTGAAGTCAATCGGTTAATCCTTTCGAGAGTTATCGTGCGCACCAGCAAGCAGACACACAGACAGACAGGCAGACAGACAGACAGACAGACAGACAGACAGACGGACATTGCTCATTCGACTTAAAATGACCCAAAACGGATTTCCTCCGAACATACTTAGGGTCTTAGATCACTCCTTCGATGTGTTACACTTTTTTCCGTAGCAAATGATATATACCCTCGTCACACTAAAGTGAGGGTATAAAAATGAAACGGTCCATCTGTGTAATGGCATCACGTCAGAACGGCTGGAGCGATTTGGATGATTTTTTTTTTATTCGATTCTAAATTTTCACGAGATGGTTTATATAGAAAAAAAAAATTAATTGGACAAAGGGGCGTGGTACCTCCCATACAAATCGCAGGTTAAAAATCCGATATTTCTGCTCCTATTATAGGTATAGTGCTGAAATTTTGTTTGTATGCATTTAATGGCAGATTATGTGAATTTTCCAAAAATGGGCGGAATCGGACCAATGGGCGTGGCCCCGCCCATATAAGCCAAATTTGGAAATTGAGATATTTTGCACAATTTGTTAGCGAGAGTGCTGGAATTTTGTGTATATGTAAACGGTGGCAGTCTACGTGATTGATCCAAAAACGGGCGGGATCGAACCAATGGGCGTGGCACCGCCCATATAAGCCAAATTTAAAAAATGTGATATCTTGCACAATTTGTTAGCGAGAGACCTGGAATTTTGTGTATATATATCCGTTGGCGATCTACGTGATTGGTCAAAAATGGGCGGGTTCGGACCAATAGGCGTGGCCCCGCCCACAATGACCAAATTTTGAAATTTTTATATCTTGCACAATTTGCTATCGGGAGTGCTGCAATGTTGTGTATATGTATCTGGTGGCATTCTACGTAATTGGTCAGAAAATGGGCGGGATCGGACCAATGGGCGTAGCCCCGCCCTTATAAGCCAAATTTTGAAATTGATATAACTTGCACAATTTTTTATCTAGAGTGCTGTCATGTTGTAGATATGTATCTGGTGACAGTCCACGTGATTGGTCCAAAAATTGGCGGGATCTGACCAATGGGCGGGCCACCGCCCATATAAGCCAAATTTTGAAATTGAATTATCTTGCTCATTTTGTTAGCGAGAGTGTTGAAATTTTGCGTATATGTATCTGGTAGCAGTCTACGTGATTGGCTTTCAAATGGGCGGAATAGGACCAGTGGGCGTGGCCCAGCCCATATTTTGATATATCTTGCAAGTATTATATAGGAAATACATGAAAAAAAATGCTCGGTATGCGATAATTACAGCTGCTCACTCCAATACAATCGCAATATGATAATGTGATGCAATATCAATGAAACAAGAATTTGGAAATTTTATAAGTATACATTTCTATTTTCTGGACTTTCCACTGAATTCGGTATTTTTTCATTCAGTGAATTTATTACTAATACCAGTAAGGAAAGGCAGAAAGTCGGGCGGGGCCGACTATATAATACCCTACACCTCCCTAACAATGCGATAAGGGTCATTGCGATAATAATTTGGAATAATTGGTAAACGTATTTTGAACCGATAATCGCAAAATTAAGCAATATTCGTTCCTAAATTGAGAAAAATCTTTCTGGAGAACTTTGTAATGATCGGAAGTAAAGTACAACTTCTATAGCGCTTTGTAACCAAATCTGGAGGAACATATATATGGAGGTTATATATAAATCTGAATCGATTTTCCTAGAATACTCATTCATGTAAAATAGAAACCTGTTTCTGTCGAATTTCGTACTGATCGGATATAAAACACAGTCTCTACAGCGCTTACATGTCAAATTGGGGGTAACATATATATATGGGGGCTATATCTAAATCTGAACTGATTTTCTCCGAATTTTGCGGCATTCCTTCATGTAATAAGAAACCTCTTTCTGCCGAATTTCTTACTGATCGGATATAAAATACAGTTTCTACAGCGCTTGAATTTCAAATCGGGGGTAACATATATATGGGGACTATATCTAAATCTGAACCGATTTTCTCCGAATTTGGCAGTATTCCTTCATGTAATAACAAACCTCTTTCTGCCGAATTTCGTACTGATCGGATATAAAATACAGTTTCTACAGCGCGAATTTTGACATGGGCAGCGAAGCGCACCGGGCTCAGCTAGTTGTATATAAGAATAACAATTGGGAGTTATTTCATTTTTTTTTTGGAAATTATTTCATTGGCGCTTATTTCATTTTCATTTTCTTGGGCATTATTTCGTTGCGAAATAAATCCCTATATCTGGGACTTATTTCATTTTCTTTTTGGGGAGTTATTTCACTTTTTTGGGATACATTTCACTTTTTGTTTTGGGAGTTATTTTATTTTTTTGGGAATTATTTCATTGGGACTTATTTCATTGGAGTTTATTTCATAGAGCCCAAAATATTAACATATACCAAATTTAAAGTCAATCGCTTACTCCTATCGAGAGTTATTGTTCGCGCCAGCCAGCCAGACAGACGGACATTGTTCAAATGACTTACAAATGGCCCAAAATTGATTTCCGCCAAATATTCATGGGCTCTATTAGGTCACTCCTTCGATGTGTTACACAATTGGTGCGCAAAAACAGATATACATATATCCTCGTTCACATTAGTGAGGGTATAAAAACATGATTTTGTTGAAATTCCCTTACTTCCACCATAGATATTTTCAAATAGCCAGTGTTTCATTCGTTAGAAAGCAAGCTTTCAAAAATTGGAACAAACCAGTTTTATTTTCAACATTTGCAGCCCTCATGATTTCCTCCAATAATCAAATTTGTCGGAAACATATTTTAAACACATCAGTTTCTTAGCATTATTTCTTAGGATCGATTTTCGATTTTATTTATTTACGTCACATAAGCCAGAAGCTTCATCTATTGAGACGATATTTGACAAAATGCAGAGAACCATTCACACCAATAGGGTCCAGCGATTTGACTTATTGACGCTTGAGAAACCACAACCGATTAGACTGCATTTTGATAAAATGTATTTAGTTTTACCTACACTGAAAAACAAATTCGTCATAAAATTAAAGAAATGCTCCAAAGACGTCCTTAGTCTTCAAAATAAGTACATTTTGTACTTTAATATAGATAATTTCAATAATATTAAGTAATTTACTTAATTTTAAGTAAATTTTCTTAATTTTGAGTACAAAATGTACTTTTTTTGAAGACTAAGGACGTCTTTGGAGCATTTCTTTAATGTTATAACAAATTTTTTTTCAGTGTAGAAAAATTCACAGGATTAATGGTGAACATTTTTATATAGAAACCACATAACCGCTTGAACTGAAATTTTGTTAATTGGTCCACATTTTGATAAAGTCACCAAATATAAATACCAATCGTTTGGACTCAAATTCGGCAATTGATATCTTTTTTTACCCACAACCATTTCAAGGAGAAAGTTTCGTCATTGGTCTATATTTTGACATAGTCCCATACAATGGACTCATAAGTCCTGACTTTTTGGACCCAAAGAAAAAAATCTTACCAATTGGACTGCAAAAAATAATAGCATGCGATTTAACTAAAGCTTTTCGTTGGAATAATGACCTCCTGGGACCATGTTTGGAAATAGCCTTAACCTTCTTTAAAAATGTTTACCGCAATTTCCTCCACCGATTTTACAACGTAAAAAAATTTCCAGTCGGCACTGAATGCGATCGAACCTACCAGCAATGATCAGCCGTAATATTTGTAAATTTTGATTACATTTCTATTTTATTTTTAAAAAGATAAATGAGAGTATAAGTTATTTCTCGAATTATAAAAATCCTTAATATAAGGAAACATTTTTAAGTTTTCATTACTTTGTTTCATATTATAACCAGTAAGGAAAGGCAGAAAGTCGGGCGGGGCCGACTATATAATACCCTACACCTCCCTAACAATGCGATAAGGGTCACTGCGATAAGAATTTGGAATAATTGGTAAATGGGTAGGAACATATTATCTAATTCTGAACCGATAATCGCAAAATTAAGCAATATTCGTTCCTAAATTGAAAAACATCTTTCTGGCAAATTTTAATGATCGGAAGTAAAGTACAACTTCTATAGCGATTTGATACCAAATCAGGAGGAAAATATATATATAAATCTGAACCGATTTTGCCTGAATACTCATTTGGCAGTATTCCTTCAAGTAATAAGAAACCTCTTTCTGTCGAATTTCGCACTGATCGGATATAAAATACCGTTTCTACAGCGCTTACATGTAAAATCGGGTGAAACATATATATGGGGGCTATATCTAAATCTGAACGGATTTTCTCCGAATTTGGTAGTGTTCATTCGCGTAACAAGAAAACTCTCTCTGCCGAATTTAGTACAGATCGGATATAAAATACGGTTTCTATAGCGCTAACATGTCAAACCGGGTGAAACATATATATGGGGACTATATCTAAATCTGAACCGATTTTCCCCGAATTTAGCAGTGTTCATTCATGTAATAAGGGAACTCTCTTTGCCAAATTTCGTACTGATGGGATATAAAATACAGTCTCTACAGCGCATACATGTCAAATCGGGGGTAAAGTATATATGGGGGCCGATTTCATCCAAATTTAAAAGTGTTCATTCATATAATAGGAAACCTCTTTCTGAAAAATTTCATACTGATCGGATATAAAATAAAGTTTTCAATAGTTTTCAATTTCAATAGGGATCGTCCTTGGGCCAAAAAATAGCACTGTGCTAAATTTCATCACAATCGGACCATAAATACGACCTGCACTTTGATTACAAGAATACATGGAAAATCGACTCAAAAGTTGATTCTATGACGATCGGTATAATAAACTATGGTTGTATTTCTTCTCTTTTTGGGCGTTACAAACAAATGCACAAAGTCATAATACCCTGTACCACAGAGTGGTGTAGGGTATAAAAAGTATGATCTAAATATTAAAGAAACTCCCAAGAACTAAAAAAAAATTAATATTGTTTTTCGTGTTTAGAGCACCATTTCACACCACCAAATGTTATGTACGGAAAGCCGACAAAAAGTATAATGTGAGGATGTTTACATTTTAAGTCAAAGTCAGCATTCTCTTGACTTTTTCAAATAAATAAATTTGGGAATGTTTCCAAAAAAAGTAATATTGTTTGTGTATAAAAACATATTTATTATTTAGAAAATTACTTTGCGAAGTTGCCATTGAATAGATTTGATTTGAAAATGTACTGAAAAATTGGGTTGATAGGAAGAGGTACTGCCGAGCCAGTCGTGGTAGTCATATGAATGATATTGTCTTCCATTATTAAAGGAAAAAGTTCAACCTTTCCAATAAAATCAGAAATTTGACAAAATTATTAGTAATTTTTTTTATAGCCGATTCAAATTTAAAATTTTAAATGGCCCAACCATACCTGAGTCCATCGCTAAAATTCTCAATTGCTGAGCCTGTCGTGGTAGTCATATGAATGATATTGTGTTCCATTATTAAATGACAAAGTTCAACTTTTCCAATGAAACCAGAAATTTGAAAAAATTATCAGTACTTTTTTTCATAGCCGATTCAAATTAAAAATTATAAATGGTCCACCCTGTATTATTATTATTTTTTTTTAACTTTTCAAAGGATACTTAAACCAGGAACACCAGTTAGTATATGTGTTCCAAATAAATAACAAAAACAAAAATAATACAAAATACATAATGTTTAAAAATTTAGCTGGCAATAATATATCTGCTTTCAATTCAAACATATCAACAAGCAAGAAAGTTCAATCGGGTAAACCGACTAAGTTATACCTTAGTCTAATACACCTATTATTCGGTAAACATTCGATTTTTTAAATACATTGCACTGTGCCGAATTATAAGCGTATATGTGCTCTGGTACATAACGGGTTTTCCAACAAGAGGTGTTATATTGAATCAACCGGTATTTCGGTAGCTGTCACTTTTGAAGCTTTTATTCTTTGACATTTGACAAGTAGAAACTACGCCATTACTAAAAATGAAACGATACACGATTCAACAACGCCCTGAAATTATTAAAATTCGAAAAATCGAAAATTATCGAAAAATCATCTTGACTGATGAGGCCCATTTCCACCTCGGTGGGTGGCTACGTCAACAAGCAAAATTGTTGCCTCTGGGGCTCGGAAATCCCAAGAGTTATTGCTGAGTAGCCTCTCCTTCCTCAAAGTGTGTCTGTTTTGTGCGGTTTATGGTCCGGCGGGGTCATTGGACCTTACTTTTTCGAAAATTAGGTTGGATCAACAGTTACGGTGAATGGATTGCGCTATCGAGATATGATTAATGATTTTTTTTTGGTCGGAGTTGAATGGTATTGATCTGGACAACGTTTACTTTCAACAAGACGGCGCTACGTGTCACACAAGCAACGAAACCATTGCTCTGTTACGGGAAAAGTTTCCGGACCGTGTTATCTCTCGAAGAGGTGATCACAATTGGCCACCGAGATCTTGTGATTTAACACCTTGCGACTTCTTCCATTGGGGTCACGTGGAAGATCAGGTCTACGCCAGCAGCCCAGCGTTGATTCAAGACCTCAAAGATAGAATTCGTGAGGCTATCGAGGACATAGGGCAGCCACTTTGCGATTTGGTTATGGAAAATTTCATGAAAAGGATATGGTCCTGTAAGCGTGGTCGTGGTCAGCAATTTGGCTGATGTTGTTTTTCATTATTAACGGCATACCTTCCTCTTTATTATGAAATAAACATCCGATCATTTATCTCAAAAAATGGCATTTTTCTTTGAATACCAAAATAACACCTCTTGTTGGAAAACTCTTTATATTAACTTTACGAGCTATACATTTTTGATATGATTTGGTCATTTTGTGTGGGTGGAACAAAAAGGGGCGTGGTGATAACGCCCACTATTCACAGGGCTATAGGTACTGTGTAACGTTTTGCAGTAATTTCGTGCATTGACACTCACGCTATAAGCTGTTAACTTTTGGAGCAAAAAGGATCATTTGTGTGGGAGGTGCCAAAAGGGGCGTGCCAATAACGTTCACTTTTCTCTGGACTATAGGTACTATAAAAGCATTACACTGTACAAAATTTCAAGTATTTTTATGCACTTGCATAGAAAGTTATAAGCTGTTAACTTTTGGTGCAAATTTTTCAATTTGTATGAAAGGTACCGAAAAGAGGGGGCCACTTCGCCCATTTTTCTCATGGTGATAGTGACTAATACTCTAATACTTTGTATGGAAATTCAGAAGATTCGAATTAGCAGTAGAAAAGTTATATGCGAATCAATATTTCACAAAATTGTAACCCTTTGTCAGGGAGGTACAAGAAGGTGTGGACCAATATGGCCCATCTTTGAACTTAGCCTGAGATAGAAAAACATATTACCACATACCAAATTTGAAGTCAATCGATCAATGCGCACCGGCCAGCAGACAGATGGAAATTTCTCAAATGACTTAAAGACATTGTTTTCTTCTTTGGGATGCTAGTTTTCATAAATTGGAACACACACATTTTTTTGCGTTTTTCCTTTCGTTTTTTTAAGATTATTTTTGTTTTTTGCCAGCAAAAAATTTTTTTTGGAAATTTTATAAATTGTTTTAATGAGAAAACTAAATTTTCAACATTTGTAGACCTCAGAAGTTACTTTAATTTAAAGTGTATCCATTTTTTTATCGAGCAGACATCATACATATGTTTAGGGTACACTCAAAAATATATAATATTTGACTCACACGAATATTATATGTTTGGAAGTACGTTTTTCTGAACAAAATAACGTTTTCATGCAAATTTTTTTTTGTTGAACTAATAATACAGAAAAAAGTTTAATTTGTATTTAAGTAAATTGGCAATGTACAGGGTTTTCCAACAGGGACGCTACAGAAGTAGACCGACAGGGACAGAAAACGACCCCATATTTTTTGCGGCTCTTTTTACATTTCTCTTCAGTAAGGTTTGCCATTTCGTGATGGAAAGATATACTAGCCAACAACGAGTCGAAATTATTAAAATTTACTACCGAAATTCTGAGTCAGTGGCCTCAATGTTAAGAGCGAGAAAAATCGAAAAATCATCTTCAGCGATGAAGCTCAGTTCTGGCTGAATGGCTTCGTCAACAAACAAAATATGCCTTATTGGTCAGACAGCAATCCACACGTACATGAGTCATCATTGCATGCCGAAAAAATTACGGTTTGGTGCGGTTTATGGGCCGGCGGCGTCATTGGGCCGTACTTCTTCCGTGATGATCAAGACCGGCACGTAACTGTGAATGGGAATCGCTACCGTTCAATGATAACCGAATATTTTTGGCCCCAATTGGATGATATGGTCTTGGAGGACATGTGGTTCCAACAGGACGGCACCACAAGCCACACAGCGAATTCCACAATCAATTTATTGGAAACCAAGTTTGGAGAACGAGTTATCTCACGAAATGGTCCAGTATATTGGCCGCCTCGGTCGTGGGATTTGACGCCGTTAGACTATTTCCTGTGGTCAAGTCTATGGTCTATGCCAACAAGCCAGCGACGATTGATGAACTTCGTACGAATATCGATCGTGAAATTGCAGTAGTATCGGCCGATTTATGCTTGAAAACCGTCGAAAATTGGGTTCAGCGTCAGGACTTCTGCAAGCGTGCCCGTGGTGGCCATGCAAAAGAAATCGAGTTCCATACATAATGGCATCGAACGTACTTTCACAGGAATAAAGAATTTCATTGATATCCAAAAGCGTTTTTGTTTTATTTAAAAAAAAAAATTGTAGCGCTCTTGTTGACGAACCCTTTATTAATGCTTTCATTTAAAGGCTAATTTCTTTTTTTTCAGAAGGTCCAAGTGCAACTTTTAAAAATTGTGTATATTTGTAAAATTTGATTGAAATTTAAATCGTATAATCTTGGCTAACGATAAGTAGCATTGATGGATTGCCAACAAGTGATGACATGGAATATTTATAAATTGAAAAATTTGAGCTGTAAAAAAGTGAATGTCATAAGCATCATTAACTTTTTTACAGCTCAAATTTTCATTTTTATAATATATTAGAACACGAAATCTATGAAAGATTAAAACTAAAATGCGAAAAAGTCAGCAAAGTTGTGGATGTCTTTTTTAAATAAAATATATTTGAAAAATTCTTAAACAATAACTTTGTGTGTAAATACATATTTTAGTTATTAATTTATGAATGTCAGTTCGTAAATATATTTTGTTCTAATGTATTAATATATGTATGTGTTCCAAACAGTGTTGCCAGAAATGACGATGATTTATCGTCATTTTGACGATTTTTAGAGCCAAAAAATAGGACATGACGATTTGACGATTTTTGCCCCGAAATGAAGATTTTTATAATATGAAACAAAGTTATGAAAATTTAAAAATGTTTTCTTATATTAAGGATTTTTATAATTCGAGAAATAACTTATACTCTCATTTATCTTTTTAAAAATAAAATTAGAAATGTAGGAGGTCTTTATTCCAACGAAAGGCTTTAGTTAAATCGCATGTTATCATTTTTGCCGTCCAATTGGTAAGATTTTTTTCTTTGGGTCCAAAAGTCAGGACTTATGAGTCCATTGTATGAGACTATGTCAAAATATAGACCAATGACGACTAATGCAGTCTAATCGGTTGTGGTTTCTCAGGCGTCAATAAGTCAAATCTACTGGAACCTTTGTATGTGGGCTACATAAATCCATGGATCTTCGCTGGACCCTATTGGTGTGAATGGTTCTATGCATTTTGTCAAATTTCGTCTCAATGCATGAAGTTTCTGGCTTATATGACGTAAATAAATAAAATCGAAAATCGATCCTAAGAAATAATGCTAAGAAACTGATGTGTTTAAAATATGTTTCCGTCAAATTTGATTACACTGTGCAACAAATGAACACCTTTTGAAAAATACTCGGACTTGACAGTATAGGTTCGATTCTACTATTAAAGGGTAGTGTAACCCTATACTCGGTTTGGCGAAATTGGTGACCAATTTTTTTTATGGGTCCCCAAAGTTTCTGAAAATCAGTGGGCCACTCGAAAAAGGTGTCATCAGCATTTGTCCAACAACTAATTTAGACTTGGTGATACCGCTTAACTATGTTTGGCAATAATGTAGCTAAGAATATGCTGAATAAAGAATCTTAACATTTTTCGCGAAAAAAATTATTTTTCGGGTATTTTTTTTTAAAAAGTAAAGGAAAAAAAATATTTTTTTTTACTTTTTTCAGCATAACTTCCGGGGACTCGTAATTTTTCACTAACAATGCTTGGCAAAATTGTAGCCAACGTAAATCTCAACAACTTTTCTGAACATATCAATACAATCTGAACGTGTCTAGGCACCCTAAAAAGCTCAAAAAACCACATTGTACCCCAAAAATATAAGTATTTCACTGTTATGTAACAAAAATATATTGTTTTTATATATGGTATGTTCAGCAACACTATAGAAAATATTAAGGCCAATATTTTTGTGGAACATTTTAACCCCCTCTACCTCTAGCTCCCCCACATAACTATAATTTTTGGCCCAATTTTAACAAAACGTAAAAAAACCCCCTTAAAATGGGGAGGGCGGGGATGAAATGTTCTACAAAAATGTAGGCCATACAATTTTACTATATGTGTCAGAACACACCAAAGCTCAAAACATAACACAAACACCCAAAAAAGGTCAAATTTCTGTTCGTGCAGCAATGTTGTCATACGATTTAGTGGTCGAAGCAATAACGATACCAATAAAGGGCGTATTTGACTGGAATTTGACCGTTTTTTTGGTTTTTGTGTTATGTTTCGGGCTTTGGTGTGTTCTGACACATATAGTAAAAATTTATGGCCAACATTTTTGTAGAACATTTCATCCCCGCCCTCCCCATTTTAAGGAGTGTTTTTTACGTTTTGTTAAAATGAGGCCAAAAAATACAGTTATGTGGGGGAGCTAGAGGGTTAATATGTTCCACAAAAATATTGGCCTTAATATTTTCTATAAAGTTACTGAACATATCCTATACCAAAAAAATTAATTTTTGTTACATAACAGTAAAATACTTACATTTTTGGGGTACAATAGGGGGTTTTGAGCTATTTAGGGTGCCTAGACATGTTCAGATTGTTTTGATATGTTAACAAAAGTTGTTCAGATTTACGTTGCCAAGTATTGTTAGTGAAAAATCACGAGTCCCCGGAAGTTATGCTGAAAAAAAATATTTTTTTTTTCACTTTTTCAAAAAAAAGTAACGGAAAAAATAGTTAAGCGGTATCACCAAGTCTGAAGCTGATGACACCTTTTTTGAGGGGCCCACTAATTTTCAGAAACTTTGGAGGCCCATAAAAAAAATTGGTCACCAATTTCCCCAAACCGAGTATGGGGTTATACTACCCTTTGCTAGTATAATCGAACCTATACTGTCAAGTCCGTGTATTTTTTTCACTGTTGCACAGTGTTATTATTGCTGTTCGAGAATGTGAGATTGGCTTACAACATTTTTGTACGCTTACTTTCAGGAACCGCGATCTCATTTCAGAGTACTAATAAATACATAGACGGGGGGAAAATCGTCATTTTTGATATGTTTCAATTGAAAGAAAATATACTTGGAAACGATTTTTTTAAATATTGTATATTTGTTAACAAATAAATTATATTTGAAAATCAAGAAATTTTGTTTGGAACGCATATGTTAATATATTAGAACATAATTTATTTGCAAACTGACTTTCACAAATAAAATATGTATTTACACACAAACAATGTTATTGTTTAAGAAGTTTTCCAAATATATTTTATTTAAAAAAGATTTTTAAAACTTTGCTGACTTATTCCAATTTTAGTTAGTTTTTCCCAGTTTTCGTGTTAAACTCTATAGCTAAAAATTTCTTTTAATTTATAAATATTCCAATTCATCACTTTTTGTCAATCTATTAATGCAATTTATTTATTTATTTATATGAATTACAATACAAAATAAATTTATATTCTAATTATAAGGTCCAGGGAAAAGCCGGGTTACGAAGACCATATGACTAAATGTTTGCAGCGACAGACCAGAGCCTCTGGTGGGAATCGAACCCACAACCCCCAAACTCATAGGCGAGTACGCTACCAACTCGCCTACTGGGGCGCTCCTAATGCAATTTATATTTACGAAATATTATACGATTTAAGTTTCAATTAAGTTTTACAAAAATATAAAATTTATAAAAAAATTGCTCTTTGAACATCTGAAAAACAGAAAACTTGTCTCTATATTAAGGCATTGATACATTGCCAAAATATTTAAAGACAAATTAATCTTTGTTTCAGAAAAACTAGTTCCAAATAAAAAAATATTAGAAAGTGAACATATTTTGGTTTTAAACAATATCCTCCCAAAACATATAATATTTGTGGGTGTCAAATATTATATATTTGGAGTGTACCCTAAACATATGTATACTTCAAGCCGAATATGTTTGGGACAATATACTACAGAAGCGATTTTTTTTCAGCGTGTAGCTGTCTCTGAAACATCCAATTCGCTCGAAAATAACTCAAAAGCTGTATGTAACTGTAGATTTTTGTGTTGACGATTTCTAAAATTTATTTTGACGGTTTATAGACGATTTCTAAAATTTATTTTGACGATTTGACGATTTGTATACCCCTATTTTGACGATTTTCGGTCAAATTCGTCTGGCAACACTACTAAACTAAATTTTTTGATTTTGAAATAACATTTTGTTTATTTCGCAAATACAAAATATTTTAAAATTTAGGATCTTTCAATTCAATCATATCAAAAATGGATATTATTCTCCGCGCAACTTCTCTAAGAAAATCGGAATTTTAAAAATATATTTACGATAACAATTTTCTTTTAAGATTTTTTTTTGTGTTTAGCATAGCATTATAAACCAGCAAATTTTATGCACAGCCCTTCGAAAACAATTTTGTTTTAAAATAAAAATTTTTTGTAACCAAATATATAATATTTAAAAATTTTCACACTAATAAAATGGTTCTTTTTTTCGAAATAAAGACCACAATGTTTGCAATATTGATATTTTTCTCTTAAATGAATCGTGTAAATCTGATTGGGCCGAAATCCGAATGTAATGTAACAAAAACATTTGCAATTTTGAGCAGTGCTTGGCTCCTTAACGAAATGAGCGATAAGCAGAGAAAACCGGCAAAGTATTTTTGGTAATAACACTTCCGGAATACATACATACATACATATAATATTATCCATTTAAACATAACTTGGAGCCACTGTATGTGTAGCCGTATAATTACATAGATTTGTGTCATAGATGTGCGTGCCACAGTGTCTCCGTATGTACGCAGAGGAGTATGTGTAAGCAATCATTAACTTCTTCTTCCTCCAAAACCCACTCACTGACACACAACGCACACATGCACTTACACAAATACAAAAAATTGGGCTGAGCATTGGAAAATTCTTCTTACAAGACAAGAAGAAACAAAAAAAAACACCGAAGAAAAAAGTCAACATGGGTCCCCTCCCCTTAGATTGTGTTTTTTTTGCCGCTTACGAAAGGTTCTGAGGGTCTTAATGTAGGCCATTTTCAATTTGATTGTCAAAAAATAGAGGCTTAGGTCGTTCCTCTTCAGCTAAAGCAAATGAAAAATTGTAAAAATTATTATTTTTAAAATAATTTTATAGATTTTTCGGAAGTTTAGCAAACAAAAGAAAATTTTTCCACAATTTTTTTTTTTTTAATTTTTTTAAAAAAATATTTTTAATTTTTTTCTTCTAAAGCATAAAGTTGTTGAAATTTGTAGCACTTCTTCTATTTTTTTTTTTGAATAGTTGTTTGATTCTCGTGTGTGTATTTTTCTGTATCTATAGCACCGAATATAACATTTTTTCACTTGGAAATTTTCTTCATTTTCTTCGGTTTTTCTCTACGGTTGAGAGTGGTGTGATGACGGCGGGTGAAAAGGGCCGTAGTGGGGGGTATTATGCGGGTATACCCCCATTTTTGTCTGTATGTATGAGCGAGTGTGGGACATTTTCCTACTGGCATTTTTCTCCCGTTGTACGATGTTTGAGATATATATATATATATATATATATGTATGTTGTATTATGTATATACCTTTCTTGTTTGTTGTAGTAGTTGTATTAGTTGTTGTTGTTTTTTTTGGTGTTTTGTTGTTGTTGTTGTATTAATATAATTATTTGGTGGGTTTAATAAGAATTACATTTATATATATATTTTTATATAGAATTTTGTTTGGTTTTAATATCGTGTTATATATATTTTTGTTAATTTAAATTAAGCACCAATTTTTTCTCTCTGTATGTATGTATGTGAAAATGCAATTTTTTTCTTCCTTGACTCTCGTTTACTCGTTTTCGTCAAACTATACAGCGATGAGACGTATACAGGATTTTTCTTCTTCGTTTCCGTTTGTGTAAATTTTCTTATTTTTTATGTTTTGCTCAGCTTTCTTTTGGTAAATTTATTTTAGAACTATTTAAACTTTTTTTTTGGTAATTTGTTGCTGTTGTTGCTTTTTTCTTTGCTTCTTCTCTATCTATACAACATGTACATATAGGCAGTTATAACTATGTATATCTAGCTAGATATAGATGTATGTATGTGTAGATAAATTTATTTTATATTTTTTTGTTGATAATTTTTCTATTTAGTTAAACTTCTTCTGCTCATTTAAATTTACGTTTTTTTTTAAATTTAATACACAACAATATAGAGAATACAAAAAATATAGAGTTGAATGAAAAACAGAACAGAAGTGTTGTTGTTGCTGTTGTAGTAGTGCTGTTATCAATCAACCCAATTGTGCGGCACTTTTATATTAGTTATTTTATTTTTTTTTATGGCCAAGTTTTGTCGGTTGTTTTAATATTTTGTAACACCGTTTTCCAACTAACTACCCTTAAGTACTGATTTGTTGGCTCAGCGGCGAACGCTTGTTATACCCAAAAAATTTCCTTCCATTTTCCCCAAATGTGGCAGTGGCGGTGGCGGTCTCACCGAGAGTGGTGAGTTTTACAACCGTTCAATTTGTAATCAATGAAATCAAACCTTTTTTCGTCGGTACGCTCACGGCGCAGGCGCTTTCTCATTTTTACTCCCGCTCTCAATGCCTTAACAGTTTGTGGAAGCATTATGAATATGTGTGTAAATGCCTGTGTGTGCGTGGGGGGGGGGGGGGGAGTACTACGAGTTGTCGCGCATTCAAGCATTCCATTACTATGCTCGTTCTCCATAACTATATGCTGGAAGCGGAAAGTAAACAGTCCTCGGTTATTTCAAGAAAGTGACAGTTGGAACATGAGCTGTCATCTGCCAAAGTGGCGAAATGTCAAATGAAAATACGTGACATATGGTTTCAGCGGGGAATTAGTAGTAGTTTTAGTAACTTTCATTTGGGGTACGCAATTTATCCCCCAAATATACAAAAAGGATTGCCAAATTAATAAATACACGCTGAAAAATAGCTTCTGTAGTATATTGTCCCACACATATGTATTCTAACGGGTGATCCAAGTAGAGATACTTTTTTCAATAGCCTTTTTTTTTTGACAGATCACGTGTGAGTCGTGTCATGCGGTCATGTTATTTTTCTTAAGTATTGTTTGGCATTTCATCATGGAAAGACTTACGCCTGAACAACGTTTACAAATCGTTCAACTTTATTACGAAAATTCACGTTCTGTGAGGAATGTGTTTCGTGCACTTCGCTCAACTTATGGTCAACATAATCGGCCTACTGAGCGTACTATTCGCAACACCATCACCCATCTTGAGACCCCGCATTCATTATTGGATAATATTCGACCGAATAGACCACGTCCAGCACGCAGTGAAGAAAATGTAGCGCCCGTAGCTGAGAGTGTACACGAAGACCGTGGAGAGTCGATTTGGCGCCGTTCGCAGCAACTCGGACTGACGTATGGAATGACTTGGCGCATTTTACGTCGACAGCTTGTGCAAGAACTGAAGCCGCCCGACCTTCCCAAGCGACATCACTTCGCTCTATGGGCTCTTGAAAAGTTCCAAGAAGATCCCATGTTTTCGAGCCAAATTTTGTTCAGCGATGAGGCCCATTTCTGGCTCAATGGGTATGTAAACAAGCAAAATTGCCGCATTTGGGACGAAGAGCAACCTGAAGAGATTCAAGAGCTGCCACTTCATTCAGAAAAAACAACGGTTTGGTGTTGTTTGTGGGCCGGTGGAATCAACGGTCCATATTTCTTCAAAAATGATGCCGGTTAGAACGTAACCGTCTATGGCGACCGTTATCGTGCCATGATAACCGACTATTTGGTTGCCTGAAATTGAAGCTCGTGATCTCGGCGACATTTGGTTTCAACAAGACGGCGCCACTTCCCACACATCGCATCAATCTATGGATTTATTGAGAGAACACTTCGGTGAGCAGATAATTTCACGTTATGGGCCGGTCGATTGGTCACCAAGATCGTGTGATATTACACCGTTAGACTTTTTCCTGTGGCGATATGTAAAGTCCAAAGTTTATGCGGACAGACCCGCTCGGAGCAAAACATCACGCGTGTCATTCGCCAGTTACCAGTCGAAATGCTCGAACGAGTCATCGAAAATTTGACTCAACGGATGGACCATCTGAAACGTAGCCGCGGCCAACATTTGATAGATATAATCTTTAAAAAATAAATGCCAAAGAATGTTCCTTCAAATGATAAACATTCCCCATTCAATTTGAATTTTCTGTGTTTTTTTCTTTAAAAAAGTAGGGGACCTCGAAATGGATCACGCTATACTTGAAACATACACATGTTTAGGTACGGTCCAAATATAACGCTTATTTTTTAAGTGCTTGAAATATTATTGGAATGAAATTTGTATACCAAAACTTTAGTGGAGGAGGATATATACACGAAATAAAATTCATTTTTTGATATGTTTGAATCAAAAGAGAATATATTTTGAACACAATATATATATACAATATATATTTGCAAACAAATTTTCTCAAATAAAATATGTGTTTATATACAAATAAAATAATTGTTTAAGAATTTCTCCAAATATTTATCCCCTCACCTTAGAGAGGAGGGTATATATTAGTGCGGGTGGTTTTAAAAGTCGACCATTGCTCAGTGAAAATCGTATTCTAGGGATCAAAATAAGAAACTTTGCCCGAGGAACCATACCTCTAAAACGAATTCTGATGTCCCCACTTTTGACCCGTAGGGAGAAATTTTGAAAAATGTATGACCGACCCCCACTAACATTGGAGGGCCGATCCACCCATGCCAGTGGCACACCCCCTGGAACTCACGTGGGGGTTCCCCATACAAACATTTCAAAAAAATCATAATTTTTGGCGCTTTACATGACAAAATCAGCGAAATGGGGGTTCCAGGGTGTGTGCCACTGGTCGGGCCTCCAAAGTTAGTGGGGGTCGGTCATACATTTGGACTCGATTGGAGCACTCTAAATGGGTCAAAGTGGGATTTTTCAAAATTTGCCGACCCAAATTCCGGGACATCAGAATTCGTTTTAGCGGTATGGTTCCTTCGGCAAAGTTTCTTATTTTGATCCCTAGAATACGATTTTCACTGAGCAATGGCAACTTTTTTTGCCTCCCCACAAATCGACCCGTCCTAGTATATATCATTTGCTACGAGCCAAAAGTGTAACACATCGAAGGTGTGACCTAAGACCCTAAGTATGTTCGGCGGATATCCGTTTTGGGTCATTTTAAGTCGAATGAAGAAGTATTAGATATAACGATATGTTCAGACAGTCTTATTGATGAGATCCATGAGTGGAGGGTTTCGGATGAACACTCCTATTCGGACCACCTTTATATAAGGTTTAAAATTGCACGGCCACCGCCAAACCCAATAAGTTTCCGTAATAAGGCTAAGACTGGACTGGACTAATTACGGAAATCTACTTAGAAATCGATTGGGGCAGCCTACACGCAATTATCTATGTGCAGAAGACATTGATATCAATGTGAAGAAGATTACCGTGGCTCTTGTAAAATCATTCGAAGATAGTTGCCCATTTGGAGAAAGGAAATCTGCCTATGAGAAACCCTGGATGGCAGGATAAATTCGCTCAATTGGCAAAGATGTCCGCAGACTTTACAACAGAGCTCGACGTAAAAAAACAATCAGTATATTAGGACGACTACCACAGAAGACTTAAAGAATACAATAAAATCATTAGATCGGCGAAACGTAACTCCTAAAGGCTTTTCTGTGAACTGGTAGACAGCGTTAACAGCATGTCTAAAATGAAAAAGTTCCTCTCAAAAACTCATGTCCAAACCGAAACACTGGTGGATGACACGGGTAAAAGGATCGGAACTACGAAGGCGGTTCGGAAACTTCTTAGCCTATCAATGAAAGAAAATAGTTAGTTTTTCAGAAATATTTTTATTTTTCAATATAATCTCCTGAAACTTCAATACACTTAGTCCAACGCTTATCTAGCAATTCTATCCCTTGATTAAAATAGTTTTCCTCAAGGTCTTCAAAATAGTGGTTTACAACTGTAATTGCATCTTCATTTGAGGTAAAACGCTTGCCAGCAAGAAATTTTTTTAGATTTGGGAACAGGTAAAAGTCACTGGAAGCTAAATCAGGAGAATAAGGTGGGTGGTCAAGCAACTCGTACTTTAATTCGTTGAATTTAGCCATTGTTAAAACACTCTTGTGCGCTGGTGCGTTGTCTTGATGAAAAATTATTTTTTTGTGTTGTAAGCCTGGACGTTTTTCTCGAATTTGTACATTTAATTGATCCAAAAGGTTGCAATAGTACTCTGTATTTATTGTTTTACCCTTTTGCAGATAGTCAATCAATAAAATACCTTTGAAGTCCCAAAAAACCGTTGCCATAACCTTACCAGCCGATTGAATTGTTTTTGCCTTCTTTGGGGCACTTCCTCCAGCTTCAGTCCATTGTTTGGATTGTTCTTTTGTCTCTGGAGTATAGTGGTGGATCCATGTCTCATCAACAGTTATGAAACGACGCTTAAAATCCATTTTATTTCGCTTAAAACGATCCAAACAAGCTTGAGAAATGTTCATTCTTATGCGTTTTTGGTCGATTGTTAACAAGTGCGGCACCCATCTTGCAGAAAGCTTTTTCATCTGTAGTTCTTTGTGCAAAATTAAATGGACTCGATCATTTGAGATGCCCATGATATTAGCTATTTCACGCACTTTTATTCGTCGATCATTTAATACCATATCATGCACTTTGGCTACAATTTCTGTTGTTGTTGCTGTTTTTGAACGTCAACTACGTGGTTCATCTTCAATGCTTGTACGACCACGTTTAAATTCAGCAACCCAATTTTTTACTGTTGCATATGAAGGAGCACTTTCACCTAACACATTCACCATATCATTATGAATTTCTTGTCCCGATAAACCTTTTTTATGTAAATATTTAATGACACCACTTATTTCTAATTTTTCCATTGCAAAAAAATCGCGGATGCGTCTTTTCTGAACACCTGTTTCTATATGAAGGAGTTGCCAGATCGAAACAAAATTTAACATGTGTTCATAGCAGAGATGGAAGTTTCCAAAACACTTAACTTTTTTCTGTTTATACCGCGCTTTTTGTGCTAGGCTAAGAAGTTTCCGAACCGCCCTCGTATAGTTGATACCGTAAGGCTCTTGATGAAATGGCGATGGTGTGGTTAAAGAAGCGATAAAAAGTTTCTCTCCCTTTAAGGCTGCGGGACCGGATGGAATATTTCCAGCACTTCTGCAGAAGTAGGTGGATCTGGTATCAACTCATCTGGCTGGAGTGTTCACTGCATGCCTAACCCATTCTTATACCCCAAAAAACTAGCCCAAGAATCTAGGGTGGTCTTCAGACCAAAGCCTGGCAAGCCGAGTTATACGACCCCAAAGGCTTTCCTGTTCAAAACAATGGAGCGAATAATTGATAACAAGGTCAAAAGAAAATAGCGGATGACAGGCTAAAATTCAAACAACACGCCTATGTCAAAGGAAGATCAGTGGAAACAGCTCTGCATGAGGTAGTGCACCACATAGAAGAGTCCTTCAGTAAAGAAATGTATACATTTGCTGTTTTCATAGACATTGAGGGCGCATTTAACAATGTACAGACCGATACACTTATCCAGTCCTTAGACGAGTTTCAGGTTGACCGGGCGCTGAAAAACTGGATCAACAATATGCTAAGGAATAGGAGGATTATTTGTGGGTCATATGACGTAAAAATTAGAGACAAGGTAAATCGTGGTATACCTCAGGGGGGCATTTTATCGCCTCTTCTATGGGTTACGACGATACACAGTCTCCTAAAAGCCCTCACCAATGAAGGACTTAAACCAGTCTGTTATGCAGACGACGTTGTAATACTTTTAAGGGGCTTTCATCCAAATCTATTATGCAGAAGAGCAGAAGAGGCACTTAACATAGCATATAACTGGGCACAACCAAGGGGATTAAATGTTAACCCAGACAAAACAGAAATATGTCTATTTACAAGGAAAACGAAGATCCCACGTTTTACCCGGCCTCGATTCCTGAATAAGACAATTGCTATAACCAAAAAAGTAAAATACTTGGGAGTAATCTTGGATCAGAAACTGTACTGGAAAGATCATCTTGAAGAAAGAGTTACAAAGATGTGGGTCGTTGTACAGAAGAGCTATAGGTTCAAAATGGGGACTACGTCCAAATATGACTCACTGGCTTTACATGAGCGTGATTAGCAATAATCACCTACGCCTCTGTAGTGTGGTGGACATCAATGGACAAGAAGTGCAAAGTAATACCTTTGTAAAAAATTCAACGTATGTGCTGTCTAGGCATGAGCGGGGCTTTTAGAACTGCACCAACAAAAGCGTTGGAGACTATACTGCACATCCAACCAATAGACATCCGTATAAAGTATGAGGCAGCCCTCATAGCAAGACGTCTACAAGTGATGGGTGAATGGATAAATCTAGACCACAAGTCGTACCATCAAAAGATTTTAGAATCTCTAGTTGGTCACATTCAAACGCCAGAAATCTCCGACCTCATTCCTGAAGTGCGGCTTACAGCTACCTGTGATACGTTTGTGCCAGACAGACGCTCCTGGGAAAATGGAATTTTGGCCCATGTGCCAGTGGGAACCAGCTGCTACACGGATGGGTCCAAGCGAGGAGGAAGAACGGGTCTGGGACTTTTTATTGATGAATCAGAATTCGAACTTCACTTCTGCCTCCCTGATCATAACACGGTATTTCAAGCAGAAATTCGAGCAATCACGGAGTGTGTGAACTGGCTCAGTAACTCCACAAAGACTAAATATGCCAACATCTTCACAGATAGCCAAATGGCGATTAAAGCAATAACATCGGAAAGGGTCAAATCAAGAACTTTGAACTATAAATGATTACTCGTATTTCCTGGGTACCAGGACACAACGGAGTGATTGGAAATGAAAGGGCAAACAGCTTGGCTTCAAAGGGCAGAGAACTTCGAGTAATAAACTTGGAAACCTTTCGAAGCCACGAAAAATGAGTTGAAGCACTGGGCAGTGATGGCTCACAAAACTGTGTGGAATAGCGCAACAGTAGGAGCAACTGCAAAGATACTGTGGGGTGACCCAAATGAAAAGAAAACAAGAAGTCTTCTGAAACTAAACAATATCGATATTAGTAAGATGATGAGTGTTCTTACGGGACACTCAAACTTACAAGCACGTCTTCATCGCATAGGACTTGCAGGAAACGACGAATGCAGGGCATGCAGGGAAAACATCGAAACGATGGAACATTTTCTGTGTCACTGCCCGGCTTTCACACATGCAAGATCCCAACATTTCGGGTCCGACATATTACCAGACCGGATTCATCTCAGAGAATATGACTGGAAGATACTGAGAAAATTCGTGTCTAGTACCGATTTTCTGTAATTCGCGAGGTATAAAGAATCATAAATAAGGAGCGCACAACAGGCCGAACCACTGGCTTAAGTGTATGTCCATGGACATGAGACGTTTAAACGTCTCCTCTCTTCAACCTAACCTAACCTAGATATAGTCCCTATTTATATGTTACACCCGACTTGACATGTAAGCGCTGTAAAAAATGTATTTTGTATCAGATCAGTACGAAATTTGGCAGAGAGAGTTCTCTTATTACATGAATGAACTTTGACGAATTCGGGGAAATTCAGTTCAGATTTAGATATAGCACCCATATATATGTATGTTTCACCCGATTTGACATGTAAGCGCTGTAGAAATCTTATTTTATATCCTACAGCAAAAAGAATAACATTTTCAAATCACTTAAATTTTGAATTTCGTAACCAAAATTTAAAAGGAATGTAATTTCGTTAATTAAGCCTCGTACAGCAAAAAGGATAACATTTTCGATTACCTAAAATTTTGAATTTCCTTAGCAAAACTTAAAAGGGCTGTAATTCCTTAATTAAGCCTCGTACAGCAAAAATGAATAACATTTTCAAATCACAACAAAATCGATTGGTATCCACTGTGCGTGTTTTTTTTTACCGAATATCATAAAATTAATTGACTCAAAATCAATATTAAAAACCTAATTATAAGTGAACATTCTTTTTATTTTATTTCAGGTTTTTGCTGATTCGACAAAGTGAGTAAACACTTTAATTTGTTAATTTTTCAATTTAATTCTTAATATATTTTTGGGAATGAAACGCCAAATAATCTGTTTTAATAAAAAATTCTGTTAATGTTATATTTATCCCCTCACCTTAGAGAGGAGTGTATATATCATTTGATACGAGCCAAAAGTGTAACACATCGAAGGAGTGACCTAAGACCCTAAGTATGTTCGGTGGATATCCGTTTTGGGTCATTTTAAGTCGAATGAGCAATGTCCGTCCGTCCGTCTGCTGATTGGTGCGCACGATAACTCTCGAAAGGAGTAACCGATTGACTTCAAATTTAGTATGTGGTAATATTATATTCTATCTCCGGCTAAGTTCGAAGATGGGCCATATTGGTCCACTCCTTCTAGTGCCTCCCTCACAAAGGGTTAACATTTAGTGAAATATTGATTATTTAATAACTTCTATACTACTTATTTAATTCTTCTGAAATTAAAAGCTTATAATTTTATTACCGGTGCATATAAAGACTTGAAATTGTACAAAGACTTGAAATGTACAGTGTAATTTACTAATAGTACCTAAAATACAGTGAAAAATGGGCATTATTGCCACGCTCCTTTTGTTGCCTCCCATACAAATGGTTCATTCTGTACCAAAACTTAACGACTTATATCTTTAATACCAGTGCATACAAATACTTGAAACTTTGTACAGTGTAATGGTTTCATAGTACCTAGAGTCCTGAGAAAAATGGGCATTATTGGCACGCCCCTTTTGGTACCTCCCAAACAAAATGGACCTTTTTGTACCAAAAGTTACCAGCTTTTAACTTTAATACCAGTATATTAGGGCGGGTCGATTTAAAAATCGCCCATTGCTCAGTGAAGATCGTATTCTAGGGATCAAAATAAGAAACTTTGCCGAAGGAACCATACCCGGAAAAAATCCCACTTTGACCCATTTAGAGTGCTCCAATCGAGTCCAAATGTATGACCGACCCCCACTCAGTGAAGTGCTCAGTGAAAATCGTATTCTAGGGATCAAAATAAGAAACTTTGCCGAAGGAACCATACCTCTAAAACGAATTCTGATGTCCCGGAAAAAATCCCACTTTGACCCATTTAGAGTGCTCCAATCGATTCCAAATGTATGGAACCCCCAGGGGGTTCCAGGGGGTGTGCCACTGGCATGGGTGGGTCGGGCCTCCAAAGTTAGTGGGGGTCGGTCATACATTTGGACTCGATTGGAGCACTCTAAATGGGTCAAAGTGGGATTTTTCAAAATTTGCCCCTACCCAAAAGTTCGACCCAAAATTCCGGGACATCAGAATTCGTTTTAGAGGTATGGTTCCTTCGGCAAAGTTTCTTATTTTGATCCCTAGAATACGATTTTCACTGAGCAATGGCGACTTTACATACATACGACGTACATACATACTTTATAGTTACTAAATGCAATTTAAATTGATAATAATTTAATTAAAACAAAAAAATAAATAAATTTACTATTTTTTTGCGACTCAAGGTGAGGGGATTCATAAGTCGGTTTACCCGACTGAACTTTCTTACTTGTTTTCTTAGTTTTATTTATTTAACTCAGTTGTAAATACTTAAGGAAAAACTTCCTACACTGAAAAAATTTGTCATAAAATTAAAGAAATGCTCCAAAGACGTCCTTAGTCTTCAAAATAAGTACATTTTGTAGTTAAAATTAAGAAAATTTACTTAAAATTAAGTAAATTGCTTAATATTATTGAAATTATCTATATTTTAAGTACAAAATGTACTTATTTTAAAAACTAATGACGTCTTTGGAGCATTTCTTTAATTTTATGACATTTTTTTTTTTCAGTGTACTCTAGAACAATCTTCAAGCTACGTATTTATCTATTTAAAAATAACGTAATAGGGTTTATTTAATATTGTATTTTCATATGTTATTGCTTTAGAAGAAAAATCCTAATTTTATCTATTAAACTTCTAAAACGTGAAATTGTAATATCGCGTCTTCGGCGAAACATACCCGCTGAAAAAATCGCTTCTGATGTGTATTGTCCTATACATATTCTGCTTCAAACGTACATATGTTTAGGGTAGAAGTCTGGAAGTATACTTATGTATATATATATGGAGAAATTCATATAGAGAACGGTTCTCAAGAGAGAACAGTTGCCGCCCATACGACTCCATTATTGACAACCAAATATCTGAAGAACTATTGCTCCGTTTTCTGAGGAACGAAGCTTCCGCTGACAGATTTGGGTCTTGTAGGGTTAAACATGACTGAAAAGTCCACTATGATAATTATTTTTATAATATGCAAATTTTATTCCCTTTTGCCCTGAGTTACGATTTGTTTTCCTCTCGTAAATTTGTCATTTTGTGCAATTTTAAATGAATTGCTATTTTATGGAATTTGTATTTGAACTAAACCAGCCATGTTAACAAGAATATTAATGTCACAGTCTTTATGCATATTATTTTTTTTCTTCAAAAAAATTATCATTCATAAAATATGTAAAGAAATGAAAAAAAAACCCTCAATTATTCAAGCAATTCATTATGCGACTATAGTACTTTGTCAGAACACAGAGTCAGAATCTGTATCAGATTTCACATTCATTGATGCCCATTAAATGTCGGCCACAAATCACAGAGCTAACACCTCGAGCTCTAGCTAAGCATTTGCATTTTGGCATAATTCATTTCGAAATGCCAATACCGCTTAAGACATTATTCAATTGCAATTAGATGGATGGATTATCAGTTCCATTAAAATCAGCTCATAGAGCAGTTGGACTGAATGTTCATTTATAATTTATAACTAACGAACGAGCGAACGAGCGAATCAGCGAACCAATCCCATTCACAAAATCGAGATTAGACAAAAAGGCATATTTACCTATGCAGTTTGAGTTATTTCAATTAAAATTTATTATTACACAAATGGTATATATTTATAAATTATTTACATTTTATATTACGTTTTAATGCTGTTGTGTTTTTTGTTTTATTATTTTACATTGTGTTACTATTTACTTATACTACAATTCTCTCTCTCCTCTCTTCTCTTCCGATGTGTCTTCGTAACGAAACTAATTTAAACTATGAAAAAAAAAATAGATAAATAAGTTAAGAATTCTGTTTGTTTTTTTTTTACTTTCGTATCTTCATTTTCATTCATTAAAACTAGACGGAGAGGCGGCTGCCCTCCTCCCCTGCCCTTCATGGTGTCTGAGTTGCAGGTGTACCTCTTGGAAGCATTGTTCTCCATATCTTCTCCGTTTTATTTTTATACAGTTATGCCCCAAGGCTAAATCTTTCGAAATGGGTTGTCTTATTTACACGTAAACTCCTCGTAGTTCTCCTCGCAGACCTCACACTGGACCTGACAGCACCATTTGAACTGACAGCGACACTGAGTGGTGCGTCGGATCTGTTGGGTATTGTAGCCACGCTCACAGCAGAGCAAATCACAGCTTTGGGAACCGTGCAAGGTGCGATTGCAAACGCGACCCTGGGTACCGAGGACGCCCTCCTGCGCATTACGTTCGCAGTAGTTGGGCGAAGTTTGTAAATACACCAAATCCATGCGTTTCGGATAGTTCATCACCTTGCCGGCACGATTTTTTCTATACGCCAAACAAATAATATAATTAGTAAAACACTCCCTCTCTCTCCACGAGCAGAATCAGCAATCAGGCAACACTTACTTGCTTAAAACTAGTTTCAGTCCATTTTTGCCTTTGGCGGCTTGAACAATTTTGGCTTTATTGTATTTCTTCATTAGAACATCGCCCACCACCCGAAATGAGGGTAAACTCTTCCAACAGGTCTTCATGACACAAGACCCACTGACCCCATGACATTTGCAGTCTGTTTTCAGCAGGTTTTTCACCAGCTATAATAAAATAAAACATTAACATCAGTAGTCTTCATTTGGAAGTGACGTTTCTTAACATTTCTTACCCTTCTTCCAGCTCTGTTGTTGTGCAAGTTCATAAGACTTCGAGCGTCTCCCTCAATTTCTCTAGCATCTAAAAATTTGCGGGCGAATTTCATGCCAAATTCAATGTCCGCCGAACAACCTCCCCACTTCCATGGCTGCTGACCACTGCCCAGGCCATTTTCAAAATCTGACTGTGTCCCTCGACGCGACGCGGTAGGTTTGTGCCGCACATCACAGCCACACAAAGTGATATTTCCACGAGCACAGGCGGCCGTCACAGCATGAGCCGCTCCGGCACTAGCTATGGCATAAGTAAAAGCAGCCTCACGAGATCCTAAAAAGAAAAAAAAAATATTGTTGTAATGAAAAAATGACTTAAGAAAAATATTTTCTTTAGAAAATCATTGCTCAGCCGCCGATGAAAAAAGTCTACTAAAGGCTCTTTGGATTTTAGAAGAGAAAGGCGCTTCTATAAGGTCTTCATAAGGATACAAGTTTCTTAAAAAATGTTTACAGTAAAGGTCACTTTAAAAGTCTTTATAAAGGTTAAAATCTTCTGAAGGACAATACCTTCGTTAATGCCTTCTATAGGAAAATAACTACCTTAAGATATTCTTTTGGAACATAGCTTCCTTAAGATCTTCTTTGGTAACTTCATTAAAGTCTTCTAAGATCTTCTTTAGGAAGGTCTTCAATATGAGAAGACTTTCGTTAAGACCATCAGTAGCAGAAGAACTTCTCTAAGGTATTCTATAGCAGGTGATCTTCGTTAAGTCCCTATAGAACAGAATACTTTAATTAAGGTCCTCTATAACAGGTAATCTAAGTTGAAGATCTTCTACATCAGATAAATTAATTTAAGGTCATCTATAGTAGATGAAAAGATCTTCTTAAAAGTTTTCTAAAATATAATATCTTCCTTCGACTGTAGCAGAAGAGCTCCTTCTCGACGAGAATACCATTTTTATGGTCATCTTAAAGCGTAAATCTTTCTTAAAAAGAAGAGTCTCTCAAAATACTTCTAAAATATAAGAGATTCTACATGACCTTCTACTGCAAAAGACTTTCATAAAAGCAATATAAGCATTATTTAAGGTCTTTGGTATAAGAACTTTTTTGTTATATTCGACTGCCGCAGAAGACTTTCTTCAGGACTTGCTGTAGGAAAATACCCTTCTTAAGGCTTGCTGTAGCAGCAGGCCTCGTGTAGCAGAAGACCTTCTTTAAGTCCCTCTATTGTTGACGACTTTAATAAAGGTCTTCTGTAGCAGATGGCTTTCTTTGAGACCCTCTATAGCAGATTACTTTTATTAGGATCATCTATATCAGCTGAAAAGCTCTTCTTAATAGGCTTGGAAATAGAACACCTTCCTCCGACTGTAGCGAAGAGCTTCTCTAAGGCCTTCTGTAGCAAAATATCTCCATTAATGCTACCCTCTTTAAAGATTTCTGTATGAAATTAGCTTCGTTAAAACCCCACTGTATGAGGAGTATGCTTTAACGTCTGTTGTAGGAGAAGAACGCCTTTAAGACTTACTATGGCAGTAGATCTTCTTTTGGCTTATAACGAGTGATTTTTTAAGAAATTTCGGGGTTGATTTAAAAAAACACGTACAATTTAGAAAAATGTATGTCTACAAATCAATGTTTAAAGATGATTTCATGATTGTGGCCGCAGCTGCGCCTCAAATAGTTCATACACTGGGTCCAATTCTGGAATACTCTCTCCAACATATTGCCCGGTATCTCACGAAAAAATTCTTCAATATTGTCTTCCAGAGCGTCAAACGTTGGGGGCGTGTCCTTATAGACATGAGCCTTAACATAGCCCCACAAAAAATATTCTAAAGGCGTTAAATCGCACGATCTAGTCGACCAATTGGCCGACACCAAACTTAAGTCGATTCATGATTAAATTATAGCCCAAACCGAACACGAAAACAGCTGAGCTGCCAAAAAGACAGTTGTCAAAAAATCACCCATTATCTTGTTTAAGGCTTACGGATACATCAGGCTCTACAGAACTTCTACTGTTGTATAAAATGTCTATTCTATAGCAAAATGCTTTATTTAAGCTTTATCAATTCCATCTATAACACATATGGAAACCTTCTCAAAAGGTTTTTACTAATACAATTCT
Organism: Eudasyphora cyanicolor; assembly: GCA_963930755.1. Lineage (NCBI taxonomy): Eukaryota > Metazoa > Arthropoda > Insecta > Diptera > Muscidae > Eudasyphora > Eudasyphora cyanicolor. The sequence goes on from OZ005738.1 coordinate 174,125,905, forward strand.
TAAAGTCTTCTATACAAAAGGAACTACGTTAAACTCTATTGCAGCAGGATAGATACGAGATTTGTGGCAGAAGACCTCATTTAAGAATTACTATTGCGTTATTTAGGGCTTACGGTATCAGTATACCTTCTTTAAGACCTGCTTAAGCATGATGTATTATTTAAGGTTTGCTATAGCAGATGGCCATGTCGTCTATAATAGACGAAAATATATTCTTAAAAGATTTCTATGCTACAGCAAAATACTTTCTAAAATAGAAATATTTCTTCCGAATGTATCAAAAGAGCCTCTTTACAGATCTTAGTCATGTCGAAAAGATACCTTAACGCATTTTCTACCAAAATACCTTCTATCTGGCTTACTATAGCAGTGGACTTTTTTAATGACTACAGTGGCAGAAGAACTCACTTAAAACTTACTATAGCCTTATTTAGAGCTTACTTGAGCAGTATACCTTCTTTAAGACCCAGTAGGTGATTTTATTTAGGCTCCTCTATATCAGATTAGTTTATTTGATGTCCTCTATAATAGACCAGAAAATCTTCTTAAAAGACTTTTAAATGATAATACTTTTTTAAGGGTTTCGGTAGAAGTAGACCTCCATTAAAGCCTTCTATAGCAGTGAGTATTTGGATTTAGGTGGATTCCTGCCGTTAAGGCTTAACTCCACCGTGCTCTAAACACTCGGGTGAATACATGCGTCGACCAACGCCCCCACGCACATTGTGCATGAGTACCAATCAATTCCGTGTATTCTGGCCACTTCTTCCCTCCTCCTTGGTTAGGAGCGGAGCCCATCTAAAACTCCTGCCATTCTAGGGTCATGGCGCCCGGTTGGTTTGCAACTCCACATCCGAGACCATTCTCTCCCAGCGATTTTGGTTTAAACCACAGCCACCACGTTGCACCCAACAGGGTCCTCACCAATAGTCAGGCCGGTACCTGCGTACCGAGGGCTTTCCTGACTCCCGTGGTGCCAGATTAAGTGATCTGGTCAGACTGCGTAGCCGAAGATACTACCAGTTAGACTCCAGAAAATCTAGGACTGGTGACCAGTCTAGGATCACAGTCCAGTCCCCATCCTGAGAATAGATGGGAACTATAGGAGTCGTAGATCCTCAGCCTTCTATAGCAGATAAGGAGACCTTCTAAAATGATTTGAAAAATATATTACCTTCTTTAAGGTAATTTATGGTAAAAAACCTTCAAAAATATATTTCGCCGACTGTATCAAATTTATCGTATCGATTTTTCATTAAGACATTCAATAGCAGAGATCTTCTCGAAAAATTTAAAAAATAGAATACCTTCATTAAGCTTTTCTTTAGCCAAGTTTTTATTCCATGGAAGGTCAGAAGACCTTCTCCTATAGATGGTCTTAATGAAGATCTTTCTTTATGGAAGATATTATATCAGGAAAGGCGTTCTGTAACAACAGATCTTAAGAAGGGGGGTTGCCAAAGAATGCTTAAGTGAAGAATTCTGCAAAAGGAGACCTTAGGAATGGGATCTACCATAAAAGGCCTTAGATGGTGTAAGCAGTTCTCCAATAGAATATCTTAATAAAAAAAATTATTAAACCATAAAAGGTTTGCAGGCCATCTTCTGTAAATGGCCATAGATGACTCTATGTAAGGAGTTCTACCATAAAATATTATCATTTGTAAGGCCATTGACCCATATTTTGCTAGAAGTTCTTCTCCTATAGATAACATTATCGAAGGTATTTCTTTACAGAAGTTACCAACATTTGGTTTTCTAACACGCAAGATATCTAGAAAGACGTTCTGCAAGAATAGAACTTCGGAAGGAGAATTGTCGGAGAAGACTTAAGTGAATGAATGGTTCTGCAATGGGATACCTTAGAAAGGGGGTCTACGTCAGAAGACCTTTGATGAGGTCTGTGGAAGATCTATCTTTAGAATATCTTATTTTAACTCTTTCTTAATTCGTGGAAGCCCCTTGGGAAGTTTTTAACCAATGGTTGGTTTTCTTCTATAGATTAGGAAGGGGTTTTGCAACAACGGACTTAAGAGAAAGATTCGACAACAGAATATCTTAGGAAGGACCGGATTAGATCTCTGTAGAAGACTTTTCGCAGGAAGATCTTAATGAAAGTATTTTGACAAATATGATTCGATGGCTCTACAGATGGACTTCTCCTCTAGCAAAACGTAAGCAAAGTTTTCTCATTTAGAATACCATAGGGAAGATCCATTGAAGGTCTTCTATTACGAAAGAGCTTAGCGACCTTCTGTTGTAGACTATAACAAGTTTTGACTCCCCCCACAGCAAACTTCAGGGAAGGGGGTTTTACCACAAAGAACCTTAGAGTGGGGGATCGACCACAGAAGAACTTGGGAAAGGTCTGTTGGCAACTTCCAGGTTGGTTTTCTCTTATAATAGACCATAGGGAAGGTATTATCCTATAAAAGGAGTGATATTGGGAAAGGTCTGTAGAAGGTTTTTCGGATATATTTCACCAATAAAAATCTTTATAATTTTTTTTTTCAAAAGATGACTCCAGGAAAGTTTTTACCTTATGTAGAGTCTTCTCCCGTAGAATACCACAAGGAAGATATTAATCCGTCTAAATTATAACGTATTTTTCTACAGATTATCTTAACGAAGGTCTTCTGTTATAGAGGATAATAAGTTTGGTTTTAACACAGAGGACCTTAGAGTATGGGATCTACCGCAGAAAACCTTAGTGTTAGTCTGTTGGAATCTTTGAGGCAGGTATTCTCTTATAAAAACCACAGACAAAGTCTTGTCCTTAAGAAGACCGCAAGTAAATTTTGTTCATCTTTAAAATATTTTAAATGTTTACTTGCTGAGCACAAGATTCTTCTCTACATTTTATATCTCTGTAATTTTTTTTTTGAAAAACTATATATATTTAAAATGTATTTCATTACTCACCAACAAACATAACATGTCCAAAGACATCTTTCTTCCACACCTCCGAACAATTCCATCGATGGCCTCTGAATTGATACTGACATTCATGGGCTCCCAATTGATGACCCTCGCCCAACGCAATGAAAGCATCTGGTGATTCAGTGCATAGCTGTCTCTGTTGGGGCGTTAAGCCGGGTATGCGAGCACATAAAAGTGATGATGTAAAACTGGATACTAATCTGACAAATAATTAATCGAAATCGAAAGCAATTTGTTAATAACAATCACAATGATAATAATATTATACTATACTATAGAGAGGAACTATACAATTATAGTTGAGACTTCAAAACAACAAAATAGGCGAATGACAAATCTTCAATTGTGTGTTGGGGATGTGTGAATTGATGGCCCATTGGAACATCGAAACAATCCCAATTCCATGGATGGCATCATGGCTATGGACTGGGTGAATATCAAAGCTGCATTGTATTCCAATACAATTCATTCAAACGTTATTCGCTCATTCATTTGGTGATAAATATGCCTTCAAATAATTAAAACCCACACATTGAGCCGCCGTCATATAATTTAACAATACGAATGTCGTATATTTAACGTTATTACTACCATCGGCCACATAGACTCAAACTTACTATAGTTTTTCCCCAAACAATAATATACTAGTTTAACAATGGCTGGCACAGTGTTCAGAAATGGAAAAAAGTTAAATACTACGTAAATTCTAGCTTCGTATACTCTAGGAGAATACCTAAAAGAAAGGTTTCTCCCACAGTGAAGATTGAATACCAAAAGAAAATTATTCTCCTCTGGAAGATCTTAGTGAAGGAACTCTCCCTTCGTATCTTAAGAAGACGTACGAAAAGTATTCTCGAATAGAAGAATTTAAGGAATGGCCTCTTCCATATTACTCTATGGATGATAGAAAACTTCAAACAAGGGATTTTTCTCTAAATGATGATAGGAATGATAATTTCCCATAGAATATTATAAGGTCTTCTGTAAGAGAGAGGGAGGTCATCTACCACAGTGATCCTTATAGAAGGTATTTTACAATATAATACTCAGGATATAGAAGGGAAGGTCTTCTACCACAGGGATGGTATTTTACCATAGAATTCTCAAGGGTCAGCCTTCTTGAGTATAAGACCTTGAGGAAGGTATTCTGTTATAGATACATGTTATTCCGTGAAAGATATTCTCCTTTATAATAACTTTAAAAACGTCATTCTGTCTGGGTTATCTTTAAAAGGTTTTTCTTCTCTATGAGATCTTTAAGGATTTTCTCTTCTGGAAGACCTTTAAAAAGTTGCTTGTCTAGAAGACCTTTAAAAATAACGTCTTTGCCACATAAGATTGCGAGAACGGTTCTGCAAAGGAAAACTTTAGGAAGGGGATCTACCACAGAATACCTTAGAGTTGGTCCTTTAGGTATAATTTCTCCAATAGAAAATCTCATTCAAAATCTTTCTTAATCCGTGTACGGTTAGAATTTTTACTCCTATAGATGGTATTAGATGACTCTATGGAAAGAATTTTCCTATAGATAATGACATATAATAGTCTCCTTTGGAAGGCCAATTTTTAACCCATAGAAGGTCAGAAGTCCTTCTCCTGCATATGGTCTTAATGAAGATATTCCTATATAGAGGATATTATATTTTGGTTCTCTACGCTCATGACCTCAGGAAAGGCGTTCAGCAACAGCGACCTTAGGAAGGGAGTTTGCCAAAGAAGGTTTAAGTGAAGGGTTCTACAAAAGGAGACATTGGGAATAGGATCTACCATAGATCTTAGATGATGTAAGCAGTTCTTCAAAAGAAAAGCTTAGTAAACAAATTTGTTAACCATTGATGGTTTGCAGGCCTTCTTCTATCGATGGTCGTAGATGACTCTATGTAAGGACTTGTTCCATAGTATAAAATATTATCCTTTGTACGACCATTGGGGAAATTGTAACCCATAGAACGTTAGAAGGTTACATTATGGAATGTATTTCTTAATAGAAGGGGATATACGTCAAAAAACCTTAGATGAGATCTGTGGAAGATCTTTCGATAGAATTTCTCCAATAGAATATCCTAATAAAACTCCTTCTTAATCCGTAGAAGGGCATCTCCTATAAATGACTCTAGAGGATTTAATGTAAGAACTTTTCTCGTAGAAAATTGCTTAAAGTATTCTTCTTTGGAAGGTCATTGGGATGGTTTTAGTCCATAGTAGGCTAGGTCTTGTTCTATACATAGATGGCCTTAACAAAGGTCTTCCTTTATAGAAGATATTATATACAGTCTCCTCTGGGCGACCATTGGTATTCTGTTACATATACTTGTTCTTCCTTGAAAGGTCCCAGAGAAAGTCTTCCCACTACAAGACGTTTAAAAGAATTATATATCCTCTTGTTGGCCTTTTACAGGGTCTGCTCATTGAGAAGACATTTCAAAGAGTCTTCTCTTCAGTAAAACCTTTAAAACGGCCCTCTCCTCTAGAACACCTTTTAAAGGTTTTATAGTCCAAAATGCATTTAAAAGGGTCTTCTCCTCTAGACAGCCTTCAATGGGGAATACTCGACAAGAAGAAAATACGAATTAAAACCTTAGGGAGGGTTTTCTACAACAGACCTCTTTAGGTTGGTTCTTCGAAAACCTAAGGGAATGTCTTCCATAACATTAGAATTTGTGGTTTGTTTTTGCAGCTGAGACCATTAGGGAAGGTCTTCTGCCACAGAATCCCATTAGGGCGGCCTTATTCAGTGTAAGACCCTGAGGGAGACATTCTCCTTTAGAAGGCCTTTGAGGTTGTGTTATTCTGTAGAAATCGCTTAAAACTTATTTTTCTCTAAAATACTTTCAAGACGGTATCTGAGAGAGCCTAACAAATATCTTATTACATGAAAACTTCTGAAATAGGCTAACAAATATTTTTCCATATGAAGACGTACGAGAAGGTATTCTCTTTTACAAAACCTTAAAGAAAGTAGGCTCCTATGTATATCTTCTGCGTATATCATGATGGACCTTAGCTACAGTCTTTTCTTATACTGGATCTTGGCAATGATCTTCTTTATAATACACCTTGACATAGATTTTCTCTCATAGTAGACCTTGGCGAAGATCTTCTCCTATATACAATAGCCCTACATCTTCTACAAAGAAGACCTTGGACTCCCTATAAAAGAAGATCTTATGGAAGATCTATTTGAAACCATAAGAATGGTTTGTTTTGTGATTGTGATTTGTTTCCACATTTGCAGCTGTGTATGTATTTTATTGACGGAATATTTGCCAACGAATAAATAATAATCATGGCCGGAGTTGCTACCAAGGGTTTGTCACTAGTAAACTAGTAAACTCGCACAGGCTCGTCCACAAATGGACGTCTTCTTGAAATACGCCAAAGTTGAGTTGACCCCACCAACTCCGTGTGACATTCCTGCCATCCGTCAGGGTATTGGCCGCTTGGTGACTGGTGCCCGCACCGGTGCCTACAAGAACTTGACCGTTCGTGAGGCTTGGCTCAACACTTTGGTCACCGCTGAGGTGTTCTTCTGGTTCTATGTCGGTGAATGTATTGGCAAACGTCACATTGTTGGTTATGATGTCTAAGACTCGAATATAGTTGATATCGATGAAATACAGGTAATTTTTTTCTCGGTTTCTGTGCTAAGATAACTAAAAAACATACTTATGTAGATGGCCTTAACAAAGGTCTTCCTTTATAGAAGATATTATATACAGTCTCCTCTGGACGACCATTGGTATTCTGTTACATATACTTGTTCTTCCTTGAAAGGTCCCAGAGAAAGTCTTCCCACTACAAGACGTTTAAAAGAATTATATATCCTCTTGTTGGCCTTTTACAGGGTCTGCTCATTGAGAAGACATTTGAAAGCGTCTTCTCATCAGTAAAACCTTTAAAATGGCCCTCTCCTCTATAACACCTTTTAAAGGTTTTATAGTCCAAAATGCATCTAAAAGGGTCTTCTCCTCTAGACAACCTTCAATGGCGTATACTTCACAAGAAGAACATACGAATTAAAACCTTAGGGAGGGGTTTCTACAACACACCACTTTAGGTTAGTTCTTCGAAAACCTAAGGGAATGTCTTCCATAACATTAGAATTTGTGGTTTGTTTTTACAGCTGAGAACATCAGGGAAGGTCTTCTGCCACAGAATCCCATTAGGGCGGCCTTATTCAGTATAAGACCCTGAGGGAGACATTCTCCTTTAGAAGGCCTTTGAGGTTGTGTTATTCTGTAGAAATCGCTTAAAACTTATTTTTCTCTAAAATACTTTCAAGACGGCATCTGAGAGACCCTAACAAATATCTTATCACATGAAGACTTCTGAAATAGGCTAACAAATATTTTTCCATATGAAGACGTACGAGAAGGTATTCTCTTTTAGAAACCCTTAAAGAAAGTATGCTCCTATTTATATCTTCTGCGCTAGAAGACTAAAGTATTTCTTATATGATAATGGACCTTAGCGACAATCTTTCTTTTTCTGGACATTGGCAATGATCTTCTTTATAATTCACCTTGACATAGATTTTCTCTCATAGTAGACCTTGGCAAAGATCTTCTCCTATATACATATAGCCCTACATCTTCTACAAAGAAGTCCTTAGACTCTCTATAATAGAAGATTATGGATGTTCTATTGGATACCATATGGAAGGTCTACCTTCAGGTCTTAAGGTTTTTACTTATAGAAAAACACGGAAAAATTTTCGTTGTAAAATTAATCAGAGAAAAATTCTTTAGAGAATATCATCTCAGGGAAGGCTTAAATAGGTCTTAGAAAATGTCATCTGCTATACAGGGTGGCTGATATGTATTGCAACCAACTTCAGGTTGCTATCATTTCTAAACCGCTAGTCTGATAGCTAACAGATTTATTTCAGTGACAGTTAATTTTATTGTTTACAAGCTTACAAAAGCATTTTGATCTATTGCATTCAGAAAAAAGTTATTCGTGATGGAATTCAAGTGTGATTGATTTATATTTGGGCGGAAAAACACAAGTGGCTATCGATAGAGCCCTCCAGCATTTAAATGTGAATAAATCTTTTGTTTCTCGTACCATTGCTCGTTACCGTGATACTGGCAGTGTTGCATCGCGTCCAAAAAGTGGACGAAAAAACGGTAACAACACAAGAAATGATCCGAAAAGTGAAGGCCAGATTTGATCGAAATCCACGCCGCAGTGGTAGAAAAATTGCTCGTGAGCTGAACATATCGCGAGAACGGATACAACACATATTAAAAAATGAGCTTGGACTAAAGCCATTGAAGTTCCAAAAAGTGCAAGAGCTCACCGATGCACAAAAAAGAGTTAGACTAGAAAGAGCCAAGGAGTTGCTTCGCTTGCACGAAAGTGGCCGGTTACCGAATTTGGTTTTCTCCGATGAGAAGCCATTCTAAATTGAGCAGTTTGTGAACAAACAAAATGATCGGGTTTACTTGCCAAAGAGGTCAGCTGAAAATTTACACCTTCGATTGGCCACCAGAACTCAAGCGCCGTCGATGGTAATGGTGTGGGCTCTCCGCTCGTATTCATCGACCAAATAAATGCCGAATATTATCGGGAAAATGTCCTAAAGACAGTATTGAGGCCAGACAAACATGTCCAGACCATGGACATTCCAACAGGACTCAGCACCATCGCATTCAGCACGCGTTAACCAAGAATGTCTTAAAAATTAGGTTCCTCGCTTCATTTCTACCGCACAATGGCCACCATGATCTCCGGATCTCAATCTTTTGGACTTTTGCGCCTGGGGCATTTTAGAGATTAACAAATCTAAACTGTTTCTAAAATTTTATGTTATTTCCGACATTTTTTGTTTTGAACAATAAAATTTAAAAAAAAATTAAAAAATATAGCGCTTTACTTTGTTGCATTACATATCAGCCACTCTGTAGAAGACTATATTGAACATCTTCTTTTATATCAGCCATTAGGACACTCACTCATCTCTTATAGTAGATCTTAGCTATGATCTCTTATAGAAGATCTTGACAAAATATTCTCTTATAATAGACTTTGGTACTCTCTTATATCAGAACTTATCAAAGGTCTTCTCCTATATACATATAACCGTAGACATTCTATAAAGAAGTCTCAAAGCCCTTTTTAAACATAGTCCCTATTGAAGAAATATGGTGGTACTAGAATGTCTTCTGCGATAGAAAACTTCAATAATTGCTTATACCATAGAAGACTGTATGGAAGCTCCATCCTCCATAAAAAATCTTAAGGAAGGCATACTTTTTTCACAGATAGGCACATAAGAAATATGTGCCTATCTGTGAAATATTTATAAGAAGACTTTAATGAATGAATTTTTCTACTGTTGTTAGTTTATGACAACCTTCTGATATAGAAGACCATAAAGAAGGTATTCTGCTATTGAATATCCTACAGACTGTCTTCGGCTATTAAAGATTTTACAGAAGGGTTTCTGATAAAGAGAAGAAACCCTAAAAGAAGGTATTTTTATAGAGACAACTTATTTATACGGAAGATTTTAAGAAAAATCTTTAGATATTATGGAAAGTAGATATTTTAGAAAGTCATCTGGTATATATGACCATTTTGAATATCTTATTTTATAGAATGCTTTAGGACGACCGTTTCTTATAATAAATAGACCTTATCGACAATTTTTTCTTATCCTGGACCTTGACAAATATTTTTTTTTATAATAGACCTTCTTCTCTCTTGGTAAACCTTGGCAAAGGTCTTCTCTTGTATACGACTTTAGTTCTTCTATAATGAAGACCTTAGACTTCCTATAATAGAATACCTTGTAAAAGATCTATTAGATAACATAAGAAAAGTCTACCTTTAGAAGGTCTTAAGGATGGGTTTCACTTGTAGAAAAATTCGACGAAGATTTTTGTTATAGAATTAATTAGGGGAAAATTCTTTAGAGAATATTTTCTCAGTGAAGTCTTTTTAAAACAGATCTTAGGCTAAGTCATCTGTCACAGAAAAACGTGTTGAACATCTTCTTTTACATCAGTCATTAGGACACTCATATCTTATTGTGGATCTTAGCAAATATCCTCTCTTATAGTGGACCTTGACAAAAATCTTCTCTTATAATAGAATTTGTTATTTTCTTGTAGCAGAACTTGACGTACGTTTTCTCTTTTATGCAACCTCAGACATTCTATAAAGAAGATCTAACCCTTAGATCCGTTTTTAAGAGAAGACCCTATGGAAGAGAAGTATTTACTGCAAATAGGTCTGTAGAATACAATGTTGAATATCTTTTTTTATATCAGTCATTAGGTCGACCATCTCTTATATTGGACATTAGCTAAGATCTTTTTTATAGTGGACCTTTCAATGATCTTCTTTATAATATACCCTGACTTATATCTTCTCTCGTAGTAGACCTTGGCGAAGGTCTTCTCTCATATACGACCTTAGACCTTCAATAAAAAAGACTTTAGACCACCTATGTATAATAGAAGACGTTATGGAAGATCTATAGGATAGCATAAGAAAGAGGGGTGGTTTTCATTTATAGAAAAACGCGGGGAGGATTTTTGTTAAAGAAATAATTAGGGAAAGTATTTTCCAATATTATTTATTTAGAGAACGTTTTCTCAGGGAAGGCTTTTCTTAAAATAGGGATAATAAGGGAAAGTCATCTGCTATAGAAGACCATGTTGAATATCCTCTTCTATATCAGCCATTAGGGTGCAAATATCTTATATTGGACCTTAGCGTGGTCCTTTTTTTTATAGAGGACCTTGTCAATATCTTCTTTATAACAGACCTTGACATAGATCTTCTCTCATAGTTGACCTGGGCGAAGGTCTTCTCTGATATTCGGCCTTAGACCTTCTTTAAAGCAGACTTAGAACCTCTATGTATAATAGAAGAGCTTATAGAAGATCTATAGAATAGCATTGGAAAGATATACCTTTAGCAGACCCTAAGGGATTTTTATGATAGAAATAATCAGGGAAAGTATTTTGCTATAAAATTCGTTTTAAAAGCCCTTCTCGAGAAGACTTTTCTTCAAATGGGTCTTAGGGGAAGTCTTCTGCTATAGAATGCCATGGTGAATATCTTTTTTTATATCAGGCAATACGACGTTCATCTCTTAAAGTGGACCTTAGCAGATATCGTCTATTTTAGCGGACCCTGACAAAAATCTTCTCTTATAATAGACTTTGATATGGTTATTATCTTATAGCAGAACTTGGCGCAGGTCTTCTCTTATATAAGACCTTAGACCATCTACAAGAGAAGACCATATGGAAGATCTATGTATATGATACCCAAAGAAAGGTCTAACTTTAGGAGGCCCTAAGAAATCAGGGAATAATTTTTTGCTATAATTATATAGGGAACGTATTTTGCTATAAAATTCTTAAGAGAATTTCTTCTTTTATAGTAGATATCAGAAGAGAATCTTTGGAAAGGTCTCTTAAAAAAGAAAAGCATTAATGAAGGTATTCTATTAATGGAGACATTTTCTTGTGGAATATAAGTAGGTATTATTTTATAAATGACCGTAGTCTTCTGTTATAGAAGACCTTAGAGAAGGCCATTAAAAGATCTTAGGTCTTCTATACAAAGAATTCCTTAAGGAAGATCCTCATTTATAGAACAGCTTGAAGACCTTAATTCCTTTTCCAAATGTTTATTTTTTTAAAGACAATTTCAACAGTCTAAAACCACCGTGTTCGAAACCAATGCGCATGTGTAGCATATGGTGTGCGCGCAAGCGTTCTTCATTGCGCCCCCCGGTAATTGGGCTGGAGGTTGGTCGGTGCTAGTAATACGATTGAAAATCAGGCGGTGGTAAGTCATGAATGAATGAGTGAACGAACGAACGAGCAACTGACTGACTGGCGGCATTTGTCTGTTTTCTTCTATTCACAATAAAATTACAATGGAACACTACAACAAAATGGTTATTTTGTTAGCCGCCTTTTCACTCGTCATTCATATACGTTTCGGGTTTTTCTCGGCGGTGGTGGGGATGGCGCATTGCGTTCTTCAACACTGCTTGCGCAGGGCGATCTATAGTGTGTGGGGGACGACGATGGTGATGGCGATGACGACGACGTTTATAGTCTTTGAACCGTGGCGCGCGCGGTTAAGTCGCATAAGATTAATGCGTTAACATGACGATTTCATGCTGTGTCAAATTGCTACCAATCCAAGACAATGGCAAAACAATAGAATGCATTACAATAAGGCATTTCGATAATGCATTTCAATAACATATTAGGATGTACATACGTACACAAGGTATCCATATATCCACATTCATGGATATGAATATGGATGTGGATATAAATACAATGCCATATATCTTTCATTGTAGAATTGATCTGCTTAACTTGATCTTGTTCATTCTCTTTTTTTCTTCTTACAACGAATTAATCGTTGACATTTTGTATTTGTCTTGTAAGCTTATAATTAATTTAATCTTAATCCCCTTGTTAATAATCTTTTAAATAATCCTTTTATGTGTAAGACATTTGATCTTTACTTTGTAGTCGTCGTTTGTCATTTGTCGTTAGGCATGTCAATGTTTTTGATTTAAATCAGAATAGACATTAAATTCATTGCACTTCGATGGATTAACAACAAAATTTCTTCTCAATTATGTTAGTTGGGGGATACATGATATTTGAGCATTCATACTTACATGGGAATGTAGAAAGACTCAGGTGAGGATTTTTTAAGTACCATTTTAATAGGGGCCTTTTTGAAAAACAAACAATGGTTATAAAAGCAATGCTTTAAAATACCACCAATTGTCATATAGACCCAAATTTTATTATTTTACTGTAGTTTTTTCTTCAAACAATAACATCCATGTTTAACAATGGCTGTGTTCTGAAATGGAAAGAAACTGAAACCCCTGAATTTCAAAGTCGGGTTGCTCTCGGAGAAGATCTTAAGATAGGTCTTCCACCATACAGATGTTTAGATGACTTAAGGCCCAACTATAATATGCATAAGCTAGCTTAAGCAACTGTGCGAATGCATGAAATCGTATGTGCCAAACTATAATGTACTTAAGTGAACTTTTCGTTAAGTTCTCTCAGTTCCCATTTGCTTAAGCAGGGTGCGAAACTTAACGAACATTCCGTACGGAATTGCTTATGCATATTATAGTTGGGTCTTTAAGGATATATTATGTTTTTTCTTCTACAATATTATAGTGAAGAAGTTCTAACATAGAAGATCGTCATGGAGGTTTTCTCCAGTAGATAACCTTATAGAAAATTTAGTGCAATAAAATCTACGGAAGTTATTCTATCACTAACAATCTTTGGCAAGCTCTGCTACTTTAGAAGACCATAAAGAAGATCTTAACCTATGGAATGACTCAAAGCGACCAAGCGACGTTTTTCTCTTACAGAAGATATACAACTTAGAGGATCTTAGCGAGGTTATCACTACAGAAGACCTTAAAGAATGGGTCTGCATGATTCGACCTTAGGAAAGCGTTCTGCCACAGGCGTTTTTTTAGAATGTGTGTGTGTAGAAGACCTCATGGAAGTCTTCCTATTATAGAAGACGATTATAAAGGATTTATTTTATAGGAAACCTTGAGGGCGGTATTCTCCTTCTTTTGTATAAGAATGTCTTGATATTAACCAGGAAATGTATTGGCAATACCTTGAGTAATGTAATTGTAATAATTCTTTTAAAAATCTACGATTAGTTATACTTTAGAAGGATGTACCACATTTGGCCTTTTTATAGGAATTTATATAAATAGGAATTTCTTACCGGAACCTTTATGTCTTCTAGGTACCATATTTGGGATTTCTTTGAAACATTTTAGGTGTAAAGATTTGTGTACAGGGTTGCCCATATTCGACGGACCCATCTGGCAACGCCATAACTTTTGACAGAGATGTCAGATCGCTTAATGACATACCGCGTTTGAAGCGTCAGTCCAAGCAGATTTTTACCATGGAACAATACACGCCACGCGAGCGCTCTGAAATAGTTGAAATTTACATTCAACAGAAGAAGTCAATTGTGAAAACTCAACAATTATCAATTATCATGTAAGATGAAGCCCATTTCACATTGAATGGGACCGTAAATAAGCAAAATTGCCGTATTTACGCCACTGAAAATCCTCAGGAGATTCAAGAATTGCCTCTTCATGACGGAAAAGTCACAGTTTGGTGCGGCGTTAGTGCGAAAACGGTCATTGGGCCGTTTTTCTTCCAAAACGAAAATGGCCATGCTGTTACCATCAACCAGGAGCGTTATCGCGACATGATGACCAATTTTGTGATGCCAATTATTCGTCGAAAGCGTATGAGGCAGTTCTGGTTTCAACAAGACGGCGCTCCACCGCACACAAGTCGCATAACAATCGATTTTCTGAAGAATTTGTTTCCGGGCCGTTTGATGGTGATTTGGACTGGCCACCGCGTTCGCCCGATTTGACGCCGCCTGACTTCTTCTTATGGGGATATTTGAAGTCAAAGGTTTACGTTAACAAGCCAAGGACCGTAGAAGAGCTCAAGGACAACATTCGTGAAGAAATAGCCGCTATTCCGGCCGAAATGTTGGCGAAAACGATGGAAAATGCTGCAAAAAGGGCACAATACGCCATCAACGCCAGAGGCGGCCATTTGAGAGATATCATATTCAAAAATTGATGTAAACAAATCTACTTGGAACAAATTAAATGATTAAGATTGCCAACCGCCAAATTTTTATTTTTTTCTTTGATTTTTTTTAAAAAAACATGGGTCCGTCGAATATGGGCAACCCTGTACATTTTTTTATTTCAGTGCCATCATATTGGTGACACTGCCGCTACTTTCTCAGGAAAATACATCAATCGATCGAACATTGATTATCGTTTTAAACAAATGTACAAAATGGGACATTCCGCAAAATGCAATATATAATATTCATTAGTTTCTGCTAAAGTCTGACACATTTAGACTTATTTTCGAAAGTTTTTGGTTCATATTTGCGGTTTGTTTATCACATTTAAGACTCCGTTGGGAATAATATGAACCTTAAATCTTCTTTATAATAGACCTTTACATAGATCTTATCTCATAGTTGACCTCGACGAAGGTCTTCTCTGATATTCGGCCTTAGACCTTCTTTAAAGAAGACTTGGGCCCTCTAGAAGAGCTACTCGTAGAAGAGCTTATGGGAGATCTATAGGATAGCATTGGAAAGATATACCTTTAGCAGACCTTAAGGGTGGTTTTCACTTATAGAAAAACTCGGGGAAGATTTTTATTATAGAAATAATTAGGAAAACTATTTTGCTATAAAATTAGTTGGAAAAGACCTTCTCAGAAAAGGTTTTTCGTAAAATATATAATATAACAACTTTAACAAATTATTCAGTTTTATTATCAAAATAATCGTTCTCAATGCAACTTTTCGTGCGCTAAGTCAATTTTTTTTGAAATCCAAAGAAACACTTTCGTGTCGAGCTACGACTTGACAGCAATATTTTAGCTCTCGCTAAGAACAATCTTTTTGCCATTGACCGATTCCCGATCCAACGTACCGTTAAGGAGCTAGAGCAAAAATAAACTTTCCTTTCGCAATTGAAAATAATGCTGTCAATTTTTTTTTAAAACCAAAAAAAAAAAACACTTTCCAGCCGACCTACGACCTTGACACCAATGGGCAATATTTTAGCTCTCGTTAAGAGCTATCTTATTGCCATTGACCGTTTGTGGCTACGTGCCACACAGCAAATGAAACAATTGAATTGTTGCGAGAAAAGTTTGGAGATTCGATTATTTCAAGAAATTGTGATATTGAATGGCCTCAATGAAGTTGTGATTTAACACCATTAGACTATTTCTTGTGGGATTACTCGAAGTCATTGGTCTTTCGAAATAAACCAGACTCTCTTCAAGCTTTACAAGTCAATATTGAATGTGCCATTCATGACATACGACATGATTTAGTGGAAAAAGTGATCGAAAATTGGGTTCATCGAATTTGTTCCCGCAGAAGAAGTCGTGGAGGCCATTTGAATGACGTTTTATTTGGAACTTAATTGTATCGATTGTACTTCACATTATATAAAAAAACTTTTGCATTTCCTTAATAATAAGTGTGTTTTTTTTTTCAAAGAAATCATATTACTCTTATTGAAAAACCCTATACTTATACCATGGAGTAGGATTGTTGAAAATTCGCCATTAGTTCATATCTATGAGAGGGGCCGAAAGATAACTTATTCGGTACTTGTTGGTCCTTTTTATACCCTACACCACACTGTGGTACAGGGTATTATGACTTTGTGCATTTGTTTGTAACACCCAAAAGGAGAAGAGACAGACCCATTGTTTATTATACCGATCGACTTGTAATCACTTTCTGAGTCGATTTAGCTATGTCCGTCTGTCTGTCTGTCTGTCTGTAGATGTATTCTTGTAATCAAAGTACAGGTCGCAATTATGGCACATATCTTTCTTTAGGCCCAAGGACGATCCCTATTGAATTTGGTTAAAATCGGTTCAGATTTACATATAGCTCCCATATATACATATTAGGCCAGGTGGATTTGTGGGGAGGCAAAAAAAGTCGCCATTGCTCAGTGAAAGTCGTATTCTAGGGATCAAAATAAGAAACTTTGCCAAAGGAACCATACCTCTAAAACGAATTCTGATGTCCCGGAATTTGGGTCGAACTTTTGGGTAGGGGCAAATTTTGAAAAATCCCACTTTGACCCATTTAGATTGCTCCAATCGAGTCCAAATGTATGACCGACCCCCACTAACATTGGAGGCCCGACCCACCCATGCCAGTGGCACACCCCCTGGAACCCCCTGGGGGTTCCATACATTTGGACTCGATTGGAGCACTTTAAATGGGTCAAAGTGGGATTTTTTCCGGGACATCAGAATTCGTTTTAGAGGTATGGTTCCTTCGGCAAAGTATCTTATTTTGATCCCTAGAATACGATTTTCACTGAGCACTTCACTGAGTGGGGGTCGGTCATACATTTGGACTCGATTGGAGCACTCTAAATGGGTCAAAGTGGGATTTTTTCCGGGACATCAGAATTCGTTTTAGAGGTATGGTTCCTTCGGCAAAGTTTCTTATTTTGATCCCTAGAATACGATTTTCACTGAGCAATGGGCTATTTTTAAATTGACCCGCTCTAATACATATATACCTCCGATTTGGCATATATGCACTGTATTAGTAAAATTGTTGAACCGATTAGTACACAAATTGACAGAGAGTAGTATCGTGATAAACTTAGAGACAATACATAATTTGGGGGAAATCGGTTCAGATTTAGATATAGCCCCCATATATATGTTACACCCGATTTGAAATTCAAGCGCTGTAGCAACTGTATTTTATATCCGATCCAAGCGAAATTCGGCAGAACGAGGTTTCTTATTACATGAAGAAATACTGCCAAATTCGGAGAAAATCGGCTCAGATTTAGATATAGCCCCCATATATATGTTAGCCTCGATTTGACATCTAAGCGCTGTAGAGACGGTATTTTATATCCGATCAGTACGAATTTCGACAGAAAGAGGTTTCTATTTTACATGAAAGAGTATTCAGGGAAAATCGATTCAGATTTATATATAACCTCTATATATATGTTCCTCCTGATTTGGTTACAAAGCGCTATAGAAGTTGTACTTTACTTCCGATCATTACAAAATTCTCCAGAAAGATGTTTCTCAATTTAGGAACGAATATTGCTTAATTTAGCGATTATCGGTTCAGAATAGGTATATCCACATATATATGTTCTTACCCGTTTACCAGTTATTCCAAATTATTATCGCAATGACCCTTATCGCATTGTTAGGGAGGTGTAGGGTATTATATAGTCGGCCCCGCCCGACTTTCTGGCTTTCCTTACTGGTTTTTTACTTAAAAAATCACAAATTTCTACAATTCGTTATTAGTCTATGTCTTTGATATGATTACTATATTTAAACTCAAAAAATCGAATATCTAAAAATAGTTAAAAATTTGTGGTCCAACCTCTGTATTTTGGCCTATAGCTGGCTATAGAACAGTTTTATCCCATATATCCATATCGACTGCAAAAAAAGGTTGACCAGTGTTATCGATCCAAATAAATATTTCAATCAGTTCAGTTATAAACAGTAAATAGTATGTTCACCATCTCGGGATTTTATAAAAAATTGCTTCTATAATATGTACCCACGAAAGGCCTACTGTCAAGCCCTTCCCGCATTTGCCTTCCACTTCTAAGAATATTCACAATTTATGTGTGATTGCCTAAATGGTCTATGACATTTGGCTTCAGTTAGCCAAACCGAGCTTTTGTTGGTGCTGCTGCCGTCGCTGCCAGATCAGCCCACATCTCAAGTTGGCGCGCTGCGCAACGATACCGACCAACCGTCCGTCCTACCGACCGACAATGATGATGTAGTTCCCATTAATTGTATGTGGCACGACTTGGCAGTTAATTGTCTTAATTCCGCCATAATTACATAAATCATATTGCATTTAACTTCAGGTGGATTTCTGATTGAATTACAACAATAAGACAAGCACTACGCGAACACCAACAGCAACAACACATGACAAATGCATCACACTGTTGGGAGACCCCTTAGGGGGATTATGCCACAATAAAACTAGTCATACATACATTTTGCTCGGATCACTCATTCGTTCATACGTTGACTCGATTACAAAGCAAAACTGAAGTTTTATACGATTGTCTGACGGGAAGATGGATTTGATGGGCGCATCTGTCGAAACAACTTTTAATTTTATGGCAGTAAATTAAAATATTGTTGTTTTTTTTGTTCTTTCGGAAATTTATACAATGTTTCAAAATTAGGCATGAGGTGTAATAATACAATTAAACAAGAAAATATTGGTTTTAATAAAAAACCAGTAAGGAAAGACAGAAAGTCGGGCGGGGCCGACTATATAATACCCTACACCTACCTACCAATGCGAAAATGGGCATTGCGTTAAGAATTTGGCAGTGTTCATACATGTAATAAGCAAACTCTCTCTGCCGATTTTCGTACTGATCGGATATAAAACACGGTTTCTACAGTGCTTACATGTCAAATCGGGTGTAACATATATATTGGGACTATGTTTAAATGTTCATACATGTAATAAGAAAACTCTCTCTGTTAAATTTCGTACTGATCGGATATAAAACACGATTTCTACAGCGCTTAAATGTTAAATCGGGTGGAACATATATATGGGGGCTATATCTAAATCTGAACCGATTTTCCCCGAATTGCGCAGTGTTTTTTCATGTAATAAGAGAACTTTCTCTGCCGAATTTCGTACAGGTCGGATGTAAAATACGGTTTCTAAGGGCATTGCGCTTTCATGTCAAATCGGGTGAAACATATATATGGGGACTATATCTAAATCTGAACCGATTTTCCCCGAATTTGGCAGTGTTTATTCATGTAATAAGAGAACTCTCTCTGCCAAATTTCGTACTGATCTGATTTAAAATACAGTTCCTACAGCGCTTACATGTCAAATCGGGTGAAACATATATATGGGGGCTATATCTAAATCAAAACGGATTTTCTCCGAATTTGGTAGTGTTCATTCACGTAATAATAAAACTAAAATGTGGTTTCTACAGCGCTTATATGTCAAATCGGGCGAAACATATATACGGGGACTATATTCAAATCTGAACCGATTTTAACCAATTTCAATAGGGATCGTCCTTGGGCCAAAAAAGTGCACTATGCTAAATTTCATCAAAATCGGACCATAAATACGACCTGCACTTTGATTACAAGAATACATGGACAGACAGACGGACATGGCTAAATCGACTCAGAAAGTGATTCTGAGTCGATCGGTATAATAAACAATGGGTCTATCTCTTCTCCTTTTAGGTGTTACAAACAAATGCACAAAGTCATAATACCCACAGTGTGGTGTAGGGTATAAATATTGTTTTTATAGCCTCCATCATATGATAGGGATGCAATAATTTGTACACTCCCTTTCTAAAACATCAGGGACAACAGAAGGTATTTCATATATGGTGGATTTCATATCAAGTGAGTGAAATTTTAAAACCGATGACTTCTGATAGGGATGAAACTTGGACAAGTTTAGTCCTAATGAGTAGCAGTTATGACAAACAAATTTTAACGAGATCTGTTGAGGACTGTCCGAGTTGGAAGGTGCTGAATTTTGACATTTTTGTCAAACGGCCCTTTTCCCCCATCCAGATAACCTATTGTATTTAGAAAATTTTGTCCAAAGTATTTTCGATACCTTTTCCTCAATCTTTTTTAAAAAATAAAACAAAAAAATGTTTGCCACTTTTTAGCGAATTAAAACTTGTTTTGACATTTTTGTCAAAAGCTATATTTTTTAGTTATTAGTTAGAGTAACTGGAATTTTTATCTTACACTTCGTTTCAGAAAAGAATCCCTCATAACGTAACACGAGTAGTTGAATATCTGATGAAAAATTGGTACAAAACCAGAAACTCCCATTTAATATTCTACGAGTACATATCTAAAAATTATTCATTTTATTCTAAATAGTGAACATCCACTTCAGTCCATAACTATCTTACATTGTTTACATTAAGATTATTTTCAGAATTTATTTAAATGCATCTTTCTATCAACCATTATTTATTGGAATTTAAATGGAGGATTTCCTGATAAGAACTAACAAGTTTATTGACAATTTAGTTTAAAAGGTTTTTTTTGTTATTGAATGGGATAGCATTAAATCTGCTCTCTGATAAGAACTACAAGTTAGTTGATGTTTTAATTAAATGCTAAATGGATGAAATGGATAGTATTTTAAATGGTATTTGATAAGAAAAAAAAAACACAAACATTTAATTGGTTTGTTTTACATAAAGTGAAACTTTATATGTGTTTTAAAATAATGCTACTAAGATTCTAAAATATAATTCAAACAATAACGATACGATCGACATATTTTAATTTGTATTCTATACATATTTAATATTTTTTAAATTACTCTGTCGGTTATGGAAACTTTTAAGATTGGAATGCATATAAATTACATATATTTAAATTTGATTCCAGTGCAATCGAAAAGAAATATTAAAATTAATATCTATTCTGTCTTTGAAGCGACTAGGTATTGTATTCTTGAATGTGTATCAGTTACTTATAAATATAAATTAGTTGGTTTGTGGGTAGTAGGGAAGTAGATGAAGACAGATCTTGAAAAATCCCGATATTTAAAAACAAAATTTGTTCAATACCGGAATCCCGGGATTTTTAGGACTGATTGGAAATTATGCAAATAATTCTAATATATTTTGTTTATTTATACCTTTGTTGTGTGATCCCCAATCGGGTTTTAATATTGATACATTGTCGATTACGCTGTCAAAAATTATAGTTTTTACAGTTTTTTGGAAATCTTAAATTTTGTAATTATTCCGTTATAAAATATGATCAATAATTTGTACAGTCTTTCTACTACACTGTCATACTATATACCCGACACCGTCTGTCTGTCCGCCTGTCTGTCTGCCAATGTATTCTTGTAATCAAAGTACAGGTCGCAAATATGAAGCTATCTTTACGAAAATTGGTACAGAGGCAAGTTGAGACGATCCCATTTGAAAATTCGGCATATCCGTCCATGTTTTGATATAGCACCCAGATAAAGGTTCCCACCGATGTCACTTCTTGACAATGTAGAGAAAACATTTGTCAATGGATCTGGCTGAAATTTAATAATTTACACTTTATATTGGACCTCATGGTCCCTAATAAAAATGGGGCACATCCATCCATGTTTTGGTATATCCCCCATATAAAGGTCCCCAACTATATCAGTTCTAGACGCTCGACATAACGGATTCTTCTTCAATTGGTCTGGCTGAAATTTAAGAATTTATACTAAATATTATACAGGGTTTTCCAACAAGAGGTGTTATTTTGAATCACCCGGTATTTCGGTAGCTGTCACTTTTGAAGCTTTTATTCTTTGACATTTGACAAGTAGAAACTAAAAAAAATTTCATGAAAAGGATATGGTCCTGTAAGCGTGTAAGGTGGCCATTTGTAAGGTAAGGTGTAAGGTGGCCATTTGGCCGATGTTGTTTTTCATTATTAACGACATACCTTCCTCTTTATTATGAAATAAAAATCCGATCAAGACTTATGTGATATATTCTGTATTAGACGAAGACTTCAGTGACCAACTCTAGTATAGAGGAATGGCTCTGTGGTCCACTTTAATATAGAGGATGGTCTCTGTGGTCGACTCTAGTATAGTTGAAGGTATCTGTAAGATCTTTGCGACTTGCTCTAGCATAGAGGAAGATCTGTGTGACTGACACCAGTATATATGAAGACATCAGTGGCCAACTCTTGTATAGAGCAGAACCTCAGTGGTCGACTCTATTACTACTCCAATGCAGGGGAAGACCTCAGTTTTCGACTTTAGTACAAAAAAGACCTTAGTAGTAGACTATAGCATAGAGGAAGCCCTTAGTGGTCGACTCTTGTATAGAGGAAGATCTCTGTGGTCGACTCTATTATAGAGTAAGACTCAATATAGAGTAAGACCTCAGTTGACGACTTTAGTACAAAAAAAACTCATTAGTAGACTTAGTGGTCGACTGTAGAATAGAGGAAGATCTCTGTGGTCGACCCTAGTGCAAAGAAAGACCTCAGTGGTCGACTGTAGTATAGAATAAGATCTCTGTGGTCGACTCTTGTGTAAAGAAAGACCTCAGTGGTCGACTCTAGTATAGAAGAATATATCAATAGTGAACTCTAGTATAGAAGAATACCTCAGTGGTCGACTCTAATATAGAGTTAGAGCTCAGTAGTCGACTTTATTAAAAAAATCCTCAGTAGTAGACTATATTATAGAGGAAGACACTATATGTGGTCCCCTGTAATATAGAGGAAGATCTCTGTGGTCGACTCTAATATTGAGTAAGACCTCAGGTGTCGACTTTATTACAAAACCAGTAAGGAAAGGCTAAAATCGGGCGGGGCCGACTATATAATACCCTACACCACTCTCGTAATATTGAATAACTCTGAAATATAAATTTTGTAATTCATGTATAAATTTTCTTCAAATTCGGCAATGTTGGTTCATGGATCAAGAAACTCTATCATTCTAAATTTCAAAACGATTGGATGTAAAATACATCTTCTATAGAACTATAGGGCCAAATCGGACGAAACATATATATATGGGTGCTATAGCTAAATCCTAACCGATTTTTTTCAAATTCGGTAGTGTTGGTTCATGGATCGAGAAACTCTACCATTCTAATTTTCAAAACGATAGGATGTAAAATACAGCTTCTATAGGACTAAAGGGCCAAATCGGACGAAAGATATATATGGGAATCTGAACCGATTTCAACCAAATTCAATAGCGATCTTGACAGCCGCGAAGTACTCTAAACTGCAAAATTTCAGAACGATCGGAGTGAAATTGCGACCTGTAGTCGACGAACAACTTTACATGGACAGACGGACGGACGGACGGACATCGTTAAATCGACTCAGCTAGTGATTATGAGTCGATCGGTATACTTTAAGGTGGGTCTAGCTGTGTTATTTTCAGGTATTACAAACATCTGCCGTGAAACAAACTTATAATACCCTGTACCACAGTGTGGTGTAGGGTATAAAAAGACTTCAGTAGTAGACTATAGTATAGCGGACGACCTTAGTGATTGACTCTAGTATACGCGAAGTCCTCTGTGGTCGACTCTAGCATAAAGTAAGAAATCAGTGGTCGACTAGTGGAAATAAAGACTTCAGTCGAATACTCTAATACCGACTCTAGTACAGAGGAAGACTTCACTGGTCGACTCTAGAATAGAGTAAGACCTCTGTGGTCGACTCTAGCATAGAGTAAGACGAAGATCTCTGTGGTCGACTCTAATATAGAGGAAGACCTGTGGTCGACTATAATATGGGGGAAGACCATCATAGGCTGCAGGTGTCTTAGTAATGGAATCGGTCCATTTTTTGATATTGCCTCCATACTAGCATCTCTCCGATTTGTTTTCTTAACGACATGTACAACACAAAATTTCAATTGATCGGTCTAAAAACTGGTAACAGAAGTATTTTTACCCGAAATCCTACACCCGAACTACGACTTTCACAGTTCCGAGGGCAGTCCCAAAATTAGCAGAACCTATAATTATATATTCGGCGGTAGTACTTCGAAAAACATACTTTCATGAAAAGTGGCAACCTTATAAGGCAAATTTCGTTGTTTAGTTTTTTTTTGATCACTTAAAAGTAAACGATTTTAGTGAATCTGTAAACATGGAACAAAATGGTCACCGATATGTAATACTTTACTTTCATTTGAAAGATCTCAATCCAACTTCGTTTACAACTATAAAAATATAGCTATCAAAATGAACACCGTAGTGTTCGACCAATTGAGGTGTCCACTCCAAAAATGGTTAAAAAAATACAAAAAATGGTATTGGGTGACCGTCGGTTGAAGGTTCGTGGGATAGCCATTCAAAGACATTTCAGAAAGTGATATACATACATCACATATTGACAGAAAATTTGATGAAGAAAAAGCTGCGCGCAAGATGGGTGCCGCGTTTGCTCACAATCAAGACAAGGGACCAATTCACACATCCACATTGCGATGGCCAAAATAAATCAATTAAAGTTGGAATTGCTTCAGCACGCACCTTATTCGCCACATTGTGCATCCAAACTTGAAAAAAGGGTTCGGCGAAAATATATTTGCCAGCAATGAAGAGGTGGAGCTGGCGGTTGAAGGCTATTTTCCGGATCCAGACAGTTCTTACTATAAACGGGGTATCAAGCTAAAGAAGATTAGTCGTACGTTGAGAAATAATGAACTGCGATCGTCACAGGTCCATGTTTTTATATTGCTCCCATATAAAAGACCCTCGTGATTTCACTTTTTAATGTCATATTTACCAACAACTGATGGGCTGAAAATTGGTATCTTGAATCTATTTGTATCCAGAACCCATTACACGAAAAATCGTTTCTATTTTCTCACGTTTTGGTATAGCTCTCATACATAACTAAATTTTTTATATTTTATAGAATTTGTATTTTATTTTTTACGTACGAGTATACTGTGGAATGCGATCCCTGGTGGAGGGTACTTGAGATTCGGCCTGGCCGAACTTAACGCAGTTTTTTCTGGTTTTTATAATTTTTTGAATATAGGTCGTATAGTACCAACTTTACTGCATATTTTGATTTTTGAAGATATGCGATTATTCTGGAAAACCAAAAAGTCATCCTTTCACCCCTTGTGAAAATTATTTATAGTTCAAATTGAGTCTCCTGCATGTTTTTTGAGATATGCGATTATTCCGGCAAACCTCCGATTTCGCCTTTCCCTTTTTGTGCAAATTATTTATAGATCAAACTGAAGATGTCCTTGAAACGTTTTGAAAATTTTAATTAGATTTATTAAAAATCCTGAATTTTGTATATAATTTCCATAATGACTTCAATCATAAGCATCTGTTACCACGCTGGTAAACCTATAATTTCGTATGTTCGTGGTCCATGAGCAAAAACTATTTCTCCTTCCTTCGCATTCCATGTGAAACATTCCCACAGATGTCACATTCGCTTCTCGACCACCAGACCAGACATGGTAATTAAATTTGTGCCGTGGAACGCATGAATGACGTGGTAGACATTTTACATGCGACGAGTACACCTAATTACTCTCTGGCATAATGTTAATAACAGTAGTGATAACAAGAAATTATTATGTTGGACATGTTTTTCGTTTTTTTTTTGCGAAGCGACAACAAAACAACATTAACATCTCAAAAAATCGAACATATTGAAGGCAATTTGAACAGACAAAGACATGATTTATTGCCAATATGAGCGGCAGAAACGTCAGCTGCAATCGGAGCAGGAACATGGCCAACAATTGAAAGATGTGTCAAAACATCCTCACCACAGTAGCCCACAAAATGCATCACCTACATGCAGAAATTGCAGAAACCAACAACCTTGCAGCAACTTGGCCATTTCGTCTACAACTCTGGGTGGACGGTTTGTAATATCAAGCATCCAGCACCATTCATCTGTCTCTCCATTCGTCCGTCCGTCCGTCTGTCTGTCTGCCCGTTTTCCAATCAATTATTTACGATTTCATTTTCATCATTAACTGCACGCAAGCGCGTCAATATCATTTAAAACTCTGACCGCAGTAACACGCATGCGCAACACTGCAGCACTGGCGTTACAGCCAAACGGCGAACGCGACACACAGCACGTCACAACAGCAAAAGTCATGAAGCCAATAGAAGGAAACAAAATGTGTCTAAAACGTTTTTCTCCAAATCGAGAGGAAAACTATTCGTAAACGGCCCGAAGCAACGGCAGCAGCAGTCGAAACTGAAAAATCAGGAAAAAACGAGTTCACTATTTGTTCAAGCCTCTGAGCAAATGATATAACGTACTAATCACACCGATACAGAGATAGTTTATCCTGTTTTAGCCTCCATCCCCATTCCTCTTCTCCACTCCCAAAAACCCTCATTGACAATTACCTTGCTCAAATCATAGATAGACTCATTCCTCCAAAACAGAGAGGGTAGTACCTTGGGCGTTTATTTGGCTGCAATGGCATGTCTAAGCATGCCGTGGCATGCATGTTATCTCTTACAAAAATCGTATTGTTAACAGACACACCAACGAAATGAAAAAAAACAAATGTGGACCCAAACCGCATCCACTAACACTCCGTGATTTATCAATTGCTCTGCTTTTTCTGCAGTTGTAATCATTCGCATATTTAGGAATAGTAGATTTTTCATGTCTATGCTATAAGATGGAATGTCTTCGCGCTCTAGTAGATTTTTTTGTTTTTTGCTATTTTTTTGGTTCTTGTTTTTCTTACTGTTGCTGCTATATTAAGCCAAAAAGTGACAGATGTTCACATGCCACCTAAGCGAAACTGTTTTGGTCTGACAGACTAAACCAAACATTTTATCACGCGATGCTCTTTGGGGCGCGCTTAGTGGTGCAATGATTTGTGTCTTGAGTTCTAAATAAAACTGTTAAAAATCGGCGGGAAGCCATTCGAGTTTCTCTCACGGCCATCGCAGAATATAAAGGTGGAAATCAGAGTGACCAAAAATACTAAGAAGAACCTGTTCGCTCAAGGAATTCAAAAGCTAAGCGCATGACGAGGAATCTTAACTATTCAGTGGAACCAGGAGCTAAAAAAATGGTAAGAATTTTCATTCGAGTTACGCATTTTGTAGTATAACATACTTTGAATAATGGAATTAGTAATGCATACGAAAGAATTTTTTCCAACACCTAATAGTGCCTGGCAATTCATGCGCTATCTTGAATCAGATGACTCTAAGTTCTAACAACCTTTAAAGTTCAGCTGGGCATTACGTACTTTTATTCCAATACTTACATGTATTTAGCTCTACGAATGTTAGTGGTACACTTTTGTCGTCTTTAGGAGCCTAAAATTCTAACAAATAATTTGCATATAGAAAGGTGTTGAACCAAAGATGTGCAGAATAAAACTATTGTACTATTTTGGCGAATCTAATTATTATTTATTATAAGACTAAGAATTAGAGAAAGAGAATACAGAGTTTCGTAAACGCAATTCCGAGTTTTTTATGTGACATCGCGTTTTCCAGATATTTAGCCACAAAGTTTGCTGGGTAAACAAAGATGTAAGTAAATTCAAAATGTAATTTACAACTATAAAATATTAGATGACAGAGTTTAAGCAGGGCCGTACGAGCTGCCAAGACGAACGCCGTAGTGGTCCTCCAATTGAGGTTCCACGCCAGAAATGATTTAAAAAAAAACAAAACGGTATTGGTTGAAGTCATAGGTATAGGTGAAGTCATAGGCATTTCAAAAGTTTGTGATGAGAAAGCTGTGCTCAAGATGGGTGCCGCGTTTGCTCACAATCAAGACAATACTAGTGTATTGTCTTGATTGTCACACATCCACTATTGCGATGGCCAAAATCAATGAATTAGAGTTTGAATTGCTTGATTCAGCACTCACCTTATTCGCCAGATTTAGTCCCTCCCAAACTTGAAAAATTGCCTCTTCGAAAAAAGATTTGGCAGCAATGAAGATGCCTATTTTCAGAAGCTAGAAACATCTTACTATAAACAGGGTATCGAAGCCATTTTGAGATATAAAGAAACATTTTCCCAAATTTCTTAAGTTTTCTAATTTTGGCAAATTTAAAGGGGACAATACAAGAAGTATTTCTCTCAATACATCCGACACCCCCTCATTCCCTTGCCACGGAAAATGCGCAACCAAAAATAATTATATAGGGTTTTCCAACAAGAGGTGTTATTTTGGTATTCAAAGAAAAATTTCATTTTTTGAGATAAATGATCGGATTTTTATTTCATAATAAAGAGGAAGGTATGCCGTTAATAATGAAAAACAACATCAGCCAAATGTCCACCACGACCACGCTTACTGGACCATATCCTTTTCATGAAATTTTCCATAACCAAATCGCAAAGTGGCTGCCCTATGTCCTCGATAGCCTCACGAATTCTATCTTTGAAGTCTTGAATCGACGCTGGGCTGTTGGTGTAGACCTTATCTTTCACGTGGCCCCAAAGGAAGAAGTCGCAAGGTGTTAAATCACAAGATCTCGGTGGCCAATTGTGATCACTTCTTCGAGAGATAACACGGTCCGAAAACTTTTCCCGTAACAGAGCAATGGTTTCGTTGCTTGTGTGGCGCGTAGCGCCGTCTTGTTGAAAGTAAACGTTGTCCAGATCAATACCATCTCTCGACAGCGCAATCCATTCACCGTAACTGTTGATTCAACCTCATTTTCGAAAAAGTAAGGTCCAATGACACCGCCGGACCATAAGTCGCACTAAACAGTCACACTTTGAGGATGGAGAGGCTTCTCAACAATAACTCTTGGGTTTTACGAGCCGCAGATGCGAAAATTTTGCTTGTTGACGTAGCCATCAGGGTGGAAATGGGCCTCATCAGTCAAGATGTTTTTTCGTTGGAATTCCGGATCATTTTCATGTATTTCAAGGACTCAATCAGCAAAGATACGAAGTTGTTGATGATCGGCCGGCTTGTGTTCTTGTGTTAACTGAACTTTATAAGCCTTAAGACCCAAGTCTTTATGTAATATACGGTGTAATGACGTTTGTGGAATGCCCAATTCCAAAGAACGACGAGGAATGGACAAACCTTGGCTTTCTTCAACACTTTGGGCTACAAGAGCAACATTCTCAGTTGTTCTTGGGTGACGTTTTATTGGCACGGGTTTTATTCTTCACATCACTAACTTGTCCCAACAGCTCGAATTTTTCCACAAATTTGTGTATTGCGGTCCGACAAGGTGCTTCACGACGACCCAAAAATGCTTTAGTTTTGCGAATTGTGACTGCAAGATTTTCACCATTCTTGTAGTGGATTTTAATAATTTCAATGCGTTGTTGAATCGTGTATCGTTCCATTTTTATACCCTACACCACACTGTGGTACAGGGTATTATAAGTTTGTTTCACGGCAGATGTTTGTAACACCTGAAAATAACACAGCTAGACCCACCTTAAAGTATACCGATCGACTCAGAATCACTAGCTGAGTCGATTTAACGATGTCCGTCCGTCCGTCTGTCCATGTAAAGTTGTTCGTCGACTACAGGTCGCAATTTCACTCCGATCGTTCCGAAATTTTGCAGTTTAGAGTATTTTGCGGCTGTTAAGATCGCTATTGAATTTGGTTGAAATCGGTTCAGATTTAGATATAGCTCCCATATATATCTTTCGTCCGATTTGGCCCTTCAATCCTGTAGAAACTGTATTTTACATCCAATCGTTTTGAAATTTAGAATGGTTAAGTTTCTTGATCCATGAACCAACATTGCCGAATTTGAAGAAAATCGGTTAAGATTTAGCTATAGCTCCCATATATATGTTTCGTCCGATTTGGCCCTTTAGTCCTATAGAAGCTGTATTTTACATCCGATCGTTTTGAAATTTAGAATGGTTAAGTTTCTTGATCCATGAACCAACACTGCCGAATTTGAAGAAAATCGGTTAAGATTTAGCTATAGCTCCCATATATATGTTTCGTCCGATTTTGCTCTTTAGTCCTGAAGAAGCTGTATTTTACATCCAATCATTTTGAAATTTAGAATGGTAGAGTTTCTTGATCCATGAACCAACACTACCGAATTTGAAGAAAATCGGTTAAGATTTAGCTATAGCTCCCATACATATATTTCGTCCGATTTGGCCCTTTAGTTCCAATCGTTTACATCCAATCGTTTTGAAATTTAGAATGGTAGAGTTTCTTGATCCATGAACCAACACTGCTGAATTTTAAGAAACTCGGTTAAGATTTAGCTATAGCTTCCATATATAAGTTTCGTCCGATTTGGCCCTTTAGTCCTATAAAAGCTGTATTTTACATCCAATCGTTTTTAAATTTAGAATGGTAGAGTTTCTTGATCCATGAACCAACACTACCGAATTTGGAGAAAATCGGTTAAGATTTAGCTATAGCTCCCATATATATGTTTCGTCCGATTTGACCCTTTAGTTCTATAGAATCTATATTTTACATCCAATCGTTTTGAAATTTAGAATTGTAGAGTTTCTTGATTCATGAACCAACATTGCCGAATTTGAAGAAAATCGGTAAAGATTTAGCTATAGCTCCCATATATATGTTTCATCCGATTTGGCTCTTTAGATCCAATCGTTTTTATACCCTACACCACACTGTGGTACAGGGTATTATTTAAGTATAAAATGTCCCAAAAGTAAATTTATGTAAACAATTTATACATGAATTACAAAATTTATATATGTGATTTATTCAATATTACGAGAGTGGTGTAGGGTATTATATAGTCGGCACCGCCCGACTTTAGCCTTTCCTTACTGGTTAGTAATGGCGTAGTTTCTACTTGTCAAATGTCAATGAATAAAAGCTTCGAAAGTGACAGCTACCGAAATACCGGGTGATTTAAAATAACACCTCTTGTTGGAAAACCCTGTATATCAAAAGTCGTAGAAATCGATGGAACTTTTGGATGATGTATTCGACTAAAATATACCCTGTAACAAGTAAGAAAGTTCAGTCGGGTTAACCGATTTACGAATCCCCTCACCTTCGGCTGATATTCGTGGATTAGGTTGATCTAGTACTAAGATAGCGCGAATCACCAAATTTGGATTCAATTGTTGACGAAATCGTCAAAATATGGAATATTTTCAATTATAA
Organism: Eudasyphora cyanicolor; assembly: GCA_963930755.1. Taxonomy (NCBI): domain Eukaryota; kingdom Metazoa; phylum Arthropoda; class Insecta; order Diptera; family Muscidae; genus Eudasyphora; species Eudasyphora cyanicolor. The sequence continues at coordinate 174,157,104 of OZ005738.1, forward strand.
TACAAAACCAGCCCACATTTACATAAAGTTCCACGTATCGGGTCCAATAGCTATTATTCTCTTTGTTCACACTAAATTAGCCTATACCGCGGATATGAGTGATTTGGTCCATAACTTGTTAATAACTTAAATACAGCGCCATCTATCGGATCCAGATACAGCTACGCCTACTCACATTGATAATATAAATATAAATTGTAAAAATAAAATCAATCGGTCAAGCCATTTTGGAGTTACACTAGCACAGCAGACAAATCTAAAATTCTATATACAAATTTACAAGAAAAATTATAATATTGACTCAATAAAATTGGTATATCTTTTCGGTCCATCAAGGTTCCATTTTGAGTTTTTCATAGTAAGTTCATAATAGTTTAACCCTTTGGTACGAACAAAATTAAGGATATTAGTTGATACTTTTGCAGCATATTAAAGGATTAAGGATATTTTCCATATTTTCATTCTCATTCCACCAAAAGGAGATCAATTTAAATTAGGTCCTATATAAAGTATACATTTTTAAATTTAGTTCTTAAAATTCGTTGTAGTTTTTGCGGTACAGAGCTCCAAAGTTATCTCGGAGATTTTTCTCCAATTTATTATTTGTTAAATTGGCAACATCTTCTTAACCGTTTCACGTATTTTGAAGATATTAATACCAGTGAACAGCTCAGCTACTCCTCTTCAATTTATTTGTGTCCGTCTGGTGGAAGGGTCTGAAAATATGGTAAATATCCTTAGTCCTTGAATATCCTGAAAAAAAGTATCAATTCATGTCCTTGATGGGCCTTAAAGGTATATATTTATTGAGTTATTAACTAATTGGTCTTTTATTTATTGACTGAAATGATGAAATTTCAAATACCAAATGTTATAATAAATTCGTGCTTTATTCCCTATTACCTAATCGCATCTTCATTTTACTGCATCATAAGATATCCTTGTTTTCTACACCATAGTCCACCATCACACATTATTGGCAACATATTGCATGCCGAAGTTCCACTGTTCGCAATTAATTCGCCCAGTATTAAATTGGTCCCTGAGAGGGTTAACAAATCATCGGTTAATTTAATATGATCACGTACTTTGTATGTACGTACTATACATTTAACAAAAGCAATGATTCAGTTTTTGTTTTGTTTTGTACTTATTTTAGTTCAAACTCTGTCATTAAATGACCTCAGCTTAGTTCAGTTCAGTCGAATGTTGACGCAGATAAATAAACGAACGAGCGTGTTTCCCATGTGAAGTGAAAGAAACGGACCAGAGGTGGAGGTGCATATGTACGAGTACGTACATAAGTTGCATGTGCCACAAACCGAACTTCAGATGGAACAAACTCCTCACGAGATGGTTATATGTGATGTGATGATGATGGTGATGGCGGTGTTGCTGCTGCTATTGCCTGACCTGTTGGCGGTGGTGGTGATGGCATTGCTTTTTGGACAGTTAAACATAGTCGGGCGATATATGGAGAGCAACAGACGCACTTAGTTAATACATACGTTTGAACGTAACGCAGACACTGTAAAAAACTGATTGAATGATTCAAAGTTTGCAGTTATTCTCACTGTCTTATTTGCAGTTGTGACGAAGAATTGAATGTAGTGCTGTGACCACTAATCAATATCGACAGGACACTCAAGCTTACAAGCACACCTGCAATGCATAGGACAAGCAGATAAAGACGAAAGATGGTGAGTTTTCTAACATGACACTCAAGCTAAGAAGCACACTCGCACTGCATAGGAAAAACTCATAACGACGAATGTAGGGCATACAGGGAAAATATCAAAACAATGGCACATTTTCGTGCCAATGTCTAGCATTCGCACATGCAAGGTCCAAATATTTCGGTTCCGACACGTTACCAGATCTGACTCATCTCAGAGGATATGAGTGGATGATGCTGAGTATCTAGTACCGATTTGCTATAACTCTTGATGGTTACAAATATCATAAATAAGGAGCGTACAATAGACCGATTTCTCTCTTCAACCTACCCTATCCTAAACAACTACAGGGCAGGTCAATGCCAATAGTCTGTGGCGCCTATGTTGTTTAGGAAGCTTCTGTCAATGCTGCCAAATCGTCATATAACGATTGAGTAGCACGTCCAAATTATAAAACTTTGTTATCGAGAGAAGTGTTTTATTTTACGGGAAACTCTGTGGTCCTATAATGTCGACTCTTCGACGATCCGGTACACAATCAAGTCTTGATTAGTGTCACAAAAATCTCGTTACATTCAAGGTATATTGGTCAATCGCTCGTGTCGGCATCAGGCAATGAAGCCGACCAAAATTATCGGCGGCGGCAGCGCATGGAAAAATGCCGGTCGGCGGCTGATCCGATTACATTTCAACAATCGGCTGAGCCGATAAAGTTCCAACAAACGATGGCGCACGTATGTCACTCTCAGGCAAAGATATCGCTTTAAGATATTTTCAATTAGATGAAGATACTTAAAATTATCACAAAAATTTAAGAAAAGTAATGGAAGTTTTGATATAATGTCGAAAATGTTTAGTCTTTGTTGTGAAAGAGAATTTATTGTGAATGACATAATGCCTGTTGAGTTCTGTAAAACAACGTAGACTTTGTAAACATTGGTTCGGCCGCTCAAGAGATATTGTAATTTCCGTAATTTCCATAAAAACCAAAAACGCATTTTTATATTTAAAATCCCATACATTTTTTGGATATTTTTAAATATTTTAGCGAGATCCATTTAGAAACTTTTTATAAAATTTAACGCAAAAATGAACTTCATTAAAAGTTCTGACCCTATTATATTACTTAGTAGTCACTTTCTTAATTTTCATGGTTGCATAAAATAAATCTTTTCGACTCACTAAATAAAGTGCGGCGGCTGAGTTTCAGCCGATGTGAGCCGCTAAAATCGGCGGCGGCGCCGGCTGGAAAAAAAATGGACGGCTACAACGCGCCGCCGAATTGCGCCGCGTCGGCTTCATATCCTGGTCGGCATCTATGAGGATGTATGCAAGCAATTAGTGGCAAATCCAACGTTACGTTTAACGTGTGCCGAAAAGTTGGCGTAACGTGGTTAATACTAATCGCACCTTCAGTTAGTGTCAAAAACGTATCGTAACATTCAACGTAAAGTGCTCAAACGCTTCCCTCGGAGTATATGGAAATGTTTACAAACGATTAGTGGCAAATCCAATGTCACATCCAACGTGTCGGAACGTTTTCGTATCGTACTAATTGCACCTTCAGCCAACATCCATACGTCAATGAAGTTCCGTAAACATTTCTGTTGTGTGCAGGGGAACCTAAGGCTGTCAATTCGTCGCCGTGCTCGACATCTTGGACTTTCCAAGACATCAACTTGGAGAATTTGGCATCGGGACCTGAGACTCAAAGATAATGATCATAGACACCGTTGTAAGTTCGCTGACTTGGATTCGGAGCGTTTGGAAAACGAAAATTATAATTAGCTAAGAGGCGCACTTGTTGACTTATAGCTTTATATAACCCTTCATATCAGGCACACTTAGACTATGTCATATCACAGGGACGTAAAAAACATGCAAGTTTTTCCTAGCACGACCCGCTGAGCCAAATTGATTGCTTTAAATTCTCAAGAATTGGTAGATGTTGACATAATCCAGGAAATTCGACCTTAGGGTATCCTACCGTCTTCCAGAGAGAGCTGGGTAGAGTCAGAGAAGGTGTTAATTGATTTTTTCCTCCTATTATTAACCTCCTCCTCTTCGTCTATAAAAGTCATTTCGCAAAACCTTAGTTTATCTGCATGCTGTCCAATAAAGCAGTGACCCGCGAGTAGAGACTCTCTCTCGATAGTGAAAACAGGGCATTTGTGCGATTGAAGTTTAGGTGGGGCCACGTAATATATGCAGATCCTGGCTATTGATCATATAAAGTATATTCATTATTCCTCCTATTCTTAACCTCCTCCTCTTCGTCTATAAAAATCATTTCGCAAAACTTAAGCCTCTCTGTGTCAAGAACGACACGTAAAGCGAGACTCAAGTCCCTATAGTGAGTGTTGTTTTCTTTGACGTTTAGGCACAGCCACATCAGGATATGCGACTTTAGGGTATCCTACCGTCTTCCTGGGACAGAGGGTGCTGGTCGCAGTCACAGAATGGGGCTAATTGATTCTTCCTCCTATTCTTAACCTCCTCCTCGTCTAAATAAATCGTTTAGGAATAAAGCTTGCCTCTCTGCATGGCGTCCAATAAGGCAGTGGCCCGTGACAGACACAATAATGGGGACTCTGATATTGAGAATGAATACAGGGCTTTTGTGTGATCGATGCTTAGGTAGGGCCATGGAATGTTAAAGTTTCCGACTATTTATCATCTAAAGTCCATTGATTCTTTCTCCTCATTTTGCAAAACTTTAGCATCTCTGTGCACTCTCCAATAAGTCAGTGACCCGCCATGAGAGACACGTTAAGTAAAACACAAGTCTCGATAATGACTGCAGAGCTTTGTTGTATTTGAAGTTTAGGCAGGGCTACATCAACCTGGAATGTATGCAGTTCCTGACTATTGATCATCTGCAATTTATTGTCATAAGTACAGTAGCTGTCAAGAAAGGCGATTGCAGAGACTTGTCAGAGGTATGTACAGATATTCCACTTCCCCTGGGAGAATCTATTGTAGTTCCTAGTCTTGTAAGATCATCTTCACTATAGATATAGCCATCTCGTTGAGAGGTCTGCGGCAGTTGACGGTTCCTGCAAAAAGACACCAAAGCTCACATTGTTCTTGAATTTGACACCGCTTGTATATAAAATCACGAATCTCCTCTGTCCTTCAGCGGGACTTAGTTCCTTTCATTGAACCCCTCCCATTGCTTAAATTAGGGATGCTTACAACAGCCATGTTTGCGAATTCATACAAAATGTGAGCCGGGATTTGCTTGCCGCCTTGTAGAGTGCCCGGGGCAAGACACATAAGGTGTTCTATCAATTCCTCCACCTCATCGTCACCGCAAAAGTGATTTCTGAAGACTTTAAGTCATACAATAAGACAGCGATCCGTCCTGACACACATATATGTAAGTGAGACCCCCTATCTCGATATAGGCAGCAGGGCATTGTTGCGTCTGATATTTAGGCAGGACCACATCAGCTTGGAAACTACACAGGTTCTGACTAGAGGCAATCTGCTGTTTATTTCTATAAGCGCACTCTCTGTCACGAAGAGGTTGCAGAGTCCTGTCCAAGATCCCCTGAGAGCATATAAGGTAGTTCCTTGCCTTGTAACCTCATCTATACAACAGATTCCCGGAATGCTCAGCCATCTCGATGAGAGATCTGCTGAAGTTGAGGGCTGTTCTTGAATTCAGTAATACAGAATAAGGTATTAAACGACAGCCTATTGGAGAATACATTTGACAGAACGATATATAAGCCAATTCTCAGAGCAATGTACATAAGGTGTTCCATCGATTCCTCCTCCTCATTGTCACCGAAGCTCCTGCAAAAGTCATATATCAAGACTTTAAGTCTTTCTGCGTGTCATCCAATAAGACAGCGATCCGTCACGACAGACAGATAAGTCAGACGTCCTTTCTCGATAACGACAAAAAGGCATTTGATGTTTAGACAGGACCACATCAGCTTGGAAAGTACATCGGTTCTGACTAGTGGTAATCTGCAGTTTATTGTTATACGTGCACTCTCTGTCGTGAAGATCGTGAAGATACCTAATGCAGTTCCCCAGGTACCATATGAGGAAGTTCCTGGCCTGGTAGGGGCACCTTCGCCTCTGGTTGGATTTTGAACTGCGCATACATCTCGATGAGATATCTGCGGCAGTTGAGGGCTGTTCTTGACGTCAGAAATACAAAAATCCCTGTTTAACGACAGCCTGTCTATGGGATAATATATTTGTCAGAACGTTATATCTCAGCCATTCTGCATTCTGCTACCTCTCTTATGGCTGTAGTTGTAAGGGTGATATGTAGTATTTTTGGAATGGATAGCCGTAGTTTCTTAAAAACACCAATTTTTTTGTCTAGAACGACACTATTTATAAGCATTTACTGATTAAAGTGACAGTTCCCTAAGTATAAGGGCAGTTCTACGACATATTGAGCTAATGATGGATTTCTGTAGAGCCATCCACCAGACGACTCTATCATACATCATTATCGGCCCAACTACTGCCGTATTCTACAACCATTAATTCTCTCAGTGTACAAATCATCTTGTGACTCGTGGTGATCCTTTAGGTTACGGTGATGTGTTGCTTCTGCTGCTGTCGAGATTGGCTGCCGAGCGAGGCTCGTGTTTGTTTGTTGGTTGATTGTTGGTGGCGTTGTTATATTTTTCGCCAACATGTTAAACATGATTTTAACATGTTTTTGCAATTTGGTAGTAAAGTAATAATTGGTTTAAGTTGTGTTTTTTTTTCTGCCTCCTATATTTTGTTTTTGCTTTGTTTTGGGTTCAGCTTCATCTTCACTCGATATTTTTTTTCGCGAAATGTTAAATGATGATCGACTACATGCTACCTACTGGAATTCTTTCACATTTTCGAATTTTGTTTTTTGTTGCTTTCATCTGGCGAAGCACGAAAAAGAAGAAGGAAGTGAAATAAACTTGGAACTCAGCAATGTTTGTTACATCCCATATTGAGTTGGCCCACAAAAAAAAAAACAAAAACAGAAAACATTCGACGGAGGCGCATTCATATCTTGTCAACATCATCGGCGACTTCATCAACTTCGATTATTCGTTGTTGTTTGTACATGTACATCCACACAAATAACCATGAGGGAATACGAGTATGTGCAACAACAGTAGTTGTTACATGTTTTAACATGATTTAGAGGAAAAACTGAAATGCTTTTAAGGAGATCATTAAGTCTAGCTTTTATACAGTGATTAAAACGGGAAAAGGGTGGGCGATTGCAGAATTTTATTTGGGATTAAACATGGATAGACTTATTTAATTGGCAATTTGTGATTAAACTATAATATGTTTCTTATTTCTTTTTTAGGCTTAACATAACAAAGCTTACAGGTGGAAAAGCTTGAAGAATTTGTAGTGTCATACCTATCCTATCAGATGTGCGGTTCCCCGGGACATTCCTATGCCCGGACACCCAAATGATGTGAATATATTTGCTTTAAAGTTGTTGGCGCACCAATCCTTACTAAAATGACGTCTCCATGTCTGCATAAGTACCCTACGGTTACCTATATAGTTCTGCTTATCTGCGGCAGGACAGGCTGGATGCATTGAGCCTCAGCCAACACCAAAGATTACACGTTGAAAAGCTTGAAGAAGTGGTAGTGTCATCCCCACCCTATCAGCTTTGCGGTTCCCCGGGACAATCATATGCCCTGGTACCCAAATAATGGAAAATATTTATCTGCTTTACCGTATAGTAAAGAGATTTCCGGCAGCAGAGGGTTATTTGTGAATTAAGGGTGTAGGCATTCACAAATGTAAAAGCAGCATGTTTGTTCACTAGGGCGCATCAAATATTTTTTTCGACAAAAGCTACATCGCAATTTTTGTTCTACACGCTGAAAAAAAATCGCTTCTGTAGTATATTTTCCCAAACATATTCTGCTTGAAATATACAAATGTTTAGGGTACACTCCAAATATATAATATTTGACACACATAAACATCATATGTTTGGGGGATATTGTTCTAAACAAAACTTTATCCTAATATTTTTTTATTTGGAACTAATATTTCCGAAACAAAGATTAAATTTATTTGAGTATTTTGGCAGTGTATCAAGTTTTCTGTTTTTCAGAAGTTCAAATTGAATTTTTTTTTCGAAATTTTTTATGTTTGTAAAATTTGATTAACATTTAAAAGGTATAATCTTTCTTAACTATAAATTGTATTGATGGATTGGCAAAAAGTCATGAATTAGAATATTTATAAATTAAAATCTAGTGCTGTAAAACTAAAGATAATGCTACTTATGAAATTCTTAGCTATAAAGTATAGCATGATGTCTAGGAAAAACTAACTAAAATTCCAAAAAGTCAGCAGTGTTTTAAAAATTCTTTTTTAAATAAAATATATTTGGAAAATTTCTTAAACAATAACTTTGTTTGGTTGTAAACTCATATTTTATTTGTGACAGTCAGGTCGCAAATATATTTTATTGTAATATATTAATATATGCGTTCCAAACAAAATTTCTTGATTTTCAAATAAAATATATTTGTTTAAAAATATATAATATTTAAAAATGTTGGTTCCAAGTATATTTTCTTTGAATTCAAACATATCAAAAATGGCGATTTTCCTCCGTGTATGAGTCATTTCAAGAAAATTTGCTGAAGAAACCATAGCTCAAAAATAAATTTCAAGCTCTAGGATCTTTCCAAATAGGTATTTTTCCAAAATATTCAAGAATAGAGAAAAAAGTCGCATAACAATTCTTGTTACATGGGTCATTCCAAGAAAATTTGCCGAAGAAAGCATAGCTCAAAATTGGATTTCGAACCCCCGGATCGTTCAAACATAGGTATTTTAATACCTATTTTTTTATACTAGCATATTTCGGAAAATAGCTATTTCGAGAGACCCGTGGGCTCGAAATTCGTTTTTGAGCCAAGGTTTCTTTGGCAAAGTTATAGAGGGTTTTCCAATAAGAGTGATATGATTTCTTTGAAAAAAACACACTTATTGTTAATGAAATTCAAAACTTTTTTATTTAATGTGAAGTACAATCGATACAATTAAGTTCTAAAGAAAACGTCATTTAAATGGCCTTCACGACTTCTTCTGCAAGAACGAATTCGATGAACCCGATTTTCGAGCACTTTTTCCACTAAATCAAGTCGTATGTCATGAATGGCACGTTCAATATTGACACGTAAAGCTTGAAGAGAGTCTGGTTTATTTCGAAAGTCCAATGACTTCAAATAACCCCACAAGAAATAGTCTAATGGTGTCAAATCACAACTTTTTGGAGGCCATTCAATATCACAATTTCTTGAAATAATCGAATCTCCAAACATTTCTCGAAACAATTCAATTGTTTCATTTGCTGTGTGGCACGTAGCCACAATCGGGCAATGGCAAAAAGATAGCTCTTAACGAGAGCTAAAATATTGCTAATGGGTGTCAAGGTCGTAGGTCGACTGGAAAGTGTTTTTTTGGATTAAAAAAAAATGGACATCATTTTCAAATGGCAAAAAGATAGCTCTTAACGAGAGCTAAGATATTGCTCATGGGTGTCAAGGTCGTAGGTCGACTGGAAAGTGTTTTTTTGGATTTAAAAAAAATGGACATCATTTTCAAATGTGAACGGAAAGTTTATTTTTGCTCTAGTTCCTTAACGGTACGTCGGACCGGGAATCGTCCAAATGGCAAAAAGATAGCTCTTAACGAGAGCTAAAATATTGCTCAAGGGTGTCAAGGTCGTAGGTCGACAGGAAAGTGTTTTTTTTATTTAAAACTATAATGGGCTTAGCGCACGAAAAGTTTGGAGAACGATTATTTTGGTAATAAAACTGAATAATTTGTAAACGTTGTTCTTGCGTATATCTCACCATGATAAAATTGCAAACACTACTAATGAGAACCCCTCTATGAATCCAATTACCGCAGACCTAACCGCTGCGGTTATCCGGTAGACAATTTTCGAAGAAAGGATCTTGCTCTTACAGATTTGCTGCAAGAGTAAAAGCGCGATGCTGAACTTCTCAATTCGTGGAATTTACAAGTCGTCTTTTGATCAAACATAACACCAATTTGGTCTCGCGGCTCCCTTCATGCCCTGCGAACGGATTAAGGAACATTTTGCAATGAAACTTTCAACTTCTAATTTTTGGGCTTTCGAAGGTGTAAATTTTCAGCTGACCTCTTTGGCAAGTAAACCCGATCATTTTGTTTGTTCACAAACTGCTCAATTTGGAATGGCTTCTCATCGGAGAAAACCAAATTCGGTAACTGGCCACTTTCGTGCAAGCGAAACAACTCCTTGGCTCTTTCCAGTCTAACTTTTTTTGTGCATCGGTGAGCTCTTGCACTTTTTGGAACTACAATGGCTTTAGTCCAAGCTCATTTTTTAATATGTGTTGTATCCGTTCTCGCGATATGTTCAGCTCACGAGCAATTTTTCTACCGCTGCGGCGTAGATTTCGATCAAATCTGGCCTTCACTTTTCGGATCATTCCTGGTGTTGTTACCGTTTTTTTCGTCCACTTTTTGGACGCGATGCAACACTGCCAGTATCACGGTAACGAGCAATGGTACGAGAAACAAAAGATTTATTCACATTTAAATGCTGGAGGGCTCTAACGATAGCCACTTGTGTTTTCCACCCAAATATAAAGCAATCACACTATTACGCTTGAATTCCATCACGAATAACTTTTTTCTGAATGCAATAGATCAAAATGCTTTTGTAAGCTTGTAAACAATAAAATGAACTGTCACTGAAATAAATCTGTCAGCTATCAGACTAGCGGTTTAGAAATGATAGCAACCTGAAGTTGGTTGCAATACATATCAGCCACCCTGTTTATATAGATTCCTTTGGTTCCTATAAGGAACATAGACCCTTAACAGATAATGGCAAAATCATTATCTCGTTTCACGACTTGCCCACTGTTGTAGCTTCGATGTCAAGCTGGCTTCTTCATTTGTCGACTGGTCGTTCTTTTCTTCGACTGCTTTGCTGATTCCAGTCAAGGTAGTTTCGGGTAATATCATCTTGGGATCTTCATAATGTATGACCAATACAGCGCCTTTCCCTCCGTAAGATTTCGGTATGAATGGGGGCGTGTCCAGTAATTTCCTATATTCGTTGTTGCTGATGGTGTTTGGCCACAATATTAAAAGTAGTCTACGCAGACATCGATTGACGAATACTTGTAATGATTTTAGGTCGCTTTTTATTCTGTTCAACGTTTCTTCCTTGAAGGTTCATTACTACTTCATTCTGGGAGAGTGCACCATATTTTGTATTTTTTGTACCAAAAAGTACGAATTTCAAAATTATAAATTAATTTTTAAGCAATGAAAATCCTTGCATGGCAGAGGATTTATTTATTATTTTATTTGGTCCTTCATAAAGTCGCACCCATCACACCACTGTCCAACAGGCATTTACGAATCGGGAAATTGGATAACAAATCCGTTTGTTGAAAGCTCACCAAAGTCGTGTCGTATCCATGACTTACAATCATGGCTCTCATACGTTACGATGTTAACATTCGTTCTGAAGCGCCTGGAAGAGATGCACCAAACGAAGAAGTTCGTTCTTGTTACCTTTTAAACTATTTCGCATTCCTCATACTGCAATTTCAGTTGTTGTTGTTGTTTTTTTCGTCTTCCTTTTTCTGTGTAAATGTTCAACTTTACGAGCAATTATGGCCATTGTTACCGGTACGTAAAAGTATCGTCCGTCCGTCTGTCTGTCCATATGTCCATTGTACGTTCGACGTAAGACCACCGCCACACTACCATTTGCTGTGGGGAGGGAGCGACAGTGTAGTAAAACAGATTTTTGTCTGTTGGCAATGTTTTCATTATAACTTCAGCGTGACCGTCATACCCTCAAAGTTTTTGTCAGATTTCTGTGTTTTATTTTCAGATTTTAGCTTTTGTTTTAAACGACAAATACGGTGGCTGCTGTCGCTCGCTCGTTCGCTGCATAGTGGAGGACATTTCTTAATAAATCTGCAGTTTTTTTTTCTTCTATTCAATAACTATAATTAACGCTATTTTTTCTACAAAAAAACTAACTCAGGGATTCATACGAGGGCTGCTGTATATATTTCTGGTCTAATTATGAAAATGCGAATATTTATGATCAAAAATGGTTTGATTGTTTTTCGAAGTATTCTCCAGCATGATTTATACACTTTTGCATGCGCTCAAACCAATTGTCGAAGCACTTTTTCCACTCCGATTGAGGCACCTCCAAAACATGGTTTATGAACGCTTCAACAGCATCTTCTGGCGACGAAAAACTCGAATTGTATTGGAAAATCAGTGTCATATTTTACTGTTCACTAAATTTTATAATATTAATAGGACTTCCTCAAACCTTAATAGGATTTCCTCCAACTTTAATTAAATATATATTGAACTTTTTTTGTTTTTAATATTTTTATTAATAAATTTGTCTAAATTGTTGTTTTATTCAAAAATGTTGCTTAATTTAATTTTTTATGGAAAGTTTTGTCGAAATTACATTCAGAGCAGTTTTGTCAAAACTTATTTTTTCTAGAAAATGTCATCAGAACTTATTTATATTAGAAAAATTTAAGAAAAAAATGTTTTCATCGAAATTTGATTTTTTAATTAACTGAGAGAATGTGTCATCCAAATGATCCAAATCTAGAAAATTTAAAAATTTTAATTTATCTGTTTTGTTACATATTTATGTTTTTTCTGGATAATTAATTACTCGGAGTTGTAAAATTTAGAAATTTATGTCGAAATTTTAATTTTATAGAAAATTTTTTCACACTTGCATGTTTCAAGAAAATTTCATCGAAACTAAATTTACTTAAAAAAATTCGACAAAACTGAATTCTACAAAAATAAGGCGAATTTGAATTTTGTAGAAACTTACGTCAAAATTGGATTTTTTTAGACAATTTCTTTGCAATTAAATTTTTCTAGCGAATTGGAATACATTTACATGGAAAATTTCATCGAAATTGCATTTTTTCTTGAAGTTTCAAACAAATTGTATTTATTACAAAATTTCATTAACATTTTATTTTTCTAGAAAATTTCATCGAATCGCAATTTTCTACAAAATTTTGTCAAAAGCGTGTACGAGTATCTAAAAAATTCCACCAAATTTTAATTTTTCTAAAAAAATTCATCTAATTTGCATTTATCTACAACTTTTTTATAAAATTGAATTTTTCTAGAATATTTCAACGAAATAATTACATTTCTGGGAAATTTTCTAGAAAAATTCAATTTCTATAAAATTTTATAGAAAAATTAAAAGTTAAATAAAAATTTGAGGAAATTTTAATTTTGTACATTTATTTCTTTTTTAGTAAATAAATTTCTATGAAATTTTCTATAAAAATTCAATTTCTATGAAATTTTGTAGAAAAATTCAATTTATATGAAATTTTCTAGAAAAATTAAATTTCTATGACATTTTCTAGAAAATTTCATAAATTGATTTTCATAGAAATTGAATTTTTCTACAAAATTTCATAGAAAAATTCAATTTCTATGAACATTTCATAGAAAAATTCAATTTCTATGAACATATCTAGAAAAATTCAATTTCTATGAAATTTTCTAAAAAAAAAAATTATATTTTTCAAAACAAAGAAAAAATTTCGATAAAATTTTCTAATAAAAAGCAATTTCGAAAAACCCAAATGCAAAGCTATTTCTAGAAAAATGTAATTTGATGAAATATTCGTGAAAAATGAAAATTCGACGGTATTTTATAAAAAAAATTTTAGATAATCGCAAATTCGATGACATTTTTTTAGAAAAATTAAATTCGATGCAATTTCTATAACATTTTCTAGATAAATTAAATTTCATGAAATTTTCTAGAAAAATTAAATTTCTATGAAATTCAATTTATGAAATTTTCTAGAAAAATTCAATTTCTATGAAATTTTCTAGAAAAATTCAATTTCTATGAAATTTTCTAAAAAAAATTTAATTTCTATGAAATTTTCTAGAAAAATTCAATTTCTATGAAATTTCCTAAAAAAAAATTTATATTTTGCAAAACTTAAAGAAAAAATGTCGATAAAATTTTTTAATAAAAAGCTATTTCGAAAAACCCAATTATAAAGCTATTTCTAGAAAAATGTAATTTGATGAACTATTCGTGAAAAATGAAATTTCGACGATATTTTATAAAAAAATTTTATATAAACGCAAATTCGATGAAATTTTTTTAGAAAAATTAAATTCGATGCAATTTCTATAAAATTCTCTAGAAAAATTAAATTTCATGAAATTTTCTAGAAAAATTAAATTTCTATAAAATTCAATTTATGAAATTTTCTAGAAAAATTCAATTTCTATGAAATTTTCTAGCAAAAATTTAATTTGTATGAAAAAATTCAATTTCTGTGAAATTATGTAGATAAATTCAATTTCAATGAAATTTTCTACAAAAATTCAATTTCTATGAAATTTTCTAGAAAAATCAATTTCTATGAAATTTTCTAGAAAAATCAATTTCTATGAAAATTTCTAGAAAAATTCAATTTCTATGAAATTTTCTAGAAAAATACAATTTCTATGAAATTTTCTAAAAAAAAATTTAATTTTTGCAAAACGTAAGGAAAAAAATTTCGATTAAATTTTGTAATAAAAACGCTATTTGGAAAAACCCAATTACAAACAAAGCTATTTCTAGAAAAATGTAATTTGATGAAATATTCGTGAAAAATGAAATTTCGACGGTATTTTATAAAAAAATTTTTAGATAAACGCAAATTCGATGAAATTTTTTTAGAAAAATTAAATTCTATGCGATTTTGTAGATAAATGCATTTTTGATTACATTTTGTAAAAATTTTGAAAAATTTCATAAAAATTGCATTTATCAAAATTTAATTTTTATTTGAAATTGTATGGAATTTTAATTTGTAGTAAATTTCATCAACTTCCCATTTTTTTGCAAATCTAAAAATTTTTATCAAAATTAAATTTCAATTGAAAATTCATAGAAAATTTTCTAGAAATTTAATTTTTCTACAATGTTTCATCATAATTGCAATTATTTACAAAATTAAAATTTTCTAGAAAATTTCCTCGAACTTACAAAATTTCATTGTATTTTTATTTTTCTATAAATTTTCATCGCATTTGCAATTTTGCAAATCTACAAATTTTGATGAAAGTTAAATTTGTCTGGAAAATTTTATAGAAATTGAATTTTACTACCAAATATAATCGAAATTGCAGTTTTTTTAGAAAATACCGCCGAAATTGCATTTTTCTACAATATTTCATTGAATTTGCATTTTTTTCGAAGATTGCATCAAAATTTAATTTTTCTAGAAAAAGTCATCGAATTTGCATTTCTCTAAAAAAATTCATCGAAACCGATTTTTTGTAAAATTTTTAAAATTTAATTGTTGGAATTTTCTATTTGGAAATTTAATTTTTCAGGAAAATTCGTCGAATTGCATGATTCAGTCGAGTTGCATTATTATAGACAAATGGATAAAAAATTAATATTCTAGAAAAATACGTCAAAGTTGAATTTTTCTAGAAATTTCGTAGAATTTTAATTTATTAACAAAATATTTCATTGAATTTGCATTTTTCTAGAAATTTCATAGAAATTTAATTTTTCTAGAATGTTTCATATAAATGCAATTATTAACAAAATTAAAATTTTCTAGAAAATTTCCTCGAATTTTCATTTAGCTACAAAATTTCATCGTATTATTAATTTTTCTATAAGTTTGCATCGAATTTGCATTTTTACAAATCCACAAATTTTGATGAAAGTTAAATTTGTCTGAAAAATTTTATAGAAATTGAATTTTTCAAAGAAACTTTATTTTTCTACAATATTTCATTGAAATTGCATTTTTTCGAAGATTATATCAAAGTTTCATTTTTCTAGAAAAAGTCATCGAAATTGCATTTCTCTAAAAAATTCATCGAAATTGATTTTTTGTAAAATTTTATCCAAATTGTGTTTTCTATTTTGAAATTGCATTTTCTGGAAAATTCGTCGAATTGCATGATTTAGTCTAGTTGCATTATAATAGAAAAATTCATAAATATTAAATTTTCTAGAAAATACATCAAAGTTGATTTTTCTAGAAAATTTCATAGAATTTTAATTTATCTACAAAATTGTATCAATATTTCATAAAAATTTAATTTGTCTAGAAAAGTTGCATTTTTCTAGCAAAACTCATCAAGAATTTCATGTAATTTTCTAGAAAAACTAAATGTTGATAAAAATGCAACTCGACGAATTTTCAAGAAAAAACTATATCGAAAAAAATATTTAAAAGAATTTTTGTAGAAAAATGCAATTTCGATTCATTTTTTTTTTGTAATAAAAAACGTTTCGATAAAATTTTCTAGAAAAAAAATTGTATGAAAATTTTTAGATAAATTAAATTTGCATGTATTTTTCTTCCCACAAATTGAATTTTCTAGAAAATTACATCAAAGTTGCATTTTTCTAGAAATTTCGTAGAATTTTAATTTATCTACAAAATTTTATCGAATCAGAATTTTTCTAGAAATTTCATACAAATTTAATTTTGTAGAAAAATTTGCATTTTTCTAGCAAACCTCAACAAGAAATTTATGTAATTTTTTAGAAAATAATGTCTCGATTACATTTTCTGGAAAATAATATTTCGAAGAATTTTTCTAAAAAATGCAATTTCGATAAATTGTTTGTAAAATTAACATGTCGATGAAATTTTGTCGAAAAAAAAAAATTTTGAAAATTTTTAGATAAATTAAAAGGAAATTAAAATGGAATATCGGTTGAAAATTGAAATTTCGATTTAATTTTGCAGAAAAAATGCAATTTCGCTGAAATTTTCTAGAAAAATGAATTTCAATGAAAGTTTCTAGAAAAAGCAAATTTGATACATTTTTAAAATTTTGTAGAAAAATACAATTTCGTCAAAATTTTGTAGAAAAATGCAATTTCAGTGAAATTCTTTATAAAAACTATTTCGATGAATTTTCCTAGAAAATATGGAATTAGGAGAAAATACAATTCCCATGTAATATTGTAAAAAAGTCTATTTCTATAATTTTTCCAGACAAATTCAATTTGTACGAAATTTTATCGATAAATGCAATTTCGCTTAAATATTCTAAAAAAGTACAATTTTAATGAAATGTTCTACAAAATACAATTTCAAAGCAATTTTCTAGAAAAATGAAATTTTGAATAAATTTCCTAGAAAAATGAATTTTATGGGAAATTTTTGTTTTAAATGTTTTATAATTATTTGATTTCGATAAATCTTTCAAAAAAAATCGGTTTGTATGATTTTTTCTAGAAATATGTAATTTCTATGAAATTTTGTAGAAAAATGGAATATCGGTAAAATTTCCAGAAAAATGCAATTTTGCTGAAATTTTCTGTAATGCAATTTTTACGAAATTTAGACAACATTTTGTTAATAGAAATGTATTTTCGACGAATTTTTCTATAAAAATTAAATTATAAAAATTTTAATTCCATTATATTTTCTAAAAAATTATACTTTCCATAAAACTTTGTAGAAAAGTGCAGCTTCGATTATGTGTAGAACGCAATTTCTACGAATTTTTCTATACAAATTAAATTTCTTAGAAATTAATTTTCTATTATTGAAGTACAATTTCGACAAAATGTTTTACAAAAATGCAATTTTAACAAAATTTTCTATAAATATAAAATGTTGACAAGAAATGAACAATTTTAGGGACTCAAAATGCAATTTTTTTACAATTGTAGATTTGTCTGGTATGAAAGTTAATAATTATGTTTTGCTCATTTCTTTCCATTTTTTTTCTCGAAATTGTCCCCATTGTGTGCTGCAGCGCGATGCATGCCACACGAGTCTACTTGCGGGATTGTTGTGGGTTATTTTTGGGGAGGACAGTGTAGTTTGTTTGTTGGTTTACCTTAAAATTTGTCTGGTGGCATTGTTTTGGCAATGATTTCCCCCGTTTTTCGTTTTTGCTGTTATTGTTTAGAGAGGTTTTTGTGCGGTCTATAGAAAGAAGTTTGCTTTGCATACGACAACCACGAGTGCCGTTCTCGTATGTATTTGGACTTCTCTGTGACTTACCCCCTTTCAATTTCAGTGACACTCACCGCAGCGGTGTGGCCAGCAGAACGGATGGATGGTTGGACGGACGAATGAGTGGATGGACAGACAGATGGCGTTGGGCATGGGAGGGGGACAGACAGACAAATCATCCGTGTGTCAACAACAGCATTCAACACGTGTTAAATGCTAAATGTTTAAAGCTAAATGCATTCACTCATTCATTCACTGAATAATTGAATTGCTTTGTTGTTGTTTTTGTGGTGTGGTGGTGGTTGTCGCCGTCTCGTTATTACCATTTTGGAAATCTTTCAAAATCTCTCCTTATATTTGCTTTTGGGCTATTGGCTTGATTTCATTTGTTTTCGCTTTCAGTCTCTCTTTTTTTCTGGGTTTGGTTTGGGGAACTTCCGTTTTTTTCTTCTTTTGTTTGAAATTGCATTTTTCGGTTAGGCCACGAATTAAAATCAACTAGAAATTGCGTTTTAATTAAGGAAATGCAGTTAACTTAGATTTCTATCTGCATCATTTATTTGGCCGTTTTTAGAGGGGGAGATAGGGAGGGTTAGTAATGAACCCAAAATGCTGTAGACGCGGGAGGATTTTTCATTGTTGACATTTGTTCTACAACAATCTAAGTAAATCATATACTGATAATTAGCAAAAGACAAGGCATATAATACAAAACATCAAAATGTAATTCAGTTTCTCTGGGTGAT
Source organism: Eudasyphora cyanicolor (assembly GCA_963930755.1). NCBI lineage: Eukaryota > Metazoa > Arthropoda > Insecta > Diptera > Muscidae > Eudasyphora > Eudasyphora cyanicolor. The sequence continues at coordinate 174,175,563 of OZ005738.1, forward strand.
AACTAAATTAAGGTCACCTGTAGAATCTTTGTGTACTCTGGTATTAAAACTGTGAACCTTTCATTTCTGGGTAAATAAGGTTCTCTGTTTGAGGCACTGAGTTCTTTCATTTTAATAGGGTCGACCGATTAAGTCTTCCTCAAATATAGATTCAATCACTGAGCTGTTGCCCTTTACTAGACTCTAAAACTGCCGTCGTCCTCCAAAGTTCCTTTTTTCTCTATTTCGATAAAATTGTCTAGAAAAATGCAATTTCGCTGAAAACAACTGGAAAAGTGCAAGTTCGCTGAAATTTTATAGATAAATTAAATTTTGATGTAATTTACAATTTCGATGAAATTTTCTAGAAAAATTCAATTTCTACGAAATTTTCACGAAAAAGGCAAAAATTCTATGAAATTTTTTCGAAAAATGTTATTTGGTTGAGTTTTTCCAGATCAATGCAATTTTGATGAAATTTTCAAGAAAATTGATTTCTTATTTTGATAATTTTTGTAAAAAAATAAATTTCTGTAAAAATGTAATTTTGACGAATTTTGTTATTAAAATGGAATTTTGAAGAAAGTTTCTACAAAAATATAATATTGTGTCATATGTAAACATTAATTAATAATTTCGTAAAATTTTCAATAGAAATATATTTCCGGCTAAAATTTGCTTTAAACATTAAATAAAAAAAATTAATTCTTCGAAATATTAAAATTTTTGAAATCGCATTTTCTGTAAAAATGTGATTTCCATGGAACTTTGCAGAAAAATCCAGCATCGATGGAATATTCTAAAAAAAATGCAATTATGAAATTTACAAAAAAAACTGGGAAATTTTGGAAAACATCAATGAAATTTTCTAGAAAACTGCAATTCTTCGAAATTTTCTATAAAATGTCTATTTCGACGGAATTTTTAATATAGATGCAATTTCTAGAAAAATTTTATTTCGCTGAAATTTTATACAACAATTTGATTTAATTTTTTACGAAAATGCAATTTCGCTGAAAATTGCTGAAAAATTAAATTTTCTTGAAAGAGGAAGATCAATTTCGATGAATTTTCCTGAAAAAATACAATTTCGCAGCAAAATTCAGTTTCTATCAAATTTTTACGAAAAAGATAATTTTTATAAAATTTTCCCGAAAAATTAAATTTGAGTGAACTTTTCAAGAGCAATGCAATTTTGACAAAAATCTCCAGAAAAATTGATTTTTCCCCAAATTTTTGTTTAAAATATATGAAATTTAGACGAAAATTTGTAAAAAAAATTAATTCTGTAAAAAATTTAATTTGACCAATTTTGTTATAAAAATGCAATTTGAGGAATGTTTCTAAGAAATAAAGAGTCGACCATTGAGGTCTTCCCCTATACTAGAATCTACCATTGATGTCTTCCCTTGAGGACTTCCTCTATACTAGAGTCGACCCTTGAGGTCTTCCTCAATACTAGAGTCGACCTTTGAGAGACTTCCTCTATACTAGAGTAGACCATTGAGGTCTTCCTCTATACTAGAGTCGACTATTGAGGTCTTCCCCTATACTAGAGTCGACCACTGCGGTCTTCACCTATACTAGAGTCGTCCACTGGGGTCTTCCCCTATACTAGAGTCGACACTTGAGGACTTCCTCTATACTAGAGTCGACCACAGAGGTCTTCCCCTATACTAGAGTCGACCCTATAGGTCTTCTCCTATACTAGAGTCGACCATCGAGGTCTTCCTCTATACTAGACTCGACCATTGATGTCTTCCGCTATATTAAAGACTACCATTGAGGTCTATACTACAGTCGACCCTGGAGGTCTTCCTCTATACTAGAGTCGACCCTTGAGGACTACCTCTATACTAGAGTCGATCATTGAGGTCTTAATTAATATTAGAGTCTACTATTGCGGTCTTCCTCTATACTAGAGTCGACCGTTGAGGTTTTCCTCTATACTAGAGTCAACAATTGAGGTCTTCCTCTATAATGGAGTCGACCATTGAGGTCTTCCTCTATGCTAGAGTCGAGCATTAATGTATTCCTTTATACTAGAGTAGATGACTGAGGTTTTCCCCTATACTAGAGTCGACCCTTGAGGTCTTCCTCTATACTAGAGTCGACACTTGAGGTCTTCACCTATACTAGAGTCTACCATTGAGAACTTAATTTATATTAGGGTCTACGATTACGGTCTAGAGGAATGCCTATACTAGAGGCGACCGTTGAGGTTTTCCTCTATACTAGAGTCAACAATTGAGGTCTTCCTCTATAATGGAGTCGACCATTGAGGTCTTCCTCTATGCTAGAGTCGAGCATTAATGTATTCCTTTATACTAGAGTAGATGACTGAGGTTTTCCCCTATACTAGATTCGACCCTTGAGGTCTTCCTCTATACTAGAGTCGACCCTTGAGGTCTTCACCTATACTAGAGTCTACCATTGAGAACTTAATTTATATTAGGGTCTACGATTACGGTCATCCTCTATACTAGAGTCGACCATTGAGGTCTTCTCCTATACTAGAGTCAACATTTGAGGTCTTCCTCTATACTAGAGTCGACCACTGAGGTCTTCCCCTATACTAGAGTCGACCATTGAGGTCTTCTTCTAAACTATTTAGAGTCGACCTTTGAGGTCTTCCTCTATACTAGAGTCGACCACTGAGGTCTTCCCCTAAACTAGAGTCGACCACTGAGGTCCTCCTCTATACTAGAGTCGAACCTTGAGGTCTTCCCCTATACTAGAGTCGACCATTGAGGTCTTAATTTATATTAGGGTCTTCGATTACGGTCTTCCTCTATACTAGAGTTGACTATTGTGGTCTTCTCCTATACTAGAGTCAACCTTTGAGGTCTTCCTCCATACTAGAGCCTACCATTGAGGCATTCCTCCATGCTAGAGTCGACACTTGGGGTCTTCCTCTATACTAGAGTTTACCATTGAGGTCTTCCCCTATAGATCGACCATCGAGGTCTTCCTCTATAGTAGAGTCAACTCTTGAGGTCTTCCTCTATACTAGAGTCTACTATTGAGTTCTTCTTCTATACTAGAGTCTACTATTGAGGTCTTCCTCTATATACCAGAGTCGACCATTGAGGTCTTCATCTATACTAGAGTCTACCATTGAAGTATTACTCTATACTAGAGTTGATCATTGAGGTCTCCCCCTATACTAGAGTCGACTATTGAGGCCTTCCTCTATACCAGGAGTCGACCATTGAGGTCTTCCTCTATACCAGAGTCGACCACTGTGGTCTTCCTAGAGTCTACTATTGAGTTTTTCTTCTATACTAGAGTCTACCATTGAGGTCTTCCTCTATACCAGAGTCGACCATTGAGGTCTTCATCTATACTAGAGTCGACAATTAGGGTCTTCCTCTATACTAGAGTCGACCATTGAGGCCTTCCTCTATACCAGCAGTCGACCATTGAGGTCTTCCTCTATACTAGAGCCTACCATTGAGGCATTCCTCCATACTAGAGTCAACGCTTGAGGACTTCCTCTATACTAGAGCCGAACCTTGAGGTCTTCCTCTATACTAGAGTTTACCATTTAGGTCTTCCCTATAATAGAGTGGACGATCTAGGTCTTCCTCTCAACTCTTGAGGTCCTCCTTTATACTATAGTCGACCACTGACGTCTTCCACTATACTATAGTCGACCATCGAGGTCTTCCTCTACACTAGAGTCGACCCCTGAGGTCTTCCTCTATACTAGAGTATACCCTTGAGGTCTTCCTCTATACTAGAGTCGACCATTGGGGTCTTCCTCTATACTAGAGTTGACCCTTGGGGTCTTCCTCTATACTAGAGTCGACCAGTGTGGTAATCCTCCATACTAGAGTCGACCACTGTGGTCATCCTCTATACTAGAGTCGACCACTGTGGTCATCCTCTATACTAGAGTCGACCACTGTGGTCATCCTCTAAACTAGAGTCGACCACTGTGGTCATCCTCTATACTAGAGTCGACCACTGTGGTGTTCCTCTATACTAGAGTCGACAACTGTGGTCATCCTCTATACTAGAGTCCACCATTAAGGGCTTCATCTGTACTAGAGACTACCGTTGAGGTACTCCTCTTTTCTAGAGTCTCCTATACTAGAGACTACCGTTGAGGTCCTCCTCTTTTCTAGAGTCTCCTATACTAGAGACTACCGTTGAGGTCCTCCTCTTTTCTAGAGTCTCCTATACTAGAGACTACCGTTGAGGTCCTCCTCTTTTCTAGAGTCTCCTATACTAGAGACTACCGTTGAGGTCCTCCTCTTTTCTGGAGTCTCCTATACCAGAGTCGACAATTGAAGTCTTTTCGTATGCTAGAGTTAATCTATACTAAAGCCTACCATTCATGCCCTCCTCTTTACTGGAGTCGACCATGTATGGCCTTCTCCTATACAAGATTCTACCATTGAGGTCTTCCCTTATACTATAGTCGACCATTGTGGGGTTATCCAACACTAGAGTCGGCCATTGAGGTTTTATCCCTTACCAGAGTCGACAATTGAGGTCTTTTCATATGCTAAAGTTGACCATTGAGGGTTCAACTATACTATAGTCTACCATGCGTGTCCTCCTTACTATGTAGAGTCGATCATAGAGGTCTTCTCCTATAGAGGCCCATACCATAGAGTCGACCATAGAGGTCTTCTCGTATACTAGAGTCTACCATTGAGGGTCTCCTCTTTACTAGAGTCGACCATTTAGGTCTTCCTCAGTACCGGTGATGTATTTCTTTTCACTTGAGTTGGCTACTTAGGTCTTGCTCTATAGTAGAGTATATTAATAAAGCCTTTCTAAGCAAGAATTGACTATTGAGGCTTTCCTCACTACCACTGCGATCCTTCCTTATTGACCACTGCGATCCTTCCTTATGTAATCGTGGATTATATCGCTTCCTTATCAAAAAAAAATATATATTGTAACTGTCATAATAGTAAAACTTAACCATTCATTTTCATTTCCAATCAAATAACTAGACCACAGTGAAGGTTTCTATTACATAAGTATATCAGCTAACCTCTTACTTAGATATTAACATATTCCCGATTATTTTCCTTTTCCTCTTTTTTTTTTGGGGGAAAATTAAAAATTGCTTTCAACATTCAGTTAATATGCCCAAGCAGTCCAGGTTAGTTAGGCTTATGGTCATCAAAGGCGATCAGCTATTATCATATCGGAGACATAAAGTCACAAGAGAAAAAGAAACATTTACGTTCACGGTGGAAAAGTTACCACTGGAACCAGATTAACATATTCATGTTAGTTTTTAATAAAACAATAACCCAAACAGGCAGTCAGTCAGCCTCTGTATGGGAATGACTATGAATATGACGGCTAGGCTAAAAGCATTTAAAAACTCATAAAAATTATAAAGATTTTTTTCTGGTGCTTACCACTACTATTGTAGTGGTGGACTTGCTATAAAATTCCATAGTAGAGTAGATCAGAGTAGAGTTCAATGGAGTAGTTTTACTCTTTTTTTTGGGATTTTCTTCTAAGCGCAGGCGTAGCTATGAAAGTGACCACCAGCACTATGACGACCGTCGTTGTCGTCAGTCTTCATAAGTTGCTTAGCTATGCGCAAATCGGCTGAATGAGTGAAGTGAGTTGAGTCTGCGCATTGGGCACTGGGGCATTTTCGTATACATAAAACATGAATTGATCATAAGCGCGTGTGCCAATAACTCGTGAAAACCACACGACTCTAGTTTACATATGTTGTTGTTGTAGTAGTTGTTGCTGCTGCTGCCGTTGTTGTTGTCGTCGTAGTCGTATTCGTCGTTGTCGTCATCGTCTACCCACCGCTGTGGTGTAAATTGCCATTGGGCCCATTTGCGGCTTTACCTACAACTCTTAGGGGTATATCGCATATATTTTTTAATATCTGGTAAAAGCTGCAGTGTTTTTTCTTCGGCTTTTTTTCTCTTTTTGGATCAGAAACAATGCCGAAAGTCTGGCGGTGGCGGTTCAGCGAAAGGACGGTCGACAGGGACCCGTCGTGTAGACATCGGCATCGTTGTCTTGTTTGTCTGTGAGAAAAAATGCTTTTGTGAATGCGATCGCCACCGACGCCGCCGCCGCCATTCACTCCGCCCGTTCCAAGGCATAGATAGTTAAATGTAACGAAAGTAATGAAACATAATTCTTTAAATGTAATTACTACTTTGCTGACAATGTTCATATTTATGCTTATGTTTGGCTATGTATGTAGGGATGACGATTCAGAGGTTGAAGTTTTGAAAAATCCTTAAAGAAGAGGAGGCGTCTTATGGTAATATTAGATCTACATGTTGACTGTTCAGCAAACTATCTAACAAGAAGGCATTGTTTTGGATATGCTATTGTCCCAACAGCGATAATAGCATATCCATATTGGTATGAACGGCCAATTTACCCGTGTCTGCTGATCCCAGTAGTAGTTCAATTGGGACCTATCACAGTTCTGATCTCATAGGTAATGTTTGGAATCGGTTTATGGTTAAATGCTCCAAATAATATTCCTGGATTTCCACTAATACTTTGAATTTCCCTTTGATAACAGTTTTTCTCGCAAATATAAATTTTTATAAAAATGTTTTATATATTCCAATTCCAAAATTGACCACAAATATTTGTGCATCTCTTTAATTATGTCAAACCGATGGAACCACTGGAAATGCCAGACTGTTCTTTTTACCAAAATTTTCCTTTTTCAAACCTATCCCAATTGGCATACCTAAGATCTGAGTAAGTTCGGAAATCTTACAGACTGAGTGTGGCGAAAACTATTCTACACACAAGAAACATAAACATGGCCAGAAACCAGGAATTCAACTTAGTTTTCCTAAGCAGTTGTTAACAGATGTATTACAACTCCATAAAATGTTTTTGTGGTTTTGTCGGTACATTTGTTATATTCTGCCGCGAAGAAAAGGTTATGTGTGGGGCCACAACCCAAGTGTTTAACCTTAGGGCTAAAATAATGTAAATAACCAATTTGACACTTTAGTATTTGTCTGAGCATGACTTAATTGACAGTTTCGTGACAGTTGCATTATCTGTCGAAGATCAACAGCAATTATTTTAACGATTGTCCAACTCGTTAACAAGCTGGTAAACATTTATGAGCCGCAATTTGTTAAGTTTGCCGGGAATGCTAGAGGGATTCAAGAGAATTGAATTTATTTTAATGCTTTTCGAAATGAACGAATTTCCCACGATATAGTTAGTTTTCTTTACATTATTGGATTTTGGGAATATACAATGTTAGTTAGTATTATATGCAGAATTCAAACATCTAATTGTTGTTAAATGTCCTTACAAACTTTGGTCTTTGGCTGACGGTTCATCCTATGATTTCACTTTAAGGTGCCTTTTATAGAGGGAGGGTAATGCCATAAGAATCGGCCAGAGAATCTGATGCCCCAGGTACTGGTCACTTTCATACTTGGTCGACTAGCATGCGTCAATGACGTATTGTGTCATTTACTACTCACTTCTCAAAACCTTGTCTTAGGCGGTGTAACTCGTTTATCAGTGACTGGTAATATGTATGAAGCTGACCGCGATCAGGCACCAGGGCGAGGATCTGACATAAATTGAAAAAAAAATCTGACAGATTATAGTTTCCAGCAATGGAGGGAAGGACAGCCGTAGTAGGTCATCATGCTATTTATCAGAGCTATTATATGAGTACACTCGACAGCCGCAACGGAACGCATTAGCAGCTCCAATTTTGAGCGTAATATAAAGGAATTGGCAAGATTTCTCGAAAACAAGTGACTTCAGAGTTTTTAACTCATCGTTCCTAACTATACTTAAAACGTAGATGCTTCAAAGAACGGCCCAAAAATCCAATAGCTTACGGAATATCTGAATTTGAATTTCTAGCGATATCCATCGATGGTTTAATAAATCCCTAATTATACCCTACACCACACTGTCGTACAGGATATTACCATAAGTTTGTTTTGCGACAGATGTTTGTAACACATAGAAATCTGTTTGTCAGTCTGTCAATCTTAAGTTGTTCTTAAGTGCAGGTCACAATTTCACTCCTATCTTGCTGGTATATGGTTTTAACAACTCTTTTACACCTGGGAAGAACCATATTTAAATTGGGCAAAACAGGTTCAGATTTAGATATAGCCCCCATATATATGTTCTTTTGGATTTGTCCCTATAGAATCAGTATTTTACATCCAATAATTTTGAAATTTTGCAGGGTAGAGTTTCCCACAATTCCCGAATGTAAGAAAAATCCGTTCAGATTTTTAAATATAGCCAACCATGTATATGTACGTTCCTTCCGATGTGGCCTTTTAGCGCTTTAGAAGCTATGTTTCACATATAATCATTTTGAATGTACCAAACGTAAATTTATATAAACAATTTTTATCTGCAAAATCTTGGTAAGTACATGTCATTACCATTCGCATTACCAGGTAATGAATAACGAATAAATAACGACTATCAAAATAATGACAAAAATAAGTTATTGCTAGTAACCTAAGTTGGAAAATCTTATTTTTATTTATAAACTTTTCGTTAAATGTTTTTTACTTAGTTGTAGTTGGTATTCAGTTAAATCATTTAAAGAAAAGTTTATAAGTTCAAATTAGATTCTCTAAATTAGATTACTAATAATAACTTATTTTTGTTATTATTTAGTTAGTCGTTATTTATTTACCGAATGTAATGCTGGCGATATTGAGATATCATTACCTGGTAATGCAAGTGGTAACGACATTTACTTACCAAGATTTTGAGGGGTTATTTTTTTTGTACTTGATTATTAAGCGATTTGTCTACGAATCGTGAGGTAGGCCAGTGGTTGTTATGCTAAACTACGAAACCAGGAGGTCGCGAGTTCAATCCCACCTCCCGGCAAATGAAATTTTTCGTCATATGACCACAATAATCGATAACTACTATCTCCCAATTATACGCCGCTCTACCCAATGTTGCGCTCTTCCCAATGTTACGCTCTTCCCAATTTTACGCTCTTCTACTTTCTCACCGCATGCCATCACTGATGGTGGTGAACAGGCAGTAACAACTCAGAAATATCTACGACCGACAAACACACTCATAAAAGTATTACTTACGTCCACGCTTACTTTTTAATAATTGTAAAGGTGGGGGTAAGTGGTTATTTTTCAGCTTCTGGTATGCTTGAGTGGAAGCACTTTCCTCCAATGACATGTATGTGTAAAAATAATTCGAAGGGAGGCCAAATTAGAAGCAGTTACTAGATTTGAATTTAGCTTACCCGTCAGGTTATTTGGTAATGGGAAATTTAGCTGGGAACCTACATATTTCAGTTGTACTCGATATTACTGGAGTGGTGTAGGTTCGCTCCCGTCAGTCTTTAGTCTTTACTTACTGTTTTTACATTATCGATTAACATTTACAAAATAGATTTACAAAGGGCCTTTGATAGTTGGTCAAGCATAGAATCCACAGGTGCCTAGACTAAGCCCCACGGACATAATCCCCATAACAATAATGGGGGTTAAGTCACAGGAACTTGTCTCTATACACCCCATTTATGTACAAGAGTACAGTGGGGATTCAATCCCCGTTTCCATGGGGATGACCATGAGTATATGCACAAGGGTTAGTGTGGCAAATGCTTATCCCACTACGATGTAGGGGATACTGAAGTAGTTACAAATAAATATTTTTTTTTAACTTTGCGAAACCTTCCGCACCGAATGCAATTACTGACGCCCGAAGTCTGCTTTTTGATCTAAAATTAGTCATACAGTTTTTGAGATACGACGGGTTTTTAAATTTGCAATATATTTATTTTGTCCCCTATATCTTCAAAACTATATGACAGATTCTTGATCAAAGAGCAGAATCGTGATCAGCACACAACCAATTATTAAATGGCGGTATTTGAAAGACTGTTTATGCCAATTTCTATACCCTACACCACACTGTGGTACAGGGTATTATAACTTTGTGCATTTGTTTGTAACACCCAAAAGGAGAAGAAATAGACCCATCGTTTATTATACCGATCGACTTAGAATCACTTTCTGAGTCGATTTAGCAATGTCCGCCTGTCTGTCTGTCCGTCTGTCTGTCTGTCCGTCTGTGCATGTATTCTTGTAATCAAAGTACAGGTCGCAATTATGGTCCGATCGCGACGAAACTTTACACATATCTTTTTTTTGGCCCAAGGACGATCCCTATTGGATTTGGTTAAAATCGGTTCAGATTTAGATATAGCCCCCATATATATGTTAGCCCCGATTTGACATGTAAGCGCTGTAAAAACTTTATTTTATATCCGATCAGTATGAAATTCGGCAGGAAAAGGTTTCTTATTACATGAATGACCTCTGTTAAATTTGGAAGAAATCGATTCAGATTTAGATATAGCCCCCATATATACATTACCCCCGATTTGACATATAAGCGCTGTAAAAATGTTATTTTATATCCGATCAGTGCGAAATTCGGCAAAGAGAGGGTTCTTATTACATGAAGGAATACTGCTAAATTCGGAGAAAATCGGTTCAGATTCAGATATAGCCCCCATATATATGTTACCCCCGATTTGACATGTAGGCGCTGTAGAGACTGTATTTTATATGCGATCAGTACGAAATTCGACAGAAGGAGGTCTTTTTACATGAATGAGTATTCAGGGAAGATCGGTTCAGATTTATATTGATTGATTTGGTATCAAACCGCTATAGAAGTTGTATTTTACTTCCGATCATTAAAATTTTCCAGAAAGATGTTTCTCAATTTAGGAACGAATATTGCTTAATTTAGCGATTATCGTTTCAGAATTAGATAATATGTTTCTACCCATTTACCAATTATTATGGCAATGACCCTTATCGCATTGTTAGGGAGGTGTAGGGTATTATAAAGTCGGCCCCGCCCGACTTTCTGCCTTTCCTTACTGGTTTGTTGTTAAATTTTCATATCAGAACATTATATATATCGTGCCTCAAGCGAATGATGGCTTTGATTGACGCCAAAAACGTCAAATGAAGTTTTGTTTATAATCATCCTCCCTATTCGACTATGAAGAGAAGAAATCGGATATGCTTCCATTCGGAGATTTATAGCGAAAAATGTATTTTTACCCATTTACAAAGGAGTTAAAAATGTGACTAGCCCAATCGAAATCCCATGAGGAAAAAGGTTATTCTGATCGAAAGAATTTCAGTCATAATCCAAAAATCCGATACTTGATGGCGGTCTTATCTGATGTCTGGCAAAGTATATACCATCTTCTGTCTTAGCTGTCACGATGATAAATAGTGGGAATCATGGCTACATTTTCTATTCTAGTTTCAGCCTCTAGTGGCATTGAAAAAATAAATGGCGTATGACACATGTCAAAATTCCTCTGGTTGGATGGATTTTTGCGAAAAATGTGTACCCAACCGACATTATATTCAGATTACGTATTAACGTTTCATGGTGTGCAATTAAGCGGCCCACATAGCATATCCTCTAAAGGGGCAGAATATCTGTTCACAAAAAAATAGAACAAATCAGACAGATATTCTGTCTGTCTGGACTAATAAAGAAACCACTAAAGGTTCTCAAGCAGAATGACTAACCTGCACATTTTAATAGCTACCTCTGAAACACATCATATTGAGATAACGGTTAGCGTTTTTTCTGAAGCCTGAGTATTATAGATTATGACAAATTAGAAGTAAAAGTTTTCTCAACACTGTTGTGAAATATTTATATTGCAGTCAATGGACCATCGAAGCCATTAAAATAAAACAGATATGTTCAAACGTATCTGTATCATCTGAATAGGACAACCTGCAGCATAAGTTAATGGTGCTGCTAGAGTACCGTGTGCATGCTATCAAGAACTTTTCTCGATTCTCCAAGGATATTGAATAAATCGTCTCTTGAGAGATTTTCTTGTCGATTAGCAATACATTGGAAGCAATGAGGTTAATTAAATAATATACTACTTGCCAAAATATACTTGACGACGATGTAGAACAGCTGGATTTAGATGTTGTAGTATCTTCAAGGCAACATTTTTTATATTACAAAGTATTAATGAACATTCATCATTGCGAAAAACTCCTTAGAGACCATCATCTCCCCGATTGTGGAGCCTGAATTATCCTCGAAATTATTAGCAATAAATATATTATGCTAAATATCGTAAATACCAGCTGGCAGAACTGACCCATCTCCCTCAGGTGATAGCATGTTCTGTTTGTTGACGAACAAGGCAAATCGACGAGTTTCGGGAATCTCATTCAGGCTCCTATGATAAGGAGGAAATACGCTTAAGTTAGCTGCAAGGGAGATCCTTTGAGGTTGTGGAAATTATTTACGTATGATACTTCATAGAGGGCAAGCTAAACAACTGTGGTGTTTGAGTTCTTGGAATCCATTAACCAAATTACTGCAAGTTATATCTGATCAGTTATCTACAACTTGGTTGATATATGTCACAAAATATATGGGAAATACTGGAAGGCACTCTGGTAATCTCTTTACGATAGAACCTAGTTTTTGTACAATGAAAAGCTGCTGAACTCTGGTTTTAAAGTACCTGCATCAGTTATAAAGGTAAAACAGTCATTTGATGAGAGTAACAGTTTGCTCATCGAGATGTTTCAAGCAGGTACAGCTACATTCAGACAGAGTAAACTGAAGACTTTTACATGGTTATACAAATCGTTGGCTTAAACTATAGTACGCCAACGCACCACGGAGCCTTTGCGATGCCACGACCGTAGTAGATCTACACCGTATGCGAACCCACTTCTCCTAGTACTATCTAAAATCCCCCTTACTTTCAGGGACATAACACCTGCTTATTATTCTGCGCCACCTGGAAATGCCTTTGCTGCATTCAGGCAATGGGTTTTTTGCACGAAGATCGTTTCTATGAACTTGAGCGACATGAAATCGATTAAGGATCGTATACTCAACAACGTCAGCAGTTCAAGTGCGCATAGTCAATTTACTTATTTACCAGGGTTTCGGAAGATACAACATTGAAATTATATTTAGAGCACTTTTAGACATCATTAAGAATACAATTCATGCGCTGGAAAGTGTACATAGCAATTAGTCCATTCTTTCTGTGGGAGACAGAGTAGAAGCCATTTGTTGTCAATTGTCTTAGATTGATTTAACTTGGCGAGGGCAGATTGTGTGGATGCTTCGACGTGCCTTATTTCGATTCTAGAGTGATTTACCTAGGCTATAAATTAATTATGTGGCAACTACATTTTTAATTGCTATTGCATGGGAAAACCTTAGAAAGATAGAATAGCGAAAGAATTAAGAACACCTGCAGAATGCTATGGATCTGAATGTCTCAATGACACAAAATGGGTTCATGTCTGATATCAGCAAGAGTTTGGCCTTTGCTATTTCTGAAGCAAGTTCTACTTTGATATTCAAGCTTTTCTTAACGCCTAGACTGCGGTATAAGTGTAACGTTGGCCATGACATACGTAGATATACTAAACCTTTTAAAGATGGTTATAGAGAATAATTTAACGCTTCAGATGATCGCAGCTCTTTTGATAACTCGTAATTGTACTACCTGACGGAAGAATATCTATATTCTTCATGAAAAGGCGATATCCCAGAATGGGGAAAGCGATAAAATTAAACACTCGTTCTGAATTCTCCAATAACTGGACAGAACTCAAAAAGGAACATGTTCAACATATATATCAATACTCGACTGTTGCAGATCTCTTAACGAGATGGCTGAAGAGTTCAATATTCACCTGATATGGGTGCCGGGCCACTCAGATATACCAGGGAACTGCAAGGCAGATGAACTTGCAAGACTAGGAACTACCTTACACGCTCCAGGGACCTGGAACATACATACATGCTTGCCTCTAACAAGCCGCAGGCTGCTCTTGAGAAATAGCGCACTTACGGCAACAAATAACATGTGGTCACTAGTCAGGAACTGCATACATTCCAGGATGATGTGGCCCGGCATAGACTCAGAACGTACAAAAGCACTGCTGTCGTTGTCGAGAACTGCCGTCTCACTTATCGTGTGTGTCATGACAGGTCGCTGTTTTATTGGTCGGCACGCAAAGAGATTAAAGGTCATGTATAATGACTTTTGCAACAGCTGTGGAGACGAAGAGGTAGATGAATCAATAGAACACATTCTGTGTCTGTGAGCCGCTCTATCTAGAAGGCGGCATGCAATACTTGGGCTCTCATTTCTTTGAGGAGTTAGCTAACTTAGGCGATGTTGGAATCTGCCAACTTTTGAGCTGTTTAAAGCAGTTAATTTGGTGCAACGGGAGAGGCTAGGGATAACTTATGTTTTCCCTTATGTCCCTGTCGTAACACAATGGACTGGATAGTCTAAGTGAGTCTGTTTTACAGGCTGCCACTCTTAACCTAACCTATACAATTAGTATGAGTTTGCTCCTTGAAACTCCGAAGCAAGTTCAGTTGTGAAGACGTACTGCAATTTGAGTACACTCGTATCGCACAACGCTCACCACGACATAGAGAATATTTTATCTTATGAATAGCAATGTAGAGTTTAATCTAACGCTACAAATGATTGAACCTCCATAGTTTTACTTAACGGAAGAAAATATATATTCTTCATTGAAAGGTGATATCTCAGAAGGAGGAAAGCGAAAAAATGTAAGTACTGGTTCTGAATGTCCCAATGACTGGAGGGAACCAAAAAGTGAACATGTTCTGGATATCAGCATGAGTTTGGTCCTTGCGATTGCAATTTAAGCTCTGATGACTTATTGACGCATTAGACTACGAGTATAGGGTATAACGTTGGCCATGAAGAAGCCATACTACTTCAGCTAATGAAGAGGTTTATATATATTTTAGAGATTAATTTAGCGCTTCAGATGCTCCAAAGTATACATTCAGATAATCTGTAGTCCTACTCGGCGAAAGAGTATATACTCGTACTCGTATATTATGCATGGAAAATAGGTTTCTGGGAAGAGTACGGAGTTGTACTGGATCTAATACAGAGGGTTTTGTACTTGTTTATTAATGTGTAATTAATGCTTCAGATAACCCATAGCTATTCAGATAACCTATAGTTCTTCTTGGTGGAAGAGCGTATACATTTTTTCTTTTGGTGTCTGAAATGCATAAAATCTTTCAATGGATGGCTGCGAGTTCAGAAGTCAGAGCAGTGAATTACTAGCTCGGTTTAGGAAACTTTCACAGTTCACCATTTCGTCTTCTGCATTTTCCACTGCTACGGAACTAACACCAAGTGCTATAATTTAGTGTAGCAGGATGGTTTGTAACATATCCGGGGGGATATCAATTCGATGTTTTCAGGAAGCATGAACAATGTTTCAAACTCTTTGGTGATCCAAATGAAAATTCCTCATCCATGACCATTTGCAAAATTATTTCCAGCTTTGTCCATAACTTTTAAATTCTTCCTGACATTCGTGGTAAACGGGTCAACTCGCCGCATTGACAATGTTAATAACAATAACAATAATTTAAAAGAAAAATACGTTTATTTCATTCAAATTGATGGATAGATGGATGGATGGACGAATGGCTAACTGCCTCACTGGCAAGCAGTTCGTCGTTTACTTGTTGCAGGAGATCACAGATCACAATGCATAGTCCAGCCAGCCTTTTGTTACGGCTACATTGGTCCAGAGTCCAGCTTTTCACAAACAACAAAAAATATAAAAACGAACAACAACAAAAACTGAACTAAATCTGCTGTTATGGTCATTACAACAAATCTATGGCATACATCAGAGCGGCAGCATCAACAGCAACAATGGCAACAACATCACGGCTAACAGTAATAGCCTGGAAAAAACCTTCCCATCGTAAACAACAGCAATAGCAACATTTTATTTTTGTTTTTTTTTTCTTCGGTTCCTCTGCAGCACGTTTTCATTGTTGCCCAAGCAAATCTCGGAAGGCAAGGCGAAGAGTTGGTGGTACCGCCACCATCGTGGATCTTTGAAGGAATCGCATTTTGTTGTATTTCTTTCTTTTTTATTTTCTATTGAATAACAGCAATGCTAAGATTGATGTGCGTCTGCGCCGTTTTGAGTTGAGGGCAATAATCATAGTGGGTATGTATGTATGTTAACCAACAACTACAATAACCACGGAAAAGGCCACAAAAGTGTTCATATACTTCATGATCCTGCCATAATCATCTCAAAGTTTCGACCCTTGGACGGACAAATATTCGCATTCCCAGTGTTGCCACGGTTTGCTGTCGTTGCTGTTGTTTTTCTTGTTGTTTGCATTGCTGGTCTTATTTTATTGTGGCTATTTGTGGCCGCTGTTGTTGTTGAAAATTGACTGACTTCAGTCATTTTTTGTGTTATTGTCAGTTGTTGAACATTATCTCCTTTGTTGAAGACTTCCATGCTTTAGTTAGTTGGTTGACTCGACGAATGGATGGATGGATAGATGGTTGGTTGGTTAGTTGGCTGCCTGGCTGGTGGCTTTGTGATCATTGCGCGAATTCCTTCCTCAACATGGTTTTTGTTGGCAACACACGAACGTTTTTGCTGGCTTACGTTTGATCTTGATCACATTTTTGTTGTCCGCCTTCTTGACTCTTTTTGAGCACATCATACCCCTTTGGACCACTGGAATGTTTTACTTCGGTCTTGGTCCACTCTACTCTCTCTCTCTCTCTCATACTCGACAGCTGTTGCCCATTTAAGGCTTGCTGGAACTTTTCAAACTGCCACAAAAATGTTTCAAAGTGGACAATAGTGCTGGAAAGGAAGACTTTTCACCACCGAATAGTCTTTAAAAGGAGAATTTAAATAGTGGTCAAGTTTGGGTTACAGTATTTAAAAAGAGATAGTTGTTGGATGATTATATCTGAATCACAGAATTCACAGCCACGAACTATCCCGCTTAGGGTTTAGGATTATAAATGAATACGTTCTTGGGGAATGTATTGTGGTTCTATAAATCCTGCAATCTGGGTGATATTTATAATACATAGTAATACTGCCAACGACAAGTTTAAAAACTCTTGTTGAAATGCTAGTTAAGCCAGAATGCTAGTTTCAGCATCAAAATGCCCTTCTCGAACCTGTAGCTCTTTATTTTGATAGGAGGCGAGATATTGGGTTGGATAATATTTTTGAGAAGCAATTATTGTATAGTCTTTTGGCTACCTTAGCTTAATACAGTACTTTCTTACCCTTTTCCCCGTTCAGCTCCTTCGGATCGCTACGTATCGCTGGATTTAAAGTCCTGCCATTCGGGAACGATTTGGTGGACTCAGTCACCTTCTCCGTAACCGAGTCCATTTTACGTATCACACTCAAAGGATTTTAAGGATGGTTAACCCTACAATAAAATGAGATTCGTTTTCGGGGAAAGAATAATCTCATTATCGGCAACAAGAGCTGATCCACCCGCGTATCATGCTTTGTCGTTATCTTTTAATCCTGAAAAACCTGCTTTAAGCAACACTACGCTTCAAAAATAGCTGAGAACTCCCACTCTGAATCCTCAAGCTACAATGAAATTAATACTATCCGAAAAAGCCGTCGCCAGGGTCACATCTAAATAAACTTATTAAGATGTCTCTGTCGAGACGGGTGATAGATTTAAATCTCCAATAGAGTAGAACAGTATTTCATTCCGATTAGAGAGATTCGCCTAGACTATAAAGCAACTGCATTGTTTAATTCAAGAGATTCAGTTATCCACATAGGAGATTCATTTATCCATAAGAGCATAACAGTATTTTGTAGAAACCTAAACAAAAGTGCCTCATGCGGCCAATGAGTTTTGGGGTCGTGTATTCGATTTCCACCAGAGGCTCTGGTCTGTTCTCTGCAAAATCTAGCCACATTGTCTTTGTAACCCAAGTTTTACCCGGATCGTAAAATTCGAATATTAATTAACTTTGTATTGTAATTCATATAAATAATTAAATTAAATTAATGCAAAATAAATGAAAAAGGCACTCTTTCTTTAGAAGTACTTCAAATGCGGTTCCTTAGGAATAACATCCATATTTATATCCTCATTTCTAAACATCTGTATGAAACGAATGACAAATCGGTCGAGCACCTCACTACATCAAAACCATTATTAAAAAGAAGCCTATCCAAAACAAAGGTGCAAGGGCAGAACTAAACCACAATGGTGGATTTCTGAGTTGGCAGAACACCATAAACCACGATGGTTCGATGCTTGATGATAACATTGACTTCGGAGTGCACTGTAAAGAACTCAGTCTCGATGTAGCTCGTAGACTACCAGATACCTATAGTATCCATCAAGCCGAAATAATGGCAAAAAGGTAAATCGCCAAGTGGCTGAGGAGCATCGTAGTGACCAACACTGGCGTCGTCATTTACTCGGACAGTCATGCTGCCATCAATTCTTTGCAGACTTGACTGCCGCTGAACTTCAAAGTTGATGAACTTGCTAGGATAAGGACGAAACTACAAATACCCGAAGAATTTGCATATACATACTAGTGCGCCACCGTCCACGCTCGCACTAGATAGGAAAATACGATCAACGTTAGTGTCAGTTCTGATGGGACACTGCCTGATCGGCGAACACGTCAGAAGGTTAGGTATTGAGTCCAAAGACTTCTGAAGCAGGTGTGCTGATGAGGAAGAATGATGAGCATTGAGCACCTGCTTTGCTACTGTCTCTCTCTCATGTAAACGACGTCTGGATATACTGGGGTTGGCCTTTCTGGGAAGTCTAAAGATTTTTCCAGTACACATATTCGTACTACGAGGGTTGCTATTTATATTTCGCTCCTGGCAATGCCGGTATTGTCAGATGATTTGAGCGCGAATTTTTTTGGTTACAGTGTGTTAAAAATTCACCTCCAAAACATTGTTTTGGAACGCTTCGGCAGCTGCTTCAGGCGTCGAAAAACGTTTACCAATCAGTTTTTTCTTGATTTCAGTGAATAAGAATAAGTCATTGGGTGTCAAATCAGGGCTTTACGGCGGATGACCCATTATTTCGACGTTTTGGCCAGTCGATATGTGAGAGCTCGCATTGTCATGGTGCACAATGATTCGTCTTTTCTTGTTCGTTTTTCGAATTTCTCCGAAGACTTCAGGCAAACAAATTGTGGTGTGCCATTCAGAATCTACCGTCCTACGTTGCTTAAGCGGAACAGTCGCCACATGACCAGATTTGCCGAACAAACAGGCGACCATTTGCTTCGAAGTGCTTCTTCCACGAACAACTTTCGTTGGATTTGGCTCATCTTCGAAGACCCACACGGTCGATTGCTGTTTTGTTTCGGGCTCATACGCATAGATCCAAGTTTCGGCACCTGTGACGATCTTATAAACGTCTTTTGAAGCACCGCGATCGTATTTTTTCAAAATTTCTTTGCACACGAGCCTTTTTTTGAGCGATTGTCAAATTGTGCGAGATCCAACGAGAACAAACCTTTTTTACGGTCAGGTGTTCATGCAATATCGAATGTATGCTGGTGGAAGAAATGCCCAAGGATGCCTCTATCTCACGGTATGTAACATGACGCATGACATCAATGTTCTCTGGCACAACGGCCGTTTTTGGACGACCTTCACGACCTTCGTCTTTGAGCGAGCGTCGGCCACGATTGAATTCATTAAACTTGTTTTTCACAGTGCTCTAGGATGGTTCTTCATCGCCATACAAAGATTTTAGTTCATCGATGCGCTCTTGTCGTGATAATCCACGTCGAAAGTTGTGAAAAATGATCGCAGTTAATTGTTCACGAGTTAATTCCATTTTTGCCAAATTGATTTTTTTCAAGTCACTGTAAACAACACAAATGATGGTCGTAGGTCAAAACGTTCTGAGTACGTTTATGCTAAAAAATGACAAACTTTTCAATGAATACGTCAGATGGCGCCAGGTAACACTTAGTGTTGCCTAGGCCAGAAATATATACAGCGACCCTCGAATTAATAACTTTGTTTATCAAACAGATTGGTTTCGATGATGGACATCTGCGGCCTTGGTATCACTAGGGACCTATGTGAGCTGGCAAAGCTGTCTGCCATCCTAACCTAAACCTTATACCCGGCACCACACTGTGGCACAAGGTATTATGACTTCTGAATTTGTTTGTAACTCCCAAAAAAAGAGATATATACCCATAGTTTATTATACCGATTGGCAGGTGTCAAATATGATGCGATCTTTACGGAAATTGGTACAGAGACATTTCTTATACTATAGACGATCCCCATTGAAAATGGGGCATATTGGGCCACGCTTCGGTATAGACACCATATTAAGGTTCCCGTAATTTTTTAAATTGGCCGAACTTTAAGAATATATACTTTATATTGAACCTAATCGTCCCTAGTAAAAATGGGGTACATCGTTCCATGTTTTGGTCTAGCCCCATATAAAGTTCCTCTCTGATGTCACTTCTTGTTGCTGTAGGGAACACATTTTTCTATGAATCTAGCTGAATTGTAAGAATTTCTACTCTACATAAAGTAGCTCCTAATAAAGTGCAATGTCGCACCCTCACTACCATTATAAACATACTTGTGGGGAGCGAAAAAGAAACACATTTTGAAGAATAAAAATCCTAGGGGATGAAGATTGGAACATACTCCTCCAAATCAGCGTTGATTCAGAAGGTTGGTAGGCAAAACATAGCCTGAGCATAAGCGGAGCCTTAAGGACTACAGCGACCGAGTCTCTACAAGCCCTACTCCATATACTGCCGATTAATATTGTGGCGAGAGAAGTTGCAACCAAAGCGGCAATAAGATTAAACTGCCTACCAATGTGGAGGTACAAGAACAACGGTCACATGAGGATATCAAAGTGTAGTGCTATGGTAACCGACCGAGTGGCGTATACACCAACTGTGTACACCTTCGAGAGAAATTCCATCACTATGATTCCCGCCAGAGATGAATGGGTTGGCAGAATACCAGGTAATAGAAACCATTTCCACTTTTACACGGATGGTTCGAAGCTTGATGAAAAGGTTGGCTTCGAAGTACACTGTGAAGAACTCAGTTCGGATATAGCTCACAGACTACCAGATACCTGCAGAGGCAACATCCCTAAATTCACAAACAACCCTCGATTGCCGCAGATCTCTTAACGAGCTGATCAGTTTAATATACACCTCATATGGGGGCCTTCGCATAGGGATATCCTGGAGAACTGCAAAGCCGATGAACTCGCTAGGAAAGGGACGACATTACAAATGCGAAGAATTTGCATATACATATTGGTGCGCCACTATCAACGTGCAAGCTTCGGCTTAGGCAAGAGGCAATCAGGCAGTCCAACGAAAGATGGACAGAAATCGGCACCTGTAGGGTAGCTAGACAAATCTGGCCAAGGTATGACCTGAGAAGTTAAAAATATCTCCTCGCACTAGAAAGGCAATGATTGTCTACGTTCGTATCAGTTCTGACGGAACACTCATCGGCGAACACGCCAAAAGATTGGGTATTGACTCCAATGACTTCTGCAGAAGCTGTGGGGAAGAGGAAGAAGTGCAGAGCATTGAGCACTTGCTATGCGAATGCCCCGCTTTGAGTAAACGACGACTGGACATACTGGGTCGGCCTTTCCAGGCAGCCTAACAGATCATTCCAGTACCGATATTCGTACTATCGATAAATTACAGGATTGTTACGTATGACCCACGATGTCGGTATTATTGCTCCCGATATGTCAAAACAGAAAATTCTTCGTATTATTGTGAGATTTATGTTTTTTTTATTTTCCACACACTATAAATTCTTAAGAGTTTAATTATTTCCAACCTATTTATCAGATCGTGAAGTTATATTTAAAGTGATATGTTCGTACTTGTTTAAAATTAATCAAACATTTAATCAAAATCACTTACTCAATTAACCACTAATCAGTAATTCAATTTACGGGTGTGTAATTCCTTCGAAAGATTTAATCGCAAAATAAATAACACGGAGTTCAAACTACAATCATGTTTACTCCTTCATATTGATGTTCGAATTGGAGTTTGAAAAATGACACTTCAATAACTTTTAGTTGGACCCCCTTGATTTTAAACTTAATCAGTATCCGTGTTAACAAGCTTTATCAAAATATCTCGGTTATCTCAATTTCCCCCCCAAAAAAAAGTCTTTCCACCCAAAACACGGTGCGGACGGTTGTCCATGTCATCC
Organism: Eudasyphora cyanicolor; assembly: GCA_963930755.1. NCBI lineage: Eukaryota > Metazoa > Arthropoda > Insecta > Diptera > Muscidae > Eudasyphora > Eudasyphora cyanicolor. Next base: position 174,197,666 of record OZ005738.1, read on the forward strand.
GCCGATTGTCGTCGTCGTCGGTGTGTGTTCTTTCTTGAACATTACACGCTCGTTTACAATCGAATCGAAATAGTTTTGTTGAAGTAACCTCTATTTTGTTGCTGTTCGACTGTTGTTGACTGTCTGTCGTACTTACGTCGTCCGTTGTCGTCTGTCCAATGTTGGTTGTCGGAGTGTTGTGATGCATTGGCAGCATTTAATATTATCTCTTAAACAGCGCAGGCGCAAGCGCGCTTTGCCTGACATTGCATTGCATTGCATTTTGTTGCATCCATTAAAATCGTGTAAGCGCGTGTAAAAGGGGCCCTTTTAAGATGTTTTCTTTGGCTTTATTTTTGTTAACTTTCCGATTGAAATCATCAATTTCAGTTGAAGCTCAAGCCCAAGTTGAAACTGCAACTGATGACGATGACGACGGCGTTGATGATGACGATGAAGACCGAGAAGTCAGTACCGTTTTTCTTGTAAACTTGATGGTGGTTGTTGTGATGGTGCTGGCGATGACTCTGGCATGCCGGCTGTAACATTGCCTCCTTCTTGGGGTATCTTAACCCAGTCCGTCAGTCATCTCAAACTCAATGTTGGGTGCTTTGTTTACCCACAAATTGTGTGATACGATCCCCCAAAACGGTCATTTCCAGGCAAGTTTTTTTGTTTAGTTCTTTCTTTGTCAGATCTTTTGGTAGGTAAGGGGTAGGAACCACTCCACTCTACACAACAACAATATTAGATCGGTTTTTTGGTGTAACGTTGGCTTTGTTTGACTTTTTGGGTTGAATGTTTGGCATTGCTATTTACACAATTTGTGTAGTACGTGCGAATCGACTCTCACGATATTTGACGGAAGAGAAGGTTAAAGTTTGTTGGAAAAATTGATTTGGTCTGTCTGTTTCTTAATCGGCACCCCAATCATTCCTCTGGGCTTCTATATAAAGAGTTATTAGAGGGGAACTAAAGATTTGCAAAGCGAAATAAAATAATATTCTGCACATTTTTGGAAAGGCAGCTTTCGATTGGTCTACATTAGATTGTAGTTTGAAGTCACTAAATAACACAGAAGTGTACCACAAACATCTGCGTGTCGACTTTAGTCATCCACTAAGGTCTTGCTGTTTAAAAAAGTTGAACAATGATTATTATCCACTACTCAGATAAGTCTTCAGTACTAGAATCTACTTTGGAGGTCTTTATCTAATTAAAATCGATCTCAAAGGTCTTCACCATTACTTCCATTCCTCTAGAGTCGACTTCTGAGGTCTTCATCTATGCCAGAATCGATGTTGGAGGTCTTCCTCGACACTAGAGTCGACCGTCGGAGGTTTTCCTCTACACTAAAGTCGACCGTCGCAGGTCTTCCTCTATACCAGAAACGACCTGGGAGGTCTTCCTCTATGGTAGAGTCGACTACTGATGTCTTCCTCTCCACTAGAGCCGACCTCTACGGTATATGTCTCCAGTAGAGACGACAACTAAGGAATTTTTCTATTTTATAATAGACCTTTGAGATATTGTTTTAAACAGGAGTTGACCTGGCAGGTATTCATCCATACTACATTCGATCTTAGAGGTTTTCATCTTTACTATAATCGACTTGTGAGGTTCTCGGAAGTCTTCCTCCAGACAAGAGTCTCTACTAGAGTCGAATTCCGAGGTATTCATCTCAGCCGACATCTGAGGTCTTCATTTCAACTAAAGTCGATCTGTAAGATCTTCCTCTCTACTAGAGTCGATCTTCCTCTCTACTACAGTCGACTTTGGAGGTTTCTAACTATACCAGAGTCGACCTGGAAGGTCTTCCTCTTTACTACAGTCGGCCTGGAAGTTCTTCCTCTACTACAGTCGCCCTCTGATGCCGTCATCTATACCAGAGTCAACCTGGAAGGATTTCCTCTTTATTGTAGGCAGTATCTGTGGTATTCCTCTCTATAAGAGTCGACCTCGAAGGTCTTCCTATCCACTGGAGCCGACCTCAGAGTAGTCCGTCTCTACTAGAGTCGATCTCTGAGGTATTTCGACCATTGAGGTGTTCCTCTCTACTACAGTCGACTTCTGAAGCCTTCCTCTCTACTACAGTCGACCTTTGAAGCCCTATTCTCCACTAGAGTCGACCTGAGATGTATTCTCCTATACCAAAGTCAAACTGGCAGGTCTTCCTCTCTACTATAGTCACCAAAATGGACCTCGAACATTTTCCTACATACTCGAGTCGGCCTCGAAGGACTTCCTCTATGCTGGATTCGACCTCGAAAGTCTTCCTCTGTACTAGAGTCGACTTCAGAGGTCTTTATTTGTACTAGAGTCGACTTGAAAGGTCTTCTGTCGGCCAGGAGTCGGCCTCTGAGTAGTCCCACTCTACTAGAGTCGATATTTGTGGTATTTCGCTCAACTAGAGTCGACCTTACTACAATCGACTTCTAAAGCCTCCCTCTCTGCTAGAGTCAGCCTGAGATGTCTTCTCCTATACCTGAGATGTGTTTCCCTATAGTCGACTTCAGAGTTCTTTATCTAAACCAGAGTCGACCTGGAAGGTCTTCCTCTCTACTACAGTCGGCCTCTGATGCCGTCCTCTATACCAGAGTCGACCTGGAAGGTCTTCCTCTCATTTATAGCAAATATCTGTGGTATTACTCTCTACAAGAGTCGACCTCGAAGTTCTTCCTATTCACTGGAGTCGACCACTGAGTAGACCGTCTCTACTAGAGTCGATCTTTGAGGTATTTCGATCTACTATAGTTGACCTTTGTGGTGCTCCTCTCTACTACAGTCGACATCTGAAGCCTTCCTATCTGCCAGAGTCGACCTGAGATGTATACTCATATACCAAAGTCGACTAGGCAGGTGGACCTCGAAGATCTTCCTATATACTAGAGTCGACATCAAAGGACTTTCTCTATACTAGAGTCGACCTTACTACAGTCGACTTCTGAAGCCTTCCACTCTGCTAGAGTAAACCTGAGATGTTTTCTCCTATACCTGATATGTCTTCCCCTAGAGTCGACTTCGGAGGTATTTATTTTTACCTGAGTCGACCTGGAAGGTCTTCCTCTCTACTACAGTTGACCTCTGAGGCCTTCCTCTATACCAGAGACGACCTGGAGGGTTTTCCTATCTACTACAGTCGAACTCTGAGGCCTTCCTCGACTTGGAAGATCCTCCTCTCTACTACAGTCAATCTATGTGGTATTCCTCTATACAAGATGGGCGATGGTCCTCCAATATACTAGGGTGGACCTCGAATGTCTTCCTATGTACCAGAGTGGACTTCGAAGGTCTTCCTATCCACTGGAGTCAACCCCTAGCAATCCATCTCTAATAGAGCCGATCTTGAGGTATTATATATCTATGAGGTGTTCCTCTCTACCTCTGAAGACTTCCTCTCCACTAGAGTCGACCTGAGATGTCTTCTCCTATACCAAAGTCGACCTGACAAGTCTTCCTCTCAACTATAGTCAAACTCTGTGGTCACTTCTTTTCTACCAGAGTCGACATCGAAGGTCTAAGGTCTTCTTCTTTACTGGAGCCGATTTCTGAGGTTTTTCTCTAGTAGAGTTAAGCTCTGATCTCTTACTCTCTACTAGAGTGTACCCTGAGGTCTTTTTCTCTACTAGAGTCTACTTTGAAGGTTGTTAAGGTCCTCCAATACACGAGAGTGGACTTCGAAGGTCTTCCTACAGTCAATCTCTGTGAGGCTCCACTCTACGATACAAGAGTCAACCACGATGGTTCCTATATACATACTAGAGTCGATCTCGAAGGTCTTCCTATATACCAGAGTTGACCTCGAAGGTCATCGTCTCTACTAAAGTGACCTCTGAAGCCTTGCTCTATACCAGAGTCGACCTGGCAGGTCTTCCTATCTACCACAGACAATCTCTGTAGACTTCCTCTATACATGAGTCCAACACGATGGTCTTCCTTATGCTCGAAGGTCTTCCTATATACTATGCTCGTCCCAGAAGGCCTTCCTGTATACTAGAGTCGACCTTGAAGGTCTGCCCATATATTAGAGTCCATCTAGAAAGTATTCTTATATACTGTGTTCGACTTCGAAGGTCTTCCTCTATACTAGAGTCGACCTGAGAGGTCTTCGCTACTACAGTCGACGTCTGAGTCCTTCCTCTCTGCTAGAGTTAAACTGAGATGTCTTCTCCTATACCAAAGTCGACCTGATAGGCCTTCCTCTCTTCTATTGTCAACCTCTGTGGTCTTTATCTCTACAAGAGTCGTCTACAAAGGTCTGAGGTCGCTACGAGTATATTAGAATCCACTACTAAAGTATTTCTCTTGACTAGAGTTGGTCTCTGAGGTACTTCTCTCTTTTAGAGTCGACCTCGGAGGTCTTTATCTATACTAGAGTCGACCTCGGAGATCTTTCTCTATACTAGAATCGACCTCTAAGGTCTTGTTTCAAACAAGAGTTGACCTGAAAGGGTTCTTCTAGACAAGAGTCGACTTTGGAAGTCTTCATCTATACTAGAATCGGCCTCAGAAGTTCTCCTTCATATTAGGTTAGACCACGGAGGTGGTCTACTACAAAAACTTAAATAGGTTAATTCATTATTGTGATACTTATCTGATAACCCCTTTTCCTTCTAAATATTCCTTCAGAGTATTAGGAAAGTTTTACTTTAGTTTTTCGCAAATTTCGCAATTGTTGTTTTACGTCTATTACAACTGTTGAAATCATGATTTGTTCGTTGTGTGGCTCTGTGTGTGTGTGTTTTGGTGCATTTTATTTTTCTTAATTTAATTGGACATTTTAATGAGTTTTTTTTCGTTCATTCATTTCATTCCTCTTTCCAGGTAATGTTGGCGAATGAATGGCTGAATGCGTTGTAACGGCCACAGAGTTTAGGCGTTTTTCCCCGATAACGATTTACATGAGTTTTGATGTTATTGAAAGGTTTATTGACAAGAAACAAAGGCAACAAAAAACCACAACAACAAGACATTTCCAACAAATAAGTGGATATCGAAAGAGATAGAGGGGAAAAAGTCGATCAAGATTAGACTTCGATCGCCAAATAAAAATATTGATTTCGTTTTGAGATTATGACAAGTTTAAATTGTCATTTTCTGGATGATGGCAGACAGCCGACTTTGGCTTGGCACTGAAAAAGAGAAATTGACAATGAATTGTCTTCGTTTTTTTTTGGAGCAGGCGAACACACACACGCACCGAAGCTGAAGCTGACATCCGGCCTGTAATTACATGGCGCAGGAAATTGTAAAGGTGTTTCCGCATTGTTGTAAGGTAAGTAAATATTCAATAGATACTTGATACGATGAACCTAGATTTAGATTAAGTCTTTAGTCAGTTTATGATTTTTTTATTCAATTTTTTTTTATTCAGTGAAGATTTGTCCCAGAAATCAATTATTTATCAAGTCGATTTGCAAAGTTTCTGTGAGAATGTTTGGTTCGTCTTCTAATGGTATAGATAAATAACCAAACTACTCAATGGACAAAATGACTTTCAGTACTTATTATTTACTATAAGCATATTTATGACAAATAGTTTTTACCATTCTGAAATTAGTGTGATTTTTCTATAACCAGTTTTTTTTAAATCAAACAAATCGTTTTAGATTAATATATGGGCATAAATCAAACTAGTTTAACATAGGAGAAATGTATATTTGTTGTAAATTTTCTCGCGTTTTGTACATACGATATTTCAGACAAAAAGTTGATGGAACTAGATTAACCACGAACATAAAAGATTCTTATTAGATATAGTATTGATTGTTTTTCACATTCGAATTGTTCAGCTTTTTCGATCAACTCTTCCTTTCAAAAGAGAGGTTTTTGTGGTGTATTGGAAAAGATAAGACACTGCGCTTTGGAAGCCATGTAAACACATACCCTTATACGTATTTCAATCCTGTGCGGGGATATCATCAGAGGGACTTGTACATGACACAGTGTGAGATTGTAGTTGTGGCGATCATCACTTGTATATATACCAATCTACAATGAAATTTGCATATGGGAATTATATACCTACGAAGAAAGCTTACAAGTCACACAGCCAAAGCTCCAAGCGAGACGTAAATTCACAATTTTTTCTCAAAAAATCTTGTTATTATCTTTGAAACTTTAAAAAATTCACTCTTCAAATTTTGCAAAAATTGCAAATTTTGTTCTTGACAATTTTAATAGTATTAACTTCTTAAATTCATTTCCATGTTCTTCGGAGGTACTGATTTGGCTTTGGTTTATATGAATTAACAGGGTTTTTAAAGATCTATTAACTTCGCCCATTTTCAAGGTGATAGCGGCTAATGAACTAATACTTTGTGTGGAATTTCAAAAGAATCGAGTAGGTAGTATAGAAGTTATTAAAGAATCAATATTTCACTAAATTGTAACCCTTTGTGGGGAAGGTACTAGAAGGAGTGGACCAATATGGCACATCTTCGAACTTAGCCGGAGATAGAAAAAAATATTACCGCATACCATAATTTGAAGTCAATCGGTTCCTTCTTTCCAGAGTTATCGTGCGCACCAGCCTGCAGACAGACAGACAGACGGACGGACATTGCTCATTCGACTTAAAATTACCAAAAACGAATATCCGAGAAATTCAAGAAAATCATGTTATTATACCCCAACTATTGTGAACGACGGTAAATATCAGTTGCCTAAGAGACCCCAAGAATATTTGGTGGAAATCCGTTTTGGGGCCATTTTAAATCATTTGACATTTGAAATCGGAGGGGGCTCATTTAATTTGTATGATTTTATTCACTTTGCAAACTTTACATAACCTCAAAATAAGACCATTACACTGTGCATCAAATGAACACTTTCTGAAAAATACACGGACTTGACAGTATAGGTTCGATTATACTATCAAAGGGTAGTATAACCCTATACTCGGTTTGGCGAAATTGGTGACCAATTTTTTTTTATGGGCCCCCAAAGTTTCTGAAAATCAGTGGGCCACTCGAAATAGGTGTCATCAGCTTTTGTCCAACAACTAATTCCGACTTGGTGATACCGCTTAACTATGCTTGGCAATAATGTAGCTAAGAATATGCTGAACAAAGTTTCTTAGAATTTTTTGAAAATTGTTTCCGGTAATTTTTTTTGGAAAAAGTGAAGGAAAAAAATATTTTTTTTTTCACTTTTTTCAGCATAACTTCCGGGGACTCGTAATTTTTCACTAGCAATGCTTGGCAAAATTGTAGCCAACGTAATTCTGTAAACATATCAATACAATCTGAACGTGTCTAGGCACCCTAAATAGCTCAAAAACCCACATTGTACCCAAAAATGTTAGTATTTCACTGTTATGTAACAAAAATATATTTGGTATAGGGCATGTACAGCAACTTTATAGAAAATATTAAGGCCAATATTTTTGTGGAACATTTTAACCCTCTAGCTCCCCCACATAACTGTAATTTTTGGCCCCAGTTTAACAAATCGTAAAAAACACCCCTTATAAGGGGGAGGGCGGGGATGAAATGTTCTACAAAAATGTTCGCCATAAAATTTTACTATATGAGTCGGAACACACCAAAGCCCAAATCTTAACACAAAAACCCAAAAAACGGCCAACGGTGGGCCAATATGGCACAATCTCCGGTTATCCTACAGTCAGAGCTAACCTGCTGTCAAATTGTATGAAATTTTTATCCCCTCACCTTAGAGAGGAGGGTATATATCATTTGCTACGAGCCAAGAGTGTAACACATCGAATGAGTGACTTAAGACCCTAAGTATGTTCGGCGGAAATCCGTTTTGGGTAATTTTAAGTCATTTGAGCAATGTCCGTCAGTCTGTGCGCACGATAACTCTGGAAAGGAGGAACCGATTGACTTCAAATTTGGTATGCGGTAATATTGTTTTCTATCTCCAGCTAAGATCGAAAATGTTTCATATTGGCCCACTCCTTCTAGTAGCTCCCCCACAAAGGGTTAACATTTAGTGAAATATTGATTATTTAATAACTTGAAATTCCACACAAAGTATTAGTTTGTTAGTCGCTAACACGTCAAGAAAAATGGGCGAAGTGGCCACTCCCTTTTTGGTACCCCCCACACGAATGGACCATTTTGAACCAAAAGTTAACTGCTTATGGCTTTAATATTAGTTGATACAAATACTTGAAATTTTGTACAGTGTAATGCTTTAAAGGTACCTAGAGTCCACAGAAAAGTGGGCGTTATTGGCACGCCCCTTTTGGTACCTCATTTTGTACCAAAAGTTTCCAGCTTATAACTTAAATACCAGTGCATACAAATATTTGAAATATTGAACAGTGTAATGCTTTTATAGTACCTAGAGTCCAGAGAAAATTTGGCGTTTGTGGAACGCCCCTTTTGGTACCTCCCACACAAATGGACCTTTTTACTCCAAAAGTTAACAGCTTTCAACATTTATACCAGTGCATACAAATGCTTGAAATTTCGTACAGTGTAATGCTTTTATAGTACCTGGAGTCAAGAGAAAAGTGGTTGTTATTGGGACTCCCCTTTTGGTACCTCCCACACAAATGCACCATTTTGCACCAAAAGTTAACAGCTTATAACATTAATAACAGTGTATAAAAATACCTGAAATTTTGTACAGTATTATGCTTTTATATTGCCTACAGTCCAGGGGAAAATGGGCGTTATTGCCACGCCCCTTTTGTACCTCCCACACAAAATGCCCAAATCATACCACAATTTAATGTCTCATAACGTTTATACCAGTGCACATAAATGCTTATAAGTCGGCACAGTGCAGAATAATTCGAGTAATATTCAATATTACATTACTCACAAAGTGAGGATATACCTTAATCGGTTTACCCGACTGAAACTTTCTTACTTGTTTAATTTCAACTCAATCAGAATATTTAAATAACGATTTTTTCTTTATATGTATATCTCTCCATATGTTTACTATTGCCCATTGCGTAAAGTAGTCTTCTAGCAAAAATTCTATCATCCTAAATTGAATCCACCTGGGATCCATATTCTATTGACATACTTTCGGCATAAGGCCAAAGCAACGGAAAGGAAAGGAATAACATTTAATAACAAATGTCAATGTAAACATGTCAATGTCAATGTGACAAAGTGGCGCATTATATAATTCTGCAACTGCAATTGATCTGCGAACGAAACAGATCTATAGATCTGTCTGTCCATCTGTCTAGCTATCCATCCATCCATTTGTATAACTGTCTACTACCAATCTATCTATCTATCTATCTACGAGTATCTATCTATATATCCGTTTGCCACATGCAACTGTCATGTCCATTTTCTTCGATGAATTTTGTTTTCATTTGAGTCATGTCTTGTATAGTGGCCCCGGTGGACATACAGAAAGACGGACGAACGAACTGACGGACATAAAGTCATGGCTCACGCGTTAATGTCTTAATAAAATATGCAAACACACTCTCATACACACACAAAGCACATATCACACAGCACACTCGCGCACTCATAGGACTTTATAATGCAACAGCACTTAACACATGTATCTCTTAATAATATTAATTAATTTCATTTCAATTGTTAATAAGCTTTTGGAGTTTTCCGCCTAAGCTCACGCCACAGATATCCATTAGCGTTTACTACTACTACTACTTCTACTATCCCCAATAAGCCTTAAAGTAATCTTTGTAAAATTTTGTTGACTGTCTTTTTGTGCTTCTTGAGATAATCTCTTTTAATATGACAGCTGAACGAAGAGCCCAGTTTTGTGAAGACAAACTACGACAAACAGCAAAAGTCGAGAGCTACACCACAAATCGTGCAAATCGAGTGGGGGGATATGTATCAAAATCGGTAATTGATCTGTCATCGCCGACTGACAGAATCAGTGAAAATTTCAATTAATCTGCCATTGCCTAGCATTGTGTGCTGGTGCAAACGAATGCGCATGCGCATGTGCCTGAGCCTTTGCCCAGCTGCTTTTGCTTGATTCATTCTGCTTCACACAGTCGTTTGGCCAATAATTGTCCACGTAATGTGTGCTTCAGTTTTTTGTTTGTTTCTGGATGTGGCCATCTAATTAGCATTGCTTTTAATGTCAATGCCAAGTTCAGCCGCATTCAGGCATTGAGATTACAACAAAAAAAGCTGGACCGATGTCCGATAATTTTCTGTCATTTGTCACCTTTCGTTGAGATAATAAATGCAAAATATTAATATTTAATGTTTAATGTAATAAGTAGTCCCCAGTGTGTAAATTGCTTATTTAAATATGTACCAACTCGCACTCGCGCGGTTTGTAGATAAACAAGTATTCGATATAGAAGCTACATTAAATGTTAGGCAGAAATGCCTTTAAATTACCCTATAGCATGGGTGATGGGGATTTAAAGTGACTGATTTTGGAGTTTGGCAACTGTCGAACTAGTCAGACTCAGATCTTTGTGACGCTTGGAATAAACTTAAAGTATATCGAACGACCTAAAATCTCTGCCTGATTCTGTCCGTCCGTCTGGAGCTGTCAGTCTGGAGTCAGTATTATCTTAAATATAAACCCTTTGTTGTTGAGGTAGAAAATAGACGTGGGTCAATATGGTCTATATTCGAGCATAGCCTAAGATAGAAGAAAACCACATATAACAATTTAAGTCAATCGGTCACTCCTTTAGATAATTACCGTGCGCAGCAGCCAGACAGACGGAAGCCTGACGGACGGACAATGCTCAAATGGCTTAAAATGACTTGATATGGATTACTCTCACACATATCGTCGGCTTAATGCTATTTTGGTCGGTACGTCATTTTTGTGTTTTTTGAGTTAGGAGTTAATATAATAATTGTTTTCCTATCTCGTCTAGTTTTCTAGATTTTGGTAGGGCAACTCGATTTAACAGTGATTTACTGGAAATAATTTTGATATTTTTGTTCTTTGTCTCCATTTTTCTATCGCCCTATATTTGTGACTCACTATTTTACGTTTCTTCGATCACAATATGTAAATTACTCTCCTTACATACCGACCCTCTTTGTGGTCCATGTAATAAAAATACGAAAAAATATTTAAAACAAGTAAGAAACTTCAGTCTGGTAAACCTTTTTAAGTCGGCTCCACTCAACAGCAGTCCCAAAAAAATATTCTTAAATGTATTTTTTTTTTGTTTAAATTAAATTTTTATTAACTTAAATTTCATTTAATAACTTTAAAGTATGTACGGGATTTTAAATGTATAAACTATTAACTATTAAACTAAAAGGGACGCCCATTTTTCACTATACAAAATTTTAAGTTATTGCAGCCACTGGTATTAAAGTTATAAGCTGTTAAATTTTGATTCAAAATAGTCCATATGTGTGGGAGGTACAAAAATGGGCATTCCAACAACGCCCACACAGACTGATAGACAGACGAACGGACGGACGGACAGACAGGCATTGCTCAAATGACTTAAAATGACCCAAAACGGATATCCGCCGAACATACTTTGGGTATTAGGTCACTCCTTCGATGTGTTACATATTTTGCTCGTAGCTAATGATATGTATATACTAGGCCGGGTCGATTTGTGGGGAGGCAAAAAAAGTCGTCATTGCTCAGTGAAAATCGTATTCTAGGGATCAAAATAAGAAACTTTGCCGAAGGAACCATAGCTCTAAAACGAATTGGGATGTCCCGAAATTTGGGTCGAACTTTTGGGTAGGGGCAAATTTTGAAAAATCCCACTTTGACCCATTTAGAGTGCTCCAATCGAGTTCAAATGTATGACCGACCCCCACTAACATTGGAGGCCCGACCCACCCATGCCAGTGGAACACCCCCTGGAACCCCCTGGGGGTTCCATACATTTGGACTCGATTGGAGCACTCTAAATGGGTCAAAGTGGGATTTTTCCGGGACATCAGAATTCGTTTTAGAGGTATGGTTCCTTCGCAAAGTTTCTTATTTTGATCCCTAGAATACGATTTTCACTGAGTGGGGGTCGGTCATACATTTGGACTCGATTTGAGCACTCTAAATGGGTCAAAGTGGGATTTGTTCCGGGACATCAGAATTCGTTTTAGAGGTATGGTTCATTCGGCAAAGTTTCTTATTTTGATCCCTAGAATACGATTTTCACTGAGCAATGGGCGATTTTTAAATCGACCCGCCCTAGTATATACCCTCCTCTCTAAGGTGAGTGTATAAAAAATTGGATATACATAGAGCGAAATGCCGTGTGCAAAAATTCTTATAACTTGCTTAATCTTGAATGTAATGGAAAAGAAATACATAAGAATCATACATACACTGTGGGGAACCCTATGGAATACAAAGTATGCAACTCTTCAGTCCCGTTTTTACTCAAACAATAAATTTCGTTTTTCTCCGAAATAGCGTATGGAACAAAATTGCATTAGGCCGACGATATATGGAACCCAAGATTTCTCCTTCGATGTGTTCCACTGTTGACACGTAGCTAATGAAATGTATCCCACTTCAATAAAGTGGGGATGCAAAAAACAGAAGCGAAATATAAACAGCGGTCAAATTAATATAGTTTAAACACTAACAAACACCCCTATTCTGCATTCCGAAAGCGGATTGAATCCGAATTGTCCATCATTTCAGTTTGAGGACTTTTGAGGATTCTCTGTAAGTTTGTCTTTATTTTGCCATTCGAACATATTTTATATATTCGAATCATATTTGGGTGAAAAGAAACACGATTCCGATTTAATGCAGAACCGGGCTAGAGTTAGGTCACTCCTTCGATGCGTGTTACACTTTTGGTCCGTAGGAATTGATATATACATACATACACATCTTCGTTCACAATAGTGAGAATATAAAAACTTTTAAAATTCTCTCACTTTTCCCAAAAGCTTTATAATTTCTACTTTCATCCATAGATTTTATCAAGTTGGCATTGTTTTCTTCGTTAGGATACTGGCTATTAAAAAATGGTTTACAATATATTTGAGATTTGTTTTTATATTTTTGATGTTTTTTTCGTGCTAGTAAAAAATGATTTTTTAGAAAAAAAATTGCCGATATATGGCAATATATGCAGATTCGTAGGAACGGATCTGAAAAATATTAAAAAAATGTTTTCAAACGCAGGCGAAAGCTTTATAAATCTATACAAAATTTAAAAACTAATATATTTCAATTACTCTTTTTTGGTAATTTGTACATCTTGACCCCAGAAATCGAGGCTAATTTTAACATTATTTTATTTGTACAATTATACAAGGTGGCGCAAAAGTAATCCTCCTATCAGAAAATGCTATAAATGGCGCAAAAGTAATCCTCCTATCAGAAAATGCTATAAATTTTGCGATTGGCCCCTAATGTCAGTTCTGTTTTGACATTTGTGTAGTAACACATGCGAAATACACGTTGATAAACAATGTTACGCTACACTGCTCCAGAACGCGGAATATTGCTGACTATTTATTTGACCTATAATCGGTCGGTGACTTTGGCACGAAACATCGAAAGGTTACTTTTGCGCCACCCTGTATATGTACATCCCATCATTCCCAAAATAAATTAGAAAGACGGAATTTTTATTGTTTACCCAAAATCTATTATACTAAAAGCCGGGCTGAAAATTCCTTTTGCAGTTAACGAGTAACACATTACTACATATGAGTCATTCCATGCCAAACGGGACGATTTTTGACATCACTATTTTTGATTGCTTCGAAATTTTGTGTATGCATTATTTACCTAAAAATATCTTAAACGTAGTTGAAGAAAAAATTTAAAAAAAATTTCTTTAAGAGTTATGAGCAATTTAAAGTTGACGAAATTAAGTTTTTTTCTAAAAGGTGTGTTCATTCTTTAGCGTGTATCTCCTGAAATACATGACCGATTTTAATGTTCTATACCTTGTTTTGAAGGTAATTTCAACTACTACAACTAACTTAAAGTAAGCACTGCAACAAATCTACGAATTTTTTATGTTTTTGCCCATTTATACTTACTATTGCGATTTTCAATATGATTACACCCTTCAATTTTTTTGAAATTTTAATGTCGTGCTCTTAGATGTCTTTGTTAGCTACTGTATGAATTTGGAAGTGGTGAATTGATGGGAACTATTTTTTACGATTTTTTATAAAAAAACATTTGCATAATTTCTGGTAATGTGCTTTAAATAATTAACAGAATGATAATTTTTAGCCGTTAGTTAGTATATAGTATATATATATAGTATATATACAAATTGTAAAGGTTTTCATAAGTTTTGAAATTGTCGTAAAAAGTTGTGTAATTTTGTGAAGCGTGCCAACACTATTAATAAAAATAATAGTTGATTCGTTATTTTCTCGAAAACATTTTCCCGGAAGTTTTCTTTAAGAGGAATATAAATATGTTATACTTTCTTTATCCCCACACCTTATGGGGGGGGGTATATCATTTGCTACGAGCCAAAAGTGTAACACATTGAAGGACTGACGTAAAACCCCAAGTATGTTTGACGGAAATGCGATTTGTGTCACTTTAAGTCATTTGAGAAATGTCCGTCCGTCTGTCTGACTGCGTGCCTATCTGCAGGCTGGTGCGCACGATATCTCTCGAAAGGATTAACCGATTGATTTCAAATTTGGTATGCGGTAATATTTTTCTCTATCTCCGGCTAAGTTCGAAGATGGGCCATTTTTGTCCACACCTTCTAGTATCTATTCCACAAAGGGTTTACTTTTAGTGAAATATTTATTCTTTAATACCTTCTACGGTACTTACTCGAATCTTTTGAAATTTCACACATAGTATTAGTTTACTAGTCGCTAACATATCAAGAAAAATGGTCGTAGTTGCCACGCCTCTTTTGATACATCCCACACTAATGGACCATTATGCACGTTAACTGCTCATACAGGGTTTTCCAACAAGAGGTGTTATTTTGAATCACCCGGTATTTCGGTAGCTGTCACTTTTGAAGCTGTTATTCTTTGACATTTGACAAGTAGAAACTACGCCATTACTAAAAATGGAACGATACACGATCATCGAACAAAATCGAGCAAAATTGTCGCATCTGGGGCTCGGAAAACCCAAGAGTTATTGATGAGAAGCCTCTCCATCCTCAACGTGTGACTGTTTGGTGCGGTTTATGGCCCGGCGGGGTCATTGGACCTTACTTTTTCGAAAATGAGGTTGGATTAACAGTTACGGTGAATGAATTGCGCTATCGAGAAATGATTAATGATTTTTTATGGTCGGAGTTGGATGGTATTGATCTGGACAACGTTTACTTTCAACAAGACGGCGCGACGTGCCACACAAGCAACGAAACCATTGCTCTGTTACGGGAAAAGTTTCCGGACCGTGTTATCTCTCGAAGAGGTGATCACAATTGGCCACCGAGATCTTGTGATTTAACACCTTGCGACTTTTTCCTTTGGGGCCACGTGAAAGATGAGGTCTATGCCAACAGCCCAGCGTCAATTCAAGACCTCAAAGATAGAAGATAGAATTCGTGAGGCTATCGAGGACATAGGGCAGCCACTTTGCGATTTGGTTATGGAAAATTTCATGAAAAGGATATGGTCCTGTAAGCATGGTCGTGGTGGCCATTTGGCAGATGTTGTTTTTCATTATTAACGGCATACTTTCCTCTTTATTATGAAATAAACATCCGATCATTTATCTAAAAAAATTGAATTTATCTTTGAATACTAGACTTTAAAATACTTATTTTAATTTATTAAAATATATTTCATTAATGTATTTAAAATATTTCAATAATATGAAAAATATAAAAAAAATATCTCAATATTATGAAAAATATCTCAATATTATGAAAAAAATGTCAATAGTATGAAAAATATTTCAATAATATTTCAATTATGAAAAATTGTGTTTATCATTAAGGTATGAAAAATATTTCAATAATATGAAAAATAGAAAAAAAATTATCATTAAGGTATGAGCAATATTTCAATAATATGAGAAATATTATGAAAAATATTTCAATATACGAGCACCCCAGTAGGCGAGTTGGTAGCGTACTCGCCTATGAGTTTGGGGGTCGTGGGTTCGATTCCCACCAGAGGCTCTGGTCTGTCGCTGCAAACATTTAGCCATATGGTCTTTGTAACCCGGCCTTTCCCTGGACCTTAAAATTATAATATAAATTTACTTTGTATTGTAATTCATACATATAAATAAATAAATATTTCAATATTATAAAAATATTTCATAAAAGTATTTTTTTTTTCTTAAAACCCAAAATTTCTGTAGAATATTTCTAACATTTAGGATATCATGGATATAAAACACTAATATCCATGATATTAGTGTTTAAAGCTCTTATTTAAATTTATGAAAATAGTTAATTAATTAATGAAAGATATTTCAATAATATGAAAAATATTTTAATATTATGAAAAATATTTGAATATTATAAAAAATGCTGCAATATTATGAACAAGTAAGAAAGTTCAGTTGGGTAAACCGACTAATGACCCCACCCCCCCTTGGTTCTCAAAAAAAAATATTAGCAAATTTATTTATTTTTTGTTTTATTTAAATTATTATCAATTTAAATTGCATTTAATAACTTTAAAGTGGTACAAAATGGTCCATTTGTGTAAGAGGTACCAATAATGTCCATTTTTCTCTGGACTTTAGGTACTATAAAAGCATTAGACTGTACAAAATTTCAAGATTTTGTATACATTGTTATTAATGTTATAAACTGGTAATTTTGGTACAAAATAGTCCATTTGTGTGGGAGGTACCAAAAGGAGAAAATATTTCATAGATGTATGTTTTTTTTTTTCTTGAAACCCAAAATTTCTGTAAGATATTTCAATCAATATTTATAAAATTAAGAAACTTTTCACTAAATTTAAGAAAAAAAATTATTTTCAAATTAAGGCTAATTATTTTGGTGTAGTAATTCTACTATCAACTAATATTGCCCACTGAAGCGTGAACTTAACATTCGTCTCTTATTTTGTTGTTTGACTATCTAATTATGCTAACTAAGCAACTTGACAAAAATAAAATACAGCGACGAAACACATGCAAACACATGTCTTATTAAATAATAACACTGTGCAACAGTGAAAAAAATACACGGATCTGACGGTATATGTTCGATTCTACTGCCAAATGGTAGTATAACCCTATACTCAGTTTGGCGAGATTGGTGACCAATTTCTTTTTATGGGCCTCGAAAGATTCGCAAAATCAGTGGACCCCTTGAAAAAGGTGTCATCGGTTTTTGAGCAACAGCTACTTCAGACTTGGTGATAGCGCTTAACTATATTTGGCAATAATGTCGCTAAGAACACGTTGAACAAAGTCTGTTAACATTTCATGTCAAAAAATTTTTGTTTTCCTACACTTTTTTCGAAAAACATGGGATTAAATTTATTTTTTTTCACTTTTTTTGGCATAACTTTAAGGGATCGCTAATTTTTTACTAACAATATTTGGCAATATTGTAGCCACGGTAAATCTGAATGGTATTGGATGGTATTGATCTGGACAACGTTTACTTTTAACAAGACGGCGCGACGTGCCACACAAGCAACGAAACCATTGCTCTGTTACGGGAAAAGTTTCCGGACCGTGTTATCTCTCGAAGAGGTGATCACAATTGGCCACCGAGATCTTGTGATTTAACACTTGCGATTTCTTCCTTTGGGGCCACGTGAAAGATAAGTTCTACGCCAAGAGCCCAGCGTCGATTCAAGACCTCAAAGATAGAAGATAGAATTCGTGAGGCTATCGAGGACATAGGGCAGCCACTTTGCGATTTGGTTATGGAAAATTTCATGAAAAGGATATGGTCCTGTAAGCATGGTCGTGGTGGCCATTTGGCTGATGTTGTTTTTCATTATTAACGGCATACTTTCCTCTTTATTATGAAATAAACATCCGATCATTTATCTAAAAAAATTGAATTTATCTTTGAATACTAGACTTTAAAATACTTATTTTAATTTATTAAAATACTAGCTGGCCCCGGTCCACTTCGTTGCCCCAGACTTCAGATTTCCGATTCCGTCCATTTTTGGATCAATCACGAATACCGCCATCAAATGCATATACATAAAATAATAGCACTCTCTCTAACTCTATCTAACGTAGACTGTCATCAGATACATATAAACAAAACTGCAGCACTCTCGATAATAAATTGTGCAAGATATCTCAATTTCAAAATTTGGTTTATTTGGGCGGGGCCACGCCCATTGATCCGATACCGCCCCTTTTTAGACCATTCACGTAGGCTATCACCCAATACATATGCACAAAATTAGAGCACTATCGCTAACAAATTGTGCCTGGTCTATCAATTTCAAAATTTGGCTTATATGGGCGGGCCACGAACATTAGTGTGACCCCGCCCATTTTTGGCCAATCACGTAGACTGCCACCAGATATATATACACATAATTCCAGCACTCTCGCTAACAAATTGTGCAAAATATCTCAATTTAACAATTTGGCTTATATGGGCGGGGCCACTCCTATTGGTACGAACCCGCCCATTTTTGGACCAATCACGTAGATCGCCAACGGATACATATACACAACATTGCAGCACTCTCGATGGCAAATTGTGCAAGATATCTCAATTCAAAAATTTGACTTATATGGGCGGGGCAACACCCAATGGTCCGATCCTGCCCATTTTTGAACCAATCACGTATACTACCAATAGATACATATAAACAGAATTATAACACTCTCTTATGAATTGTGAAAAGTATCTAAATTTCAAAATTTGGCTTATATGGGCGGTGCCACGCCCGTTTGTCCGTTTCCGCCCATTTATAAACCAATCATGTAAACTGGAAACAGATACATATGCACAAAATTACAGCACTCTCGCTATCAAATTGTGCAAGTTAATTCAATTTCAAAATTTGGCTTATATCGGCGGGGCCACGCCCATTCGTCCGTTTCAGCCCATTTTTTGACCAATCACGTAGACTACCTCCAGATACATATCCACAAAACTACAGCACTCTCGCTAACAAATTGTGCAACATAAGTCAATTTCAAAATGTGGCTTATATGGGCGGTGCCACGCCCATTGGTCCGTTTCCGCCCATTTTTGGACCAATCACGTATACTACCACCAGATACATATGCAAAAAATTACAGCACTCTCGCTAACAAATTGTGAAAAATATTTGAATTTCAAAATTTGCCTTATATGGGCGGGGTCACGCCCATTGGTCCGATCCCACCCATTTATGGACCAATCACGTAGACTACCACCAGATACATATCCACAAAACTACTGCACTCTCGCTAACAAATTGTGCAACATAAGTCAATTTCAAAATTTGGCTTATATGGGCGGGGCCACGCCCATTCGTCCAATTCCGCCTATATTTGGACAAATCACGAAGACTACCACCAGATACATGGCACAAAATTACAGCACTCTCGCTAACAAATTGTGTAAGATATCTCAATTTCAAAATTTGGCTTATATGGGCGGGGCCACGCCCATTGGCCGATCCCGCCCATTTTTGGACCAATTGAGTAGACCACTACCTAATACATATGCACAACATTACAGCACTCTCGCTAACAAATTGTGCAAGATATCTCGATTTCAAAATTTGGCTTAAAGGGGCGGAGCAACGCCCAGTAGTCCGACCCCGCCTATTTTTGGACCAATCACGTAGACTGCCACCAGATACATATGTACAACATTACAGCACTCTAGTTAAAAAATTGTGCAAGATATCTTAATTTCAAAATTTGGCTTATATGGGCGGGGCCACGCCCATTCGTCTGATTCCGCCTTCTTGGACCAATCACGTAGGTCGCCAACAGATATATTTACCCAAAATTACAGCTCTCTCGCTAACAAATTGTACAAGATATCTCAAATTCAAAGCTTGGCTTATATGGGCGGGGCCACGCCCATTGGTCCGGTTCCGTCCATTTTTGAACCAATCACGTAGAGTGCCACCAGATACATATGCACAAAATTACAGCTCTCTCGCTAACAAATTGTGTCAGATATCTCGATTTCAAAATGTGGCTTAAAGGGGCGGGGCCACGCCCATTAGTCCGATTGGACCAATCACGTAGACTGCCTCCATATATATATATACAAATTTCTAGTTCTCTCAGTAACAACTTGTGCAAAATATCTCAAATTCAAAATTTGGCTTATATGGGCGGGGCCACGCCCATTGGTCCGATCCCGCCCATTTTTGGACCAATCACGTAGACTGCCACCATATACATATGTACAAAATTGCAGCACTCTCACTAACAAATTGTGCAAGATATGTCAATTTTAAAATTTGTCTTATGTGGGCGGGGCCACGCCCACTTCATATATCGAAAATTCAAGTACCCTATTTTCACCACGCCCCACACATGTACATTCTGTGAAAATTTCAAGAAGATCGGTTCAGCCGTTTAGGCGTCTATACGGTACAAACAAACCAACAAACAAACAAACAAACAAACAAACACACATTCTTCTTTATATATATAGATAGTTCATTAATGTATTTAAAATATTTCAGTAATATGAAAAATATGAAAAAAATATCTCAATATTATGAAAAATATCTCAATATTATGAAAAAAATGTCAATAGTATGAAAAATATTTCAATAATATTTCAATTATGAAAAATTGTGTTGATCATTAAGGTATGAAAAATATTTCAATAATATGAAAAATAGAAAAAAAATTATCATTAAGGTATGAACAATATTTCAATAATATGAGAAATATTATGAAAAATATTTCAATATACGAGCGCCCCAGTAGGCGAGTTGGTAGCGTACTCGCCTATGAGTTTGGGAGTCGTGGGTTCGATTCCCACCAGAGGCTCTGGTCTGTCGCTGCAAACATTTAGCCATATGGTCTTTGTAACCCGGCCTTTCCCTGGACCTTAAAATTATAATATAAATTTACTTTGTATTGTAATTCATACATATAAATAAATAAATATTTCAATATTATAAAAATATTTCATAAAAGTATTTTTTTTTTCTTAAAACCCAAAATTTCTGTAGAATATTTCTAACATTTAGGATATCATGGATATAAAACACTAATATCCATGATATTAGTGTTTAAAGCTCTTATTTAAATTTATGAAAATAGTTAATTAATTAATGAAAGATATTTCAATAATATGAAAAATATTTTAATATTATGAAAAATATTTGAATATTATAAAAAATGCTGCAATATTATGAACAAGTAAGAAAGTTCAGTTGGGTAAACCGACTAATGACCCCACCCCCCCTTGGTTCTCAAAAAAAATATTAGTAAATTTATTTATTTTTTGTTTTATTTAAATTATTATCAATTTAAATTGCATTTAATATCTTTAAAGTGGTACAAAATGGTCCATTTGTGTAAGAGGTACCAATAATGTCCATTTTTCTCTGGACTTTAGGTACTATAAAAGCATTAGACTGTACAAAATTTCAAGATTTTGTATACATTGTTATTAATGTTATAAACTGGTAATTTTGGTACAAAATAGTCCATTTGTGTGGGAGGTACCAAAAGGAGAAAATATTTCATAGATGTATGTTTTTTTTTTTCTTGAAACCCAAAATTTCTGTAAGATATTTCAATCAATATTTATAAAATTAAGAAACTTTTCACTAAATTTAAGAAAAAAAATTATTTTCCAATGAAGGCTAATTATTTTGTGTAGTAATTCTACTATCAACTAATATTGCCCACTGAAGCGTGAACTTAACATTCGTCTCTTATTTTGTTGTTTGACTATCTAATTATGCTAACTAAGCAACTTGACAAAAATAAAATACAGCGACGAAACACATGCAAACACATGTCTTATTAAATAATAATGAATAGTAATAATAATATTCACCTTATTTTCATTATCCAAAGTAAAAATATCAAGAGTTTATTGCGTTTATGCCACATTTCTTGTTTAGACTCGAGACGCAATGCGATGATGGCGATGATCGCGATGATCTTCTTGTAGTAATTGCTGCTGATGATGAAGAGGACGAGGACGGAGATGGAGACGTTGGTGATATGACGCTTAGTGATCGAAGTCTCATATTATGCTTTAAATCCAAATCGAAAATCACAATTTTTAATGTTTATAAGTGAGAAATATGAGTGCTGTTGTTATTTGTCGATTCGTTTTGAATGGGATTGGGATTTGATTTCTTTTAATAGTTGAGTTTTTACCAGAAATTCATGGTAAGAGATCGATTGGTTTTTTTTCTCGTTTCGTTCGTTGAAGATTTTTATGTAAACAAAATTTTTTCTTAGGGAATTTTTTTAACACTCTTTCTTTTTTTTCTTTTGGGATATCACATTTTGTTTTATTGTATATAACCGAAAAAATGCTTTTGTTTGATTGATTGTAGTTTTTGTTGAAAGAAGTGTGAACCTTGCTTAATTAACTTATCACTTTTTTCAGTTTCTTTCTCAATATATGTTTTTTCTTTCGTTTTCATTCATTTGTCTGTTTTGTGAGAAGCTGTAAATCTTTTTCACACATTGTTTGAGCAATTTGAAGCCTGTTGCGTTTTTTTGTTTTTTTTTTTTTTTGTTTTGCCTGACTTTCTGAATTAAGTTGTTATGGAAATTATAAGAGATCCCAGTGGTTGTTGTTGCCTGACTTTATAAGTTAACATAATACACTTGACGACAGCTTTGTTAAGAGCCTCTTGATTTGCAGCTCAGAATCCCTGAGAAATTTGCATAAATCATCATCAAGTGTTACTGCTTCTTCGGCAGACTTTGACTTGGCTTTAAGGTGATATTGTCTGTCCGTCTGACTGTCTTTTGGCATCCTTCATCATTCGTTGTGGAGTTGCGCATGCGTACGTTGTTCTTCTGCTTCATTCATGTTGGTGGCATCATCATTATTCATAAAGAGCCAAAGAGACGAGTTGCGCATGCGCTTGCTTTAGCCCTGACTGGGAGTTTGGCTTTTTTGTGTGTGTTTTTTCTAAAATTCTTTTTTTTTTCTGTATTTTTTATCAATATGTTCGCTTAACAGTTTTCGCTTGTTATTTAAATGAGCCTTTTTTGTGCCTCGATCCGTGTTAAAGTGATGAAACGTTTTCACAAAATTCTCAAGCGACGGAAAATTGCCAAGATTGCTGGCGGTGCTGGGAATGGAGCGCTTGTCTTATGCTGGCCAATGATTGCCGGTTTTAGGCGGTAAACTTCAAGACAGATGATGATTTTATTGGGAGGGCTGGATAGATAGATGGATGGATAAATGTTTAGAGTTAGATGGATGTTTCGAGTAGGTTGAATTTGCCTCAAATTGGGGATGGCATAAATGGTAGGCTTAGGTTTTTTCTTTCATATTCTTTATTCATAATTTTTGTTTTTGTTTTAGAGATTTAATTTTTTAATTTTATTTTTTTTAATAATCGTTGAAGCAGTTGAAAAATATTTATGTTAATTTCTGTTAATGATTTTCTTTTCAAAAAAATTTCTTTGTTATTTTATTTATGGAAAATACTAATTTGTATTTCCTTTTCTTAATTATACAAAAAAGTAAGAAAACAAATCACTCTCTATTTTTTGGATATGATTAAATTTACATATCAAAACAAGACACTAGACACACCACATAAAAGCACACACATTTATTTATTTATTTATTTAAATGGGCCATAAATATCTTGATAAATTGGACAAACTGACAAATCCCCAAAACGCACAAAAGATTCGAAAAAAAAACCTGAACACAAAAAAACTTAGAAAATTATTTCAGCTGAACATCTCTACCGAGTTACGTACTCTTAACTCTTAATCATAGTACAAAGAGTTTTTTCGTTGGTTACTTAAGAGATCTTCTTTTTTTTAACCGGTTACACAAATTGGCTTTCGTTTTTCTAAGCCTCATGAAAAAAAGGTTTTTCCCGCTCCGATTCGTCAAAGAAGCCTTAATCAATTTTTGGGGGTGAAAAAAACACAACCTCAGCGAACGAATGTTAACTAAGAACTAATGGCAAAGACTTGATTCAAGCCATAAATGGTTTAATGCCTGGTTGGCTACTCCACTAAGCAAACAGGGTTCGAAGCCAAGCTAAAACCAACACAGGCAACTCATACAAACCAAGTTGAGTTCAAACCTCAAAGCCACTGACCAATGGTAACGGTTTATGGAAGCGCTCGCAACATCTACAATAAAACCCGCTAATAAGTGGATGATGGATGGATGAATGGTTGGATGGATGCATGTGTTCGAGAGACTGAGCATCCCAAACAAACTCATGCACACAGAGTAAATACTCTGTGTGCATGAGTCGTTGCAGTTCCGGTAACACTATGCTACAAAAACCATTTTTTTTTTGGGTCCAAGACCTACAATCTCTTAAGTATGTATAGATTGAGGCATACTATACTATTATGAAAGCAAAACACAAAATGTTTTTATGGTAAAGTTTCTTTTTTCATTAATCCGATTTTCTTGGAATTTGTCTTTAGTATTTGGACCCTATTTTCTTAAGCATATGCTCGATAAAGCCGGAATAACCTTTAAATTAAAGGAAATTACAGCTAAACAAATTTTTTTTTTAATAAAATCTTTTTTTGCTGGTACGAAAAACCAGTAAGGAAAGGCTAATGTCGGGCGGGGCCGACTATATAATACCCTACACCACTCTCGTAATATTGAATAACTCTGAAATATAAATCAGAACGATCGGAGTGAAATTGCGACCTGTAGTCGACGAACAACTTAAGATGGACAGACAGACGAACGGACGGACGGACGAACAGACATGGTTAAATCGACTCAGCTAGTGATTCTGAGTCGATCGGTATACTTTAAGGTCTAGCTATAGTATTTTCAGGTGTTACAAACATCTGCCATGAAACAAACTTATAATACCCTGTATTACAGTGTGGCGTAGGGTATGAAAACGATTGGTTGTAAAATACAGCTTCTACAGGACTAAAGAGCCAAATCAGATGAAACATATATATGGGAGCTATAGCTAAATCTTAACAGATTTTCTTCAAATTCGGCAATGTTAGTCCACGGATCATGAAACTCTACCATTCTAAATTTCAAAATGATTGGATGTAAAATACAGCTTCTACAGGACTAAAGAGCAAAATCGGACGAAACATATATACGGGATCTATAGCTAAATCTTAACCGATTTTCTTCAAATTCGGCAATGTTGGCTCATGGATCAAGAAACTCTACCTTTCTAAATTTCAAAACGATTGGATGTAAGATACAGCATCTATAGGACTAAAGGGCCAAATCGGACGAAAGATATATATGGGAGCTATATCTAAATCTGAACCGATTTCAACCAAATTCAATAGGGATCTTTACAGCTGCGAAATACTCTAAACTGCAAAATTTCAGAACGATCGGAGTGAAATTGCGACCTGTAGTCGACGAACAACTTAAGATGGACAGACAGACGAACGGACGGACGGACGAACAGACATGGTTAAATCGACTCAGCTAGTGCTTCTGAGTCGATCGGTATACTTTAAGGTGGGTCTAGCTGTGTTATTTTCAGGTGTTACAAACATCAGCCGTGAAACAAACTTATAATACCCTGTACCACAGTGTGGTGTAGGGTATAAAAATAGAAAAAATCGCCCAAAAAATATATTACTACATTTTTCAATAGCCAGCCTAACTAACGAAGAAAACAATGTCAACTTAAAACCAGTAAGGAAAGGCTAAAGTCGGGCGGTGCCGACTATATAATACCCTACACCACTCTCGTAATATTGAATAACTCTGATATATAAATTTTGTAATTCATGTATAAATTGTTTACATAAATTTACTTTTAGGACATTTTATACTTAAATAATACCCTGTACCACAGTGTGGTGTAGGGTATAAAAACGATTGGATCTAAAGAGCCAAATCGGATGAAACATATATATGGGAGCTGTAGTTAAATCTTAACCGATTTTCTTCAAATTCGGCAATGCTGGTTAATGGATCAAGAAACTCTACCATTCTAAATTTCAAAACGATTGGATGTAAAATGCAGCTTCTATAGGACTAAAGGATCAAATTGGACGAAAGATATGTATGGGAGCTATATCTAAATATTAACCGATTTTCTTCAAATTCGGCAGTGTTGGTTCATGGATCAAGAAACTCTTCCATTCTAAATTTCAAAACGATTGGATGTAAACTACAGCTTCTATAGAACTAAAGGGCCAAATCGGACGAAAGATATATATGGGAGCTATATCTAAATCTGAACCGATTTCAACCAAATTCAATAGGGATCTTTACAGCTGCGAAATACTCTAAACTGCAAAATTTCAGAACGATCGGAGTGAAATTGCGATCTGTAGTCGACGAACAACTTTACATGGACAGACGGACGGACAGACATGGTTAAATCGACTTTGCTAGTGATTCTGAGTCGATCGGTATACTTTAAGGTGGGTCTAGCTGTGCTATTTTCAGGTGTAACAAACATCTGCCGTGAAACAAACTTATAATACCCTGTACCACAGTGTGGTGTAGGGTATAAAAATAGAAAAAATCGCCCAAAAATATATTACTACATTTTTCAATAGCCTAACTAACGAAGAAAACAATGTCATCTTAAAACAAATCTATGGATAAATTTCAAAATTATAACGCTTTTGGTTCGAGGACGGTCCTAATTACCCAATAGACCATTTATTATTTTTTCGGTACTGATTTCCGGGCCGAAAAAGTTTCCATTTGACCTAGAAACCTCCAATAAAAAATTTGGTGCCGATCGGATAACGCTAAGGTCTGCCCAAAGTTGTTTGAAAACACAAAATTCACTTTACATGAACAAAATTTGGGTTTTAATCAAATGTCACATGTTCAAGTAATTTAAAAAATATTTTATTAGCATAAAAAGTTTTTAAATCATCTTTGAATAAAATTGTCTTTCTTACAAGTCGTAAACAATCAAAATCGGCCGAAAAACGAAAAAGTTACAGCAGTTTTCATTTGGATTTTACGTCATGACAGGGCCTCAGGCATATATGTACATATGTAGACGTAAGAGCAATCACATTAAAAAATAGATCATGATATAACATGCTTGTGCATGCATGAAAAAAACAACAAACAAAAATGATTGGATCTACATGTTGGAAGGATTTTTCGCATCAGTCTGATATTTTTCTACTGGTCAAATAAGAAAACATAAGCAGAACTTTGCAGCGCGCTATACGGCCATGCAACAGGGTCGTTTACAGAACGCGCTCTGCCTCCAGCCTAAGTGAATTGAGAAAGGGACACCTTCGCACAAAATTTAATTTTAGTCATATTCTTATTTGTCTCCAGACCGACCACATCCAAAATGGTTACTAGATCCAGTGATAAATTTCGCACCGTAGAATCAGTTGGGCATGTATCACATACAATATCTGGAACAGACAGATATTTCATGATGTGATAACTGTAATGTATAATGCTGCGACGCACGATGGGAAAATATGATGAAATATGCGCGCATAGGACTTTGAAAACAACTTTCAAAAATCAGTTTTTTGGGAACGTTGTTTTATGGTGGATAACATTTAATGAAAATACCTTCAAATTTTATGAAAATATCTCTGGGCGATTCCGAGATATGACCTTTCAAATTTTGTCTTTTTATACCCTCACTTTAGTGTGACGAGGGTATATATCATTTGCTACGGAAAAAAGTGTAACACGTCGAAGGAGTGACCTAAGACCCCAAGTATGTTCGGAGGAAATCCGTTTTGGGTCATTTTTAGTCGAATGAGCAATGTCCGTCCGTCTGTCTGTCTGTCTGTCTGTCTGTCTGTCTGTCTGTCTGTCTGTCTGTCTGTCTGTGTGTCTGTCTGCTGGCTGGTGCGCACGATAACTCTCGAAAGGAGTAACCGATTGACCTCAAATTTGGTATGTGGTAATATTTTTTTCTATCTCCGGCTAAGTTCGAAGATGGGCCATATTGGTCCACTCCTTCTAGTACCTCCCCCACAAAGGGTTAAAATGTTGTGAAATATTGATTCTTTAATAACTGCTATACTACTTATTCGAATCTTTTGAAATTCCACACATAGTATTAGCTTATTAGTCGTTATCAACTCGAGAAAAATGGGCGAAGTCGCCACGTCCCTTTTGGTACCTCCCACACAAATGCACCATTTTGCACCAAAAGTTAACAGCTTATAACATTAATAACAGTGTATAAAAATACTTGAAATTTTGTACAGTATTATGCTTTTATATTGCCTACAGTCCAGGGAAAAATGGGTGTTGTTGTCACGCCCCTTTTGGTACCTCCCACACAAAGGTACCTTTTTGCACCAAAAGTTAACAGCTTATAACATTAAAACCAGTGTATAAAAATACTTGAAATTTTGTACAGTGTAATGTTTTTATAGTGTCTATAGCCCTGTGAAAAATGGGCGTTATTGCCACGCCCCTCTTTGTACCTCCCACACAAAATGCCCAAATCATACCACAATTTAATGTCTAATAACGTTTATACCAGTGCACATAAATGCTTATAAGTCGGCACAGTGCAATGAATTTAAAGTATCTAATGTTCTGCAAAAAAAAGGTGTATTTGATAAACCCCTTCTGGTACCTCCCACACAAATTGACAGAATAATTCGAGTAATATTCAACATTACATTACTCACAAAGTGAGGGTATACCTTAGTCGGTTTACCCGACTGAAACTTTCTTACTTGTTTACTAATAAATGAAAATCAAATTGCGATGATAAAATATATATACTAAAATGCTTGTAGAATTCTCGTTTTTTGGTGAAATGCGACCGGACTTGTAACATATAATAAGGTTATATTCATCTACATTTTTGTGTATAAAACATATTTTTAACGTCTTTAAATGAAGAGATATTTCAAAGCAAAAACAATTTTTTTTTGTTTTTCGAAAAAAATTATCCGCAGTAAATGGAATACAACTTTTTTGGATCACGTGGGATCACTACGATATGACATAGAGAAGAGATGTGACTTAGTTGTGAATCCAACGGTGCCTAGATTATCTGCGACTTTTTGCGATTATATCCGATTTTTGTACTTTAAATATGTGCTTTTTGTACTTTAAATAAAGAAAATATGTGTGGGAGCTACATCTATCTATGAACCGATTTTCCCTAAACATATGGACCTATTTTCTTGGTTCAAAAAAAAAACTTTCACAAAATTTCGGCAAAATCGGATAATAAATAAGACCGGTGCAAGTCCGGTTGCAACTTTGTAGAGTTCGACGATCAAAATTATCGATCTAATTTATATTATTATGATTATATGTGTAATTTTTATAGTTTACTGCTTCTACAAAAACTATAAAAATATAGTTAAACGCTTCTGCAGTTTATGTATATTAGGGTGGACCGATTATTTTTTGTTTTTAATTTAACTATTCTCTTACTAACAGTCGACGACCCATTGTGTAATTGCATTAGTGCAAACCTTCAGCTTTCAAAAATATTGCAGACTTCAATTTTATCCTATTTATATTGTTTTGGTTCCAATTTCAAAAACATTGCCCGGTTTTGTAGATTTTTAACGCAATTTTCACAAAAATATGTTTGAACTTCAATGGTCTATATAATTAAAACGCAGCAACACACAATTAAGTAACTCGAAGAGATTTTGAACTAAATTTTGTCAGCTTTAATATAAAATCAAGTTCACTGAATTTGGTACGATATTCTGATTTTCACACTAATTTCCACAAAGTCGCTTTTGTAGCCCCACTGTGCGGTACATGGTAACAGTAAAAAAATCTGGGTACACCAGTTTCTTCTCCAAAGAATTATCTTGAAGATGGTCCAAACCGTAGGACTCTACCTCTAACGGTATAGTCATGAGATAGAAAATACTGCTATGCGCGCGTATTTACCATTTTTTTCCCATTGTGCGACGCCTTTGACCACTGTTGGTGAGCTTGTGATTAATCGATCTACACATCAAAATTTTTGGGCGCCCCCAAAATCTCGGCTGGTACTGGAGAAAAGATTGCCAAAGTCGTTCATGATACACTCATCAAATACAATTGCAGAACAAATTAGATCGAAAATTAATCAAGTTCCCATGTTCTCATCACATGATGGAGATAGTATTGAAACATGTGTTTGAGGTTAAACTTCGGCGACTTGTGGTCCTGAAGTGCCTATTTTTAATCGTTTGCTGCCGTTTGGGTAAGTCTCGACCACAAATCGTTTAAAAACGGACTCGAAGATCCAACTGTACGCTCAAAAATAAGTAATGCTGACTGCGAAGTCATTAAGAAATTCTGCATTAAACAGCTAAATGAAACACAAATCCGAGCTGATTACAAGGAACTATTACAATTAGCAATAATGTTTCTTGGTGGTGTCGGCGATAACTTCCGAACACCTGGTCCAACATCCCACGCAAGGTTCATGGGAAAAGGCATTTATGCCTTGAAAATATACCTATTTCTAGAGCAGTTTGCATTGACAAAACGAGAGTCCAGTGGGCGTGGTTTACATGCAAAATGCCATAGGAGCACCAAATCAAGATATACACTTGTTGAAAGACAAGATGTGTCTGAAGCGGTTTTGACGAAATGGAAAAATCATTTGTGGTATTTGGCCCTAGAATCAATGGCTTTGGCATTTTTCGATTCGGATGTTTCACTCGAAGAGAAACGAAAAATGGTTAGGCATCTGCAATCAACAGAGCCCGTCGTAAATCTGGAAAACGATCGAAAATTCTCCGACCCGAAACTATTGCTGTGTAATAATTTGAGCGATTTCGTCTCATACAAAACCAAAAATTTTTTTCGGTGCTTTTGGATTGAGTACTGAATTTTTAAAGCATGACCCATCCATTTGGGAAGTAAACGAAGATTGTCAAGATGCTCTCGATGTTTGTCGTAATCTGTTTGTTGTTAACGACACTGCTGAACGCGGTGTACAATTTATGAATGATTACAACAGAATACTTACGAAAGACGAAGAACAAAATCAATTTATATTACAGTGCATTGAAGAATATCGTAGAAAATGTCCCTCACATAACAAGCCAGATCTAATATAATATTGAATTAATTGTATTTTTTGTTTTTTTCACCGATCTTAATATTTAAAAACTATTTATTAATTAATAATACAAAGAAATGTAATTTTACTTATTTAAACATACGATTTTTGAATAAAAAAAATATTTCCCCTATAAAGTGTGTTCTAAATTTTGAATGAACTTTGGGCAGACCCTAGGGTTATCCGATCGGCACAAAAATTTTTATGGAAGTCTTGTAGGCCAAATGGAAACTTTTTCGGCCCGGAAATCAAAGATCGCAGCAACTTTTACCTTTTGCATCATGTGCTATAAACGGTCTATTACCCAACCTAACAATGAAAACACAATAAATTTGGGAGAATTTTTCTGAATTTCTACAACAAAATCTGCTTGTAGCTTCATACACTTTTTCCAGTGATTTTCAATAGTGGATGTGTGAACTAGTGCATTGTCTTGATTGTAAGCAATCGTGGCAACCATCTTGCGCACAGCTTTCTCATCATCAAATTTCCCGTCAATATGCGATGTACGAGTATAGCACTTTTTGCCTATGACTACAGATTGCTCACAAGCCTTCAATCGACGGTTATGCAATTCATTTTTATCACCTCACCTAGAGAGGAGGGTATATATCATTTGCTACGAACCAAAAGTGTAACACATCGAAGGAGTGGCCAAAGAACCTAAGTATGTTCGGCGGATATCCGTTTTGGGTCATTTTAAGTCGAATGAGCAATGTCCGTCCGTCCGTCCGTCTGTCTGTCTGTCTGTCTGCCGACTGGTGCGCACGATAACTCTCGAAAGGAGTAACCGATTGACTTCATATTTGGTGTGTGGTAATATTTTTTTCTATCTCCTGCTAAGTTCGAAGATGGGCCATATTGGTCCACTCCTTCTAGTACCTCCCCCACAAAGGGTTAACATTTAGTGAAATATTGGTTATTTAATAACTTCTATACTACGTATTTGAATCCTCTGAGCTTCTATACACAGTTATAGTTTAACTGTCGCTATCACCTTGAAAAAAATGGGCGACCTGAAATAAATTTACGAATATTTTTTGGGACTGAAGGTGAAGGGATTTAGAATTCGTTTTACCCGACTGAACTTTCTTACTTGTTTTATAGATTTTTTTCTGCCAAAAATATATTTATACCCTCACTTTAGTGTGACGAGGGTATATATCATTTGCTACGGAAAAAAGTGTAACACGTCGAAGGAGTGACCTAAGACCCCAAGTATGTTCGGAGGAAATCCGTTTTGGGTCATTTTAAGTCGAATGAGCAATGTCCGTCCGTCTGTCTGTCTGTCTGTCTGTCTGTCTGTCTGTCTGTCTGCTGGCTGGTGCGCACGATAACTCTCGAAAGGAGTAACCGATTGACCTCAAAGTTGGTATGTGGTAATATTTTTTTCTATCTCCGGCTAAGTTCGAAGATGGGCCATATTGGTCCACTCCTTCTAGTACCTCCCCCACAAAGGGTTAAAATGTTGTGAAATATTGATTCTTTAATAACTGCTATACTACTCATTCGAATCTTTTGAAATTCCACACATAGTATTAGCTTGTTAGTCGTTATCAACTCGAGAAAAATGGGCGAAGTCGCCACGTCCCTTTTGGTACCTCCCACACAAATGCACCATTTTGCACCAAAAGTTAACAGCTTATAACATTAATAACAGTGTATAAAAATACTTGAAATTTTGTACAGTATTATGCTTTTATATTGCCTACAGTCCAGGGAAAAATGGGTGTTGTTGTCACGCCCCTTTTGGTACCTCCCACACAAAGGTACCTTTTTGCACCAAAAGTTAACAGCTTATAACATTAAAACCAGTGTATAAAAATTCTTGCAATTTTGTACAGTGTAATGTTTTTATAGTGTCTATAGCCCTGTGAAAAATGGGCGTTATTGCCACGCCCCTCTTTGTACCTCCCACACAAAATGCCCAAATCATATCACAATTTAATGTCTCATAACGTTTATACCAGTGCACATAAATGCTTATAAGTCGGCACAGTGCAATGAATTTAAAGTATCTAATGTTCAGCAAAAAAAAAGGTGTATTTGATAAACCCCTTCTGGTACCTCCCACACAAATTGACAGAATAATTCGAGTAATATTCAATATTACATTACTCACAAAGTGAGGGTATACCTTAGTCGGTTTACCCGACTGAAACTTTCTTACTTGTTTTTTATACTTTTAATGACTGTTACTAAACCAAAGATTCTGCGTAAAAGTAAAATAAGTAACAATTATAGCCCTCATATTTACCTTAAATTAAATGTGTATTCCGGCTCTTTTGCGTTTATACCTCCAAATAAAGGGTTTTCCAACAAGTGGTGTTATTTTGGCATTCAAGAAAAATGCTATTTTTGAGATAAATGATGGGATGTTTATTTCATAATAAAGAGGAAGGTATGCCGTTAATAATGAAAAATAACATCAGCCAAATGGCCACCACGACCACGCTTACAGAACCATATCCTTTTCATGAAATTTTCCATTACCAATTCGCAAAGTGGCTGCCCTATGTCCTCGACAGCCTCACGAATTCTATCTTTGAGGTCTTGAATCGACGCTGGGCTATTGGCGTAGACCTTATCTTTCACGTGACCCCAAAGGAAGAAGTCGCAAGGTGTTAAATCACAAGATCTAGGTGGCCAATTGTGATCACCTCTTCGAGAGATAACACGGTCCGGAAACTTTTCCCGTAACAGAGGAATGGTTTTGTTGCATGTATGGCACATAGCGCCGTCTTGTTGAAAGTAAACGTTTTCCAGATCAATACCATCCATTTGCGAGCATAAAAAAATTATTAATCATCTCTCGATAGCGCAATCCATTCACCGTAACTGCTGATCCAACCTCATTTTCGAAAAAGGAAGGTTCAATGGATGGAGAGGCTTCTCAACAATAACTCTTGGGTTTTCCGAGCCCCAGATGCGACAATTTTGCTTGTTGACGTAGCCACCGAGGTGGAAATGGGCCTCATCAGTCAATATGATTTTTCTATGATTTTCAAATTTTAATAATTTCAATGCGTTCTTGAATCGTGTATCGTTCCATTTTTATACCCTACACCACACTGTGGTACTGGGTATTATAAGTTTGTTTCACGGCAGATGTTTGTAACACCTGAAAATAACACAGCTAGACCCACCTTAAAGTATACCGATCGACTCAGAATCACTAGCTGAGTCGATTTAACGATGTCTGTCCGTCCGTCCGTCCGTCTGTCCATGTAAAGTTGTTCGTCGACTACAGGTCGCAATTTCACTCCGATCGTTCTGAAATTTTGCAGTTTAGAGTATTTCGCGGCTGTTAAGATCGCTATTGAATTTGGTTGAAATCGGTTCTGATTTAGATATAGCTCCCATATATATCTTTCGTCCGATTTGGCCCTTTAGTCCTATAGAAGCTGTATTTTACATCCAATAGTTTTGAAATTTAGAATGGTAGAGTTTCTTGATCCATGAACCAACATTGCCGAATTTGAAGAAAATCGGTTAAGATTTAGCTATAGCTCCCATATATATGTTTCGTCCGATTTTGCTCTTTAGAAATGGTAAATTTAGAATGGTAGAGTTTCTTGATCCATGAACCAACACTACCGAATTTGAAGAAAATCGGTTAAGATTTAGCTATAGCTCCCATATATATGTTTCGTCCGATTTGGCGCTTTAGTCCTATAAAAGCTGTATTTTACATCCAATCGTTTTGAAAGAGTTTCTTGATCCATGAACCAACATTGGCGAATTTGAAGAAAATCGGTTAAGATTTAGCTATAGCTCCCATATATATCTTTCGTCCGATTTGGCCCTTTAGTCCTATAGAAGCTGTATTTTACATCCAATCGTTTTGAAATTCAGAATGGTAGAGTTTCTTGATCCATGAACCAACATTGCCGAATTTGAAGAAAATCGGTTAAGATTTAGCTATAGCTCCCATATATATGTTTCGTCCGATTTTGCTCTTTAGAAATGGTAAATTTAGAATGGTAGAGTTTCTTGATCCATGAACCAACACTACCGAATTTGAAGAAAATCGGTTAAGATTTAGCTATAGCTCCCATATATATGTTTCGTCCGATTTGGCGCTTTAGTCCTATAAAAGCTGTATTTTACATCCAATCGTTTTGAAAGAGTTTCTTGATCCATGAACCAACATTGGCGAATTTGAAGAAAATCGGTTAAGATTTAGCTATAGCTCCCATATATATCTTTCGTCCGATTTGGCCCTTTAGTCCTATACAAGCTGTATTTTACATCCAATCGTTTTGAAATTCAGAATGGTAGAGTTTCTTGATCCATGAACCAACATTGCCGAATTTGAAGAAAATCGGTTAAGATTTAGCTATAGCTCCCATATATATGTTTCGTCCGATTTTGCTCTTTAGAAATGGTAAATTTAGAATGGTAGAGTTTCTTGATCCATGAACCAACACTACCGAATTTGAAGAAAATCGGTTAAGATTTAGCTATAGCTCCCATATATATGTTTCGTCCGATTTGGCGCTTTAGTCCTATAAAAGCTGTATTTTACATCCAATCGTTTTGAAAGAGTTTCTTGATCCATGAACCAACATTGGCGAATTTGAAGAAAATCGGTTAAGATTTAGCTATAGCTCCCATATATATCTTTCGTCCGATTTGGCCCTTTAGTCCTATAGAAGCTGTATTTTACATCCAATCGTTTTGAAATTCAGAATGGTAGAGTTTCTTGATCCATGAACCAACATTGCCGAATTTGAAGAAAATCGGTTAAGATTTAGCTATAGCTCCCATATATATGTTTCGTCCGATTTTGCTCTTTAGAAATGGTAAATTTAGAATGGTAGAGTTTCTTGATCCATGAACCAACACTACCGAATTTGAAGAAAATCGGTTAAGATTTAGCTATAGCTCCCATATATATGTTTCGTCCGATTTGGCGCTTTAGTCCTATAAAAGCTGTATTTTACATCCAATCGTTTTGAAAGAGTTTCTTGATCCATGAACCAACATTGGCGAATTTGAAGAAAATCGGTTAAGATTTAGCTATAGCTCCCATATATATCTTTCGTCCGATTTGGCCCTTTAGTCCTATACAAGCTGTATTTTACATCCAATCGTTTTGAAATTCAGAATGGTAGAGTTTCTTGATCCATGAACCAACATTGCCGAATTTGAAGAAAA
The DNA here is from genome assembly GCA_963930755.1 of Eudasyphora cyanicolor. NCBI lineage: Eukaryota > Metazoa > Arthropoda > Insecta > Diptera > Muscidae > Eudasyphora > Eudasyphora cyanicolor. Next base: position 174,233,761 of record OZ005738.1, read on the forward strand.
TCGGTTAAGATTTAGCTATAGCTCCCATATATATGTTTCGTCCGATTTTGCTCTTTAGAAATGGTAAATTTAGAATGGTAGAGTTTCTTGATCCATGAACCAACACTACCGAATTTGAAGAAAATCGGTTAAGATTTAGCTATAGCTCCCATATATATGTTTCGTCCGATTTGGCGCTTTAGTCCTATAAAAGCTGTATTTTACATCCAATCGTTTTGAAAGAGTTTCTTGATCCATGAACCAACATTGGCGAATTTGAAGAAAATCGGTTAAGATTTAGCTATAGCTCCCATATATATCTTTCGTCCGATTTGGCCCTTTAGTCCTATAGAAGCTGTATTTTACATCCAATCGTTTTGAAATTCAGAATGGTAGAGTTTCTTGATCCATGAACCAACATTGCCGAATTTGAAGAAAATCGGTTAAGATTTAGCTATAGCTCCCATATATATGTTTCGTCCGATTTTGCTCTTTAGAAATGGTAAATTTAGAATGGTAGAGTTTCTTGATCCATGAACCAACACTACCGAATTTGAAGAAAATCGGTTAAGATTTAGCTATAGCTCCCATATATATGTTTCGTCCGATTTGGCGCTTTAGTCCTATAAAAGCTGTATTTTACATCCAATCGTTTTGAAAGAGTTTCTTGATCCATGAACCAACATTGGCGAATTTGAAGAAAATCGGTTAAGATTTAGCTATAGCTCCCATATATATGTTTCGTCCGATTTTGCTCTTTAGAAATGGTAAATTTAGAATGGTAGAGTTTCTTGATCCATGAACCAACACTACCGAATTTGAAGAAAATCGGTTAAGATTTAGCTATAGCTCCCATATATATGTTTCATCCGATTTTTCTCTTTAGATCCAATCGTTTTTATACCCTACACCACACTGTGGTACAGGGTATTATTTAAGTATAAAATGTCCCAAAAGTAAATTTATGTAAACAATTTATACATGAATTACAAAATTTATATATCAGAGTTATTCAATATTACGAGAGTGGTGTAGGGTATTATATAGTCGGCACCGCCCGACTTTAGCCTTTCCATACTGGTTAGTAATGGCGTAGTTTCTACTTGTTAAATGTCAAAGAATAAAAGCTTCAAAAGTGACAGCTACCGAAATACCGGGTGATTCAAAATAACACCTCTTGTTGGAAAACCCATTATGTTCGGCGGATATCCGTTTTTTTAAGTCGAATGAGCAATGTCCGTCCGTCCGTCGGTCTGTCTGTCTGCTGGCCGGTGCGCACGATGCTTTTATAGTTCCTACAATCTATTGACAAATTGACATTATTGCCACGCCACGCCCCTTTTGGTACCTCCCACACAAAAGTACCATTTAGCACAAAAAGATGAGTGAGTAACAATGCACGGAAATACCAGAACAAATTGACAGAATAATTCATGTAATATTCCATATAACATTACTCACAAAGTGAGGGTATAGCTTAATCGGTATACCCGACTGAAACTTTCTAACTTGTTTTTTTTTAATATTTGAATTTATTTAATATTTTATTTTAATATTGGAATTTAAAGAAAATTGCAAAAAAAAGAAATAATATTTTTCGTATTTAGGATGCCATATTACACCATACAACAATGTTGTAAACTAGTGTTATAATCATACAATGACAATCAACTCAAACCACCTGCCCTACACTACAACCAAAATGCTGACTGATAGACTAACTACCCACACTGGATCGATCTCGTTCGTACCTCAGCGATTAATTACCTGTAGCACAAGTTTGATTCGTTTTAACCAATCAATTTATTTGTCTACTTGTGTTGAGCAAAACACCTCCACCCCCACCCACCCAACACAATTGGAATTATTCTAAATTATTATTAACATAAAAACAATTTGTTTTGTTTTTATGGCTAATAAAATTGCGCTAGACCAAAAGCGTAAGAAAGAGATAGATCTAAGTTGAGTTGGAAATTAAAAAACGAACGACAAATTGTTTGCCATTGACCATTAATCATGGCCGCCAATCATCATCGCGGTATTGTCGTTGTCCGTCGTCGTTGTTGTTATCTTCTAATTAAAATACATTTTAATTTTATTTTCTCAATAAATCATAATCGTTTTAATTAGATTGTCGGATAAGTTTAGTCGTCTCGGCATTCAGCATTCGACCATTCGAGCATTCGTGCATTCATTTTCAATTTCAATTTCATCATCAGTTTATTTGTTAAACATATTTTATTGACAGTTGTTGTTTTGTACGGCTATCATTACTTATTTTGTGTTTTGGCATTTGTTAATGATACGCCTGTCAGTGATAAATCTTTTATTTGCATAAACTATTTTAATTGTCTTCCTATATGAATGTGGAGATAGCGAGAACAGATAGATTGCAAGACGCGCCCCTTTTTTATACCCTCACCTGACAGGGAGGAGGGTATATGGCATAAGCTACTGAATGGAAGCATAACACCTCGAAGGAGTGATCTAACACTCTATATATGGTGGGGAAATATGTTTCAAGTCATTTGAACTATGTCCGTATGTCCGACTGTTGCGAACGATTACTCTTCGAAATGAGTAGCCCAACGAGACCATATTCCACGACTCCATATTTACAGTGCGTAAACATTGTATAGCCTCACCTACTTGTATCAAGGAAAAACTGTAATATGTTTATTTCTCGAAGGGCATCTCAAAAATATTTGTTGCAAATTTTTTTCTTTAAAACGGACCAATTTCGTGTTGGTCATTTGAAGATAACAGTGCTTTCCAAACGGGTTTCCTTATGGATCAGTAATATGGGATCCCTGTTATATAGGGTAATCTAAGTAGAGATACTTTTTTCAATAGCATTTTTTTGACAGATCACGTGTGAGTCGTGTCCAGACAATGAAGCCGACCAACATTTTCGGCGGCGGCGGCGCATGGAAAAGCTTATGCTCCGCCAGCAAAAGAAAATCGGTACCATTCCCCTCAACGAAAAGCCGCAAAAAGTGCCTCCTTCTAAGCGAAACGCAGGAGTTAACATTAACAAAAACACAGCTAATGGCCCTAGACATCGCAGGTCATAAGTCCCAAGCCCAGCACAGCAGAAGATTCGCCGCCCTCAGACAATAACCGCCTAAATTCTGGAGCGTACGCCCTAACACGACTAGAGTGATCAAAACCGGTTTAAAATAAACCGGCCCACCGGTTTTTTGCTTCCACCGTCCCCGGTTTTTCTCAAAATCATGAATTTCGAACAACCGGTGCAACCGGTTTTTTTCGTTTGTTTCCACCGGTTTTCCGGTTTTTTTATTATCACTAAAATATTAAAAATTATTTACAACTTTATATACAAAATATCACAAATTAAGTTAATAATATGAAAGATCTCCTTACATGGCCTAAAAGGACTCGGCAACTTTGCTAGAATCCGCAGCCATTCACCAATTTCTATACAAATTACAAAAATGTAAAGAAAATAAATGATTCATACGCGCAGAAGTTATGTGAAAAGTAAACGCATTCTCCCACTTCCAAACCGAAACAAAAACAAGTAAGAAAATTTCAATTGGGTAAACCGACTAGTGTATACTCTTATATATTTATATACTCGTATATACCCACCTGCACTAAAGTGTGTATATAAAATATATATGTATAAAGATTTAGTACCTCTATTAAATATTCTATTGAACACCCCGAAATATTAATATTTTCTTGACTGAACTACATAAGGGGAATTGCATGTCAAGTGAGTTAATTTTTAAAAGGGATGTCTTCTGTCGGGATGAAAATTGCACCAAGTAGCCCTATCAGATAGTAGTTATGAGACACAATTCCAACGAGATCGGTTAAGGACTTTCCAAGTTGGAGGGTGTCAAATATTGAAATTTTTGTCAAACGGTTGTTTTTCCCATCTGAAATGCTAAAATTTTTGGTTGAACGTTACTTTTTTTCAGAGGTTTATATTTATTTTGATAGATCAACAGGTCCCATCCCATTAATAGGTCACAAAGATTTTAAAGGAAATTATCTAAGCTTTCTTTTGAGCAAAAAAATCAAAAATTAAAACATAGGTTTTTACCAAAATTTCAAAAAAGTTTAATTTTGCAAAAAAGTAATGAAAATATATTTGCTAATTTTTTTAAAAGGTTGAAGAAAAGACTATCCATAACACTTTTGAAAAATGTTTCTAAATACAATAGCTAATTAGTTATAAGTATGAGATAAAAGGACCGTTTGACTCAAATGACAATATTCATCCAACTCATAACTACTATCCAACAGGACTAAGTTTGGTGCAAGATTCCTGATCAGAAGACATCGCTTTTAAAAATTTAATATTAAAAAATCGCCTTTTGTGTTATTAAAAAGGAAAATGTTTTTCAAACGGCAATTTTCATACTGTTTTGTTATGCAGAAAAAAACCGGTTCTACCGGTTTCCCCGGTTTTCTTCGAAGAAAAAAACCGTCCACCGGTTTTTTTATAACTTAAATAAACCATCCACCGGTTTTTTATTTTTTCAAAAAAACCGGTTTTTTGATCACTCTTATCACCAAGAAAATCCGTACCAAAAGTCCTCTCGTAAATACCGAAGACACCTCCGCCAGAGCAGCGCCCCTAGCAGGAACAGACGCCGCAGCACCGCCTGGCCGTCCAGCCGGTGGTAAAGCCGATACGCCACGACTACCCGATGCCTCCGCGAAAGATAAATCAGCACGAACCTGTGACAATCTTCCCACTCTAGACTTCGCCTTGACAGCAGCCTCCGCCTTCAACGCCGCGAGTCTCTCCAGATACGCGATCCTCTTCGGACAGCTGGTGGAGTTGGCAGCATGTCCCTCCACTGCACATTTAGCGCAACTGACCATTGCAGCGCGTCTCTCAGTGACAACTCCAGTTGTCGGGTCCTTCACCTCCAAACCTTCAGAGTCCTTCGGTGGTATGGCGCATTTCGCTTGTCCGTGCGAAAGGCCACACTTCACGCATCGATAGGGCACACCGCAGTTCTAGGACACGTGACCGTACCTCTGACAGTTGAAGCACTGCGTCAAATTGCGGGGCCTCTTCTTTCGGAACTTCACCTTGCAATGCTGCATCAAGTCTTGTAGACCCTATCTATATCCGTCCCCTTAGCAAGACGGATCAGCCATTTGTTGCCAGCGACGTTAACAGCCGAAACAAACTCAACCTTGAAAGCGAGACCCTCCAAGAATTCCCTTATCTCATCGACAAAGAACTCCGCAGACAGACCCTCGACGACCACAGCGTAAGGCAGTAATGTCTTAGGCGTGTGGGTCTGGAACCTAAACTTCTTCTGAGAAAAAATCGTCCTAACCTTAGAAAAGTTATCTAAACCCTTCACCCTGACCGAAAGCACTGAACTACGCACCATAGTTAACGAAAACTCACCCTTAGCCAGGACCCGCTGCAGCAGGGTGTTCATCTCTCGCACTCCTATATCATAGACGGTCATGGCCGGCAAGGACCAGACAATGAAGCCGACCAAAATTTTCGGCGGCGGCGGCGCATGGAAAAATATCGATAGGCGGCGGTGGCTGATCGGCTGAGCCGATCAATTTTCAACAATCGGCTGAGCTGGTAAATTTTCCACAATCGAAAGCGCACGAATACGAATGTAATTTTCCTGCAAAAGTGGCTTTTTTTTATTGATATTGAGCGTTAGAGGAAAAAACTTAAAATTAACACAAAGTTATGGAAGTTTGATATAATATTGAAAATCGGTTTAATAAATCTTCAATGGTTGATACATTTGTTATTAAGTTGACAATCCTTGGCCAAAAGGAATTGGGTCGTTCCGGAGTTTTGATCCGATGGTTTTGGGCCTCAGTATTTTTAATAGTTATGGACGAAATACTAAGATTGGTCTCTTAATTTTGGCGCTTTTCTTCTATTTCTGCACATATGAATTTTAAACGCCCTTGCGAATATTCTGTGAAAATTTGAAAAAAAATCGAGGGAAACAATTTTTTTGGAACTCAAACTTTTTTAAACGTAGACTTTGAAAAAATCGGTTCAGCTGTAATTTTCGTTTTTTTAATAAAAGATAGCCATATCTTATATTAACATTAGCAACTTTTTATAAACTTTGTACGCTACGCTTTGTACTTAACTCTAAATATTGCAAATTCCGAACCTAAAGTATCACTTAGTAGTCGCTTTCTAAATTTTCATGGTTGCAAAAATAAAATCTTCTTGACTCACCAAATAAAATTCGGCCGCTGAGTTTCAGCCGATATGAGCCGCTAAAATCGGCGGCGGCGCCGGCTTGTAAAAAATCATCGGCGATGGCGCGCCGCCGGTTTGCGCCGCGTCGGCTTCACAGCCTGGTCGTGTCATGCTGTCATGTTATTTTTGTTAAGTATTGTTTGGCATTTCATCATGGAAAGACTTACGCCTGAACAACGTTTACAAATTATTCAGTTTTATTATCAAAATAATCGTTCGCCAATTGCGCTAAGTCCTTTTTTTAAATCCAAAAAAACACTTTTCAGTCGACCCACGACCTAGACAGCCATGAGCAATATTTTAGCTCTCGTTAAGAGCTATATTTTTGCCATTGGCCGATTCCCGATCCGACGTACCGTAATAATCAGTCCATATTTCTTCAAAAATGATGCCGGTGAGAACGTAACCGTCAATGGCGATCGTTATCGTGCCATCATAACCGACTATTTGATGCCTGAAATTGAAGCTCGTGATCTCGGCGACTTTTGGTTTCAAAAAGACGGCGCCACTTCCCACACATCGCTTCAATCAATGGATTTATTGAGAGAACACTTCGGTGAGCAGATAATTTCACGTTTTGGGCCGGTCGATTGGCCACCAAGATCGTGTGATATCACACCGTTAGACTTTTTCCTGTGGGGATATGTAAGATCTAAAGTTTATGCGGACAAACCCGCTTCGATTCAGCCCTTGGAGCAAAACATCACGCGTGTCATTCGCCAGTTACCAGTCGAAATGCTCGAACGAGTCATCGAAAATTGGACTCAACGGATGGACCATCTGAGACGTAGCCGCGGCCAACATTTGGTAGACATAATCTTCAAAAAATAAATGCCAAAGAATGTTCTTTCAAATGATAATAAACATTCCCCATTCAAATTGAATTTTCTGTGTGTTTTCTTTAAAAAAGTAGGGAACCTCGAAATGGATCACCCTATACAATTCACTGTGATCGCATAGAATGTGCTCAGAAACAATTCCTACTATTCTGTCTACGTTGATATGGTTGGTCTCAACAGAATCTGCCTTCATATCAGGACAGACTGGATCTTATAAAGTTACCTCCATTACAAGGTTATATTACCTTTGAAGTCTTGATGAATAAAATTAAATTGAATGTTTCATCTAGACCAACTAGAAACATTGAACAGATCGCTTGTACTTTTTACAGGACTTTTAAAATTTCAAGAAAAACATTTTTGAAATATTTTTCATTGCACGTATTACAATGTGAATTGGTAAATATGTACACGCTGAAAAAAATCCCTTCTGTAGTATATTGTCCCAAACATATTCGACTTGAAACATATACATGTTTAGGGTACACTCTAAACATATAATATTTGACACACACAAATATTATATGTTTGGGAGGATATTGTTCTAAACAAAAATATGTTCCCATTCTAATATTTTTTTATTTGGAACAAGTATTTCGTATTTACTTTTTTGCAATGTATCAATGCCTTAACTTAAAGACAAGTTTTCTGTTTTTATACCCTCACTTTAGTGTGACGAGGGTATATATCATTTGCTACGGAAAAAAGTGTAACACGTCGAAGGAGTGACCTAAGACCCCAAGTATGTTCGGAGGAAATCCGTTTTGGGTCATTTTAAGTCGAATGAGCAATGTCCGTCCGTCTGTCTGTCTGTCTGTCTGCTGGCTGGTGCGCACGATAACTCTCGAAAGGAGTAACCGATTGACCTCAAATTTGGTATGTGGTAATATTTTTTTCTATCTCCGGCTAAGTTCGAAGATGGGCCATATTGGTCCACTCCTTCTAGTACCTCCCCCACAAAGTGTTAAAATGTTGTGAATTATTGATTCTTTAAAAACTGCTATACTACTTATTCGAATCTTTTGAAATTCCACACATAGTATTAGCTTATTAGTCGTTATCAACTCGAGAAAAATGGGCGAAGTCGCCACGTCCCTTTTGGTACCTCCCACACAAATGCACCATTTTGTACCAAAAGTTAACAGCTTATAACATTAATAACAGTGTTTAAAAATACTTGAAATTTTTTACAGTATTATGCTTTTATATTGCCTACAGTCCAGGGAAAAATGGGTGTTGTTGTCACGCCCCTTTTGGTACCTCCCACACAAAGGTACCTTTTTGCACCAAAAGTTAACAGCTTATAACATTAAAACCAGTGTATAAAAATACTTGAAATTTTGTACAGTGTAATGTTTTCATAGTGTCTATAGCCCTGTGAAAAATGGGCGTTATTGCCACGCCCCTTTTTGTACCTCCCACACAAAATGCCCAAATCATATCACAATTTAATGTCTCATAACGTTTATACCAGTGCACATAAATGCTTATAACTCGGCACAGTGCAATGAATTTAAAGTATCTAATGTTCAGCAAAATAAAGGTGTATTTGATAAACCCCTTCTGGTACCTCCCACACAAATTGACAGAATAATTCGAGTAATATTCAATATTACATTACTCACAAAGTGAGGGTATACCTTAGTCGGTTTACCCGACTGAAACTTTCTTACTTGTTTTTATTTTTTTTTGCTGGAACAAAAAAAAAACATAAAAAATAAAAAACTCGCTAAAAAATTTTTGATATTTTTTTTTTTAAACTAGCATCTTAACGAAGGGAACGATGCCTATTTGCAAAAAGACTACGGATAAATGTATAAATTATGACCCATCTTGTAAAAATAGGGACCCTAAAAAATATTTTTTCATATTTTTTATTTGGGTAATTTTGTTTGGGAGGTACTGAAAGGGGCGTAGCAATAACGGAAATTTTTATTACCTCACCTTCGGCAGGAGGGTATATATCATTTGTTACGAGCCAACAGTATAAAACATCGGCGGAGTGACCTAAGACCCTAAGTATGTTCGGCGGAAATCCGTTTTGGGTCATTTTAAATCATTTGAGCAATGTCCGTCCGTCTGTCTGTCTGCTGGCTGTCTCTGCGACATGTTGCTTTTCATTGGGCATTTTTGTTCAGTTTTCATAAACGCCGAATTTCGGTAGTCCAAGGAAAAAGAAATTGGAACATTTCCAAAAAAAAATCTACTTTCTTCAAAATTGTTTAAATTTATTTGATAGGCTAGTCTTTGTTCGTAGTCAAGTCCCCGTCTTCATCTATAGTATGTATTAAAAACCACTTTTTCCGAAATTTGTTTTGTTTTGCAAAATGATTATCATAAATGTTGTTAGCATTTTATTAAAGGGCACCATTGGCAATTTTCGTTTGTTTACTGCGGCTACGGTCAAAAGCCCACCACCAGCGGTCACGCTATGCTATGGTTGCCTCCCATCCCCCCCAAATTGGACTCTGACACGCCACAATTAAATGACTAAATATTTGGAAATAGTCCATGATTTCCTATAAACAAAAAAAAAAAAATAAGTAAATGTGGCTAAAATACCGGACATGAAACATTTTTCACAAATTGTCTAAATGTCAACTCATAATTCATTTTAAAACTATAAACAATGTCAGCATAAGTTCATTTGATTTAAATTATGACAGCTTATAAATTAGGCAAATTGAAAATGTATTCTAAAATAAACTAAAAGTGAACGCAAGATTTCATAGAAAATGATTGAAACAAAACCCCGTTCCCCTCTCAGAAGGAAACAGATTAAAACTTTCATTTGTTTTCAGTGTTTGGTTGGTGTCGGTTTTGTTTTTTCTTTTTTTTTTCATTAACTCTAGTAAAACAAAAACAAAACTAAACAAAGAATTCCCTCTTTGAACAAAAAACTAAAAAAAATACAAATGATACAGTCACATCCGTTTGGGGTTTATTTGCCATTTTCCGTTGTATTCTTCTGGCCGGTTCTCGGTGAGTTTTGTTATTCAATACCGAGGAGGAGCGACCAGCCCACCGGTCGACCAACCGACAGAGGGGTTGAATCTATTTTTTCCGCAGAATTACTTGTAATGACAACAACGGTAATTATATACCAAAATTCCTGTTAATAAAATTTCAATTATCTGATTATTATTGTACGCCGTGTTGTGTTCGATGCTTGCTCACTCGCTTCCAATGTAGGTTCATGTGTGTATTAGGGTGGTTCCACTTTCAAAGGCACTCAAAGTTTGCCATGGCAACTACAGAATAATTATGCAAATCTCAGTCTAATAAAGCGACTGGTATATACTCTCACTTTGTGGAGTCGTAATACATAATTTTGTTCTTTGTATAAGAGATTTGGAAAACAATTTGCCTAAAACAAAATTTGTACAGGGTTTTCCAATAAGAGTGATATGATTTCTTTGAAAAAACACGCTCATTGTCAAGGAAATTCAAAAGTTTTTTATTTAATGTGAAGTACAATCGATACAATTAAGTTCTAAATAAAACGTCATTCAAATGACCTCCACGACATCTTGAGAGGGAACGAATTCGATGAACCCAATTTTCGAGCACTTTTTCCACTAAATCAAACCGTATGTCATGAATGGCACCTTCAATATTGACTTGTAAAGCTTGCAGAGCGTCTGGTTTATTTCGAAGGACCAATGACTTCAAATAACCCCACAAGAAATAGTCTAATGGTGTTAAATCACAACTTCTTGGAGGCCATTCAATATCACAATTTCTTGAAATAAGCGAATCTCCAAACTTTTCTCGCAACAATTCAATTGTTTCATTTGCTGTGTGGCACGTAGCCACAATCGGTCAATGGCAAAAGGATAGCTCTTAACGCGAGCTAAAATATTGCTCACGGATGTCAAGGTCGTAGGCCGACTGAAAAGTTGTTTTTTGCATTAAAAAATAGGGAATTAGCTTAATTTTCAAATGTGAACGGAAAGTTTATTTTTGCTCTAGCTCCCTAACGGTACGTCGGATCGGGAATCGGTCAATGGAAAAAAGATAGCTCTTAACGAGAGCTAAAATATTGCTCATGGCTGTCAAGGTCGTAGGTCGACTTGATTTTAAAAAAAAATGACTTAGCGCGAAAAGTTGCAATTGGAAAACGATTATTTTGATAATAAAACCGAATAATTTCTAAACGTTGTTCTTGCGTGTATCTCTTCATGATGAAGTTGAAAACACTACTGAATATAATGAAAAACAAATGACAGATCATTACATATTACAAATGGCCGAAACGTCACTTCAAAATCATATCATCCCTATTGGAAAACCCATTACTATTAAAACAGATATCGTCCATATCAACCAAAATTGAGTAAATGATAGGTAACACTATCGAAGATTGCGCATAATATTTTCTGGTGTTATGTGGTAAACTAAACACGAAAAAAATATTTTAAAAATGTTTATGGTAGTTTTTTTTAATTTTTTTAATTCCAATTTATGTATATGGAAGGTTTTGCAGTAAAGGGATATCCGTTAAATTTAAGAAAACTATGAATTTTATTTAATGCACGACTAATCAAACTTTACGATAAAATAATAAAAATATAATAATTGTGAAATTTTCGATGTTTTTAAGAGGTTTTATTTAAAATATTGTTAAAATTTTCTCCAAAAATATGATTTTCCCACAAAATCTTTTACGATATCTTCGAAACCGCTGATGGAATGAAATAATTATATAAAATATATATTATATGTTGAAAAAATTTCAAAGCAAAAATTTTAATTTCACAAAAAAATAACAGAAAAAATGTTTTTGCTAATTCTTTTATATCCATCAATACACGGAGGAAAATCGTCATTTTTCATATGTTTGAAACGAAAGAAAATATACTTGGAAACGATTTTTTTAAATGTTATATATTTGTTAACAAATAAATTTTATTTGAAAATCAAGAAATTTTGTTTGGAACGCATATATTAATATATTAGAACATAGTTTATTTGCAAACTGAATTTCACAAATAAAATATGTGTTTACACACAAACAAAGTTATTATTTAAGAAGATTTCCAAATATGCTTTATTTAAAAAGATTTTTAAAACATTACTGACTTATTCGAATTTAATTAGCTTTTCCTAGTTTTCGTGTTAAACTTTATATATTCATCACTTTTTGTCAATCCATCAATGTCGTTTATATTTACGACAGATTGTTCGATTTAAGTTTTGATTAAATTTTACAAACATATAAAATTTATAAAAAAATTGCTCTTTGAAAGTCTGAAAAACAGAAAACTTGTCTTTAAGTTAAGGCATTTAATACATTACCAAAACAAATAATTACAAATGAATCCTTGTTTCGGAAATACTAGTTTCAAATAAAAAATATTTGAATGGTAGCATATTTTTGTTTAGAACAATATCCTCACAAACATATAATATTTGTGTGTGTAAAATATTATATATTTGGAGTGTACCCTAAACATATGTTTATTTCAAGCCGAATATGTTTGGGACAATATACTACAGAAGCGATTTTTTTTCAGCGTGTAGATTCAAGAAAATGCTATCAAAAACTTTGGTCAAAATTTTCTAAATAAAATAGATAATTTGTTATATGGATGGGAAAACAACACCCCCTAACAATAAATTAATTTTTATTTATTTAAGAAACCTCGGTTTTAAAGTTAAATGGCGGAGCACAAAAGGGATTTGAGGATAACAATAGTGCCAAGTTGAGAAACATAATTTGCAGGGTTGAAATACATAATTATTTAGTACATCAAAATCTATTACAAGTTAAATTGTTCAACAAGCTTGTTCAAAAATGACTCACTTGACATGAAATCCCCTACATTTATTCCCGTGGTTCCTTTGCGGAAACTAGGGCCATGGCAAATAAATTCCAATCCATCCATTTGCATTAGTCAGACAAAAAGGTTTCCACCGCTCTAATTTCTTTTACCAAATTCCTTATTATACTATAAAGAATTCATTAATATATTCATTCAATTTGGCGGCTACTGTATGGCTTCAAAATCCTAAGTGGAATTTCTCTAAATATTCCCTTAAACAACTATTACAACCTTAAAATGTAATGAAGTGCCACAAAATCCAAATTGTCCAACATTTCTCTCAATATAAATGACAAATTTTGTGTTGACAAATATTTTCCAGATTACATATCCATAGAGAGCTTAGTAAAGCAAATCGACCAGTATTAGGAAAAAGGATTCGTTTTGTGCTATGAGATTACACTGAACTAAAAAGAGGTAGATTGTAGCCACCGAAAGTTGATGTACCTGATTTAGAAATGAAAACGGATTTAGATCAGGATGGGATTACAAATAGAGAAACAGAACATTTGGGAAAACCTGGGCATTTGTGAATGGTAAATGCAAATCTGGGGCAACTGAGATTAAAAACGATACTAAAAGCAATCGTAAACTGGAAAAATTTTAAGTATTTAAAAATACAAATGTTTTAAAACCATGCGAGGAATTAAAGAAGTGGTCATTCTGTATAATAATTAGGGAAATATATGTTAAAGTATTTCTCGGAAATGGGTATATTCTAGAACTTATTTCTACTTATACAAATTTCTACGTTACAAATATTTTGCTAATTACATCAAGGACTATTTAAATAAATTTTGGGAATGTATATGACTTTATGGGACATGCACTCAAAAAAATATGAGTTATTCCCATTTGGAATTACTGAAATTAAAATCAAACTATCTGAATTAGGCAAGGAATTAAAGAACTGGAAAATTTGCATAGGGAATAGGAGAATATATGTTTAAGCAACTCGCTGAGAATATTAATATTATATTAGTATACCGTTATATTATATAGTATACCGTTATGTAAAATGTGTGTTTAACAGCTCTCGAACCGTCTGAACCGATTTTTGTAAAGTTAACTTTGTTTCAAAGAGGACACAATGCGCCATTTTTTGTGGTACAAATTCAAAAGGGGGAAATAATTCGACCGTTTCTACACCAAACAACCGATTGCAACCAATCTTGGCATTATAGATGAAGAGGTGTTAGAGAAGTTAAGTTTTCCGCCCCTATGTCAGACAGGGGCGGAGCTAGAGGGCCTCAAAGTTGGCCACTTCGGATGAAGAAAATGTTCAAGCGCGTGTAACTCGTGGTACTCTTCCGATTTATAAAATTTCTTTTTGTGTGTGTTCCACTAACTGAGGTCTACAAAAAAACTTGACACCTAGGAATTATCGTGTATAGTTACCGAGATATCTGCAATTGGAAATTGATTTTTTCATTTTTCCCTTACCGTGTGCTAGTATTTTGTAAATATCGGAGCACAATATGCACCGATTTCATCCGTATCAATAGGGAGAAAAATCGCCGTTTTTAATATGTTTGAATTGAAAGAAAATATATTTGAATATTATATATTTGTGAACAAATAAATTTTATTTGAAAATCAATTAAACTTATTTGGAGCGCATATATTAATATATTACAACAAAATATATTTGCGAACTAATTTTCTCAAATAAAATATGTATTTATGTAAAAATAAAATGATTATTTAGGAATATCTCCAAACATTCTTTATGTAGAATTTTGTTGTTTGGTACACGCTGAAAAAAAATCGCTTCTGTAGTATATTGTCCCAAACATATTAGGCTTGAAACATATATATGTTTATGGTATATTATTATATATTTGGGAAGATGTTGTTCTAAACAAATCTTTGCTTACATCCCAATATATTTTTATTTGGGACCATTATTTCCCAAACAAATATTTATTTGCATTTAAGTATTCAGAAAGTACCTATGTTATGTTAAATTTTTCAGTTATTCAATGTTAATTTTTTAAAATTGTTAATGTTTGTAAAATAATTATTGAAATCGTATAATCTAGGATCAATATAAATTACTTAGAGGATTGACAACTAATGATGGCTTAGAATACTCAGAAATTTAAATTATTGATTAAGAACAGAAGCTAATGCTGGGAGGTACAACTCGGAACCAAGGAAAAATTAAATCTGAAGTTTGAAAAAGTCAACAAAAGTTTTGAAATTTTTTTTAAATAAAATATATTTGGAGAAATTCCTAAATAATAATTATATTTGTATTTAAACACATATTTTATTTGAAAATTTTTGTTTGCAAATATATTTTGTTGTAATATATTAATATATGCGTTCAAAATATATTTTGTTGATTTTCAAATAAAATGTATTTGCTAGGAAATATATAATATTTAAAAATTTGTGTTCCAAATATATTTTCTTTCGCTTCAAACATATCAAAAAAGGCTATTTTGCCCCGTGAAACTTTCGAATTTCAATTTTATTTTTTTCATGATTTCAAATTAGAAATTATAGTAAAAAATTGTCCTGAAACACTTATTTTTAATTTCTAAATATTGCAAGTCATAATTTGTTGTCAAGCCATCAAGCAATTTACCGTTATGCACACGCTGAAAAAAAATCGCCTGTGTAGTATATTGTCCCAAACATATTCTGCTTGAAACATATATATTTTTAGGGTGCACTTCAAATATATAATATTTGACACATACAAATATTATATGTTTGGGAGAATGTTGTCTAAACAAAACAATGTTTTCATCATAATATTTTTTATTTGGATATGTTATTTCACAAACAAAGATCTATTTGCGTGAATATATATCTATTCTTTAATTGTTTTAAGTTTTCAGCAATTCAAAGGTAATTTTTAGAAAATTGTAATGTTAGTAAAATTTCTTTATAATTGAAAATAATGAGTTGGAATAGTTAGAAAACAAAAATATGTGGTTTCAAATAGAAGTTAATGCTAAGTCCGGATTTACACTAGACAAGCTTTTTCAGCAGTTTGTCATCAAATTCTCTTTTGAACTTACAAGAAGAACTCAAAACGTTCAGGGTTAGTTTTTCCCCCCTCGTGCCGACTTCCTCTCTCTCCTACAAAACGACGATAATCTGCAGAACATTCAGGCAGTGTAAATAGAGACTAAGTAAGCCAATTTTAATAGGAATGCATAATTCGATAACAAGGAAAAAATTAAAACTAAAATTCGAAAAATTCAGCAAAGTTTTGAAAATCTTTTTGTTAATAAAATATATTTGGAAATATTCATAAACAATAATGTTATTTGTATTTAAACACTTATTTTATTTGAGAAAATTAGTTTTCAAATATATTTTATTCTAATATATTAACATATGGGTTCTAGATACATTTTAATGATTTTCAAATAAAATTTATTTGCTCGAAAATGTATAATATTTAAAAATTTGTCTTCCAAGTATATTTTCTTTCGATTCAAACATATCAAAAAAGGCGATTTTGCCCCGTGCAAGACTATATGGAATAAAGGCATTTTAGGAAAGTTTAAACTGCTAAAGATTGACCTTTGAATTACTGAAAAACTTAAAACTTTTGCTTACAATTACACTTGTCAACATTTTTTGCGGATATATGACATAATACAGTCCTTAGCCCAAAAAGGTAGTTCCTTTGAATTAGCTCTAGTTCTCGCGATTTGCAAAAACAAAAAAAAAGGTTGAGACACATATTATAGCATAACTCGAGAATATTGTGCCCAAAAATTGTATTTTATGAGAACATTTTAATAATTGTTAAATAAACGCGTAATTAAAACATCGAAATGTTATTATCAATTATTAAATTTTTATTATTTTATCATAAAGTCTTATAAGTCTTGAATAAAATGAGACCATTCTGAAGAAAATCAATGCATAACTTAACCAGTAAGGAAAGGCTAAAGTCGGGCGGTGCCGACTATATAATACCCTACACCACTCTCGTAATATTGAATAACTCTGATATATAAATTTTGTAATTCATGTATAAATTGTTTAGATAAATTTACTTTTAGGACATTTTATACTTAAATAATACCCTGTACCACAGTGTGGTGTAGAGTATAAAAACGATTGGATCTAAAGAGCCAAATCGGATGAAACATATATATGGGAGCTATAGCTAAATCTTAACCGATTTTGTTTAAATTCGGTAGTGTTGGTTCATGGATCAAGAAACTCTACCATTCTAAATTTCAACACGATTGGATGTAAAATACAGCTTTTATAGGACTAAAGGGCCAAATGGTCCATTTGTGTGGGAGGTACCAAAAGGGGCGTCCCAATAACGGTCACTTTTCTCTGGACTCTAGATACTATAAGTATTTATATGCACTGGTATTAATGTTATAAGCTGTTAGCTTTTGGTGTAAAATGGTCCATTTGTGTGGGAGGTACTAAAAGGGGGGTTGCCAATTACGGCCACTTTTCTCTAGACTCTAGGTACTATAAAAGTAGGAAATGTAACTGTAGGAAATTTCAAGTATTTGTATGCACTGGTATTGAAGTTAAAAGCTGTTAACTGTTGGTACAAAAAGGTCAATTTGTGTGGGAGGTACCAAAAGGGGCTTGTCAATAACGCCTATTTTTCTCCGGACTCTAGGTACTAAAAAATCATCACACTGTAGAAGATTTCAAGTATTTAAACACACTGGTATTAATGTTATAATCTGGTAACTTTTGGTGCAAAATGATCCATTTGTGTGGGAGGTACCAAAAGGAGCGTGACAATAATGCCCAGTTTTCACTGTATTGTAGGTACTTTAAACCATTACAATGTACAAAATTTCATGTCTTTGTATGCACTGGTAATAAAGCTATAAGCTATTGACTGTTGGTTCAAAATTGCACATTTGTGAAGGAGGTACCAAAAAGGGGGTGGCAACTTCGACCATTTTTCTCGAGGTAATAGTGGCTAATAAACTAATACTATGTGTAGAATTTCAGAGGATTCAAATAAGTAGTATAGAAGTTATTAACTAATGAATATTTAACTAAATGTTAGCTCTTTGTGGGGGAGGTACTAGAAGGAGTGGACCAATATGGTCCATCTTCGATCTTACCCGGAGATAGAAGAAAATACTACCACATCCAAATTTGAAGTCAATCGGTTACTCCTTTCGAGAGTTATTGGGCGCACCAGCCAGTAGACAGACAGACAGACAGACAGACGGACGGACATTGCTCATTCGACAAAGAATGACCCAAAACGGATATCCGCCGAACATACTTAGGGTCTTAGGTCACTCCTTCGATGTGTTACACTTTTGGCTCGTAGCAAATGATATATACCCTCCTCTCTAAGGTGAGGGGATAAACATTTATGCATGATAAATTAATACCAATTTAATAATTGAGTATTTCCCATGTTTTTAGTACGCGTTTATATACATTTTTTTAACATTTTCTCAAAAAATGGGAATTTTAGCACTGCTTTGTAAGATGTCTTCGAAACCCCTGAACGAATGAAAAATATGTGTTAAAGAAGTTGAAAGCTACTTAATTTTTGATTCTTTAAAACTTTCCTAAACAAATTCGGATAATTGGCCTTCGAGTTACGCTATAATTTGTGTCTCAATATCTCTATTTTTGCCAACTAGAGCTGATTTAAAGAAACTACTGTTTAGTCAAAGAACTCATATATCCAAATCGGCTGCAAAACCATATGCCGCAGCAAAAAAATATTTTTTTTGTTGAGCCTTGTTATTAATACTAAACGAAAATAAAATAATATTAGAATGGAAACAAACATTTCTTTAGTACAACATCTTCCCAAACATATAATATTTGTGTTTGCCAAATATTATATATTTGGAGTATACTCTAAACATATATATATATATATATTTCAAGCCGAATATGTTGGGGACAATATACTACAGAAGCGATTTTTTTTCGGCGTGAAAAAGTCTGGATAGGCAATAAAATTAAATATTCTGACCCAAATACAAAAATTTTCCTTTTTAAATTCAAAATATATCAATTAAAATTGAAATTCACAGAAAGCACTTGTTAACTAAACCATTTTCAACAATAATTTGAAAAAAAAAAAAACGATTCAAATTCATATAATAAAGGGTCCGTCAATAAGAGCGCTACAAAAGTTTTTTTGTAAATAAAACAAAAACGGTTTTGGATATCAATGAAATTCTTTATTCCTGTGAAAGTACGTTCGATGCCATTATGTATGGAACTCGATTTATTTTGCAAGGCTACCACGGGCACGCTTGCAGAAGTCCAGACGCTGAACCCAATTTTCGACGGTTTTCAAGCATAAATCGACCGATACTGCTGCAATTTCACGTTCGATATTCGTACGAAGTTCATCAATCGTCGCTGGCTTGTTGGCATAGACCATAGACTTGACGTAGCCCCACAGGAAATAGTCTAACGGCGTCAAATCGCACGACCGAGGCGGCCAATCGACTGGACCATTTCGTGAGATAACACGTTCTCCAAACTTGCTTTCCAATAAATTGATTGTGGCATTCGCTGTGTGGCTTGTGGCGCCGTCCTGTTGGAACCACATGTCCATATCATCCAATTGGGGCCAAAAATATTCGGTTATCATTGAACGGTAGCGATTCCCATTCACAGTAACGTGCCGGTCTTGATCCGGATCACGGAAGAAGTACGGCCCAATGACGCCGCCGGCCCATAAACCGCACCAAACCGTAATTTTTTCGGGATGCAATGATGACTCATGGAGTACGTGGGGATTGCTGTCTGACCAATAACGCATATTTTGTTTATTGACGAAGCCATTCAGCCAGAAATAAGCCTCATCGCTGAAGATGATTTTTCGATTTTTCGCGCTCTTAACGTTGAGGCCACTGACTCCGAATTTCGGTAGTAAATTTTAATAATTTCGACTCGTTGTTGGCTCGTATATCTTTCCATCATGAAATGGCAAACCTTACTGAAGATAAATGTCAAAAGAGCGGCAAAAAATATGGCGTCGTTTGCTGTCCCTGTCGGTCTACTTTTGTCGCGTCCCTGTTGAAAAACCCTAGCTGACCCGGTGCGCTTCGCTGCCCTCAAAATGCGCTTCAGTGAAATAAAGGGTCCGCTATCTAACGTTTTTTTTAACTAGTGCTTATTTCGTGAATGGTAACACTTAGCTCATGTCTGATTTGACAGATAATTAGTTTTATCCTTCCGCTGAACGAATATGGTTGTGTATACGCTTGAACAAGTGGGCCTGCGATCGACTTACAGAAGATGCCGATTTTGCCAAAAAAAATCATCTTTTCAGATGAATCTTGACGGGTATGTAAACAAGCAAAATTGTCGCATTTGGGGAACAGAAAACCCGCACGCATACATTGAAAAGCCGATACACCCAAAACGAGTCACTGTTTGGTGCGGATTTTGGTCCAGAGGCATAATTGGGCCATTTTTCTTCGAAAATGAGCAAGGAGTGGCCGTTACAGTCAATGGCGATCGTTATCGGGCCATGTTGAAGGAATTTTTGTTGAAACGAGTTTTTGTTTTTGAAAAATTGAAGAGGAGGATATTGGCAACATTTGGTTTCAACAGGACGGCGCTACGTGCCAATGTTTTGCGCCCTGTATTTGAAGATCGCATTATCATCCGCAGAGCTGATGTCGTTTGGCCACCTCGGAGCTGCGATTTGACACCATTGGACTATTATTTGTGGGGTGCCCTCAAAGATAAGTGTTACGCCGACAAGCCGGAGACAATTGACGCTTTAAAGGACAATATTCGTGAAGCCAATGGTGAAATACAGCTCCACACAATCGATAATGTGCTTAAAAATTGGACCGATAGTGTAGGCTACTGCATGGCCAGCCGAGGCAGCCATTCGAATGAAATTATTTTCCAATATTAACCGGAAGGATTGTACTTTCAAATAAAAAAAGAAATTTGAGAAAATATTCAGTATTTTTTTTTTATAGCATTTTCAAAAAAAAAAATTATTTGGCGGACCCTTTAGAACCATATGATATGTTGACACTCTTGATATTACGGCAGTGTTTTCGGGTCATCCATATTGCACTTAAATGCACAAATTTCGTGATTGTAAAATACAGTCATACCAATTAGTGCAATAATTCTATCAGTACTTATATTTTCTATAACGATGCCGCAGGCGCGTAGTCAAGCCGTCTAATCCGATATCTCCCAATTTTGTTGAGTCACGTGCTAACTTTGAAGGCACTTGAATACTAAACACCCTTGGTCAAGCGCCAATCTAGATATAATGGTCTCCAGTTATTTCATTTTCAGCAAGCGTGTCGTATGCCCAGATACTTCCACGGATCAGCTTGTTAATCAGATTCCGTAAAGTGCTATCAACAGCATCCACCATAAACTTCAAGACGATAAGTGCAACACCTAACTATATTTCGTTTTAAGTACTTTGTCCATCGATACTATTTTCATGCAAATTTTCAAAACTGTCCTGCAATGATATTGAAAATTTTTCAAATTCGCATCTCGGCTTGTATGAGCGGCGCCACGCCCTTATCACTCTCTATTGCAAAGATATCGCCGCGAAACTATTTCAACTATTGCGTTATACATTTTTCATTTATATGGGGGTGTCATGCCAACTATTTCCATCGTTCCTGTTTGTAGCTCCATCATCCCTACTGGTACCAAGGCCAAACTTCGAAACCATGGCTGATATAGTGATCGAAATATTGAATTTTGATTGTTAAGGTTAAGATGCCAGTTTTTGGTTCAATCATTGGTTATGTTTCGAAGGTTACACACCCATTTTTACAGGCTAGCTGCAATAGTGCAGGAAATATTATATATTCAGATATCATGTTTCACACTGCAGGTTGTGTGTGCGGTGCCACGCCAGCTTCTTGCTGCAGCACTCGATCTGGTTCCACATACCAAATTTCGAGAATTTTGTCCAATAGCAATCAATTGTATATCAATATTGCACTTCTGAGTTTCTGGTAGTGTGGGTGATACCACGCCTACTGTCACAATCACATCTGTTTTTGGCTCCAACACGCGTACTGCTGCCAAGGCACAAAGACAAAATATCGCCGATTATACTGCAATAGTACTCAAAATATAGTATTTGTAAATTTCAGGTTGTGTGGGCGGTGCCACACCCACTATAACTGTCACACCAGTTTATCGTTCCATCACGCATACTGGTACCAATGTCACATATACCAAATTTGAAGACTTGCCGCAATAAAACTCGCAATATAGCATTTTTAAATTCAGGTTGGGTGAGCGATGTCACGCCAACTAACACTATCACCCTAGTTTTCAGCTACATAACGCGTACTGGCACCAACGTCAACTCGAAATTCTGAAAAATATTTGCCCTTTTTGGGTGGAACATATGCAGTCCCTCGTAAGAAATCCGTTTGAAATTAATAAATAATATCAATAGAAATTCAAAAGAAAGAATTGAAATTAAATTTTTTCATTTGAAATTCAACTGATCTGTTTTTTTGAATTTCAATTTTAATTGATTTATTTTGAATTTAAAAAGGAAAATTTTTGTATTTCGATTGACGTGTTTAGAATTTCAAATTTATATCTTTTAATATCAAATGATTTTTTTATATTTCAAATCCATTTTGTATTGGATTTGAATGAATTGCAATAGATCTATATATATAAAAATGAAATGGTGTTCGTTGGTACGCGATGGACTCGAAAACGGCTGAACAGATTTTGCTGAATATTTGCATGAGAATATCTTTTGGTGTGTGGAACGTTCGGTTTTGATTGGACAAAGGGGCGTGGCACCGCCCATATAACGTAAAATTTAAAAGTGGAATATTTTGGGTACTATTGGTTCAAAATGCTCGAAATTCGATGTGTGTGACCTTGGTACCAAAAACCGGTGTGATAGTGACAGTGGGCGTGGCACCGCCCATACAACCTTAAATTCAAATATGAAATATTTCGAATACTATTGCAGTAAAAATCTCGAAATTTGGTATGTGTGACTTTGGTACCATTACGCGCAATGTAGCTGAAAACTGGGGTGATAATGACAGTGGGCGGGGGCACCGCCCACACAACCTAAAATTCAAATATGAAATATTTCGAGTACTATTGCAGTAAAATTCTCGAAATTTGGTATGTGTGACCTTGGTACCAGTACGCGTCACAGAACTAAAAACGGGGAAACAGTAAAATTCAAATATGAAATATTTCGAATACTATAGTAGCAAAATTCACAAAGTTGACGTGGCAACATTTTTTCAGAATCGAAATCACCATTAGTTTTTACTTCAAAATTGTGGCATAGAAGTCCGGTTATCGGGAAAAGGGCAACGAAAATGTTGCACTTTTTTCAGAAAAGAAATCACCATAAGTTTTTAACTCAATATTTAGGGGGGAATATTTTATAATTTATGTATCTAAAGTTTGTTCTCGAGCGCCCCAGCAGGTGAGTTGGTAGCGTGATCGCCTATGAGTTTGGGGGTCGTGGGTTCGATTCCCACCAGAGACTCTGGCATTTCGCTACAAAAATATAACAAGCAACATGGTCTTTGCCACTTGGCTTTTCCATGGCCCATAAAATTAAAATATATATCGTCGGTGCGCCGACGAAAACTCCTATGTGTTTTTTACTAGTTTTCAGGAGAGACAAAATACGTTGCTATTTCGTCAAATTGCGATATTTTTAATATCGCAGATTATTGAATTTTTCTTTAATTATTTACCACCAATATATCATAACTATATCGTATACGTTAAAAGCCCATTACGTGGTAAATGGTTTTCATGAAAATCGACACATAGGATGTTTTGTTTGGAGCATTTTAAATATTTATAAAACAAAAAAATTACACATAGGAGTTTTGATATTTGAATGTTCACAGCGTACCTCAAGCAAACGAACGTTGGGCTGGATTGTGGCTAAAAACGGCTAATGAGGTTTTGTACAGAATCATCCCCTCTACTCAGATAAGAAGAAATCAAAATCGTATCTGATTCCTTTCGCGAGTTATCGCGATAAAAACAATTTTTTTACCAAAAAACCGAACTTAATTACATACAATCGCGGAAATTTAAAACTATAACATAATTTCCCATAAAGACGCTTTGTAATGTCCGCGATATTTACTATATTATTCTATAGCGAAATTTTTGTAATCCAAAAATTAGACTTACACCGCTAAATTTTTACCATAGTGTTATTGCGAATTTATTAAAATTAATATATTTACATTCTATGATTTCTGGGGGATATATTGGCACTAGCATTTCCGCCATAAACATCCCGCGACGAATACATTTCGAACAAAAAACATTGAAGTTCAGTATTATTTAACTATATAATGCTATTATTACGCGAACGGTCAGTCCTAGGAAAAAGTGGTCAAAGAAAGTTTGAGAGATATTAAAAACAACAAAAAAATATAATAATTTGGTAGGGATTTACAATGTGTCTAGTCACAATATGCCTCATATAAAAGGAAAAGCATACAAAAATTTTAACACACTGTAAATCCTTACCAAATTACTATAAATATTGTTTGTTAAAGAAAGAGTTGTAGGCCTTTCGCTTATCTCCCAAACATCCTTTGACTACTTTTCCCTAGAACTGTTCATTCGCGAGATAATAGCATTATATAGTAAAATAATTCCGAACTAATTTTATTTGTACAAAATTTATTCGTCGAGGGATATTTTTTTAGAATGCAAATATATTAATCTTATTAAATTCGCTACAATATTTTTGGAAAAATTTGGCGGTGTAAGTCGATTTTATGGATTACACAAAATTCGCAATATAAAAACACGGCATATGTTGCGGACGTTACAAAGCGTCTTACAAATAATCATATTTAAAGGAAATTGTGTTACAGTTCTAAATTTCCGCGTTTTTCTTTACAAATCAAAGCTATTAAGTTTGTTTTGAGTAAAAGTACTGTTTTCGCGATAACTCGCGAATGAAAGCAGATCCAATTTTGATCATATGGAGGGGATGATTCTGAGCAAAAACTCATTAGCCGTTTTTTGGCGTGAATCTAAGACAACCTTCTATCCCTTGGGACAGGCTGTGCCTACAACACATAGGAGTTTTTGTCGGAGCATTGCTATAGAGGGAAACACATAGGAGTTTTTGGTAACTTCGGAACCGGTCAAGATAGCGCAAAACGCTTTGGTGGGTAGTCGTTTGACCGCTAGGACGTTCTAATTCGACAATAAAAAAAATTCGAAAAATTACACATAGGAGTTTTTGCCGGCGCACCGACGATATTTACTTTGTATTGCAATTTATATATATAAAATATCCTCGAAATTTATATATATAAAATATCCTTTAAAATATCCTCGAAACAAATTATTTGAATAATTTTTTTTATCAATTTTATTGATTATTTTTTAATGTTAATTAGTGGAAAAATAATTTATAAATTCACATAAATATTAAATATAAAGATATATACAATTCTCAATGTAAACATAACATATTTAAGAAATCAATTCTTTTAAATTAAAATTGAATTACCCTCAAGCGCTGACGTAGATCCATCTACGAATTATTGTTCTTCAAATGTTTGCTGTAATGTTGACGAACCAAACTCAATAGGCGTTGCTTTAACGACTTTTTCTTGTTCACTTCCACAGGTTCTTGATAGGAAATCGATGAGGCACTTTC
The DNA here is from genome assembly GCA_963930755.1 of Eudasyphora cyanicolor. Lineage (NCBI taxonomy): Eukaryota > Metazoa > Arthropoda > Insecta > Diptera > Muscidae > Eudasyphora > Eudasyphora cyanicolor. The sequence continues at coordinate 174,259,276 of OZ005738.1, forward strand.
ATAAATACCAGTTGATGATACGGACAGTAGAGATTCGTTGTCATAGTAAGAAGCGGTATTGTCGTCTTCTTCCTCAATTTGTTGATATTCAGTTTCATCCATCGCATCATCGCCAATACATTCCAATTGTTGTTCTTCACATGAAAAGGAGCAAAGTAGATCTTTAACGGCGTACAGACCAAGTATCTCCTTTTCTTCAATATCCACACATTCATCTTCCGGATCGTCAGTGGAGGAGAGTGTTGAAGAACTACTGGCCGGATATTGTTGATCGAAATATCTCAAAGTCTCAACCAATTGTTGAGCTCTATGTTGTTGTTGGCGTTCCTGCTTCACTCGTTCCAATACTGTGATTTTCTCAATGCTTTCGATGAATAGACGCAAATCACTGGCCGAAAAGTTTTCACAATTAATAGAAGTCATTTTGGAAATTATAGTTGTTGCTTGTTGTATGTCTAAGGGACAAATGATATCTTGTTAGCAATTTCGCCATGGTTTATATAGTGATCAGGTAGTAGTTCAGGATATGGAAGCTAACACTTGTGTCACCTTTTATTACCTGTTCCTACCACCAGTTTCCTACAGCCATGATACACATAATAAAAATCCCTAGAGTAGCGCAAAATGTCCCTTTTCCGCTCATTCCTAAGCCCACATAATCCTTTCCTATTAGAAATGACATATATTAAACATGCGGAAAGGAAATCTACCTAATCCTTTAGATAATTTCCCCGCAATTATTATTTTTATGATGGATTCAATTTCCAAACCACATTGGAAAATTTTAGCTACAGCGAAATTGCTACAAACTTGTGTAATCCACCTTTAGTCGTCCACTACAACATTTTCAAATGTAATTAGAAAAATAGTCAATTGAAATGTAAAATATATTAGTTGTAATTTAAAATCTGTCATTGAAATTCAAACAATTTAATTTTTTTGACAGATATAATGTTAGGTGTGCTTGGCGATTTTGATAACAACAACCGACAACAGATTGCGACAAAACTTGAAATGGTTGTGGAAGAGATATAAAATAATTTAAGTTTAGAATCTGTTCTATCTATGGTATATAGGGGCGGAGCCACAGGGCCTCAATGTGGGTCAGCTCGGGTATACCAAATGTTGAAACTTTTGTTTTTGTAGCATTCGTCTTAGGTGTCTACTATAGCGGAACGTAAAATATATTTGGAGGCATCTCGATGTTCTGCGCCTCATTTCCAATTTATGACACCATGCTTCGAGATGTCTTCCTTCCCTGGGTCGTGCCCTTCTGCATTAACCGTCACTGGCTTCGTCATCATTCTTTTTATGTTGGTTTTTTACTTTTTATACAAATAGAATAAATGATTTTTAATATATTCAAAATATTTTCACAACAAACATTATTTTTTTATATTCTTTAATAATGTAAATCGAGATTTAAAAGAGATATCATTAATCAAAACATAACATGCAATACAAATGTTTAAAACATAAATTTTGTAATTGTTCGACTTTGCACTCGAATATTTTGAAATGTGTGTAAATGTTATTTTTGGGAAAATTAGTTAAATATTATAGATTCCCTATAAAAATGTGACAAAACAACATTCTTTCTCTTTGGAAATGTCCATATGTATAGCTCATACGACACCGATATTCTTTGTCAAAGCAGATTGATCTATAGATTTTTCGAAGAAATTCTTTCTCGAACACTTCAAGTACTACTTTCTGTTTCCTCAAGTAGCCATCCATCAGAAGCATATAGCAGAACTGGTAGTATCAGTGTCTTGTAGAGAGTACTTTTTGTCTGGCGATAAGTGGCCTGATTGTTTAATTGAACAGCTTCTTTGTTCTCGTTGTGCGTTGAAACCATTAACATGGTTTCATCTCTCAGACCCCCTTTCGCAGATTTTTTCTCAACCTTCTCAAAGGTTGCAGTACTTCTCGCAATATCCGACCCATGATGTCAATATGACGCCATAAACGAGTAGCCAGTGTTGCTTGGTGTAGAGTGTGTCAGTTCTCTTTAAAGATCTGAATGTTAAAAAGATCATACGATCATACTGTATGCTTGCCTGATGCACTGCTGGGAGAGGTTCTTTCCAATTTGAACTGAGGATCGTTTATCAGTTAAGGTCATCCTGCAAAGTCGCATTAGTTTCGCAGGGATATTAAACTCAAACATGGCTTGAAAAAACTTTGAACGTATGTCGAAAGCGGCCTTGCAATCGACGAATAGGTGGTCGGAGTCTATTTACTTTTCATGGGTCTTTTCCTTTTCATGAAATTTTCCATAACCAAATCGCAAAGTGGCTGCCCTATGTCCTCGATCCAACCTGATTTTCGAAAAAGTAATATCCAATGGCCCGCCGTGCCATAAACCGCACCAAACAGTCACACGTTGAGGATGGAGAGGCTTCTCAAAAATAACTCTTGGGTTTTCCGAGCCCCAGATGCGACAATTTTGCTTGTTGACGTAGCCACCGAGGTGGAAATGGGCCTCATGCGAACTGTGACTGCAAGATTTTCACCATTTTTGTAGTGAACTTTAATAATTCCAATGCGTTGTTGAATCGTGTATCGTTCCATTTTTAGTAATGGCGTAGTTTCTACTTGTCAAAAGTCAAAGAATAAAAGCTTCAAAAGTGACAGCTACCAAAATACCGGCTGATTCAAAATAACACCTCTTGTTGGAAAACCCTGTATATGAGTATATGTTAATAAATACATATATACAATAAATTTGGTCCAAAAGGATTCATTACTTTTAATGTTTTAGCATAAAATGTGTGTAACATTAATTATGTCTCTAAGTAGATATAGGGGAAATGCAGAAAATGGCATTTTTGGAGATTTCCTAAATAATATTGGGAATTGTAGCATTTTGTTAATATCAGTGCAGAATATTAACCGATTTCTCTCACATTAACTTTTCTAAATTGATAACAAAATTTGCAATGGGTAAAATTAAAACAAGTGTGTGAATGATTTTTTGAAAATTGTGCGATTTTGGAAATTTAAGTTTTGTTCGGTGCAGAATCGGAAAAAATAAAACAATTTGAAAAGTTTTGCAAAAAAATATTTTTTTTTGCGAGATATAGCCGAGTCATTTTTTTCGGGTGTATCAAGAAAATTGCGCATTATTCATAAACCATTAGACCGATTCGATTGAAATTTGGCACATGGGTTCAGAACGAATTAAATTATTAATATCTGAAAACGATTTAGAGGGGGATCAATATTTCCCCTTTTTGCATATTCTTATAATGAATCGGCAATAGAAACCGTGTGATGCTTACATTTAAGGTACAGGATATGTTTAGCAACATTATTTAGAACACTGCGAAGAATATTTTAGTTGAACATTTTAACCCTCTAGCTTGTCAATCTAGCGATCTTTTAGGTCACTTTTGTGGAAAAGGCTATTCGCCCCTAAAACAGAAGTTTAACGAGTCAAAATGTTCTACCAAAATATTTGCCATAAAATAAATCACTATAAATCTCTGAATATTCCATAACAAAAAACTTAACTTAAATGACAGAAATAAGTCCAAATATAAAATCCATGTAACGGGTTTTCCAATAGGGATGATATGATTTTGAAGTGACGTTTCGGCCATTTGTAAAATGTCATGATCTGTCATTTGTTTTTCATTGTATTCATAAGCAAGAACAAAAAACCACTTTCCAGTCCACCTACCTTGCAATATTTTAGCTCTCGTTGAGAGCTATATTTTTGCCATTGACCGATTGTGGCTATGTGCCACACAGCAAAAGTTTGAAGATTCGATTATTTCGAGCAATTGTGATATTGAATGACCTCCAAGAAGTTGTGATTTAATACCATTAGACTATTTCTTGTGGGGTTATTTGAAGCCATTGCTCTTTCGAAATAAACCAGACTCTCTTCAAGCTTTACAAGTTAATATTGAACGTGCCATTCATGACATACGACTTGATTTCGTGAAAAAAAGTGCTCGAAAATTGGGTTCATCGAATTCATTCCTGCAGAAGAAGTCGTGGAGGCCATTTGAATGAAGTTTTATTTGGAACTTAATTGTATCGATTGTACTTCACATTAAATAAAAAACTTTTGAATTTCTTTAACAATAAGTGTCTTTTTTTTTAAATAAATCATATCACTCTTATTGGAAAACCCTGTATATGTAGTATTTTGGGGATATATAACGGATATGTAACGGGTTTTCCAATAGGGATGATATGATTTTGAAGTGACGTTTCGGCCATTTGTAAAATGTCATGATCTGTCATTTGTTTTTCATTGTATTCATAAGCAAGAACAAAAAACCACTTTCCAGTCCACCTACCTTGCAATATTTTAGCTCTCGTTGAGAGCTATATTTTTGCCATTGACCGATTGTGGCTATGTGCCACACAGCAAAAGTTTGAAGATTCGATTATTTCGAGCAATTGTGATATTGAATGACCTCCAAGAAGTTGTGATTTAATACCATTAGACTATTTCTTGTGGGGTTATTTGAAGCCATTGCTCTTTCGAAATAAACCAGACTCTCTTCAAGCTTTACAAGTTAATATTGAACGTGCCATTCATGACATACGACTTGATTTCGTGAAAAAAAGTGCTCGAAAATTGGGTTCATCGAATTCATTCCTGCAGAAGAAGTCGTGGAGGCCATTTGAATGAAGTTTTATTTGGAACTTAATTGTATCGATTGTACTTCACATTAAATAAAAAACTTTTGAATTTCTTTAACAATAAGTGTCTTTTTTTTTAAATAAATCATATCACTCTTATTGGAAAACCCTGTATATGTAGTATTTTGGGGATATAGAGGAAAATAAAAAAGTACAACATATTTATATTCATCTTAAAGGAAGAATTCCGGGAGAATGTTTTCATAAAAATAATGGTTTAAACATTTTTATTAATAGTGTTGCCACGCCACTCCAAATAACCCATTTTTTCAAAAATGTCAAATGTTGACCACATTTTCAACAATCGCAAAGCTGTAATATGAAAACCTTTATAATTTGTATATGTAGGAGAGTAGAACACCGTTAACTGCAAAAGAAATTCTGAGCACGGCTTTTAGTATATTAGAATTTGGGGAAAAAGTAAAAAAATCGGTTTTTGGGGATTTTCGAAATTTGTTTTGGGAATTGTGGTATCCGCTTCTGCATACCAAAAGGTGCCCAAACTTAAAGCTTAAGCTCTATAATGCCTCTTGTACAAACACCTTTGGTCGCAATCGGTTGTCTGATTAAGAAACGGCCGAATTAGTTCTTATTTTTTGAATTCCTCCCACTGTGCGATTGTTTGGTTCATGTTTTCATGTACCTCTCATATGGAGAATTTTATATTTTATAATTTGACATCTTTTGAGACACATGTCTAATTACATTCCTCAATAATACTCAAAAAGGGTAAACAAGCTAACCTGCCATATCAGATCACCAATATTGAGGTTAGTTTTCAATATGAAAAGTGAAATTACACACATATACTCGTAGAAAATTACTGTTCGCCTTTATGACTTTTCGGTTTCCAACCACAGGTACTAATGTAATGTATAACCACTAAATGACGAAAAAACCCACGTCTTGGTTTTTCCCACAATTTACTCTATGAAATTGTGTTCAGCCCCTTATTTTTCGAAATACCTGTGAAAGAAAATGTCCTTAAAATCATTTAACAGTTAATCTCGTCTCACTACCTGATTAATATAAATATAAATCAGGCGGATATCCTAAACATTACACCATTTGTCAATAAGACTTACAATAAGCAACAAACACAACTCCTACAAAATGTCTTCTATTAATTGTGAAAACTTCTCGGCCAACGATTTGCACCTATTCATCGAAAGTATTGAGAAGATCTCCCGCATGGAAAAATCAAAGCGAGACCGCTGTGTGCAATATCAAGCTCAACATTTGGCCGCTGCTTTAAGATATTTGGATCAACAACAGCCGGCGGCCAGTTCATCTACTCGTTCCTCCAGCGATGAGCCAGAATATGAAGATATTGACATTGAATACATTGCTCTAAAGGATATCATCTGCAACTACTTATCTTTGGAGGATTTGAGCTATGATAGCATTTCCTTGAAACAAAGCGAATATCATGAAATCAACGGTGGCTATGAAATCTGTTATGACGACTTATACAGTGCCCCACTATCTTCCATGGAATCTACAAAACTTTCTGAATCGCTGTACTCTACATCATCGACTGGAATTTATGAAAGTATTTCCTCTCCAAACTCTATGGAAGTGTCTAAGAACAAGATGACCCTTAAGAGACGTATATTGGATTTGTTGCGTAAACATTTAAAAAATAATTCATAAATGAATTTAATAACCTTTATAAGAATTGATTTCTTGAGTACATTAATTTAATAATATTTTTTATAACTTGACTAATTTATTAAGTACTAGAATAAATAATAACATACAATAATAAAATAAATTTATTTAAAATTTAAACAACACAGTTCGGATGAACTTTACATTTTGATAGCATGGACGGATTTTACATTTCGCCCATTTTTCGTAAACTATTGGTCATTTAACTATGGGAAAAATGTATAGCCCCACCTCTCAATTTTACCTTTTGAGCACTTTTAAATCGCTGTCATATAAGCCACGGTTCATTTATATCGGTCCACGTAATCCGAAGATATAACGGTCACAATTTCAAACTTTGACACCCCGTATCCTCGTAACCTATTATATTATAACATAGCTGTATTTTTGGCACACCTCGTTTCCATAGTGTAGCGTGAGGTTCCCTACTTTTTAAAGAGAAAAAAGATTAGCTTTTGCAAATAGAATGAAGTGCCACATAATTTCAATTTCTGATGTAAATATCTACAAACAATTTCAGTGCAATATATTTATTTGCAGTATGTTTTCGAAGTTGTTATTAATATTTTTGCCACACTTCTCCAAATTATACAATTTTTTACGAAAATTTCAAGACATGACCACATTTTCGAAATGAGAAATGACCGAAGGGGTTTGAGTTCATTATAACTTTTTATACCCTCACTTTAGTGTGACGAGGGTATATATCATTTGCTACGGAAAAAAGTGTAACACATCGAAGGAGTGATCTAAGACCCTAAGTATGTTCGGAGGAAATCCGTTTTGGGCCATTTTAAGTCGAATGAGCAATGTCCGTCCGTCTGTCTGTCTGTCTGTGTGTCTGCTGGCTGGTGCGCACGATAACTGTCGAAAGGAGTAACCGATTGACTTCAAATTTGGTATGTGGTAATATTTTTTTCTATCTCCGGCTAAGTTCGAAGATGGGCCATATTCCTTCTAGTACCTCCCCCACAAAGGGTTAAAATGTTGTGAAATATTGATTCTTTAATAACTACTATACTACTTATTCTAATCTTCTGAAATTCCACACATAGTATTAGCTTATTAGTCGCTATCAACTCGAGAAAAATGGGCGAAGTTGCCACGTCCCTTTAGGTACCTCCCACACAAATGCACCGTTTTGCACCAAAAATTAACAGCTTATAACATTAATAACGGCGTATAAAAATACTTGAAATTTTGCACAGTGTTATGCTTTTATAATGCCTACAGTCCAGAGAAAAATGGGCGTTGTTGCCACGCCCCTTTTGGTACCTCCCATACAAAGGTACCATTTTGCACCAAAAGTTAACAGCTTATAACATTAATACAAGTGAATAATAATACTTGAAATTTTGTACAGTGTAATGTTTTTATAGTGCCTATAGTCCTGTGAAAAATGGGCGTTATCGCCACGCCCCTTTTTGTACCTCCCACACAAATTGGCCAAATCATACCACAATTTAATATCTCACAACGTTTATACCAGTGCACATAAACGCTTATAATTCGGCGCAGTGCAATGAATTTAAAGTATCTACTGTTCAGCGAAAAATAGGTGTATTTGTTAAACCCCTTCTGGTAGCTCCCACACAAATTGACAGAATAATTCGTGTAATATTCTATATTACATTACTCACAAAGTGAGGGTATACCTTAGTCGGTTTACCCGACTGAAACTTTATTACTTGTTATTTAAGATATAAATATAAATATTTTTAATACAGTATATTAATGGAGAATATTTTTGTTCCTGTATGCAAACAGGGTGTCCCAAAATGACCGAAGGAGTTTGAATTCCTTATAAATTTTTTAATATAATATTTGTATCCTCTCACGCTCTTGGTATACATTCTGAAAGGTCTGGAAAGACTTTTAGATTATTTCATTAGGGAAAACCTGGATACAAAACTTCTGTCGGGGAACCAACATGCTTACAATAAGGGGAAGTCTACAGAATCAGCCCTGCACGAAATTGTGAGCACTATCGAATCGTCCCTGCATTTCAAGGAATTCACCATGGTGGCATTTCTTGACATAGAAGGGGCTTTTAACAACATTCACTCAGATGCAGTAATTGCGGCACTGTCACATCTAAAAGTAAACTCTAGTTTGATTAGACTAATTCAAAGTCTGCTCAACAGAAGACGCATAACAGCATGTCTTGGGTCCACAACTCTAACAAGGTTTGTAAACAGAGGGACCCCACAAGGAGGAGTATTGTCTCCACTAATTTGCAGCCTAGCGGTGAATGAAATCCTGCTAGATCTAGAACGTTGTGGCTGCAAGGTCGTGGCATATTCGGACGACGTTGCAATCGCAGTGAGAAGCAAATTCGAAAACGTCCTACGAGACATTCTACAGGTGGCTCTGAACAAATTGGCTAGATGGGCCAGAAGCAGCGGCCCATTGGTTCTCTTTACTAGGATGAATAAAGTCCCACATGTGGACCCTCCACCTCGGATAAATGGAACAGATCTAGTCTTTTCTGAAAGTACAAAATTTTTAGGAATAATACTAGATGGAAAACTGTTATTTAGACTTAACGTATTGGAACGTGTAAGGAAGGCCAACGTCGCCTTATATTCCTGCAAAAAGGCTGTAGGGTCGCGGTGGGGCCTCTCTCCTAAAATCGTCCACTGGATATATATAGCAGTAGTTCGTCCTATACTGCTATACGGCATTGTGGTATGGTGGAAGGCAACTGACAAACTAACCATCACCAACCTACTGACAAAGGTTCAGAGAACAGCCTGCCTGAGCATAAGCGGAGCCTTAAGGACTACAGCGACCGAGTCTCTACAAGGCCTACTCCATATACTACTGCCGATTAATATTGTGGCGAGAGAAGTTGCAACCAAAGCGGCAATAAGATTAAACTGCCTATCAATGTGGAGGTACAAAAACTACGTTCACATGAGGATATCAAAGTGTAGTGCTATGGTAACCGACCGAGTGGACTATATACCAACGGTGTACACCTTCGAGAGAAATTACATCACTATGATTCCCGCCAGAGATTAATGGGTCGGTAATAGAAACCATCTCCCCTTTTACACGGATGGTTCGAAGCTTGATGAAAAGGTTGGCTTCGGAGTACACTGTGAAGAACTTAGTCTGGATATAGCTCACAGACTACCAGGTACCAGCAGCGTCTATCAAGCCGAAATAATGGCAATATGGGAAGTAGCCAAGTGGCTGAGTCGCAACATAGTAACCAACACTGGCGTTGTAATTTAATCGGACAGCCAGGCCGCCATCAATTCTCTGGAGGCAACATCCCTAAATTCACAAACAACCCTCGACTGCCGCAGATCTCTTAACGAGATTGCTGAGCAGTTTAATATACACCTCATATAGGTGCCTGGGCATGGGGATATCCCGGGGAACTGCAAAGCCGATGAACTTGCTAGGAAAGGGACGACATTACAAATTCTCGAAGAATTTGCATATATTGGTGCGCCACTATCCACGTGCAAGCTTTGGCTTAGGCAAGAGGCAATCAGGCTGTCCAACGAAAGATGAAATCGGCACCTGCAGGGTAGCTAGACAAATCAGGCCAAGCTATGACCTGAGAAGATCAAAATATCTCCTCGCACTAGAGAGGCAAAGATTGTCTACGTTAGTATCAGTTCTGACGGGACACTGCTTGATCGGCGAACACGCCAAAAGATTGAGCATTGGCTCTAATGACTTCTGCAGCAAACTGGGGAGATGAGGAAGAAGTGGAGAGCATTGAGCACTTGCTATGCGACTGCCCCGCTATGAGTAGCCGACGACTGGACATACTGGGGTCGGCCTTTCTAGGCAGCCTAACAGACTTTTCCAGTACCGATATTCGTACTATCTATAAATTTGTATATCAAACTGGTTGGTTTCGATGAGGGACATTTCCGCCCGTGGTAGCACTAGGGACCTAAACTGGTCTATGTGAGCTGGTATAAAAAAAAATACGGCTGCCACCCTAACCTAAACCTAAACCTATGTGTGCTGCCATTTTGTAATACATATCTATACACCGCCATGTATAAAATACTTGTTTCTATAATAATATAGAAACAAAAGCCGGGAGAGTATCCTAGTTAGAATCACTAAAATAAATAAATAAATACTACAATTGAATGGTTCATAAAATTAGTACTAGTGCACTTAAACGCTTACAATTAGGTACAGTGAAGTATCTACTGTCCAGCACCAAAAAAAATCCTATTCGTCAAACAAAACATGCTCATAACTTCTGCAGCAACCATATAAATGTTCTCATAGACTGACAAAAAACAAGTAAGAAAGTTTCAGTCGGGTAAACCGACTAAGGTATACCCTCACTTTGTGAGTAATGTAATATTGAATATTACTCGAATTATTCTGTCAATTTGTGTGGGAGGTACCAGAAGGGGTTTATCAAATACACCTATTTTTCGCTGAACATTAGGTACTTTAAATCCATTGCACTGTGTCGACTTATAAGCATTTATGTACACTGGTATAAACGTTATGAGACATTAAATTGTGGTATGATTTGGGCATTTTGTGTGGGAGGTACAAAGAGGGGCGTGGCAATAACGCCCATTTTTCACAGGGCTATAGACACTATAAAAACATTACACTGTACAAAATTTCAAGTATTTTTATACACTGGTTTTAATGTTATAAGCTGTTAACTTTTGGTGGAAAAAGGTACCTTTGTGTGGGAGGTACCAAAAGGGGCGTGACAACAACACCATTTTTCCCTGGACTGTAGGCAATATAAAAGCATAATACTGTACAAAATTTCAAGTATTTTTATACACTGTTATTAATGTTATAAGCTGTTAACTTTTGGTGCAAAATGGTGCATTTGTGTGGGAGGTACCAAAAGGGACGTGGCGACTTCGCCCATTTTTCTCGAGTTGATAACGACTAATAAGCTAATACTATGTGTGGAATTTCAAAAGATTCGAATAAGTAGTATAGCAGTTATTAAAGAATCAATATTTCACAACATTTTAACCCTTTGTTGGGGAGGTACTAGAAGGAGTGGACCAATATGGCCCATCTTCGAACTTAGCCGGAGATAGAAAAAAATATTACCACAAATTTGAGGTCAATCGGTTACTCCTTTCGAGAGTTATCGTGCGCACCAGCCAGCAGACACACAGACAGACAGACAGACGGACGGACATTGCTCATTCTACTTAAAATGACCCAAAACGGATTTCCTCCGAACATAATTGGGGTCTTAGGTCACTCCTTCGACGTGTTACACTTTTTTCCGTAGCAAATGATATATACCCTCGTCACACTAAAGTGAGGGTATAATTAAAAATTTTTCAACGTTCTGTCATCTCCCAGTCTGTTTACCATATTACATTACTCATAAAGTGTGGGTATACTTTTTTTATTTAATTATTTATTTTTATTTATCTCCAATATAAACATTGTTTATTTTAATAGTTTATAAATTATTTAACAAGTCGGGTAAACCGTCCCCTCACCTTGAATCCCAAAAAATATTAAAATAAAAATATAGCAAATTTATTTATTTTGTTGTTATTTTAATTAAATTATTATCAATTTAAATTGCATTTAATAACTTTAAAGTTTTTACTGGTATTAAAGTTAAAATCAGTTAACTTTTGGTGTAAAATGGTCAATTAGTGTGGGAGGTACCAAAAGGGATGTGCCAATAATGGCCACTTTTCTCTAGACTCTAGGTACTATAAAAGCATTACACTGTACAAAATTTCAAGTAATTGTGTGAACTGATATTGAAGCTAAAAGCAGTTAACTTTTGGTGCAAAATGGTCAGTTCGTGTGGGAGGTACCAAAAAGGGAGCGACTAACAAACTAATAATATGTAAGACATTTCAGAAGATTCGAGTATGTAGTAAAGAAGGTATTGAAGAAGCAATATTTCACTAAAAGTTAAACCTTTGTGGGGGAGGTACTAGAAGGAGCGGACCAACTTAGCCGGAGATAGAGAAAAATATTACCGCATACCAAATTTGAAGTCAATCGGTTACTACTTTCGAGAGTTATCGTGCGCACCAGCCAGCAGACAGACGGACATTGCTCAAATGACTTAAATGACCCAAAAACGGATTTCCGCCGAACATACTAGGGTCTTAGGTCACTCCTTCTATGTGTTACACTTTACACTTTTGGCTCGTAGCAAAGAAAGGTGTAAAAGTTTAATAACTTTTTCGTTTATTATTTTTTTTTTCAGATTATATAGACAACACTTGGAGAATTTATAATGGAGAGGTTCACAATTGAACAGAGAACCAGAACAATAGAATTTTATTATTTAAACCAGAGATCAATTAACGCAAAGAGCATATCGTCGACATTTTAACGTCAGAATTTCGTAAGAGATTTGCCTCGAACCGGTAGACCACGTGTAAGTCGCCCTGCGGAAAATATTGAACGAGTACAGCAAAGTGTTAACAAAGCACCAGAAACATCTGTCAGAGGGCGTTCTGCTCAGCTAGAAATGTCTCGTACGTCACTACGGCGCATTTTAAAAAAAGATTTACAGTTATACCCATAAAAGGTCCAATTGGTGCAAGAATTAAAACCCCCAGATCATCGGCAACGTCTAAATTTTGCAGCTAAATTTCAAGAGTTGGCCAGAAATGAAATCAACTTTATTAAAAATTTGATTATGAGTGATGAAGCTCATTTTCATTTGAATGGCTTTGTTAATAAGCAGAACTGTAGGTTCTGGGGTTCTCAAAATCCAAGAGCCATTCATCAACGCCAATTGCACCCCATCAGGTGTACAGTATGGTGTGGGATCACATCTGAAAATGTCATTGGGCCTTACTTCCTCGAGAATGAAGATTGAAGTGCTGTAACCGTAAATGGAGAGCGGTATCGGTTTATGATAGAAAATGTTTTACGTCCTGCTCTTGAAAACAGACCTGGTATGTGGTTTCAGCAGCCATGTGGTTTCAGGAGCCACTTCCCCTTACTGCCCGAGACACAATGGCACTTTCAAGTCAAATTTTTGGAGAGCGAATAATTTCCAGAAATTCGGAAATTATTTGGCCAGCGCGATCGCCAGATTTGGCAGCACCCGACTATTTTCTTTGGGGTTATTTGAAGGAGCGAGTGTATGTGAACAAGCCAGAGACAATCCTTGAACTCAAGGCAAACATTGTTGCAGAAATTCGAACGCTACAGCCACAAGTATTGAAATGTGTTATGGAAAATGCTCTAAAAAGAGCCCATCAGTGCGAAGCTGAAAACGGTGGTCATTTAAGAAGAAAAAATAAAAAAAAATAATAAACGAAAAAGTTATTAAACCCCTTGGTTTCTTTAGGCCCACCCTGTATATACCTTCTTCTCTAAGGTGAGGGGATAAACATTAAAAGAGTTTTGTTTAAATTTTAAAAAATGTAATTTATTAAATATTATTTAGTCTAATAGTAGTTTATAAGTTATTATTACATATAAATATTATTATTAGAAAATTCAAGAAATCAATTCTTTGAAAGACTTTTGCTTCAATTTCACTTATGAATTTTTCTTAAAGTTTTCCTCAGCAAATCCATTATACGCTTCTTAAGAGTCTTCTTCTTGGACTTTTTCACAGAGTCTAGATTCCATTGCGAAATTTTTGTAGACTCCATGGAGGAGAGCGGCACACTGTATAAATCGTCATAACCGATTTCATAGCCATCATTTTCTATGTGATTGTCTTCATTTTGTTCCAAGGAAATGCTATCATAACCCATATCCTCAGAAGAAGATGCGTAATTGCAGATGATATCCTTTACAGCATAGTGGCAAATTATGGCTTTCTCTTCAACATCCACATCTTCATAGTCTGGTTCGTCGTCGGTGGAGGAGAGCGTAGAAGAGCTGCTAGCCGGGTATTGTTGATCCAAGTTATTTAAAGATTCGACCAAATGTTGAACTTGACTTTGTTTATTACTCTCTCGCTTTAATGTTTCCATTCGGGTGATCTTCTCAATGCTTTCGATGAATAATTGCAAATCGTTGGCCGAAAAGTTGTCACAATTAATAGAAGCCATTTTTGTCGGAGTTCTGTTTGTAGGTAAGTTGTTGCTTGCGGTAAGACTTATTGGCAAATGATGATACTGTGCTGAGCCTCACGAGGTTTATATAGTAATCAGGTAACAAACTCAGAGCCTTTTCCAAACCACTTTATATTTTCGACGGTTGGTTGATCTTACCTGCTTCTTTAAATATAAAGGATTGTTAAAAATTTCCATAGAGCGAAATTTTGGAAAAACCCAGTTGTACACAAAGGAATATTTTTCTGTTAAAGGTATTTACAGACATTCCACATTAGTACCTGGTTAATTTGGCAAAGTCAAAAAGGCAAAATAAAACAGCTAAACTAGCCCTCATTTCCATATTACATCACACTTATGGATTACCTAGCGCCCTTCTCTAGCGGATGAGGACATGATTTACGTGTATTTACCTAATTTGTCCTGTTTTTCGTATAGTTTGCCTTTTGGAATTGTTTGTTAACACAAAATATTACTGATCCTGTGTATTTGGATTTTCTCAACTCAAAAGAAATCCTTTCCACATTGAAATATTTGAAAAACTGCTAAGCGTAAACAATTTTTCAATACATTTTTAAAAATATTTAATTTCGAACATCGTGACAACAATACTAATAATAATTTTTTATCAGAGATATTTTCGAAAACTTCCTCTTATATTAGCCCCTGCCCTGTATTTCGAATGTGGCTTGATTTAGAATTTACCGACCAGAATCTAGTATTAAAATTTGTTTCTTGGGACCCAAATATGTTTCGAATGGTCAAATAAAGGCAATCTGAGAGAATCTTCAAAAGTCCCCAAACAGAAATTATGGATAATTTTATGAATAAGAAATTTTGATTCATATACTTATTAGGCCGGGTCGATTTGTGGGGAGGCAAAAAAGTCGCCATTGCTCAGTGAAAATCGTATTCTAGGGATCAAAATAAGAAACTTTGCCGAAGGAACCGTACCTCTAAAACGAATTCTGATGTCCCGGAATTTGGGTCGAACTTTTGGGTAGGGGCAAATTTTGAAAAATCCCACTTTGACCCATTTAGAGTGCTCCAATCGAGTTCAAATGTATGACCGACCCCCACTAACTTTGGAGGCCCGACCCACGCAAAATTTCTTATTTTGATCCCTAGAATACGATTTTCACTGAGCACTTCACTGAGTGGGGGTCGGTCATACATTTGGACTCGATTGGAGCACTCTAAATGGCTCAAAGTGGGATTTTTTCCGGGACATCAGAATTCGTTTTAGAGGTATGGTTCCTTCGGCAAAGTTTCTTATTTTGATCCCTAGAATACGATTCTCACTGAGCACTTCACTGAGTGGGGGTCGGTCATACATTTGTACTCGATTGGAGCACTCTAAATGGGTCAAAGTGGGATTTTTTCCGGGACATCAGAATTCGTTTTAGAGGTATGGTCCTTCGGGAAAGTTTCTTATTTTGATCCCTAGAATACGATTTTCACTGAGCACTTCACTGAGTGGGGGTCGGTCATACGTTTGTACTCGATTGGAGCACTCTAAATGGGTCAAAGTGGGATTTTTTCCGGGACATCAGAATTCGTTTTAGAGGTATGGTTCCTTCGGCAAAGTTTCTTATTTTTATCCCTAGAATACGATTCTCACTGAGCAATGGGCGATTTTTAAATCGACCCGCCCTAATACTTATATTAAATAACGTTTTCTATATCTCCGGCGTTGATATCAGAAAGAGAGCTAAAAATGCTGTACATCGCATATTGACGGAAAATTTGATGATGAGAAGGCTGTGTGCAAGATGGGTGCCGCGTTTGCTCACAATCAAGACAATGTTCAAAATCAATTAATTAAAGTTCGAGATGCTTGAGATCGCTCCTTATTCGCCAGATTTAGCATACTCGGAGTATTTTTTGTTTCCTGGAAAAAGTGTATCGAGCTAAAAGGAGATTATGGTGATAAATAAAGAAAAATGGTCCCAAAATTTGTTGTGTTTCTTTGTTAGGTCAGCTAATTTTCGGACTGCCAGAGTCTGTAGGGCATGTGGGGATGATAACGAAATGATTGGAGCACCACCTTTGTCACTGCCCAGCTTTCGCAAACAATAGATCCAGTTTCTAAGGGGATGACTCTTTACCCGAATTGACCCAAATTAGGGACATAGAACGGAAAACACTTAAGGACTATGCCTAGAATACAGAGTTTCTAAAATAATCTCTCAAGGCAAGGAGATTAAATAATTACAGCGCACAACAAGTCGACTAATGCCTTAGGTGAATGTCCACGAACATGAGGCGGAATAAATATATATCCCCTTTTCAACGTAACCTAAAATATCAAATAAACCAATAAATTATCTTTCATAAATATTAAATAATACCCTTTTTTTCTTAGGCTAGCTTTTATTGTTATTATGTCCTGTGGTTCCTACAAGGAACAAAGTGACATTAAACAATTATATATACAGACAATGCAATTTTTAACCCACTGTATAAGCGCGCTTTCGCGTACTTATACAGGGGGTCTCAAAAGAAAGTGTATATTTAGGGAATTGATTAGAAAGTATCTGCAAAAAAATATTTTAATTAAAATAAGCTGCAAAGCCTAAAAACAAAAAATCAATCAAGATTTTTTTTAATTTTGACAATTAGGTTGCCAAGCCACCCAGTAGAACCATAGGGGAATGAATGGTCAACCCGGTTGTCAGCGATCTTCTCTTAAATTCCGTTGTTTGGGTCATTCATTCATTTGTTTATTGCGGAGAATATCACTCAATCACTACTCACTTCGTCGGTCTATTAAGTAACAATGCATTGGCGGAATGTATTCATTTACAACAAAGCAACAACAAACTCGTAATGACACCAACAACAATTGAAATCTGTGCAAAACAATTATTTTGCTGCTGTCGCTCTGCTGCTGCTCTCGGTGTTGATCGTGATTTTTTTTTTTGTTGACGCGTCAACGTTTGGTTTCAAATTTCCATTGGCAGCAACAACATTTGTTTGTTGTTGGCCGTTGTTGTTGCTGCCGGTAGTTAGTGTGTGATTGTTGTTTGTTCAGCAAAGCTACTTAATGACACTACAACAATAACAATAACGAACGCGGCAGCAACAGAAATTACGAGCCGTGGCTATTTCATCCAAACAAAAAAAATCTGTCTGTCCTTCCGTCCGTCCATTCATTCATTGAATCTCAAACGCTCTCCATAACAAACACAATAAATGGTCGGCGGAGGGGCGAAATGATGAGGAAACCCCTTCCAAACTAAGTGCGTATGTATGTCTGAGTTCAGATGTTGTATGGCCGTTTCCGTTTCATTGTTTTTGTTGTCAAAAATTAGACTCTACGCTGGGGGGGGACAAAGCAGCTCAGCTCTGCTCTGCTCAATTCAGCTTTGCTACTCATATTTGTCGTAAATCTGCATTAGAGTTTTGTGAAATATTCCGTCTGTCTGGACGTATGTCTGTCATATAGATGTCATGTGAAATGAAATTATGATTTTGATCTAAAACAATAGAGTGTTTCGTTGCTCAAATAAAATTTTCAAGATGTTAACAATGAGTCGATACCCAGAAGGTAGGTATGATAATTGAAGAGCATACCACAACTCAAGTGAAGTACTCGTAGATAGAATTGCCACATGAACTGGATCCGTCGGGAAACCGATTACCGCCGAACATACTTAGGGCATTAAGTCACTCCTTCGATGTGTTACACTTTTGTCCGTAGCAAACGATATATACCCTCCTCCACCAAAACGAGCGTGTAATAACATATATTATTATTATTAAAAGTCTACAGAAACTGTATTTACAGGTATAAGACATTCGCAAAATTTTTTGCAACAAAGGTCAACCACAGCATAGAGGAAGTGGTCATCTCTAGTCTAGAGCAGAAGCAGTTGTTAACTCTATTATATTCGATTTTACTATTAGTCCTTACTAAAAATCATAAACTTAACGATAGTCTCTAGTATAGGACGACCCCAGATGGCGACTCAAGTACGGAAAATGACTTATGAGTTCGTCTCTAATTTTAAGGACATTCTCCAGGCTCGATCCTAAAAAAGAGAGAAAGAGATGCCGAATCTAGTATAGAGAAAGGCTCAGCGGTATTCACTAATAATGAGGAAGACTTCGATCCTAAGGCGACTCAAGCACGGAGAATTACTTATGAGTTCGACTCTAATTTCTAGGAGATTCTCCAGGATCGATCCCAAAAGAGAGAAATAGACGCCGAATCTGGTATATAAGTAGAGGAAGGCTCAGTGGTATACACTAATAATGAGGAAGACTTTGATCCTGTTATAGATAAAGTCCTCAGTGGTTGACTCAAGTTTAGAGGAAACCTCAGTGGTCCACTCTAGGGGATGACCTCAGTTTTGGCTCTAACATAGAGGAAGACTTCAACTCTAACATAGAGGAAGACTTGGTAGTCGACGCTGGTAGATGGGAAGACCACAGTGGTCGACTGTAATACAGTGGAAGACTCTTGTGGTCGACTCATTTATAGATAAAGCATCTAATATACAGGAAGATCTCCGAGGCCGACGCATTGTGTCTAATTTAATATGGAGGAGTATAGAGGAGGACTTTACTCTCGACTATGGGCTGCAGTGATCGAGGAATTCCTCTGTTGTAAATCCGAATATAGAGGAAGATCTCAGCTGTCGACTCTAGTATAGCAAAACACCTCAGTGGTCGACTATAATATGGAGGGAGATTCGGGTGATACTACTTTTTTATAGACGAAGTCCTCAGTTTTCGACTCTAGTGTACAGTAAGATCTTTGCGTTGTTTATTCTATTATAAAGGTAAACCTCAGTTGTCGTCTCTGGTATAGAGAAACACCTTAGTGGTCGATTCAAATATGGAGTAACCCCTTAGAAAACACTCTAGCCAAGAAGAAGATCTTAGCAGGCAACTCTACTTTAAAGAAAGTTCTCCATGGCAGAGAAGAAAACCTAAGTGGTCGACTCTACTATATGTAGAGGAAGATATCAGTGGTCGGCTATAATACGGAGAAAGACCCAGTATTCGACGCTCACAAACGGGAAGACCTTAGCGGTCGACTCTACTACAGGGAAAGACACTGATGATGCACTCTTTAATAGAAAGAAGCCTCTAACATACAGGAAGAACACGAGTCCGACCCGAATATTGCGGTCGAATCGAATATGGAGAAGTATAAATGAAGTCCACAGTATTTAAGTATAAGCTAGAGACTAGTTTATACTTGTAGAGGAAGACCTTTGTCGTTAATTACAGTACTTTATAGAGGAAACGACTCTAATATGAAGGAAGATTCAGGTGATCCAATATATTACAGAGGAAGACCACAGTGTTCGACACTTGTATACAGTAAGACCTGTGTTGTGGACTCTAGCTTAGAGGAAGACCTCAGTATTCGATTGCAGTATAGAGGGAGATCTCTAATATGAAGGAAGATTCAGGTGATCCACAGTGTTCGACACTTGTATACAGAAAGGCCTGTGTTGTGGACTATAGCTTAGAGGAAGACCTCAATATTCGATCTCAGTATAGAGGGCGATCTCGCTGGTCCATTCTAGTCTAGAAGAAGATAATAGTAGTCGAACGTAGTAGTAGAGAATGACTCCAGTGGTTCACTCTTTTATAGACGAAGACCTCAGTGATCAACTCTTGTATAGACGAAGACCTCAGTGGTCAACTCTTGTATAGACGAAGGCTTGAATCAATTGTCGACTTTAGCATAGAGGAATACCTCTGTGATTGGCACTTGTATTGAGAAAGAACTCTTTGGTCGACTTAAGTATAGAGGAAGGTCTATGTCGGTGACTAAGGAAGAGGAAGGCCTCAGTAGTAAACCGTCGTACAGAGGAGAATCCCATTGTTCGATTCTAATATGGATTATGCTCAACTCTTTTATGGAGAAAAATCTTAGTCGGCATCACATGTAAGGGGAAATATATCCGAATACCTACGAGGTCTACCCTAGTATAGTGGTCCTTTTGGATTCTCTGGCAGTGCTTCGAGCGGTCCAATTTTTGATGGCTACGATATTTCGCCAATAGGATATCGAGGTTTGTTAGCGAAGACTTAAGGTATCCACAGGGACTTAAGGTATCCACAGGGAAAATAATAGACAAGTGTCATGTCGCATGATCGCGGCGATCATCTGATAAACGCTCACCCCAAGAGGAGGACCCAGTCGCCAAACTGTTTCCTTAGCACCGTCTTGTTGGTATTACCGGAATTATCGATGTTGTCGAGCTCTGACCACAGAAAATCTTTCAACATCAATCTATACCGACAGTCTTATTCGATACTACGAATAGCACCCCCTTACGGCGCACAGTGTTTGGAATTAAAATGGAAATAATTCAGCCGTTCCTAACCGGACAACCACGGCAAGTTGCAGTCAGGCAGTCAAATAAAAGAGGAACAGAAATCGACACATGTAGGGTAGCAAGACAAATCTGGTCAAGATACGATCTAAGAAGGTCAAAATATGTGTTCTTACTTGCGAGGAAACTTATGCCGAAGCTGTGGATATGAGGATGAAGTGGAGAGCATTGGGCACCTGCATTTTTGCCACATTGAGTAAAAGACGTCTGGATATACTGGGGTCAGCCTTTGTAGAAAGTCTGACAGATCTTTGCCGGTACCGAGATTCGTATTACTGAGGTGACCCACTAGGAGCCTGCCTGTTTGCTATCGAAGTTCCAAATTTAAGACTTATGGTGATTTCGATTCTGAAAAAAATGTTGCCTGTGGTCGACGCGAAATTCTCAAAAATATTTGCCCTTTTTAGGTGAAACTGATGTAGTACCTCGAATTAAACTTAGCTCCTACTTCAAAATTCCAAAATGTGGTATAAAAGACCAGTTTTCGGGAAAAGCACAACGAAAATGTTGCACTTTTTGCAGAAAAGAAATCGCCATTAAATTCATGAGGGCACAAATCAGTGTTCACTCCGATACTAGCCGCTACGGCGACTGTGTTTTCTTCACTTCGAGTCAATCACTGTCTGATTGGTGGATTAGGGTCCAAAAGTGGTGGGTTAAGGACAAAATTGTTTTCGGTGTGACGTTATGCATTGATTTTTTATTGGTCTGGAAATATTCCTGTCAAAAACAACCAATAAATACAATGTACAGGGTTTTCCAACAAGAGGTGTTATTTTGAATCACCCGGTATTTCGGTAGCTGTCACTTTTGAAGCTTTTATTCTTTGACATTTGACAAGTAGAAACTACGCCATTACTAAAAATGGAACGATGCAGGATCATCGAACGATAAAAAACGATCGAACAAAAAAACGATACGAACGATATAAAATCATCTTGACTGATGAGGAGCATTTCCACCTCGGTGGCTACGTCAACAAGCAAAATTGTCGCATCTGGGGCTCGGAAACCCCAAGAGTTATTTTTGAGAAGCCTCTCCATCCTCAACGTGTGACTGTTTGGTGCGGTTTATGGTCCGGTGGATTCATTGGACCTTACTTTTTCGAAAATGAGGTTGGATCAACAGTTACGGTGAATGGATTGCGCTATCGAGAGATGATTAATGATTTTTTATGGTCGGAGTTGGATGGTATTGATCTGGACAACGTTTACAACGAAACCATTGCTCTGTTACGGGAAAAGTTTCCGGACCGTGTTATCTCTCGAAGAGGTGATCCAGGCTATGAAGCCAACGCGGCACAAATCGGCGGCGCGCCGCAGCCGGCCATTTTCTTTTAACCGGCGCCGCCGCCGATTTTATCGGCTCACATCGGCTGAAACTCAGCCGCCGAACTTCATTTAGTGAGTCAAAAAGATTTATTTTAAGCAACCATGAAAATTAAGAAAGTGCTTACTAAGTAATACAATAGGGTCAGAATTTTTAATAAAGTTTATTTTTGCGTAAAAATTTATAAAACGTTTCTAAAAGGATCTCGCTAACATTTCTTTCAAAAAATCCATAAATTTATGGGTTTTGAAATTTAAAAATGCGTTTTTTGGTTTTTACGGAAATTACAATAGCTCCTGAGCACCAATTTTTACAAAGTCTACGTCTCGTCTTAAAGAGAACGCAAAAGGCACTATGTCATTGACAATAAATTCTCTTTCACAACAAAGACTAATAAGTAGAGATTTATTGAACCGATTTTCGACATCACAACAAAACTTCCATAACTTTTCTTAAATTGTTGTGTTAATTTTAAGTTTTTTCATTTAATTGTAAATATCTTAAAGCGCCATCTTTGCCTGAGATTGACATTCGTTTGTTGAAATTTTATCGGCTCAGCCGATCAGCCGCCGCCGCCGATCGGTATTTTTCCATGCGCCGCCGCCGCCGATAATTTTGGCCGGCTTCATTGTCTGAGGTGATCACAATCGGCCAACGAGATCTTGTGATTTAACACCTTGCGACTTCTTCCTTTGGGACCACGTAGAATTCGTGAGGCTATCGAGGACATAGGGCAGCCACTTTGCGATTTGGTTATGGAAAATTTCATGAAAAGGATATGGTCCTGTAAGCGTGGTCGTGGTGGCCATTTGGCTGATGTTGTTTTTCATTATTAACGGCATACTTTATAACCTTATACCTTTATTATGATATAAACATGCGATCATTTATCTCAAAAAATGGTATTTCTCTTTGAATACCAAAATTACACCTCTTGTTGGAAAACCCTTTATTAAAAAACCGTAGAATTCCCATAAAAGTATATTGTGGGCACCTAATGTGATTTTTTACAAGGAATCCATCGATTTCCAATGCTTTTGAAATATATTTATTTTTTAGGGTGATTATCAGCGGTGAGGGGGGTTGGCGGGTGTTTTCGAAGAAATACTTCCTGGTCTCCTTTATTTTCTTTGACGTGGAACATCTATTCCGAAGACTCCAAGCCACAAGCACAGTGGCTTGCAGCGAAATTTTTTTAAAAAATTAAAAAAAAGGCCCTCTTCAATTCAAGAGATGTTACAGAAATTATAGAAGTTTAACATATAAAAAAGGCGTAAATCGGAGGGTCCAAACAATTTAAAAAATTACATTAAAATTTCAAAGTTTAAAAATCGCACAAAAAATGTAAATATTTTGTTTATATTGAAATGTATCGAAAAATACCAACATTTGAAGAAAAAGATTTTTCAAATCGGACCATAACTTAAGAAGTTATGAACAAAAAACCCAAAACACCGAGTGATATCTTAACTACTTTTTAAATATCGATAACTTCTGAACGACTAATCGGAACACGCTGAAAAAAATCGCCTCTGTAGTATATTGTCCCAAACATATTCTGCTTGAAACATATATATTTTTAGAGTGCACTCCAAATACTCAATATTTGACACATACAAATATTATATGTTTGGGAGGATGTTGTTCTAAACATCCTAATACATCCTAATATTTTTTATTTGGAGATGTTATTTCCCAAACAAAGATCTATTTGCGTGAATATATATCTATTCTTTAATTGTTTTAAGTTGTCAGCAATTGAAAGGTAATTTTTAGAAAGTTTTAATGTTAGTAAAATTTCTTTATAATTCAAAATAATGACTTGGAATAGTTAGAAAAATAAATAGTTTCAAATAGAAGTTAATGGTAAGTATTCCATTTTTAATAGAAATGCATAATTCGAAAACAAAGAAAAAATTAAAACTAAAATTTGAAAAATTCAGCAAAGTTTTGAAAATCTTTTTTTAATAAAATGTATTTGCAAATATTCATAAACAATAATTTACTTTGTATTTAAGCACATACTTTATTTGAGAAAATTAGTTCGCAAATATATTTTATTCTAATATATTAACATATGGGTTCTAAATACATATTATTGATTCTCAAATAAAATTTATTTGCTCGAAAATATATAATATTTAAAAATTTGTATTGCAAGTATATTTTCTTTCGATTCAAACATATCAAAAAAGACGATTTTGCCCCGTGAAGAATCTGAAAAAATTCCACTAAAAAATATAAAAAGTGGGAAAAATTAAGACCAATTCTTTTTTGAAACCGTCGATTTATCGTGGAATTCCCCAAATATATCAATTGGAAAAACTAGCATTGCTATCTTCTCAAGAAATATTCGAAAAGATTTTAACGGTCTAGGTTGATTCTAGCGCAAAGAACTCCGGTATTCAAGGGCACACTTTGGAATTGAGGAATATCTCCAAAGTCATCTCTATTATAAAGAAAGGCCTAGGTGTTTTTTTTCTTATCCAGCCTTTTTGTCATTTGCCATCTGGTAACTCTAGCCATAGATCGCTTTAGAATATCACAGTCATTAGAAGTAAAAAAAATACAAAAGATAAAAAATCAAATACCACATATTTGTTATTTTTTTTTATTGAAACCCGTCTCGACCGCATAATCGACGTGTATCAATTACGTTATTTGATTTCTTACTACATAATTGTATAATGGAAATATTATGATTAACCGCCAATCATCATCTTCATCATCAAAGCAGTGATCAGTCGTAGTAATTGAATGTAATGCTTAGCACACAAAAAATTCCAAAACAACAATATTATGTCATATCTGCAACTAGTATTGTCGGAATTTTTGTTGAAACCACATTTGAAGATGATTCACATTTTGTGGTTAGTCTGCGGCTGGCTGATGTGAAGCTCAGCCATCAGGATGTGCAATTGAGAATTTTGACACGTGGTTGGGAGTAGTAGCAGTAGTAGACATTCTTCTGTTGAGGTAGGTTTACCTCGAGTCACAATATTTTTGAACAAATGCACTGACACATGTTGCGTTAAGGCATATTACTTACGTCTGTGCGTAAGATTATTGTAATAATTATCTGTTGCTTTTTTTATAATTCCGCAATCATATTTATGTAAAAAGCACATCACTTTGTGGTCTATCTGTAACACTAGAAAGTATAAAAACTATATTGTGTTAATTTTTTGTTGTTTTTTTCAGATTCCTTCTGTGTCTAATGAATGGATGGAGTCACCTGATGGTGAGTAGAAAAAACCTTTTAATTACACTATGCAACAAATGAACACTTTTTGAAAAATACACGGATCTGACGGTATAGGTTCGATTCTACTGCCAAATGGTAGTATAACCCTATACTCAGTTTGGCGAGATTGGTGACCAATTTCTTTTTATGGGCCTCGAAAGATTCGGGTGTTTTTTACGATTTGTTAAAATGGGGCCAAAAATTACAGTTATGTGGGGGAGCTAGAGGGTTAAAATGTTCCACAAAAATATTGGCATTAATATTTTCTATAAAGTTGCTGTACATGCCATATACCAAAAAAATATATTTTTGTTACATAACAGTGAAATACTTACATTTTTGGGGTACAATGTGGATTTTTTAGCTATTTAAGGTGCCTAGACACGTTCAGATTGTATTGATATGTTCATAAAAGTTGTTCAGATTTACCATGGCTACAATATTGCCAAATATTGTTAGTAAAAAATCAGCGATCCCTTAAAGTTATGCCAAAAAAAGTGAAAAAAAATAAATTTAATCCCATGTTTTTTGAAAAAAAGTGCAGGAAAACAAAAATTGTTTGGCATGAAATGTTAACAGACTTTGTTGAACGTGTTCTTAGCTACATTATTGCCAAATATAGTTAAGCGCTATCACCAAGTCTGAAGTAGCTGTTGCTCAAAAACCGATGACACCTTTTTTCAAGGGGTCCACTGATTTTCCGAATCTTTCGAGGCCCATAAAAAGAAATTGGTCACCAATCTCGCCAAACTGAGTATAGGGTTATACTACCATTTGGCAGTAGAATCGAACCTATACCGTCAGATCCGTGTATTTTTTTCACTGTTGCACAGTGTTATAAATCTCCTTAATGTGGTTTGGAATAAAATTAAACACTTGAATACTGCAAAAACGCACTGTGCCGAACTTGTTAAAATTTAGCACATGTGGGGATGAAGGTCTATCGTTTGTGCATAAATCGACATCTATGGGGACAGTTTTTTTTTTTTGCAGCGCTGGAGGTGTGGAATCTTCAGAAAGATGAATGATTCAGCCCGTACTGAAAAACATGCACGATTCTTACGTACTAAACCACACCCCCCTCTTCGACCATCACTCCTTCACGGAATTGCTGTGAAGTAATACTTCGTGAAGGATGGTTAGCCATTAGGCTATCTACTGCACTCTAAATCGTATTCATTTCTGCGTTTCTCCATATATTGTCTACTCTATGTAGATCTACGATTGTGTTTGTCACTAATTCAGATACATTTCGCCATGTATCCTCGCTTTGTAGCATATATTCGATCACGTTCGAATGTTCATTGTAGGTTCGTCTTCTCGGTCGAACCTAGGGCAGTAGGGCAATATCACGTGATTTGCGTCTTCTTCCACGTCCACACAGTTTGGGCACATAGGCGAGCTATCGCGTCCAAATCTGTGCAGATATTTCCGGAAGGCACCATGATCTGTTAAGAACTGCGTAGGGTAGTAGTTCGTATCTACGTGTTTTCTGTTTAGCCATACACTTATATTAGGTATAAGGAGGTGTGTCCATCTTCCCTTTGCAGATGTGTCCCAACGAGATTGCCAAGTAGCGATCGATGAGGAACGCTCTTCCTTGGCAAACTCGGATCTCTGCTTTTTATTCTCTGGCTTTCTATCATAAATCCGTTTCATTTCTATAGCTACAATGTCAATTGGGATAAGACCAGCGACTACACCTGCTGCATCCTCCGATATCGTGCGATACCCGGAAATTGTACGAATACAACTTAGGCGGTATGTGGACATCAGCTTCTTCCTATACAATTTTATACTCAATAAATGCGCCCATACGGGAGAGGCATAAAGAATCACAGAGTTCACTACCGTGGCTAGTAGTTTCCTTTTCGCATGTCTAGGGCCTCCGACATTGGGCAACATTCGTGCCAGTGTGGCTTGCGTTTTTGCGGCTTTCTTGCTTATGTATTCAATGTGCTCCTTAAATGTCAGCCTGTTGTCAATCATAACTCCCAAGTATTTGAGAGAGCGACTTGAACGGATAACTTTATCTCCAACGATCACGTTCATATATTCTGTCACTTTGCGGCTTATAATGAGGATTGCCTCTGTTTTATGAGCAGCTAGTTGTAGGTGTGCTGACTCGAGCCAAGTTTGCACCTGTTTGATAGCCATGTTAGTGGCTGTTTCTATGCTATTGCTATGTTTTCCGACCGTGATTATAGCGATGTCATCAGCAAAGCCTATAATATTAACCCCATTTGGGAGGGGGAGTCTCAGCACATCGTCATACATGATGTTCCACAACAGTGGACCCAGGACTGATCCTTGTGGGACGCCGGCGGATACACTGTAGTGTTCCAGCCCATTGTCGCTCAGGTATATGAGCTTCCTGTTGTCAAGATAGCTTTTTACCATATCTACGAAATACTTCGGGGCTTCGGTTCGCACAAGGGCTTCGTAAATGTGCCCCCAATCTGCAGAGTTGAAGGCGTTCTTCACATCAAGGGTAACGACTGCGCAATATTTCTTTGTTCCGCCTTTCCACCTTGCTCCTTCGATGGCTTTTGTATTTTCCAATGGTCACGCAAACACCTCTGGAATGTGTCGAGGAAGATTTCTGGTCTTCGATTGATTGCGGCCTTTAATGCGATGTTTGGTATTCCATCTGGGCCTGGCGCTTTCTTAGTACCAATTTTTACGCATGCTTCTTCTAGCTCTTCCCAAGAGATATCCGGTATTATTTCGGCATCAAGCATCGACACTGGATTCGTGGTAGGCAGTGGACGTTGTGGGAACAGTGTACCAATTATATTTTCTAACATTTTTGGGCAGGTTATTTGGGGTGATTTCCCCTGTATCTTCTTCATTACTATCCTATAGGCAGTTCCCCATGGATCAATATCGGCATCGCTACATATTGTTTTAAAACAGGTTCGTTTGCTATCTTTGATGGCAGTTTGCAAGGAATTTCGAGACTCTCTGAACTCCTCTTGCAGTCTTTCGAACGTAGGTTTCCCTCTTGCTCGCTGCATTCTTCTCCTAGCTTTTAGGCAAACAGACCGCAGTTTGCGTATGTTTCATTCCACCAGTAGCAGGATTGTTCTCGCTTCGGAAGTGTTCTCCTTGGCATGGACGCCTCGCATGCATCAATAATCGCATTAGTTAAATCTTCAGCTTGTTCTTCAGCAGGTCTGGGAGTGAAGTGTGCTGAATCAATTATTACTTCTAATACATCTTTGTCGAATGCAGATGCTCTCCATTTTGGTCCGGAAAAAAGTTGCTTTTGTTTTCCTCTACTGTGCTTTGCTTCGATATCGAGCATTATAGCCTGATGATCAATCAAAGTATAAAGGGTCACTTACCCGCCATTTAGTGACTCGTATTAAGGAGGAACTTGCGAAAGTGATATCTGTATTTCTGCTACCAGCTATATGTTTTGCATCCGTCGACTCATCTGCTTTGCAAAGTATGCAAAGTGGGTCGTTGGGGCAGTCTTTGGCGTAGTGGCCTTCTTCGCTGCATTTTGTGATATTGACTGAAGTTTAAGTAAAACATGTTAGCTATCGAGTCTGAGATAACTAGGCTAGATGGACTAGAAGCAGTGGTTTGGATGTTAATCCAAACACGATGGAATTGATTCCCTTTACTAGGATGTATAAGGTTTCACATGTGGATTCTCGTCGGATAAATGGAACTGATTTTGAAAACAAAATTTGTTTTTGGCTTAATGTACTGGAAGATTGAGAAATGTGTGCAATTACTTCTGCTGTGGAGAAGAGGAGGAAGTGCAGAGCATTGAGAGAGCACCTGCTTTGTTACTGTCCTGCATTGAGTAATCGACGTCTTGATATACTGTGGTCGGCTTTTTTAGCAAGTGTAACATAGTGTAAATCGCTGGTACCAAGAGTTCAGAGTCGGACGCCGCTCCTTCCAAGATTAATTTTGTGAAGGTGATCAAACTTTGGTCGTTTTGCCGGAAACCATCGATGCTGTGCATGCGCTGATAACGCAAGATCGTGATTGAGGCATCCTTGGCCATTAGTATGATTTTTCAATAAGGA
Source organism: Eudasyphora cyanicolor (assembly GCA_963930755.1). Lineage (NCBI taxonomy): Eukaryota > Metazoa > Arthropoda > Insecta > Diptera > Muscidae > Eudasyphora > Eudasyphora cyanicolor. The sequence continues at coordinate 174,288,608 of OZ005738.1, forward strand.
TGATATGATTATGAAGTGACGTTTCGGCCATTTGTAATATGTCATGATCTGTCATTTGTTTTTCATTGTATTCACTAGTGTTGCAATTTCATCATGGAGAGATATAGGCAAGAACAACGTTTACAAATTATTCAGTTTTATTATCAAAATAATCTTTCTCCAACTGAACTTTCCGTTCATATTTGAAAATTATGCTAAGTCCATTTTTTTTTAAATAAAAAAAAACACTTTCCTGTCGACCTACGACCTTGACACCCATGAGCAATATTTTAGGTCTCGTTAAGAGCTATCTTTTTGCCATTGACCGATTGTGGCTACGTGCCACACAGCAAATGAAACAATTGAATTGTTGAGAGAAAAGTTTGGAGATTCGATTATTTCAAGAAATTGTGATATTGAATGACCTCCAAGAAGTTGTGATTTAACACCATTAGACTATTTGTTGTGGGCTTATTTGAAGTCATTGGTCTTTCGAAATAAACCAGACTCTCTTCAAGCTTTACAAGTCAATATTCAACGTGCCATTCATGACATACGACTTGATTTAGTGGAAAAAGTGCTCGAAAATTGGGTTTATCGAATTCGTTCCCGCAGAAGAAGTCGTGAAGGCCATTTGAATGACGTTTTATTTAGAACTTATTTGTATCGATTGTACCTCACATTAAATAAAAAACTTTTGAAACTATATATGTTCTTTATAGGGTCACAGATCAACATATCAAGGTGTTTCAAACGAAGTAACAAATACAGTATGCGCAAATACAGTCCCTGTACGATTTCACGGAAGATATCGATGCATAGAAAAAACCCATTGAGTAATTCAATACTTTTAGTTGAAAGGTCTCAGTTCGACCAATATTAAAGTCGAGCTAAATTCTTCTCTGGGGGAGTCTTCCCCTTCGTTTACGATTATAAAATATTGGGTGGCAGTGCTTAAACGAGGCAATGTTAAGACAATTTTATGGCATGATCGTCGGCTAAAGATGCGTGAGCTGGCTAAAATGATAGGCATTTCAAGAAGTGTTATGTATCGCATATTCACCGAAAATTTGAAGATGAGGAAGCTGTGCGCAATATGGGTGCCGCGTTAGCTCACAATGGAACAAAAATAGCATCGTTTGACGAAGTTTCAAGAGTTTTTGTGAGACATGGGTTCACCTGAATGAGACATGGGTTCACCTGAGAAAAAGGAACTGTCAAAACTGTGGTCTGGCGGAATGGAAGACTCGTGTCCAAAGAAGTCGAAGACGGTACCATCCGCAGCCAAGGTCATGGCGTCTGGTTTTTTGCAATGTGAGTGGAATAATTTGTATTGATTATCTTCAAAGAGGAAAATCAATCAACGGTAAGTATTCTGCTAACTTATTGCAGCTTTTAAGTGATGAAGTTAAGGAAAAAAGACCGCATTTGGTGACAAAGACAATACCCCGGTTCACACATCGATGACCAAAATTAATAAATTAAAGTTCGAACTGCTTCATCACGCACATCATTCACCGGATTTAGCTTCTTCGAATTATTCTATCCTATATCCTATTTCCAGTTTTGAAGAATGGCTCGGTGGTAAAAGTTTTGCCAACAATGAAGAGGTGAAGTCTCCGATTGATGGCTATGTTATGAAGGTCGACTGCTCTTCCTAGAAACAGTGTATCGCGGCTATGAATTATCGCTGGGAAAAGTGATTTGAACTAAAAGGAGATTATGATTAGAAATAAAAATATAGTTCGCAAATTTGTTTTGTTTTCTTTGTTAGGTCGGCTAATTATGGGACCGTCCTCGTATGTCTTCCATACAGGGTTCCACTTAATTTAACTTATTGGTATCATATTTGATCTTCAAGCATTTTTCTCGTTGTACGAGTAATAGAAGAGTGTATCGAACTAAAAGGATATTATGATGAGAAATAAAAATATAGTTCGCAAATTTGTTTTGTTTTCTTTGTTAGGTCGGCTAATTATGGGACCGTCCTCGTATATCTTCCATACAGGGTTCCACTTAATTTAACTTAATGGTATCATATTTGATCTTCAAGCACTTTTCTCGTTGTACGAGTAATAGAAGAGATTTAGGTTGTAGGGTATATAAGTTTCGGCCGACTGAACTTACTACCGCTCCTAATTGTTTTATTTTATAAAATAAAAGTATTTGAAAATTGTTATGTGCAGAAAAAGCGACAAAAAATTGCTCAAGCAGAAATCAATATACAGGGTGGCTGATATGTATTGCAACCAACTTCAGGTTGCTATCATTTCTAAACCGCTAGTCTGATAGCTGACAGATTTATTTCAGTGACAGTTCATTTTATTGTTTACAAGCTTACAAAAGCATTTTGATCTATTGCATTCAGAAAAAAGTTATTCGTGATGGAATTCAAGCGTAATAGTGTGATTGCTTTATATTTGGGTGGAAAAACACAAGTGGCTATCGTTAGAGCCCTCCAGCATTTAAATGTGAATAAATCTTTTGTTTCTCGTACCATTGCTCGTTACCGTGATACTGGCAGTGTTGCATCGCGTCCAAAAAGTGGACGAAAAAGAAACGTTAACAACACCAGAAATGATCCGAAAAGTGAAGGCCAGATTTGATCGAAATCCACGCCGCAGTGGTAGAAAAATTGCGCGTGAGCTGAACATTTCGCGAGAACGGATACAAAACATATTAAAAAATGAGCTTGGACTAAAGCCATTGAAGTTCCAAAAAGTGCAAGAGCTCACCGATGCACAAAAAAAAGTTAGACTGGAAAGAGCCAAGGAGTTGCTTCGCTTGCACGAAAGTGGCCAGTTACCGAATTTGGTTTTCTCCGATGAGAAGCCATTCCAAATTGAGCAGTTTGTGAACAAACAAAATGATCGGGTTTACTTGCCAAAGAGGTCAGCTGAAAATGTACACCTTCGATTGGCCACCAGAATTCAAGCGCCACCGATGGTAATGGTGTGGTCGCTCCCCGCTCGTATTCATCGACCATGGAGTCAAAATAAATGTCGAATATTATGGGGAAAATGTCCTAAAGACAGTATTGAAGCCCTGGACAGACAAACATTTCGGCCGCAGACCATGGACATTCCAACAGGACTCAGCACGCGTCAACCAAGAATGGCTTAAAAAGGCGGTTCCTCGCTTCATTTCTACCGCACAATGGCCACCAAGATCTCCGGATCTCAATCCGTTGGACTTTTGCGCCTGGGGCATTTTAGAGAGTAAGGTTCGCACTACAAAAAATACGAAAGTATCGATCATCTCAAGACGGCGCTTCGCCGGGAATGGGCCAAAATACCGCAGAGCCACTTTCGTGCAGCGTGTGATGGCTTTGGCCATCGGCCGTTTGAAGGCCATAATTCGTGCCAAAGGTGGCCAATTCGAACAAATCTTAACTGTTTCTAAAATTTTATGTTATTTCCGTAATTTTTTGCTTTTGAACAATAAAATTAAAAAATATAGCGCATTACTTTGTTGCATTACGTATCAGACAATAAAATATTGTGAAATGTAATCTATTTATCTTTGAACTTTATTTTACGGCTTACTAGCCTTTCCTCAAAATAATATCCCGGTTTTGGATAACACAGTGCGACAGTCCAAAAACCAAATTTTTCTTGTAGATCTTGGCGAGTAGAACAACGTTTGTTCTACGAAATTTGCCGGACATTCCCAAAATCCGGATTTACGGGTAAAAAACCGAATTTCTTGCCTTCTACACTTAAATCCGGATTTTGGGGGTGTCCGGGAAATTCCAAAAAAAAAGATTCTTGTTTTACTCGAAAAGACCTACAGGAAAATTAGTATCGCGTCCTTTGCTTCTCAACTTGACTTTATTTTGTCCCATTGTGTAATCGAAGAAAAGGTCTTACATTTAAAAAGATAATAAAAATATTATTATTAAAAAAGTATTAATAACAACACTGTGCTTAAAATTGACACTTTAAAAATGTAACAGAAATGAGACCCTATGGATATACCTATTTCGACATTGCTGAATCCAGTAGTGCCAGCCGTTTCTCTAGGTTAGCTCTTGTTTTCGCGATATTGGACCACAAAGTTTGTAAGGAAATCAAAGAGGTTATTTATCTCGGAGGTGATTTTGAAGTGGAAGGCTTCGGAATACACGCTTCATTCCAAAGAACGAAATAAAGGGAACCCTTCGAGAATTATTTTTCTCAAAATAGTCTACCACGCTTCTCACCTCTTTATCCCTGAAAAAGTGCAATCAAATCTTACCATATGTCAAACGTCATACAATACGTCGACATTTTTAGTTTTTGTCTTTGAGAAAAATATTCCTCGCGAAAAATTACTATCAGTCTCCTTTCAACATATTTATGAAAAATGAACAGGTTGTAGAATTTAGCAGGTTTTGTTACTTACCTTTGAAATTTCCATTGACACTAACCAAAAAATGATTTACAAAAATACAGAAATTATGTGATAACTCGAAATCTGCTTAATTCTCATAAAAAAGTTGAGAAAGGACTTATAGTATTTTTTCCCGAGGAATATTTTTCTCAACGATGCCTACTAAAAATGTCGATGACATATTGCACTTTTTCAGGGGTAAGGGGGTGAGAAGCGTGGACGACTGTTATAAGAGAAATAATTCTCTAAATGTTCCCTTTATTTCGTTCTTTGGACTGAAGCGTATATTTCGAAGTCTTCCACTTCAAAATCACCAAAGAGATATGTAACCTCTCTAATTTCCCAACAAACTTTGTGGTCGAATATCGCGAAAATATGCCACTGTATTCAGCATGGCCGAAATAGGTCTATCCATAGAGTCTCCTTTCTGTTACGTTTTTGGACTAGCACAGTGTAATTAATTGTTACACATCCCAACAATTAAAAACAAACTGCAATAATACAAAAATCTAATTGCTAAAATGTCAAATATGTCTAAGAAATTTTATTATTTGGTTATTACTCGTACGCCCAAATGTTGCATTTGCTTTTCGCTCTAAGCCAGCGCACAAAATATAATACCAGGTAATTTTCGGGTATTTTCAGGTAAAGTTTGTCATTCCCACCAATAACTTTATGACTTTGTTATTTTCACATCTAATTGGAAACATAATAGGTTCAAGTAAAAATCTACCCTGACTGTCATAAACTCAAGTCAAACTGTTGAACTAATTTAAATTAGGGGTATTTATTTAAAAAGGGTCATCGCGTACAAGTAATACCTGAGATGCAGGGTATTACCTAATAATCCCTTCGTTTACAATCAACCAACCTCTATTATTCTTACTAGAACTTAAGTGCTTAAAGTTCTACCTGGTTTTGATTGGATGTGTTTGCACTTTCTTATTTTCCCATTTCCAAAAATGTAAACGCACTCTTACCTAGTTTAGTATATATACTAAGACGATTTAGTCACTTAGTCAACATTTGTTATTTAGTCTCTAGCGAAGCAACATCTAAGCAAATTGAAAAATGTCCTCCATTGATTGTGAACAATTTTCAAGCGACGATTTGCGTTTATTTATTGAAAGTATTGAGAATATTTCCGCTATGGAAAAATTAAAGTATCAACACAAATTACAAAAGCGAGCTAAGTTCTTAGTGGAAACTCTACGATACTTGAATCAGCAATGTTCGGTCAGCAGTTCAGCAACTCTTTCCTCCATCGATGAACTAGAAGATGAAGCTGTAGAAATAGAAGAAAAGGAAATTATGCCTTTCGAAATGATTAAGGACATAATTTCCAATTCATCAGTAAGTGAAGATGAAGGTATGGGCTCCATGGAATCAAATGACTACTATGAAAGTGACGAAGACGACCTGGATGAATCATATCTCGACGCTCTGTACAGTAAACCTTTGCAGTGTTGGGAATCAACAAAAATTTCGCAATCTCTATACTCGAATTCTTCAAGTTGTGAGAGTATACGTAATGAGTTGTCTTCCACGTCTGAGAAGTCTTCTTTAGATCATGAACCTATTAAGTTGACCAAAAAGAAATCCCTGAAGAAACGTTTGTTGTCCGTAATACGTCAACATTTAAAAACCAAAACCAATTAGTTGACATATTCCTCATTCATCTGGAATATTAATTGAAGTACTGACTTGAAGCGACAGTCTTGAAAGAGTTGATTTCTTGAAGATTAATAGCTAAATACTAACTAAGATTGTATATATTGTAATTGCAATTGTATATATGAAATATTTTGTATTCTGTAGACTATTTAATAATAGACGTAGTAAAATCAATAAAATTGATATATTTATAACCTATACATTGAAATTGTATTTTAATCATTTTTTTATTAAGAAAATGAGAAAATTTAAAAACTATTTTACGCAATTTTTCCGAACGGCCCTCCATAACATTTTGTGGGGTAAAGTTCTGGTACTAAAAACACTATATTGTACAAAATTTCAATTTTGAATGCACTGCAATCAAAATTATAAGTCATTAACTTCTTGGGTAAAATATTTTCTTTGGTACCAAAAGAGGGCTAGCAACTTCCGCCATTTGTTTCTCTAATAAACTAATACGAGAGTTGCTATTTATATTTCGGGTTCTGGCATACTAGTGTTTCCAGATGCAAACTGGAACATCCATTGGAAAATTTGACATATTTTAGCATAACTTCACTCAGAACATTTTGTCATTTGAGCGCGAATTGTGTTGTTTACAGAGTGTTGAATTGTGTGTTTCGATTTTTTGTCGATGAAGCGCCATGAAAAACCACTTGTAAGTCGCTGGTATCAAGACCTCAGTCTCGGACGCCGTTCGCTTCACAATAAGAAGGTCGTCCAACTGCGGTCGTTTTGTAAAAAATACATTGATGCTTTGCGTGAACTGATAAAGCAGGACCGATATGTGACATACCGTGAGATTGAGACATCCTTGAGCATTAGTGTGACAAGCATCAATAACACAGTACAGCATTTTTCAGCTCATTGATTTGGGACTCAATTCTGAGAATTGGACGTGAAAGTAGCCTTAAAAATAAGAACTTCTGCATCATTCGTTTAGTCAATTTGGCTGGCTCAGTTAATAATTTAATGGCCATACGTATTTTTTGCTCAGGGTGGATTTTTAGCACATTTTCTATATTTTTGTCTCGTCATACCGTACTGAATATCTCTTTTTTGTCTGAAGCAAAGTTGTACATATTGAATAGGAGAAAAAAAAATGCGAAACAAACCCGAAAAAAGTGCGTTAACAATATAAAAAAACGTTCTGTTTTGTTTTATAATCATCTGTCTTATACGTATAAGATAGATCATATAAGACGATTTTTAAGGCACTGGATGCAATTTTTTCGCGGAGGTTTGTTCCGCATTTGTTTTCTCCTATTCCAATAGCTTCAGACACAAAAGCGATATTCCGTATGGTATACCGAGAAAAAATAAAGAAAAAGTAGAAAAAATCCACCTCCTTAATCAAAAAAAAAATCGTATGGCCATTAAATTATTAATTGAGCCAAATTGCCTAAACGAAGTTCTTATTTTTGACGCCACTTTAACGTCTAATTCTCAGAATTGAGTCCCAAAAAGTGTTATAAAGTGTGGTTAAATTGTAAGGGCCGATGTTGAATGTAAACCACACCTAAATGTCGTTATTTTCTGCATTTCATTTGACATTTCTCAATTTCAGACTAACTCAATTTGAACAATGGAAAGATACAAAATCGAGCAACGCGTTAAAGTTTTTTAAGCCTTTTACGAAAAGTGGGCGTTCAAATCAAAATGCATTTCGTGCACTTCGTCCACAATCGGGTGAATTGTGCGCCAATTTCAGCAAACCGGGTCTACAGGAGATGTGAAAATACCTGTGCATGCTCGCCCAGTTCGTTTGGTGCGGCTTATGGGCTGGCGACCTCATCGGACCATACTTCTTCAAAATGAGGCCGGTCAGGCAGTTACTGTGAATGGTGTTCGCTTTCATGAGATGATAACGAACTTTTTATGGCCCGAATTGAAAAAATATGGATGTGGACAATATGTGGTTTCAACTGGACGGTGCCACTTGCCACACAGCTAACGAAACAATGGCTCTTTTGCGCAACAAATTCAATGGCCGTATTACCTCACTTTGTGGCGATGTCAATTGGCTGCCAAGATCATGTGATTTGACACCGTTTGATTTCTTTCTTTGGGGTTATTTGAAAGAAAAGGTGTACGTCGATAAGCCAGCAACAATTCAAGAGCTAAAGGATGAGATAATTCGGCACATTAACGAACCTTAATTATGCCTCAGCGTCATCGAAAATTTGGACCATCGGATGGAGGTGTGCCGCCGAGGTCGCGGCGGCCATTTGGCCGATATTTTGTTCTATACTTAATTAAACCATACCAATATTATCATAATAAAAATAAATGACAATAATTTCCTAAATAATTTGTGTTTTATTCAAAATCAACATCGGTCCTTAAAATTTAACCACCCTTTACTGTGTAAGATATTGCATGTTCATTTGGCCGCGAAAAAGATGGCCGCGTTGGATTCCACATAATTCGTGTTGACTGGAGCAACGAAATGTGGCAAAAATACAACCGCGGTAGCTCAAATGCAGTGTATAATATCGTTAGGGGTGACCAATCATGGAGCCCGAAACGAAACAGCAATCGACCGTATGGGTCTTTCAAGATGCGCCAAATCAAACAAAAGTTGTTCGTGGAAGAAGGACATCGAAGCAATTTAACGCGGTTTTTTTCGATATAACCGGTCATGTGGCCACAGTGCCTTTAGTGGAACGTAGGACGGTCAGTTCTTAGTGGTACACAACAATCTGTTGGCCAACATTGTTCGAAAAAATAAGGAAAAACAATAAGCGAATACGGATCACTTTGAATCACGACAGTGCGAGCTCTCTCACACATCAGCTGAAACAATGAGCTATTTGAGCACTCAAGATGTCGATTTGATAGGTCTACCGCCTTGCATTCCTGGCTTGGCACCCAATGAAGGTGGTCAACTTTTTTCGACGCCCGAAACAGCTATTGAAGCGTTCAAAAACCATGTTTTGGAGGTGTCTCAATAGGAGTGGAAAATGTGCTTCGAAAAGATGTTTGAGCACATGGAAAAGTATATTGATCTGCAAGGAGAATATTTTGAAGTAATACAGTAAAACGATTTCCAATGATAAATGATTGTTTTTTGTTGCTGGACCTGGAAATATAAATAGCAACCCTTATAAAGAAACAAAAAATTCAAATCATTCACAGATATAACTCCCAAATGACCTACAAATGTGGGAAATATTTCTGCCCAATTTGATCATCTAAGCACTACTATTACGTTCAGTATCCTGATTTTAACACTCAGACAAACGGACAAGTGGACTTGGGTAAAGCATCTTATAATTTTACAGACAGTGGAAAAAGTGCTTCGAAAATATGTTTGAGCATATGGAAAAGTGTATTGATCTTCTAAATGACTGTTTTTTATTGCTGGACCCGAAATATAAATAGCTACACGGGCCAAAATCGTCATTTTTGATATGTTTGAATCGAAAGAAAATATATTTGGAACACACATTTTTAAATGTTTTATATTTCTGAGTAAATAAATTTTATTTGAAAATCAATAACATTTACTGGGAACGCACATATTAATATATTACAACAAAATATATTTGCAAACTAATTTTCTCAAATAAAATATGTATTTATATACAAATAAAATTATTGGTTTGGAATATCTTCAAATATATATAATTTAAAAAAAGATTTTCAAAACTTTGTTGAATTTTTATAATTTCATTGTTAATTTTTCCTTTGTTCGAACTATTTCTCCCAGAAAACTACCATTAACAGCATTACATTCTGTTTTAATGGACTCATTTGAAATTTCTGAGTATTTCATGTCAGCATTTTTTCAATCCTTCCAGTAAATCAATGTTATCAAAAATTATACGATTTTAATTAAAAATTTCTAAAAAATTGTCATTAAATTACTGAAAAACTTAACACAATTAAGGTTCGAAATTTTCGGAATACTTAAATTTAAATACATTTTTGTTTCGGAATTCAAAATCCCAAATAAAAGGTATTAGAAACAAGGATTTGTTTAGAACAACATCTTTCCAAATATATAATTTGTGTGTGTACAAAATATTATATATTTAGAGTGTACCATAAACATATATATGTTTCAAGCCGAATATGTTTGGGACAATATACTACAGAAGCGATTTTTTTTCAGCGTGTACCCTTGTACTATGTATATGTGGAATTGTGAAAGATTCTGATATGAGTATATATGTTTTTAAAGAATCAATATTTCACTAAATTTTAACTCTTTGTGGGGTGGTCCTCGAAGGAGTGGTCGAATATGGCCAATCTTCGAACTTAAGCGGGGGTAAAAATAAATTTCAACATACCAAATTTGAAGTCAGTCACTCCTTTCGAAAGCTATCGTACGCATCAGCCAGACAGACGGACGGGCATTGCTCAAATGACTAGTAGATGGCCCAAACGAATTTCCGGCAAATATATTTGAGGTCTTAGGTTGCTAATTCGATGTGTCACACTTACACGCTGAAAAAAAATCGCTTCTGTAGTATATTGTCCCAAACATATTCGGCTTGAAACATATATATGTTTAGGGTACACTCTAAACATATAATATTGGGTACACACAAAAAGTATATATTTGGGAAAACGTCATTCTAAAGGAATCTTTGTTTACATCCCAATATGTTTTTTTTGGGACTGTTATTTCCGAAACAAATATTTATTTGCACTTAAAAATTCAGAAAATGCGTTAATTGTGTTAATTTTTTTACTAATTCAGTATTTTTTTAAAGAAATTTTAATGTTCGTAAAAATTATAAATAACAATAATTGAAATCGTATAATCTTGGATCATAATAAATTAATTGGAGGATTGACAAGTAATGTGACATGGAATACTAACTCAGAAATTTTAAATGATTGATTTAAAACATATGTTAATGCTGCATATGGTATCATAACTGGGAGGTACAATTCGAAACCAAGAAAAAATTAAAACTGAAATTCGAAAAGTCAGCAAAAGTTTTGAAAATCTTTTTAAATAAGATATATTTGGAAAAATTCCTAAATAATAATGTTATTTATATTTAAACACATATTTTATTTGAGAAATTTAGTTTGCAAATATAATTTGTTGTAATATATTAATATATGCGTTCCAAATATATTTTATTGATTTTCAAATAAAATTTATTTGCTAAGAAATATATAATATTTAAAAATTTGTGTTCCAAATATATTTTTTTTCGATTCAAACATATCAAAAAATGCGATTTTGCCCCGTGTATGGCCCATATCAGATGATAATACCCTCGTTCACAATAAAGAGGGTATATAAATATAATATTTGAAATTCTCTAGCTTTTTCTACCAAAGTATTGTAATTCCTTTTAGGTTTAATAATTTTAATAATTTCATAGGTTTTTATAAGTTTGCAATGTTTTCTTCGTTAGGACGCATTAAGGCATTTTTTCAATTTTTTATTGCTGACACCATAAAGAGGATTTTTTTTAAAAAGAATCAACTGTTTTATTTTTTTTTTATTTTTTAACGACTTACTAAACTTCGCCATGAAGGATATATTTCCAACATTTGTAGCCATCATAATAGCCTTTATATTAACGCGTATTCCTCTATCGGGCTTATACTTCAAAAATTATATTCAAAATATAAAAGGTACAGGTTTTCGCAGCAAATTTTTTTTGCAACAAAGAAAACACAATACACGATTCTTTATTCCTCAACATAATCTCCTTTTAGCTCGATACACATCATCCAGCGATTTTCAATACCTTCGTTACCCTGTTTATAAAGGGTTTTCCAACAAGAAGTGTTATTTTGGTATTCAAAGAAAAATTCCATTTTTTGAGATAAATGATCGAATGTTTATTTCATAATAAAGTGGAAGGTATGCCGTTAATAATGAAAAACAACGTTAACCAAATGCTTGCAGGACCATATCCTTTTCGTGAAATTTTCCATAACCAAATCGCAAAGTGGCTGCCCTATGTAATCGATAGCCTCACGAATTCTATCTTTGAGGTCTTGAATCGACGCTGGCCTGTTGACGTAGACCTTATCTTTCACGTGGCCCCAAAGGAAGAAGTCGCAAGGTGTTAAATCACAAGATCTAGGTGGCCAATTGTGATCACCTCTTCGAGAGATAACTCGGTCCGGAAACTTTTCCCGTAACAGAGCAATGGTTTCGTTGCTTGTGTGGCACGTAGCGCCATCTTGTTGAAAGTAAACGTTGTCCAGATCAATTCCATCCAACTCCGATCATAAAAATCATTAATCATCTCTCGATAGCGCAATCCATTCACCGTAACTGTTGATCCAACCTCATTTTCGAACAAATAAGGTCCAATGACCCCGCCGGACCATAAACCGCACCAAGCAGTCACACGTTGAGGATGGAGAGGCTTCTCAACAATAACTCTTGGGTTTTCCGAGCCCCAGATGCGACAATTTTGCTTGTTGACGTAGCCACCGAGGTGGAAATGGGCCTCATCAGTCAAGATGATTTTGTATCGTTCGTATCATTTTTTTGATCGTTCGATGATCGTGTATCGTTCCATTTTTAGTAATGGCGAAGTTTCTACTTGTCAAATGTCAAAGAATAAAAGCTTCAAAAGTGACAGCTACCGAAATACCGGGTGATTCAAAATAACACCTCTTGTTGGAAAACCCTGTAGAAAGAACTGCGTACCTCCTGAACCGCAACTTCCACCCCTTCATTGCTGGCAAATCTTTTTCCGCTGAGCCGTTTCTTCAAGTGCTGTGAAGCTGTGAAGCAATTCAAATTTTGGCCATCGCAATAGTGGATTTGTGAACTTTTCCATTGTCTTGAGTAAACGCGGCACACATCCCGCGCAAAGCTTTCTCCTCATCAAATTTTTCGAAATGCTATGTAGAGCACACAACGGCGTGCGTCGTGGCAGCTCGTACGGTCCCATGTAAACTCTGCCACCTTATATTTGTAAACGAAATTAAAGTTTTGTATTACATATCGGTGACTAATGTTGTCTATATTTACAAATTTACTGAGATTTACTTTTGAGTGCTCAAAAAAACTTGAAACTTAAAGCATGTGTTTTTTTTAAACTGCTACCTCAATCTATATATCAGGTCGGCACTTTTTGGTACCGCCCCGGTATGTGGGACATTTTCGTCATTTGAGCTGCATTCGTCTATCTAGCTGGAGCGAAATTCCACACAATTTCAATTTTTAAATTATATATACATTTTATTGATTTTACTACGTCTATAAATAAATAGTCTACAGAATAAAAAATATTTCATATATACAATTGCAATTACAATATATACAATCTTAGTTAGTATTGCTATTAATCTTCAAGAAATCAACTCTTTCAAGACTGTCGCTTCAAATCAGTACTTCAATTAATATTATTCCATATTAATTGAAGGAATATGTTATCTAATAGTTGCTCTTTAAATGTTGACGTAAAACACCTAACAAACGTTTCTTCAGGGATTTCTTTTTGGTCACCCTGAGAGGTTCATGAGGTGAAGACATCTCAGACATAGAAGATACATCATTACATATACTCGCAACACTTGAAGAATTCGGGTATAGAGATTGCGAAATTTTTGTTGATTCCAAACACTGCAAAGGTTTACTATACAGAGCGTCAAGATAGGATTCATTCAGGTCGTCTTCGTCACTTTCATAGTAGTCATTTGATTCCATGGAGCCCATACCCTCATCTTCACTTACTGATGATGAAGAAATTATGTACTTCATCATTTCAAAAGGCATAATTTCCTTTTCTTCTATTTCTACAGCTTCATCTTCTGGCTCATCGGTGGAGGAAAGAGTTGCTGAACTGCTGACCGAACATTGCTGATTCAAGTATTGTAGAGTCTCCACTAAGAACTTAGCTCGCTTTTGTAATTTGTGTTGATGCTTTAATTTTTCCATAGCGGAAATATTCTCAATACTTTCAATAAATAAACGCAAATCGTTGCTGGAAAATAGTTCACAATCAATGGAGGACATTTCTCAATTTGCTTAGATGTTGCTTCGCTAGAGACTAAATAACTAATGATGGCTAAGTGACTAAATCGTCTTAGTATATATACTAAACTAGGTAAGAGTGAGTTTAGATTTTTTGGAAATGGGATATGTTTGTCAACAAATAAGCAATCCCATCAACAAACAGGTAGACTTTAAGCACTCAAGTTGTAGTAGCAATAAAAGGTGTGGATGAGTTTAAGCAAAGGCATATCGCATAAATCACAGGTAGGGGATAACTTATAAATTACAGGTATTACACCCAACCGAGTTATTTAGTTCAACTTGTTTACGTCACTTTTGGGTTATATGACAGATAGGCTAAAATTATTTTCCAATTAGATGAAAAGTAGTGAAACAACACCTGTTTTGGGATGACTTGATTTTCTTCGAAATAATTGGCATTACCAATTAGAGGATTTTGCGGTTTTGTGGTAATTGTTGTATATTTTCCTGGAATGTGTAACATAATATATAACTTTTTTCTTTATCCAAAACCGCATCAAATAATCGTTTATCCAAAACCGCATCAAATAATCACATTAGACTGGATTATCTCAGAATAAAAAAAAATACTTACAACTTTGGAAAAATTTCTTTCTATAGTAAATTGTGGTGGTTCTCAATTCTTAATATCAACCTAGACGATTGTTTAATTGTATACCCTAACATTACAGTAATGAGGGTATACATACAACGGGGTTTCCAATAGGGATGATATGAATTTGAAGTGACGTTTCGGCCATTATTAATATGTCATGATCTGTCATTTGTTATACCCTACACCACACTGTGGTACAGGGTATTATGACTTTGTGCATTTGTTGGTAACACCTAAAAGGAGAAGACATAGACCCATTGTTTATTATACCGATCGACTCAGAATCACTTTCTGAGTCGATTTAGCCATGTCCGTCTGTCCGTCTGTCTGTCCATGTATTCTTGTAATCAAAGTGCAGGTCGTATTTATGGTCCGATTGTGATGAAATTTAGCATAGTGCTCTTTTTTGGCCCAAGGACGATCCCTATTGAAATTGGTTAAAATCGGTTCAGATATAGATATAGTCCCCATATATATGTTCCACCCGATTTTACATGAAAGCGCTGTAGAAACCGTATTTTACATCCGACCTGTACGAAATTCGGCAGAGAAAGTTCTCTTATTACATGAAAAAACACTGCGCAATTCGGGGAAAATCGGTTCAGATTTAGATATAGCCCCCATATATATGTTCCACCCGATTTAACATTTAAGCGCTGTAGAAATCGTGTTTTATATCCGATCAGTACGAAATTTAACAGAGAGAGTTTTCTTATTACATGTATGAACACTGCCAAATTCGGGGAAAATCGGTTCAGATTTAAACATAGTCCCAATATATATGTTACACCCGATTTGACATGTAAGCACTGTAGAAACCGTGTTTTATATCCGATCAGTACGAAAATCGGCAGAGAGAGGTTGCTTATTACATGTATGAACACTGCCAAATTCTTATCGCAATGCCCATTTTCGCATTGGTAGGTAGGTGTAGGGTATTATATAGTCGGCCCCGCCCGACTTTCTGTCTTTCCTTACTGGGTTTTCATTGTATTCAGTAGTGTTTACAATTTCTTCATGGAGAGATATACGCAAGAACAACGTTTACATATTATTCAGTTTTATTATCAAAATAATCGTTCTTCAATTGCAACTTTTCGTGCGCTAAGTCAATTTTTTTAATCAAAACAAAATAAAAAACACTTTCCAGTCGACCTACGACCTTGATACCCATGAGCAATATTTTAGCTCTCGTTAAGAGCTATCTTTTTGCCATTGACCGATTATGGCTACGTGCCACACAGCAAATGAAACAATTGAATTGTTGCGAGAAAAGTTTGGAGATTCGATTATTTCAAGAAATTCTGATATTGACTGGCCTCCAAGAAGTTGTGATTTAACACCATTAGACTATTTCTTGTGGGGTTATTTGAAGTCATTGGTCTTTCGAAATAAACCAGACTCTCTTCAAGCTTTACAAGTCAATATTGAACGTGCCATTTATGACATACGACTTGATTTAGTGGAAAAAGTCCTCGAAAATTGGGTTCATCGAATTCATTCCTGCAGAAGAAGTCGTGGAGGCTATTTGAATGACGTTTTATTTAGAACTTAATTGTATCAATTGTACTTCACATTAAATAAAAAAACTTTTGAATTTCCTTAACAATAAGTGTGTTTTGTTTTTCAAAGAAATCATATCACTCTTATTGGAAAACCCTGTATATAGCGATGTATTCCTATCTAATCTGAGCTGATCCTGTAAATTTTAATCTGGTGTTTTCTTTAGCTTCTTTAAAATAGTATTTTTACTTAAAAATGCCAAAAGTCTATTTGTTTTTTTATTGGAATGATTTTGTCTATTTTGTTATTTCAATATTTTTCATAGTTTATAATGGAAAATCATTGGCATTTTTATCCCCTCACCTTAGAGAGGAGGGTATATATCATTTGCTACTAACCAAAAGTTTAACACATCGAAGGAGTGACCTAAGACCCTAAGTATGTTCAGCGGATATCCGTTTTGGGTCATTTTAAGTCGAATGAGCAATGTCCGTCCGTCTGTCTGTCTGTTTGTCTGCTGGCTGGTGCGCACGATAACTCTCGAAAGGAGTAACCGATTGACTTCAAATTTGGTATGTGGTAATATTTTCTTCTATCTCCGGCTAAGTTCGGAGAGGGGCCATATTGGTCCACTCCTTCTAGTACCTCCCCCACAAAGGGTTAACATTTAGTGAAATATTGATTATTTAATAACTTCTATAGTTCTTATTTGAATCCTCTGAAATTCTACACATAGTATTAGTTTATTAGTCACTATTACCTCGAGAAAAAAGGGCGCAACTTCGCCCCTTTTGGTACCTCCCACACAAAAGGACAATTTTGAACCAAAAGTTAATAGCTTATAACTTTATTACTAGTGCAAAATACAAACACTTGAAATTTTGTACAGTGTAATGGTTTAATAGTACCTACAATACAGTGAAAAAAGGGCATCATTGCCACGCTCCTTTTGGTACCTCCCACACAAATGGACCATTTTGTACCAAAAGTTATAAGCTTATAACGTTAATACCAGTATATACAAATACTTAAAATTTTGTACAGTGTAATGCTTTTATAGTACGTAGAGTCCTGAGAATAATGGGCGTTATTGGCCCGCCCCTTTTGGTACCTCCCACACAAATGGACTTTTTGTACCAAAAGTGAACAGCTATTAACTTTAATACCAGTACATACTTTAAAGCTATTAAATTCAAATTGATAATAATTTAAACAAAACAAAAAAATAAATAAATTTACTAATATTTTTTTGAGACTCAAGGTCGGTTTAACCGACTGAACTTTCTTACTTGTTTATAAGTATATTGTTTTAAAAAAGAACGAACCTGAACACCATCTTAAAATTTGAAGGATCAGTTTAGGACAATTGGGGCTACATGACTACATTTGTCTTGGTGTCATTAATGTTCAGAATGCAAAATAAAGCAACTGATGCATTTAAAAACATAAAATTATGCCTTACAAACGTGCCCTTATTTGTAAATTTTCCGTCCACGAGTATGCATAATACATATCTTCCAAAATACACCTTTTCAGATATTTTCCAAAAATGTTCATATTGCAGATGCTTTACAGATCTGGAAAAAAATTTAAAAAAAAGAAAGTGAATAATTTCCATCGTAAATCATGTCAGCTAATTTTTGGACCGCCCTCGTAGATCTTTTCTTACCATTTAGCAAGTTTTTAGTCAAAAATAAAATTCATAGCCTCCTAATATTAAAAATTCTGACCCAGTTCTCAACATATATAGTGTTTTCTTTGAATTGTGATAAACCGTTATATGCAATGGGTCAGAATATTTAATATCGACCTATGTAGTTTATTTTTGGCTAAAATGCTTATACGCAGTTACAAATAGGTAAAATATGATATCGATATATATTTTTTTCATTTTGTGGGCATTTTAATTTTTGAAAAAATTAAAAGAAATCAGATTTGTGTTTTACGAAATTTGTAATTGCTCTCGAACGGCTGAACCGATTTTTAAACAAAGTTTACTTTGTTTTAAAGAGGACACAACGCGGCATTTTTTGTAAAAATTTTTATTTTGAAAGTTTTTTTTCAAAAAAAAACCTTTTGCTTTAGATCGTATACTTCTAAAACAACTTCTAAGAAAATCGGAATTAAAAAAATTAAAATTTTTTTTAAATATTTTTCATTTTTAGGATATTTTAGCCATTACATTACACCATAAAATATTATCCATGTTTTCTAAACTGGTGTAATTGGTGTAAGACCCCAATCACTCTGCCATTGTTTTGCATAGTACTATTTAAATTGTTAACAATAAGTAATAGATCAGACCAAAAAGCTCTTGACAAACCACTTGAACAGAAAACTGCTCTCGCGGCACATTGCACACTAACTGGTCACCAACCGAACTTTGACGACGTTGACGTATTAGAAGAAGAGAGCAACTACCACAGGAGATACATGCTTGAGATGTTACACATCACTGCCGTACCTACTGAGAAGAGACTGAATTTTAAAACAGATACAGATAAATGCGCACACATATATATACATTTAATACACAAGAATGGCAAGTAAATCAAAACTTAACTTAGTTGTCATTGTAAAGTGAAAAAGAAAGGATACCTTATTTTTGTTTCGATTTTATAAATGTAATTATGCCCTTTTGTGAAAATTCGTGTATATTGTTACTAATTTTAATGTATATTTGTTTAGTGTAACCCCCTGAAGATGATCGACGAAGTCGTTCGAAATATCGGGAATTAAAAATTTGTAATGAAACAATAATATTAAAAATAACATTGTTTTATTTATGGCCTCAAGCTGAACGAACAACTAAAACAAAAGTTATAACAACATATGTTTTATAGTTATACATAATTTCAAAAAAATTTTATTTACTATATCCATAAATATTTTCGCTAATAATGTAAGTATTTGTTTATATACAACCAATTTGTTGTGTACAGTCTTTTCATATATAGAATCCAAATTTCTATAGCCAATTTATTTACAATTCAAAGCAACGGTTATCTTTAAGAACTCAATTCTTTTAAGATTTAAATTTTCTTTTTTCAAACACCAATCGCAATCTTTACATTTAAGATTTATTCATTAAATGTTTGCCAAAGTGTTTGCGAACTAAGCTCAGTAAACGTTTCTTAATGGACTTCTTCTTCGTTTGGTCGACCTTCACTGATTCCGCAAAAGAGCCGGAGGTAATTGAGACAGTGGGTGATACATTATCGCACATAGAATAAAAAGAGTCATCCGATGCCATATAAGAGCCTGAGGTAATTGACACAGTGGGCGACACATTCTCGCACATTGAGTATAGAGATTCAGATATAGTTGTTGATTCCAAATCGAACATTGGCAAATTGTACAAATCGTCAATATAGGACTCATCAATGTTATCGTAGATATTCTCCTCGGCACAAGTGATATCACAGCCCAATTGTTTGTCCTTGTAGACTACATTGTAGATCATGTCCTTTGCCACTGAGTGATAAGGGATTCGTTTTTCTTCAATATTTTCCAAAAGCGATTCATCTGCCGGTTCCTCTGCGGAGAACAGAGTTGGTGAACTTCTGGCCGAAAAATGATGATCCAAGTATTTGAATGTCGTCTCAATCAAATTGTGGTTGTTACTTTTATGTTTTACTCTATCCATCGCGGCAATCTTCTCAATACTTTCAATCAACAAATGCAAATCAGTATTTGATAATTTATCAGAATTGATGGAAGGCATTTTTGTGCGATTGTTTCTACTTTAAAGACTAAATAACAAATGATGACTAACTACAGACTTTCACTTAGTTTATATACTAAAGAGGTAGATTAATTAACACACACACCCACAAAATTTGGGTTAATTTGGACAGATTGGCAAACACACACAATTAGATTTTTTTCTTAATCCGCAAAAGGGTCAACGATTGTGCGTCAACAAAACCCAGGTAAAGGACAACCAAATTTCTTTGCCAAATATTCCTAATTTAATTTAGAGCACACAATTTGACCACTTTTAATGACTTTGGAAATTCTCTGGCTTAGATTTTTTCCAATTCGCTAAATCCTAATAAATACTACCTGTAATAACCACAAGTTATTGGATTAATTGCAGATTGACTTGGTTTTATATTGGATCTTGTGGTAGACACATAACACCAAAAGGTCATAGGTAATGACAGTTTTTAAAACACAACAGTGTTTTCTGTAGACTTGTGATTAGCCTTTACAAGTTTATAGTACTTGTACTAATTATATCCATTGTTTTGTGATTATTGACTTTTGAAATTTCTCAGAAATCTTAACCAAACACCGACACTGTTATTACTTTGCGCTGAACACGTTGTCGTTGTACCTACTATAATAATACGAATAAATAATCTAGAAAGATTTTAAATGACTACAGGTTAGTAAATGATTGGCAACATTTTTCTCCCTCAACTTTCCTACAACTCCCACAGAAAATACCCAAATCCAAATATATGTATATTCCAAAGACTTATCTTTGTGATTTTTGCTATGGATTCGGAATGTATTCCAACGGTCTTGTATATAACCTATATCGGAAATATAGAAGAGATATACTCATAGAAACTGATTACATATAAGATGAAATCTATCTGAGTTTTGACAATCAAATTTGGATAACACCCATGTGGATAACACTGTCCAACAGCATTCTTGGAACAGAATGGCGATCCTATAATTTAAAAATGGCATGTTGAGTAAATAATTTTTGTAGAATAAACTTATGGTCCAGCTGGTCTGAGTTTCTTTTTTACATTGGGTCAAAGTTTTCAGGGAGCATTATACTGAATTAAAAAAAGTATGTAAGTTAATGTCTGAGAGATTTCTTATTGTCAGAGTTATATAGTGGAATTTTATGCGGATCATTTTTGTGGAAGATCTTAACCCTCTATCTCCCCTCTTAATGTGCCAATTTTGCCCTTTTTCGAAAAAATCCAAAAATAACAAGTGGTGATCCATTCTTTTTCAAAAACATTCTCCAGAAAGTTACTTTTATGACGAATATAAATACGTTATACTTTATTTTCTTTCTCTATATCTCCAAAATACTACATATACCTTTTCGCAAAAAATTACAAAAATTACTAATTTTTTATAACATTTCAAAACATTTACCTCAGTGGATTAATTTAGTTGGCAAGTAAGAAAATTTGATGTGAGAGAAATCGGTTCACTCATATTACCAAAATTATTAACGTCAGGAAAAAAAGCTAGATTCAATTTCAAAAGCAGACAAAAAAGTAAAAACGCCATAAAATATTAAAAAAAATTATATTTATTTATGTATATGAATTACAATCCAAATATATTGTTATTCTAATTTTACGGGCAAGGGAAGCCGAGTTACAAAGCTCATGTGGCTAGATTTTGCAGCGACAAACCAGAGCCTCTGATGGGAATCGAACCCATGACCCCCAAACTCATAGGCGAGCTCGCTACCAACTCACCTACTGGGACGCTCTAAAAATTAATATATTTCCAATGAAATATTTTGCAGTTTGTAGGTATTGACAACAGAAATCGAAAGCAATTCGCCAATCATTATACAAGGTGGCGCAAAAGTAATCCTCCTATCAGAAAATGCTATAAATTTTGCGATTGGCCCCTAATGTCAGTTCTGTTTTGACATTTGTGTAGTAAACACATGCGAAATACACGTTAATAAACAATGTTACGCTACACTGCTCCAGAACGCGGAATATTGCTGACTATTTATTTGACCAATAACACAGTACAACACAAAAAAAAAATAACAGGGTTCTGTCAATGGATTATGGTAGAGGAGACCAAAAAAATATATACGTGTATCGGCGTTTTGAAAGATCACATCGGAATTTTATTTTAGGGTGGGTTAAAGTTTTCCCCCCTTTGCTTGTTCGTGCAGAATATCGGTATATAAAACTATGTGTTCTGTTCATCTGAGATGTAGGGTATCTTCAGCAACTTTGTAGCAAATGTTAAGGCCTATATTTTTGTGGAATATATTAACCCTCTAGCTTCCCCTTATAACGGTGATTTTTGCCTATATTTTAACAAATCGTAAAAAACTCCCCTAAAAATGGGCGGGCCGGGTTTGAAATGTTCTACAAAAATGATGGCCATAAAATTTTACTATATACGTCAGAACACACCAAAGCTCAAAACTTAACACAAACACAAAAAAACCGGCCAAAGTCAAGATTGCCTGTTAAGGGTTAATTTAGATATTATATAGTGTTAGTACCAAAAATGTCTTTAAAAATTGATTTTTCGTGGTTGATGTGAGAGATGCAAAAAAATAATGATTTTAGTTTACAATTAAATAATATTTATTTTATATTAAATTATACTTCAGGATTATAAACAAAAAATCTATTAATAACGCATATACAAGGAGAAATACTTATTAAATACATAAGTTCATTTATTTTTAATTCACTTTTCTTTTCACACTTGGCAATTCGACGCCATTATCAAACAATGTCCAACATAAATCTGTTATAAGAGACCAAATGCTCTTGCCTTTATAGCGTTTTTCAATAGGAAGACATATCTGATGGAACCGTTCGAAATGCTCATCAGTTTCAGTTGAAAACTGAAAATCAAAATATAAATATATATGTATAATGAAATATACATCAAAACTTGTACTACCTTTAGACCACAGCATCAAGCCGATATAGCAATTTCGGCATATATGCTTTGGCACCCATGGCTCATCTGGAAAAACTTCCAGTTCAAAATAAATTTAATATATATCCTCCACTTTGCTCGTAAAAAATGAAACTCTATGTTCCATAAGGGTATGCTTGCCACAGACGTAGCAAAACCAGTCAAGTTTCCCAAACAGTCAGTCATTATTATTCTTACTAATTCCCTTGTAGAATATTGTAAGAAAATAAAAAGATTAACTGGCTGACCCACGATGTCAAACGTTAACGTTCATAAGTAACGTGCCACTCAAAAGTTCCGTTATGGTAATTTTGAGTGACAGAAATAATGAAGAAGAACAAAAGTAATCTTGGTAGTTGTTGAATAACAACCTTCTCTTCAGAGCTGGGAGAACCTACATATGCGAGGAATAACAAATTAACCTTTAACAGGCTATCTTAAATTTGGGCGTTTTTTTGGTGTTT